>CM041298.1:32993852-34193852 GCA_023052935.1 Piezodorus guildinii | reverse complement strand
TCTTTGAAAAACTCCTTTTAAACCGAATCCTGCCTATATTAGAATCTCAAAATCTTCCTTCCCATCAGTTTGGTTTCCGTGCTCATCATTCCACTGTTCAACAAGGACTCCGAGTTGTAGATCATATTTCTTCAGCCCTTGAATGCAAAGAGTATTTTTCTGGTGCGTTTCTGGCCATAGCGCAAGCTTTTGACCGGGTATGGCACACCGGATTACTCTTCAAGCTTAAAACGCATTTACCCCAGTCTCTATACCTCATTCTACGATCCTATCTCTCAAACCGCTCCTTCCGAGTTCGCTGTGGTGTAGAATTTTCTAACTTTTATCCCATTGAGGCCGGTGTTCCTCGAGGCAGCGTTTTGGGACCCGTCCTCTACATCCTTTACACCGCTGATATTCCTAATCATCCTGACACCTTTCTGGCAACATTTGCAGATGACACCACCATCCTATCATCCAATTCCGATCCTGAAGTAGCATCCTTAATCCTGCAAAGACACCTTTGTCTCGAGGACTGGTGTAATGCTTGGCGTATAAAGGCAAACGCAGCCAAATGCAAACAAGTAAACTTCACTCTTCGACGAAAATCCTGTCCACCAGTTTACTTTAATTCCATTCCAATTCCTCTTCCAGATACAGTCCGGTATCTTGGCTTACTACTAGACAAAAGATTGACGTGGAACCCCCATACAAGACTTAAACGAAAAGAACTCAACAGACGATTCGGACAGTTATACAAACTACTAACCAGAAAATCTAAGCTTACAGTTGACAACAAATTATTACTTTACAAGACAATACTGAAGCCAATCTGGACGTACGGACTTGAACTGTGGGGGACAGCTAAACGTTTTAACATCAAACGCATTCAATCCTTTCAATCCAAAGTCCTCCGAACAATAGTAAATGCTCCTTATTATGTCTCCAACTATACCTTACACCACGACCTTAATGTTCCATTTATTTCAGACCTGATTCCATCCAAATTTTCCAAATTCCACCAGAACATCATTCGTCATCCTAATGCATTAGCACAATCCCTATCCAGCTCCACTCATCCATACAACCCTCCTAGAAGGTTGAAACGGCAGTGGCCCCGAGACATATTGTAAACATCTATTCTGGAGTTCTGACACTGGTCAGATTCTCCTCTCATGTGCGGTGTGATTGTGGCTGTGGCGCCCTCACTTAGCTTCCGCTGGCTCTCATCAGTGATGCGGCTGGGAGGGAGGCGCTGGGATCCTTTGGGCTCTGCTTGTCCTTCCACAAGTGGGGGGACAAGCCCCGTCCGGGGTTCCCGAGCTGATTGTAAATATTGTACATAGGTATGAATGTGACATGTTTTGTTTAGTTATTTGTTAACTTCATTTATTTGTATTTTATATAGTCTACAAATTTTGTTATTGTATACGTTTATTTATTTTGATTTGATTTTATGTAATTTGACTTTCCTTTTGTTTATATTGTAAATATTGTATGAATGAGATCCTGTAGCACTATTATTATTGTCTATTATGACAAATTGTAATATATACTTATTAAGGTTGATTTAGGGCTGAATAATTCTTCCATTAATACTGATCATTTATTTCATGACGTTTCGGGATATTCTCCCATCTTCAGAAGTCTACAAAAAACATTTTTAAGCAATTTACCATCACATTAAAAATCAATATAATGAAGTGAATGGTTTAAACAATTTTTAAATTAGGAGTCAATTGATAACAAACATTTTAAAACTATTAATTAACAAATTTTAAAATCATATGGAGGCAATAAAAGCAAAAATTTAACAATGTTGCACAGTACTTAGTTAAATAAATAAATAAATATCATAAAGTTACCTCGTTATATATTCTGTAATCCAACATTTTACTAGTCACACCTTCAGCCAGGTAAAAAATAAAAATGAAGTCAAATTCTAAACACTTCAGATCTGAGCAAGAGTATTGCTCAGATCTTTGTCCTCAACTGGATTAAGGATTAGACCAATTTTTAACTTGTATATATTTATTATTATTTCATAATGTGAAATTCTTTAAAAATTTATTATTAATTATTTATATTATATTTTTAATTTATTAATTAAATCGGAATAGTGGTAACTTAAATGTCTTGAGTCAGTTTTAAAATTCACGGTTTTATCTATATTTTTATTGATATATATAGCCTCTATGGTTTTTCTATTTTGTTTATTTTTGACTATTTCCAAAATTTGTGGTCTATTGAGATCAAACTTATGTTTCAAATGTATGCTATGTTGTGATAAAGCAGTTGTATTTATATTTTTACTGTTGTTACTATTACTTTTGTGCTGTTTAGTTCTAGTACTAACTTTTTTGGACGTTTCCCCTATGTAACATTTTTCACAGTCTAGACAATTTATTTTGTATACAACATTTAATTTTTCTTCATTACTTATAGGGTCTTTTGTACTAGTGAGGAATTTTTGTAATTTATTATGGTTATAAAGGCCTAATTTGATGTTGGGTAAATCATAAGCTAATAATGTTTTATTTATTTCACTAGTAAGATGTGGTATATATTGCATTTTGAAAAATTGTTTGATGTTTATGCTCTTATTTATTTCAGCATCTTTAATATTTTGATTATTAACATCTGTTGTTTTTTCATCTGTGTTTTTTTACCTGGCTGAAGGTGTGACTAGTAAAATGTTGGATTACAGAATATATAACGAGGTAACTTTATGATATTTATTTATTTATTTAACTAAGTACTGTGCAACATTGTTAAATTTTTGCTTTTATTGCCTCCATATGATTTTAAAATTTGTTAATTAATAGTTTTAAAATGTTTGTTATCAATTGACTCCTAATTTAAAAATTGTTTAAACCATTCACTTCATTATATTGATTTTTAATGTGATGGTAAATTGCTTAAAAATGTTTTTTGTAGACTTCTGAAGATGGGAGAATATCCCGAAACGTCATGAAATAAATGATCAGTATTAATGGAAGAATTATTCAGCCCTAAATCAACCTTAATAAGTATATATTACAATTTGTCATAATAGACAATAATAATAGTGCTACAGGATCTCATTCATACAATATTTACAATATAAACAAAAGGAAAGTCAAATTACATAAAATCAAATCAAAATAAATAAACGTATACAATAACAAAATTTGTAGACTATATAAAATACAAATAAATGAAGTTAACAAATAACTAAACAAAACATGTCACATTCATACCTATGTACAATATTTACAATCAGCTCGGGAACCCCGGACGGGGCTTGTCCCCCCACTTGTGGAAGGACAAGCAGAGCCCAAAGGATCCCAGCGCCTCCCTCCCAGCCGCATCACTGATGAGAGCCAGCGGAAGCTAAGTGAGGGCGCCACAGCCACAATCACACCGCACATGAGAGGAGAATCTGACCAGTGTCAGAACTCCAGAATAGATGTTTACAATATGTCTCGGGGCCACTGCCGTTTCAACCTTCTAGGAGGGTTGTATGGATGAGTGGAGCTGGATAGGGATTGTGCTAATGCATTAGGATGACGAATGATGTTCTGGTGGAATTTGGAAAATTTGGATGGAATCAGGTCTGAAATAAATGGAACATTAAGGTCGTGGTGTAAGGTATAGTTGGAGACATAATAAGGAGCATTTACTATTGTTCGGAGGACTTTGGATTGAAAGGATTGAATGCGTTTGATGTTAAAACGTTTAGCTGTCCCCCACAGTTCAAGTCCGTACGTCCAGATTGGCTTCAGTATTGTCTTGTAAAGTAATAATTTGTTGTCAACTGTAAGCTTAGATTTTCTGGTTAGTAGTTTGTATAACTGTCCGAATCGTCTGTTGAGTTCTTTTCGTTTAAGTCTTGTATGGGGGTTCCACGTCAATCTTTTGTCTAGTAGTAAGCCAAGATACCGGACTGTATCTGGAAGAGGAATTGGAATGGAATTAAAGTAAACTGGTGGACAGGATTTTCGTCGAAGAGTGAAGTTTACTTGTTTGCATTTGGCTGCGTTTGCCTTTATACGCCAAGCATTACACCAGTCCTCGAGACAAAGGTGTCTTTGCAGGATTAAGGATGCTACTTCAGGATCGGAATTGGATGATAGGATGGTGGTGTCATCTGCAAATGTTGCCAGAAAGGTGTCAGGATGATTAGGAATATCAGCGGTGTAAAGGATGTAGAGGACGGGTCCCAAGACGCTGCCTCGAGGAACACCGGCCTCAATGGGATAAAAGTTAGAAAATTCTACACCACAGCGAACTCGGAAGGAGCGGTTTGAGAGATAGGATCGTAGAATGAGGTATAGAGACTGGGGTAAATGCGTTTTAAGCTTGAAGAGTAATCCGGTGTGCCATACCCGGTCAAAAGCTTGCGCTATGGCCAGAAACGCACCAGAAAAATACTCTTTGCATTCAAGGGCTGAAGAAATATGATCTACAACTCGGAGTCCTTGTTGAACAGTGGAATGATGAGCACGGAAACCAAACTGATGGGAAGGAAGATTTTGAGATTCTAATATAGGCAGGATTCGGTTTAAAAGGAGTTTTTCAAAGATTTTTGAGAGGATGGGGAGTATACTAATAGGTCTGTAGGATGAAGTGTTGCTGGAAGGTTTACCTGGTTTTAGGAAGAGAATGATTGTGGAATGTTTCCTCAAGAGAGGAAAAAAGGTGGTGCGTAGGATGAAGTTGTAGATATAGGTAAGGAATATAATAGCTTTCTGCGGAAGTTG
This sequence comes from Piezodorus guildinii, assembly GCA_023052935.1. Lineage (NCBI taxonomy): Eukaryota > Metazoa > Arthropoda > Insecta > Hemiptera > Pentatomidae > Piezodorus > Piezodorus guildinii. The sequence goes on along the minus strand of CM041298.1, from coordinate 34,189,131 downwards.
ACGGAGGATCTGGGGAGTAAGGAGATCGTGTCCAGCAGATTTACGGAGGGTCAGTTTCTGGAGAAGATATAGCATTTCCAAGTCAATTAATTGTAACCTTTTCCAAGTCAAATGTAACTTTTTCCATTTCAAATGTAACCTTTTCCAAGTCAAATGTAACCCTTTCCATTTCAATTGTCACCTTTTCCAAGTCAAATGTCACCTTTTCCATTTCAAATGTTACCTTTTCCAAGTCAAATGTCACCTTTTTCTTCACTTCTAGCCTTAAATATTCCGTTTTATTTATTTATTTATTGAAAAATAATTAATTTAATAAACATTATGACTTTTTTAATCATTTTGGCATATAATAATTGATAATTTTTTTGGGTCTCTTAGATATTTGATATCAAGTTCTGTTTTTTACTAGCTAATATTTAAAAAAATTAATTATCGTCTATTTAGTTTTAAGATAGTTGTTGATATTGATTTTTTAGAGAGGAGGGGTAGTTTTTTGGAATAATTAATGTGTTTTCGGGTATTATAATTAAATTTTTCGAACTGTATTTTTTATCGCTCGCGTGCATGTTAACTCGCATTAAATTTTAATGTTTTTTATTGATATAGGGATTAATTAATGGGCTTTCGGGTGGTTATGATTACGTTTTTCGAGCTGTATATTTTATCGCTCTCGCTTATTTTAACTAAAATTTACTTTTTATGTGTTTTATTGATATAGGGATAAATTAAAGTGCTTTCGGGTGGTTATGATTACGTTTTTCGAGCTGTATTTTTTATCGCTCTCGCTTATTTTAACTAAAATTTACTTTTTATGTTTCATATTGATATAGGGGTTGATAATTGTGTTGTCGGGTCCTATAATTATGTTTTTTTAGTTTTATTTGTTTATCGCTCCCGCGCATTTTAACTCGAATTTACTTTTAATGTTTTTTATTGTTATAAAGATAATTAATGTGCTTTTGGTGGTTATGATTACGTTTTTCGAGCTGTATTTTTTATCGTTCATGCGTATTTCAACTCGCATTTACTTTTAATGTTTTTTATTGATATAGGGATTAATTATTTTACTTTCGAGGGACTATAATGACGTTTTTCGAGCAGTATTTTTTATCGCTCTCGCTTATTTTAACTAAAATTTACTTTTTATGTTTCATATTGATATAGGGGTTGATAATTGTGTTGTCGGGTCCTATAATTATGTTTTTTTAGTTTTATTTGTTTATCGCTCCCGCGCATTTTAACTCGAATTTACTTTTAATGTTTTTTATTGTTATAAAGATAATTAATGTGCTTTTGGTGGTTATGATTACGTTTTTGAGCTGTATCTTTTATCGCTTATGCGTATTTCGATTCGGATTTACTTTTGATATTTTTTATTGTTATAGACGTTTGTAATTATCTTTTCGGGTCTTGTGATTACGTTTTTTAAGCTGTTTTTATTGTCGCTTGCTCTCATTTCAACTTGCATTTGCAGTGGTCTTTCTTTTTGTTTTAGGGAATGCTCATAACGTGTTTTGAACTTTATTCTTTTATGCGCTTGGGAATTTCTACAAACCGTAGGTATTATGTTATAATATGAGGTAAAAATTATTTATTGTGTTTTTGCAGGATTTGATTACATTTTTTATTTGGGCGTTACAACGTGATTGCGCATTCTTCTAGATCACGTTTCATTTAAGTTTAAAATGTGCACTAGCTATAAATAAATGTCATAAACTCTATTTGTATTCCCGAAAACACTATAAACGATCCCACTATCGAATATTTATGAAATAGGAACAGTAACTTAAAGTGATTAAAAGCTATAACAAATTTGGTTCAAATAATGTTATCAGAACACCCGAAAATAGAATAAACGATTCCTCAATTAAATTATCAAATAATTGTAAGACCAAGTTAGGAAGCGGATCCTTTACAAAGCGTCCTGAGGAAATTTTTTCAACTTAATCTTTTGTAAAGGATGCATGACCGATAAAAGATACAGCTCAAAAAAACGTAATCATAACCACCCGAAAGCACATTAATTAATCCCTGTATCAATATAAAACATTAAAATTTAAAGACCACTGCAAATGCAAGTTGAAATGAGAGCAAGCGACAATAAAAACAGCTTAAAAAACGTAATCACAAGACCCGAAAAGATAATTACAAACGTCTATAACAATAAAAAATATCAAAAGTAAATCCGAATCGAAATACGCATAAGCGATAAAAGATACAGCTCAAAAACGTAATCATAACCACCAAAAGCACATTAATTATGTTTATAACAATAAAAAAAATTAAAAGTAAATTCGAGTTATAATGCGCGGGAGCGATAAACAAATAAAACTAAAAAAACATAATTATAGGACCCGACAACACGATTATCAACCCCTATATCAATATGAAACATAAAAAGTAAATTTTAGTTAAAATAAGCGAGAGCGATAAAAAATACTGCTCGAAAAACGTCATTATAGTCCCCCGAAAGTAAAATAATTAATCCCTATATCAATAAAAAACATTAAAAGTAAATGCGAGTTGAAATACGCATGAACGATAAAAAATACAGCTCGAAAAACGTAATCATAACCACCCGAAAGCACTTTAATTTATCCCTATATCAATAAAACACATAAAAAGTAAATTTTAGTTAAAATAAGCGAGAGCGATAAAAAATACAGCTCGAAAAACGTAATCATAACCACCCGAAAGCACTTTAATTTATCCCTATATCAATAAAAAACATTAAAATTTAATGCGAGTTAACATGCACGCGAGCGATAAAAAATACAGTTCGAAAAATTTAATTATAATACCCGAAAACACATTAATTATTCCAAAAAACTACCCCTCCTCTCTAAAAAATCAATATCAACAACTATCTTAAAACTAAATAGACGATAATTAATTTTTTTAAATATTAGCTAGTAAAAAACAGAACTTGATATCAAATATCTAAGAGACCCAAAAAAATTATCAATTATTATATGCCAAAATGATTAAAAAAGTCATAATGTTTATTAAATTAATTATTTTTCAATAAATAAATAAATAAAACGGAATATTTAAGGCTAGAAGTGAAGAAAAAGGTGACATTTGACTTGGAAAAGGTAACATTTGAAATGGAAAAGGTGACATTTGACTTGGAAAAGGTGACAATTGAAATGGAAAGGGTTACATTTGACTTGGAAAAGGTTACATTTGAAATGGAAAAAGTTACATTTGACTTGGAAAAGGTTACAATTAATTGACTTGGAAATGCTATATTTAACCTCAGAGGGATTAATAGATTTAGGAGGTAGGGAAAGAGGTATTGGTGACAAAAGGAAGTCTTGTACTGTTGCGTTAAGATTGCTTTGGGATTCCGAGTGAGGAGTGAATATTTTGGAGAGATGTGTGGCAAATTCCTCGAATTTATCTTCATCAGACGCAGCCCAGGAGTCATCACCACGCCGGAGAGGATGGGAAACTTTATGGGATTTTAAAATCTTCTTCGTGGCATTCCTCAGGGAATTATCACTAGATGACAGAGAGAAGAGGTAGGGATTAAAGGACTGGGAACGGTAGGTCGTCAACTCCTGCTTCAATTGTCTACAACAGAAGTTATAGGAGCGGCGATCTGTTGGGTGTCGGGTGCGCTGCCATAGAGTTGTTTTAAATATGAAATTTCAGTTTCATACGACTTTTAGTTTACGCGCTGGAGTTACCGCACACGGACACGGACACACAAACCTTTTTGCGGGACTTGGTTGTTTGGACTCAGGGGACCATAAAACGTATATTTCCGTTGAAAACTGGAATTCGAAAATTTTCACGATCGCAATACTTTATCTTACTATATATTTCATATATAGGTAAGTGAATGTAAAAAATAAACTTATATTTATTTTGTTTTTAAACATCACTGATATTTGTTCTATAATTTGTTTCTTACGTTCTACACATAGTATTACAATTCCAGTGCGTACGTTTTAGCGAAAATATAGCTTCGAGTTACTGGTCTATAGCGTGCGAAACTGTGCCAAGTGCAAAGGGATAATATAATTAAATATATGAAAGGGTCTGAGTCAAATAGTTTGAATGTCAAAAATCAGTAATATTACCTATTTTGGAAATATTTCATAGCAACAACTTTCTCGAAAGGTATCCAATAGTAGAAGTGTTCCTTTCTATGATACCTGTCCCACAAATCTAGATTATTCTGTGATCCATGCCCATGGTTATAGGTTCTCCGAAACAAGATGAATGTTAAAATGACAGTTTCATTGGAATATAAGCGAAGGGATATAATGCCAAATGGAAATGGTTTCCATTTGATGAAATGACCTTTTGATAAGCCTCTCATCCACTCACGAAGCTCTTCGAACTTATAACTGTTATTTCTGTAATTTGTAATAGTAGATATAATTAGTTGACAGTTGATAATTTCTTCCTGTAATTTGTAATACTATAACTGTGGATTTTTAATATTATTCTCAATCGTTTAATGGGTATTTTTTTATACATCTCTGTCAATCATTGTAATATGAATCATTCCTCTTTCTGGTGTTCTTCCTATTACGGCTATACGTCATCCAATTTCTTTTCAGCCGTCTGTGGGTGTTTTCCGGCATGTAAGTTAAGGTCATATGTAAAAGTTTGATGATGGTCCGAATCTGTTCTTGAATTTTAGTATGTGAAGGTATACGGCAACATTGTTCGGATTACTTGTAGCTGGGTGGATAGCATAACATCCTCCTATGGCAAAGGTCACGATTTAAAAACCGCAGGTGGTCCAAGGATTATTTAATGGGAGTAAAAAATCCTTAGTTATGCCGTCCTTGGGAGGGGACGTTAAAAGGTGGTCCCGGGACTCAGGGGACCCAAAAACATGTATCTACACTACTAACAAAAAAACGTTATAACATGTTCAAAAACACAAAAATTGCATTAAAAATACGTTTGCAGTTTTCTCCTTTAGTTATTTATCAAATTTCTTCAACATCCACATTTAACGGTTATTTATCAATGCTAACAAGTTGAAATGTATTTTTTTTTAATGTTAAAAATTAAAGGTACTTTCGAGGAAGAAAATTTAAAATATTAGTATGTAAGCCCTGTTAGACTATTTCAATCACAGTGCAACCTACATGATATTAACGCATATTAAATTTTAAATCTATACAGTGAGTTTAATCGTAAAAAGGTGAAAAATCCATGGTATAACTTTTAAATTTCAGTTTTATACGTTTTTTCTTTTTTGCGATAGACTTACCACACACACACACTTGCACGAACACGCACACACACACAACACAGACCTTTTTTGGGTAATTGGTTATTTGGACTCAGGGGACCCAAAAACATGTATATATACTACTATTCTTATGTTCAAAAACGCAAAAATTGCATTGAAAATATGTTTGCAGTTTTCTCCTTTAGTCGTTTAAGAAATTTCTTCAACATACACATTTAACTGTTATTTATCAATGCTAACAAGTTGAAGGGTATTTTTTTTTTTAATGTTTAAATTTAAAGATACTTTAGAGGAAGAAAATTTAAAATATTAATATTTAAGCCCTGTTAGACTATTTCAATCAGAGTGCAACCTACATGATATTAAATTTTAAATCTATACAGCTAGTTTAATCGTAAAAAGGTGAAAAATGCATGGTATATCATTCAAATTTCAGTTTTATACGTTTTTTTTCGTTTTTGCGAGTGACTTACCACACACACACACACACACACACACACACACACACGCACACGTGTGGCGCCTAACAACGGGGCGGCACACAGCCACTCTCCTCCACGAAGTAATGCCTAACGGTGGTCCCGTGGAGGGTGAGAAACAGGTGTAGGGAGGTTGGTTTTAGTGGGTAGAAATCCCACACACGGATAGGTACGGGCCTATCCGCGTCTTTTGAAGATTTCCACCTACCCTCGTAAAAAAAAAAAAAAAAAAAAAAAAAAAAAAAACACACGCACACGTACACACACACAACACAGACCTTTTTTGGGTAATTGGTTATTTGGACTCAGGGGACCCAAAAACATGTATCTATACTACTATTCTTATGTTCAAAAACACAAAAATTGCATAGAAAATATGTTTGCAGTTTTCTCCTTTAGTTGTTTAAGAAATTTCTTCAACATACACATTTAACTGTTATTTATCAATGCTAACCAGTTGAAGGGTATTTTTTTTTAATTGTTTAAAATTAAAGGCACTTTAGAGGAAGAAAATTTAAAATATTGGTATTTAAGCCTTGTTAGACTATTTCACTCAGAGGGAAACCGACATAATATCAAACACCATTAAGTTTTACATCAATATAGCAAGTTTAATCATGATCGTTAAAGCCTTTTTCGAGAAAATCGTAAAAAGGTGCATAATGCTTATTATAATGTAGCTCTTCTGGGTAGCCGATTTCGATGAAAAAGTTTCTGTACCATATCGGATGTACAGTTGTCTTCAGTTTTGTACGACTTTTTGGGACTTGGGATCAGGATCGCAATACTTCCCCTTCCTATATATTTCATATACAGGCAAGTGAAAGTAAAAATAAAAAACATATCTCTCTAAACCAGAAGGTAGTAAGATAATAACTTGCTCGTTAACTATGAAAGGATATGATTCGAAAGAAATTCCAGTGATCCAGTAATTATGGGAGACGAGGTAATATTGGGAGAGCCGTTGGAGGATGGGCGGTCGGCGGTGCAAAGAGAGCTATTGGACGGGGATTAGGCAAGGATTGGAGTAGTCTGGAGGAAAGGTGGGAGAGTAATGGGAAATGTTGAGAAGGACTTAGGGCTTAGGGAGTGATAAGGCGTATTGATTCCTCCCTCGGCAACACCTTGCTCCTAATTAGTTCCCCTGGACTCCAGGCCCTGGACCCTTTAGTGTCTCGGCTAATTCTATTAGGAAAAGGGCAACCGTCTTCTTTATCGCTCTGTTAGGGCAGAATAGCCCTCGCTCTAGGGCTGCCAAAGCCCTTTTTGAAGGTGCGCTCTATCTCTAGCCTACCCTAAACCACACTCACTTAGGTTAGGTTGAAACACAAAAATGTTTTCACGGATATATAAAATCGAATAGAACAGAAAAAATCTGGTGCGGCCAACACACGACTTTCACTTACCTCCGTTTTTAGAATCAATAAAAGAATTTTCAAATACAGCTAGAGCTAAAAATGAGTGAAACCATTAAAAAATTAATCGAATGGAATTTATTTAGAAACATGTGTTTAAATTTTTAGCTTTCCAACGGTATATCATACATGTATATTATTGCTCTTATGTTCAAAAACGAAAAATTGCATTAAAAAAATATTTTGTCCGTTTTCTCCTTTAGTTGGGTATCGAATTTATTCAATTTATATATTTACCTGTTTTTCATCAGCGTTGACAAGATAATATAGTTATTTTTATTGAATCTACAAAACTACAGGTACTTTTGGGGAAGAAAATTTAAAATATTGGCATTTAAGCCCTGTCAGACCATCTTAATAAAAAAAAAAAAACCTACATGATATTAAAGCCCATTAAATTTTACATCGATAAAGCGAGTTTAATCAAAATCGTCGGAACCGTTTTTGAGAAAATCGAAAAAAGGTGAAAAATGCATGGTATAAAGTGCCTCTTCTGGTAAGCTCAGTTTGATGAAAAAAGTTTTGTCACGTCTCGGTCGTATAGTTGTCTTAAATATAAAATTTCAGTTTCATAGGACTTACCGTTTCCGCCCGGGAGTTACCACACACACACACACACACACACACAGACCTTTTTGCGGGACTTGGTTATTTGGACTCAGGGCACCCTGTATTTCCGTTGAAAACTGGAATTCGAAAATTTTCACGATCGCAATACTTCCCCTTACTATATATAGTAAGTGAAAGTAAAAATCTGGTGCGGGCAACACACGACTTTCACTTATCTCCGCTTTTAAAATCGATTAAAGTATTTTTAAATAGTCAGAGATAATAATGAGTGAAACTATTGAAGAACTAGCTGTTGCCCGCGACTTCGTCTGCGACAATTTCTATTATTATGTTCGCGATTAAGAAGTTTTTAAAATAATATTTTAAAGTACTTCTGCATAAATGATAGTTTTAGTTTTATTTTCTTGTGGCAGAAGAACATACTGATTTTCTCAGCTACCCTGACGTAAATCGATTCCTACGTGTTTAAATGTTTGACGTTGTAATTTAATAATTTTTATGGCAAAAGATAAATTAACGGGAAATTGAATTATTTACAAATTAAAAAGTAAATCATTTGGAATCATTGGGATTCGAGTTTCCCCTCCCCCCTAATTTTACCCGTTTCCCCCCAGATTTTCCACTGATTCTTCACTCCTATTGGTCGCAGCGTGATGTTATATAGCCTATAGCCTTCCTTGATAAATGGACTATCCAACACAAAAATATTTTGTCAATTCGATTCAGCAGTTTCTGAGATTAGAGCGTTCAAAAATACAAACAAACAAACTCTTCAGCTTTATAATATTAGTATAGATTAATTAAATTGAATTTCTAAAGAAACATGTTTTTTATTAAAAAATCTATTATATTATTATCTAAAATAATCGGTTATTTTTATCGTTTGTATTCAGTTATCGAGTCTGGCACATCAGATTAATAAAAAATTATAATAAATGATATTAATAGAAACAATGACAAAGAGTAAACAAAATAATATGACAATAAAAATAAAATAAAAATGAAATACTTCTTTTCTAATTTACAAATAATAAAATATACATTGAGATATATAATCATACATTTTTTAAAATTTATCATCACTATCAATATTAAGAACGGTCTCAATGTTTCGTTGGTCACAAACACTTGTTATATACTGTCTCTATATTTCTCTCTATATTTATGAAATTTTGTACAGTGGAGAAGTATATGGTACAAACTGTTGGATATGAATTGGTCACAGTTATTGAAGAGTTGATTTGCTGTAAGTGATAATGTTTTATGTTCCAAATAAAGTTTAATGTTCTCTTCACCGCTGATTCATAAACGACTTACATATCTTACTTTTTTGATACTGACTCTATAAGACAAGTTGCTTTCTGGAGTATTGATGTTAAAATTTGTTACTGCTCTTCCCCAAATTGCAATTCATGTTACATAGACGGGACCAAAAACTATCTCAAAAAAAAGAATTTATCAACACCAATACACAATATCTACCCGTAACCCAATTTCCTCAAAATTATCCGAACACGCTATATCCCTTGACCATCATTTTGATTTTGATGATCCTGAAATCCTAGCCACCGTACCTAACTACAAAAAGCGACTCCTCTCCGAAGCTATATATATCCGTATGGAAAAAGATCGAGTACCCGTAAATCATAAAACTGACAAAGAGATAATCTCCTCCTCGTATGCTAACATCTTCCGTCTCCTTAAATTATAACTCTATCACTTTATTGTACAAATTGCTTGTGTAATGTATATTTTATTTATTTACTGTATATTTATCTTTTTGTTTATAACACCTCTGGTTCTTGTTTTTGTTATTTATTTATTTTATTTTATTTTTTATTATATACCTCATGGATCTTTTAAATACCTCAGATTCTAGTGTTCATAATTTTCTGTTAAAAATGTTGAGCCTTATTGTACATACGGATATATTATTTTGTTTTTTCCATTATATAATTTATAAAACTTTTTAATAAATAAGTGTAATTACACTTAGAGGAAAACCTTTAGTTTTACATGAACCCCTCCCATACACCTGTGTTATGGTTATCCTCAGTTTTGCTGGACATGGCAGTAATGGACGTTATATATGTTTTTTTACTTTATAAGTCTAAAGTTCTGTAAATTTGTTGCTTCATCATGTATGTATCATTATCATTATTTGTATCTAATATTTAAGATTGGTATATTTGTATATTCAAATGTTTCATTGTCACTACATCAAAAGAAAATTTCATTATCATATTGATATGTATCTCTTTTGTTCCGATGATGCTAACAAGCTTGGGCCGAAACGTTGGCAAATTAAAACTTTCAAAATATGTTGACTATTCACATAATAACTTAATTGATGTCTATGGAGTTCAAGCACGCTTAATCAAGTGATAGGTGTGATTTTGTTTCTTCTTTTACGTCCACTTGTGTTTTATTTCTCTCGGAAAGCATATAAATCTTTTACAACCAAGGTGTGAAAGTAGCTTTACTTGGACACCAGTTTATTATCATCGCTATCATTGATCATGAAAATCAACTATAAAACACTGCTTAGGCAACCTATCTTCAGAATTAGTAACAATTCGTCCAATATTAATAATTCTTGATGATGATAATCTTGACGGAGCACCTGTTTCAAAGGGACAAGTAGTTAGTGTATCCTTGGCCAATGAAGAAGTTTGAAGAATGCTCGTTGCACGATCTATTGCTTCCATATCATAGACCCAAAATCTGGGGCTTATCAAATGTGCTTAGCGATGAATTAAATGGGTTTTTTTCGTTCCGTATCTCTTCCCTTTTTTGAGATTTATTGCATCGCACTGGCGCAAAACTTTTGAATATGCTGTAATAATAAACCAAAATTAAATGAAAACTCGTGAGATATCAAATGACTTTAGACACCTTTCAATTCGAACTTTATGATTTGATGAATGATGATTGGTGTGACAACTGGGGAATCAAAGTCAATCAATCCAAATGCAAACATGTCACCTTTACCCTTCGAAGACAATCCTGCCCTCCAGTTCTCTTTAACTCCATTCCGCTCCCTTTCTCTGAAACAGTCCGGTATCTTGGCTTCCTTCGAGACAAAAGACTAACTTGGAACCCGCATAGTAGACTTAAACGACAAGAACTTAATCGACGATTTGGCCAATTATACAGAATACTGTACAGAAATTCTAAACTATCTTTCGAGAACAAACTGTTAATATACAAGACAGTACTGAAACCTATCTGGACCTACGGACTTGAACTGTGGGGACAGCCAAATTTTCTAACATCAAACGCATTTAATCTTCCCAATAAAAAGTCCTCCGAACAATATTTAATGGTCCTTATTATGTATCCAACCATACCTTACACCGCGACCTAAATATTCCATTTATTTAGACTTTATACCATCGAAATTCTCAAAATTCCATCAGAACCTTTGCTATGTATCGAGAATACTGGGAGGAATAGAAATAATTTAGAATCATTTCAAATAGGACAGTTTCCGGGGTATGAGCAAAAACGTTTCTTAGAAGGGCTATACAAAAAAATTGACCCCTCCACTAGTAGTGCCGTGATAGAGGAGTACCTAGGAGGAGTCCGAGCTCGGAGCGGAGAGGAAGAGGAGTCCAGTTATGTCGGGGGTCGAGCCAGGGAAACATGCAGATCTGTCAAAGGTACATTCATGTTATATTATGTGGTAAATAGAACCTCAGTATTCTCGATAATAACAATGCCTCACTGTACTAAGTTTTATGTGTAATAATAATGTGCTTTTATGTGTACTATTCGATAAATAAATAAATGTGTATTCTAAGTGGATTAGTTTATTAACCTTAATGCCACCGTACATAGTACCTTATCCCCTTGCTCAATCCTTATCCAGCTCCACACATACTTACCAACCCCTAAGAAGGTTGAAACGCCAGTGGCCTCGAGACCTTGTAACATGTATATTGGAGTTGCATTGGCTTGATTCTCCACTCACGTGCTGTATGCTTGAGAATTGTATATATTTATGAGTAACTTTTGTATATATTTTAGTTAACTTCGTATTTATGTATATTGTATTATTATTATATAAATTTATTGTTTTGTATTCACGTGTGAATTGTAGTTCATCACTATTAAAAATGTCCTAAATTGGACTGATTGAAATATTACTCAATAAAGAATTGTTTCTGAGTTGTTTGTTTCATTTAGGAATTATATCCGTTACTCTAGAACCGATATTTTTGTAAAGCTTGGAGCTATTGAAATTCCGAAGCATGAGCCAGTTTGGCCTGATTACTTATCTGCCAAGTCCCGAGAAGATGAATTAGGAAATCGGATTTGAATTAGTAATCACATTATTCCTAATTGCGTTTTTGGACTTGATTAACTTTCGCACAAATGTGGTTCGGTGTTTTTGTCTTACTCTGACTAGTTTTCCCCCAAACTTCCCTTGGAACTTTGTCTGTTTGAGTAAGGGTCTTCCCGCGAAGGGGAAGCACTGCTAAACTTTGGCTCCAAACTTCACTTTTACTTTTGAGAATACTCGCCAATCTTTATGGAAGGAATATGAAGCCGGGCTGTGAATGCATAAACAAGAACAGGGAAACCGCAGGAGGGCGGGAGGACTAAGTTATTCCTATAGTGTTGCTCAAATGTAGATTTGATTGTAAAGCCGTTTTGATTTCGTTGAGGGAAAATAAACCTTTTAAAATCCTCTTAGCTTGATTGTTTCTTGTTTTACATTTTTTTTTTAAAGGAAAATAAATAACATGTTTGCATATATTAATGGTAAATTCAATCACTTGATGAAGTAATATTGGCTTATGTTTTCTTAAGTGAGTATCTATTGAGATTGCAACGACGTCTTTTGCCTCTTTTGTAAATGTGTACATTTTTTTTAAAAGTTTATTTTCGTGTTCTTATCTTTAAATTGAAATGACTCAGAGCTGGGGCTGATTTTTATTTTTTAATTTTATTTTTCTAGTTTTTTTTTTTAATTACTCTATTTCTCTGCTTCTTTTTGTTTCTATATTTTATTGATTTGTTTTTTTATCTTAATATAATTAATTTTTTAGGAGTATATATATGATGAATTGTTTAAAGTTGTTTAGACTATGATATTTGTATGTTATATATCTTTTTTTTTTTTTTTTTAATTTTGATTTATTATATAAATTAAGCTCGTATGTAGTACATTACTATTTAGTTTGAATTTTAATTATTATTATTATTTCAATCATTGTATTGTAATGTATTTTTTTTTGTATGATTTACCACCTGTGATTGAGCCTAGGCCTGTTGGTGGATGATGATGTAAAATAAAATAAATGTATGAAATTAATATATTCGTCAACTTAGATCTAAATACATTATAAATATAGATTATTCTGTATTTCTGTTGATTCTACCATTTTTTCCATTCATTTTCTGAACACGCAGCCCAATGAAATAATACTTCCCATTACTAATTAAGTACTTTCCAAATTGAAATAAATATTTGAGTTTGGTTTTTTTTGGCAAGGCTATCAGTAAAAAATCTGGTGCGGGCAACACACGATTTTCCTTCACCTCCGTTTTTAAAATCGTTTAAATAACTTTTAAATACAGTAAGAGATAAAAATAGAATGAAACTATTAAAGAATTAATTTAATTTAATTTCTATAGAAACATGTGTTTTATTTAAAAATCTATGATGTTACTATCTAAAATAATCAGTTAGTTTTATCGGCTTTTTATCATTCTTTATTTACTTTTACAAGCTTGTGTATAAGATATTTTTTTTTTCTAAAATCTCTAGCTTTCCAACGGTATATTATACATGTTTATTAATGTTCCTATGTTCAAAATAAAAAAAATTGCATTAGAAAAATATTTTTTCAGTTTTCTCATTCATAATATATTCGTCAACTTAGATTTAAATACATTATAAATATAGATTATTCTGTATTTCTGTTAATTCTACCATTTTTCCCTTTATTTTCTGAACACGCAGCCCAATCAAATAGTACTTCCCAAATTGAAATAAATATTTGAGTTTGAATTTTTTTGGCAAGGCTAACCGTAAAAAATCTGGTGCTGGTAACACACGACTTTCACTTACCTTCGTTTTTAAAATCGATTAAAAGAATTTTCAAATACAGTTAAAGCTAAAAATAGAATGAAACTGTTAAAGAATTAATTTAATTTAATTTCTATAGAAACATGTGTTTTATTTAAAAATCTATGATGTTATTATCTAAAACAATCAGTTAGTTTTATCGGCTTTTCATCATTCTTTACTAACTTTTACAAGCTTGTGTATAAGATATTATTTTTTTCTAAAATCTCTAGCTTTCCAACGGTATATTATACATGTTCAAAAATTAAAAATTGCATTAAAAAAATATTTTTTCAGTTTTCTCCTTCATTTGTACATCGAATTCTTGTATATTTAATTTTTTTTTTTTTTATAAATGGTGATAAGATGATATGGTTATTTTCATAGAATCTTTATAGTACTTAGGAGGATGACAATTTAAAATATCTGCTTTAAGCCCTGTCAGACTGTTTCAATCACAATGAAACCTATATTGTATTAAATGAAGAAGATGGTTGGGGTGCGGTCATAAATTAAAAACACATACTTAAAATAAATGTTATTTTAAATATGTGTTTTTAATTTATGACCGCACCCCCAACCATCTTCCTCATCTAATTTCTCAACGGTCAACAAAACTCCATCATTATATTGTATTAAAGCCCATTAAATTTTACATCATGGCGTATAGTTGTCTTTAATATGAAATTTCAGTTCCATAAAACTTATCGTTTCCTCCTGGAAGTTACCAAACACCGAAACATACCTTTTTGACCTTTTTGCGGGACTTGGTCATTTGGGGTCAGAAGACCTTAAAACGTAATTTTCCGTCGAAAACTGGAATTAGAAAATTTTCACGATCGCAATACTTTCCCATATTTAAAAATTATTTGAAAGTAAAATATATACACTGAAATGTTTTTAGTATTTCGTTCTTATCTGATCTTTTGTTCTCAATATTTATCTTATTTTAGTACTAACCGATTTTATACGCTCTTTAATCAATTTTCCCCAAGTTTCGGGTTCACTGAGTCCAAATGACCAAGTCCTGCAAAGAGGTGTGTGTGTGTGTGTGTGTGTGTGTGTGTGAGTGTGTGTATTTGTGTGGTAACTCCCAGGCGAAAACGAAAAGTCCTATAAAACTGAATTTTCATATTTAAGACAACTATACGCCCTAGACGTTACAGAAACTTTTTCATCAAAATCAGATGACCGAAAGGTCTACTTTATACCATGCATTTTGCAGCTTTTTACGATTTTCCAAAAATGGCTCTAACGATTTTGACTAAACAATTTTGATCGATAGCTATATCGATATAAAATTTTATGGGCTTTAATACCACGCAGCTTTCATTCTGATTGAAATAGTCTGACAGTGCTTAAAGGCCGATATTTTAATATCTTTCCCAAAAGTACCTTTAATTTAGTAGATTTGATAAAAAAACAAAACTATATTATCTTGTTAACATTGATAAATAACAGCTAAATATTTGTCATGTTGACCGAATGTGATAAAAAAACTAAAGGAGAAAAGTGCAAACAAATTGTTTAATGTTTTTTTTTGTGTTTTTGAACACAAGAATAGTAATACAGATGTATAATATACCGTTGGATAGCTAAAGATTAAAAATTATCTAATACACGGAATTTTAAAGGTTAATGGAGAGTTATGAAAGGCCGGTAAAACTAACTGTTTGTTGTAGATAAAAATATAATAGATGTTTAAATGTTTAATAAAACACATGTTTTCATTGAAATTCAAAATAATAATTTCTTTAATAATTTATTTGTATCTTTAAATGCATTTAAAATTTCTTAAATTGATTTGAACAACAGATGTAAGCAAAAGTCGAGTGTTGCGCGCACCAAATTTTTATATTGAATCTCAATGTATAATTATTTCTCTAACAATTTATTTTCATCTCTAAATGTTTAAAAATTCTTAAATTGATTTACACAGCGAAGGTAAGTGAAAGTAGTGATTTGCGCGCACCAGGTTTTTGGTGTTATACAATGTATTGAAATTGAAAATAAAAAGTCCTTGGAAATTTAGAAAGAAATTATAATTAATATTTGGTAGTAGTAATGACTAATAGTTAACATAGATTGTTATGATTGTTATTGAATTACTGAAATTTCCTGACGGATGTATAGCACACGCAGAGATATAAATACCATTCACATTGGACATATAAATTCTACACACTAGAACGAGTCGAAACACTTAATGATACGATGAACTTAAAATGGAACATTTTCAAGATAATTTGAACCAAATACGCAACGACCAATATTCAAGATGTAAAATTCTATGAGGGAAAAAAAAAAAAAAAAAAAAAAAAAAAAACCAAGCCTGAAACTAAAACGGTTTCATTGATGAGAGGTTTAATTGATTGTTCGAAACAATTCAACGCCACAGGACCGAGCAAATTAAACTAAACCCCATGTGAGGTTTTCCTAAAGTTTTTTTTGTCTGACATGTGATTTTCAGCGAATGATAACGTCAGCCAAATTCACTGATTGTCAGTATATAATTGACACCAATTGTTTCAGAAGCCAAAATTAAAAAAAAAAAAATGTTAAGTTGTAGCTTACGTCACGTCACATTCATTCGGCTATTAGATAACTATACCATACCATACCTTATACCAAATTAATAATATTTTTTAGTGATATTATATTTTTATATTATTTGTAATATTATTTTAAAGATAGAGACAATGTTTTATAGTGTTTTCCTATCAAAAAATCTCGATTAATTACAAAGAAGAAAATAAAATATAGAAATTTTACACAAAAATTGCCTAAAAATCAGTTATTTTTATTTAAGATAGAGAAACAAATTTATATTGTTTTAGGATCAGGACATCGTAGCACAAGAAACATGAGGAGAGGTGGAATTAATATTGCAATGAGCTTTTTAACAATACATGTAAAAAATTAATTTAGTTTCCATGGGAGTCCCATATAGTTTACATTGAAACATGAGTTTCTTTAATTATCTAAAAGTAGAAATAATTATTAGCAATGTTAGTTTTTAACAACTTTTCGTTTATTTTCACAAATTATCGAGTACTGTATGACAGAATACGAACCGTATGTTCAGAATAACCTCCCTCATCACAACATTACAAATAACATAAGCTCAAAAGTATATGGGTTTACAACAAATTTATATTAACTTGTACGATTTATTTTATTGTACATTAACTTTTGTAAAAGCTTGCCCTTTCCAATGGCATATCATACGTATATGTAACTACTTATATTTCAGAAATATATTTTTGATGAATTGGTTTCAGAAAATTTATTTTTCCCGTTTAAAGAAAAGATAAATTTTATTTTACTTATAAACCTTCGGGAAAAAAATGCCCTAAAGGGGGGTATAAATCGTATAAAAGTCCGTCCTGTGGCTTGGAAGGAGTTCGCAAAAAAATCGCGTTATCATTTTATATATATAAATATATATATATATATATATATATATATATATATATATATATATATATATATATATATATATATATATATATATATATATATCACGACTTTCACTTACCTCATTTTTTAGAATCAATTTAAGAATTTTTAGAGATAAAAATGAGTGAAACCGTTAAAGAATTAAATAAATGGCATTTATTTAGAAACATGTGTTTTATTAACAAATATATTATATTATTATTTAAAATAATCACTTAGTTTTATCGGCTTTTCATTACTCTCTATCAATTTTTAAAAGATTGTGTATGAGATAATATTTTTACTTAAATCTCAAGCTTTCAAACGGTATATCATACTACGGTATATTACCGTTCTTATGTTCAAAAACAAACAATTGCACTAAAAATATATATTTTTCATTTTTTTCCTCTAGTTTGGTATAGAATTCATTCAATTTTTATATTTACCTGTTTTTCATCAGTGGTAACAAGATAATAAAGTTATTTTTATAGAATCAACAAAATTAAAGATACTTTAGAAGAAGAAAATTCTAAATATCGGCAGTTCTGCGCTTGCGCTAGTTCATTAACATACGTCTTTATATCGTCTCTTCTTTATGAACAGTTTTTAGTGTGTAATAATTGTTTTTATTACATATAAACAATTAGTGATTGTGCAACAACATTCGTTGTCAACAATGGACTAATCCTACTGACTGTAAGTAGTAATATTTACGATTACTTAGTTGTCGTATGAAGTAGAGCTGAGAAGCTTTATCTTTTTCGCCATATTGCGATCCCCACTCAGCTTCCTCAGCTTGCCAGTCTTCCACTGACCCCTGGAGGGGCCACGTCGCGCTCCGGACAACAAGGTCAAGGTCGCGCGGACGTATTTTTTTTTGTTTTATTTTTTATTTATTTTTTTATTTTTATGTATCAATGAGATACTATCACCAAGTCATGGCGGGAAAGGCAAGCATTAAACGCTCCAGGTCAGCTGGCTCTTCTGCTTCCCCGGTCAAGCAAAGGCAAAGACGTAATAACAAACGCCCTACGCCCCCCTCATCAGCTGCTTCTAACGAACAGGAACCACAACCCGGGACTTCATCGCAAGGGATGACTGAGGAATCTCCCTTTTTTACTCCTAACCCCTACCAAGTACTCCATATCGAGAAAGAGGTCATGGAATCAGAATCTACACCGAGAGATCCCCGCCCTCCTCCCATATTTGTTAAAAATATAAGAAATTTTCAACTACTATGCACCCAATTAAATAAAATCATTGATAACAAAAGCTACACATGTCTTACGCGTATCAATGACACAAAAATATCACCCGATTCAGCTGATGTGTACCGCAAAATAGTAAAATATCTTACTGAAACAAAAGCTGATTTTCACACGTATCAGCTAAGAGAGGAGTGGGCATTAAGGGTGGTAATAAGAAATTTACACCCCTCTACACCAGCTGAGGAAATAAAGCAAGAACTGACGTCTCTTGGGTTCAAAGTGCGTCAGATAACTAATGTCATGAAAGATATTATAGAAGAATCAGGTGACAGGAGTAAAATTCCTTTACCTCTATTTTTTGTGGACTTAGAACCGTCTCCAGGAGTAGAAAAAATTTATGAATTGGAAAAACTCTATTACACGAGAGTAAAGATTGAAAAGCCCTATGTAAAAAGAGACATTATACAATGCCACAATTGTCAAGCATACGGCCACACGAAAACGTATTGCCACCACATACCGCGCTGTGTTAAATGTGGTGAACAGCACAAGTCTGAGCAGTGCAATAAATCTCGGATAATCCCAGCAGTTTGCGCTCTGTGCCACAAGGGACATCCGGCGAATTACAAAGGCTGCGAGATTTACAAAAATCTCAAGTCAAGATTTCTGAAGCCCCAGCGCCAAGAGGAGACTAGACCGAGGAGAAACCCATCAAAATTCGTCGACCCGACAGTTTCGTTCGCCCAACAACTTGGTGGTGGTGACCAGTCTACTCAGTGTGAGGCCACGCCGGTTCAACATACCCTCAAGCATCCCGAACCTGAATCTCAACCACCTCAAAATTTTAATTCTCAAAAACTTCCCCAGCATCAAATTTCTCCTATCCCTCCTCCATCAAATGTCACAGACCTCACCAGTTTAATGACATCATTCATCTCAGAAATAAAATCAATAGTTATGCCTCTGATATCAGTCCTAACAAACCTAGTATCAAATTTAATTCCTGCCTTGAAAAAGCCCTAAATGATTCCATCCAACTCCATTTCCATTCTCCTCTGGAATGCGAATGGTGTTCGAAATCATATTAATGAACTAACTTTATTACTACACGACAAACGTATTGACGTAGCTCTTATCACTGAAACACGACTAACTAACAAACGATCATTCAACATCCCAGACTACCAAATATACCGAACTGACCATCCCGATGGAACAGCTCATGCCGGCACTGCTGTCATCATCCATCGCTCCCTCTCCCATAATTTATTACCCTTACCAGTCCATAACTTCCTCCAAACCACTGCTGTAATTATACAAACCCGTCATTTTCCTATAACAGTAGTTGCAGCATACTCTCCTCCAAAAATACCTATTTCCGAAATCCAATTTAATTTATTCCTTAATTCCTTAGGGCATCATTTCCTCATAGGTGCGGACTTAAATGCCAAACACCAGCAATGGGGAGCCAGAACTACAAATTCTCGCGGGCGAACATTGCTGTCTGCACTCTATTCCACTCACTGTAATATCCTCTCCCCCGATTCCCCTACCTATTGGCCTACTGATCTTCACCGTAACCCCGACCTCCTTGATTATTTTATCCACAAAGGGCTAGGACCTTTAAATCATTCCGTTTCCCGGCTCGATGACCTTTCCTCCGATCATAGCCCTCTTACCCTGACTCTCTCATTATCTCCTATTCCGAAACTCCCTCCACCATCATTCCTAAGAGGCCCAGTTAATTGGAACCTCTTCCGCGAAATAATAACGGATGGAATAGACCTCAGAGTATCCCTCAAATCTCCACAAGATCTTGACGATGCAGTTGATTCCTTTACTACCCTTATCCAACAAGCAGCCTGGAATGCATCTTCACCTTCTCCTTCCCCAAAATACTACCAGAAGAATCCTATACCCCAAAACCTCCTAGATCTAATCCATACCAAACGACGCTCTAGAACCCTCTGGCAAAGAACCAGGCACCCAGACGATCGTAAATCCTACAATTATTACACCAAATTAGCTAAAAAGAAATTAGATACCTTCCGATCCCAATCCTACAATTCCTATCTTTCTTCACTATCTATCTGCGACAATTCCCTCTGGAAAGTAACCAAAAAAGTTCTTAAATACCAATTCTTCTCCCATCCCATCCGACGTGAAGATGGATCCTGGGCTTCGTCGGATGAGACTAGAGCGGAAGAATTTGCCAAATACCTTTCTAAAGTTTTTATCCCACACCCCGAGCTCAATCCTGCCCATACAGCTAACGTAAAGGAATTCCTCTCCTCTCCAATTCCTCTCTCTCCACCCCCTAAAGCTATTAACCCCTCTGAGGTCAAATTCCTTATAAAGAAACTAAAACCTCGAAAAGCTCCTGGCTATGACCTCCTCAATTCTAAGATCCTTCGTCAACTGCCCCAAAAAGCAATTATATTCCTTACCTACCTCTATAATAGTATCCTCCGTACAACCCACTTTCCTTTGGTGTGGAAACACTCCATCATTCTCCTTTTTCCCAAACCTGGTAAACCTCCCAACAACACCTCATCCTATAGGCCTATTAGTCTCCTTCCGATCCTTTCAAAAATCTTTGAAAAAATCCTTCTCAAGCGTATCCTACAGTTAATTGAAATTCCTTTCCACCAGTTCGGATTCCGCTCACAGCACTCCACTGTACAACAAGGCCTACGAGTGGTTGACTATATATCCTTTGCACTTGAAAACAAGCAATATTGCACTGGTGCCTTTCTGGACGTTGCTCAGGCATTCGACCGGGTCTGGCACGATGGCTTGCTTTTCAAACTAAAAACCCATTTACCCCAATCCTTATATCTAATCCTACAATCATACCTTTCAAACCGTTCCTTCAGAGTCCGCTCTGGTTCAGAATTTTCCAATAGTTACCTGATCGAGGCTGGTGTACCTCAAGGCAGTGTCCTAGGTCCTGTCCTCTATCTCCTATTTACAGCTGACATACCTACGGATCCTGATACCTTCTTAGCAACCTTTGCCGACGATACTGCCATTTTATCAACCCAATCAGATCCCGAAATTGCATCTTCCTATCTACAAAGACATCTATCCTTGATTGAATTTTGGTGCGCTAATTGGCGTATCAAAATTAATGAATCCAAATGTAAGCACATCACCTTTACCCTTCGCCGCAGATCCTGTCCACAAGTCAATTTTAACTCCATACCCCTTCCCTGCTCTGACACAGTCCGGTATCTGGGATTCTTACTAGACAAAAGACTAACGTGGAACCCACACACTCGACTTAAACGACAAGAACTCAACAGACGATACGGCCAACTATATAGACTACTAAACAGAACATCAAAACTTTCTGTTGCTAATAAACTATTAATTTACAAGACGATTCTAAAACCGATATGGACCTACGGACTCGAACTGTGGGGGACAACTAAATTTTCGAACATCAGGCGTATCCAATCCTTTCAGTCCAAAGTCCTTAGAACAATAGTCAATGCTCCCTATTATGTTACAAACAAGACCTTACACAATGATCTGAATATCCCATTTGTCCTCGATTTAATCCCATCTAAATTCCTAAACTTCCACCAGAGGCTAACTCACATCCCTAATCCTTTATCCCAATCCCTATCTAGCTCCAGCCATCCCTATAACCCTCCTCGTAGGTTGAAACGGCAGTGGCCTAGAGATCTCTTATAACTAAGCAATGCTGAGTGTTGGCAATGGCCAGCTTCTCCACTCACGCCTGAGAGTCTGTGGCTCTAGCGCCCTCTCTCAGTCTCCACTGGCTTATTAGACCGGTGACGCGACTGACTGAGAGGCGCTGGGATCTCCTAGCCTTGGGCCCCAACACCCACTTGTGGGCGTCGGGGTTTAATTCGGAGTTCCCAGGGCAGTATGTAAATATTGTATATATAAGTATGAATGTGACCAAGATTATTATTATTTATTTCTTTTATTTTCTTTTTATCTTTATTTACGGTTATTTATTCTTCTTTATATTTTATTTATTTTGTATTCATTTATTTTTATTTCTTTATTTTGTGTACATAAGGAATGAATGAACTCTAATATCACTAATACTTATTGCCCAAGATTGTGGCAGATTGTATTATTTCTAAATAAATAAAAGTTAATTCCAAAAAAAAAAAA
This sequence comes from Piezodorus guildinii, assembly GCA_023052935.1. Lineage (NCBI taxonomy): Eukaryota > Metazoa > Arthropoda > Insecta > Hemiptera > Pentatomidae > Piezodorus > Piezodorus guildinii. The sequence continues at coordinate 34,166,569 of CM041298.1, read as the reverse complement.
AATATCGGCATTTAAGCCCTGTCAGGCTATTTTAATCAGATTGAAACCTATATGATATTAAAGCCCAATTAATTTTACATCGATATAGCGAGTTTAAACAAAATCGTCTGAACTGTTTTTGAGAAAATCTTAAAAAGGTGCAAAATTCATGGTATCAAGTGGCTCTTCTGGTAAGCTGATTTTGATGAAAAATATTTTGTAATATCTCGGGCGTATAGTTGTATTAAATATGAAGTTTCAGTTTCATAGGACTTTTCGTTTCCGCCCTGAAGTTACCACACACACAGACCTTTTTGCGGGACTTGGTTATTTGGACTCAGGGGACACTATATATATAAAAAAAAAAAACCCGTCCCATCTAAAATCTAAGTACTTACGTTTCAAGATACTAATAATTCAAAAAATGAATTTAAAAAAAATCTGTTTGCCCGCCGTTCGAATCAACAAATCAATAAAATAAGTTTTGAGATAAGCAGTGGTGATAGACTATTTTCCATTGGATTATTTATTGCTTTATATATTAGTCAATTGCCTGTAAACCGCTAAAGAAACAGTACCCTAATATAGTTATTTATAAATAATAAACCATTGCCTACTAATTTGCAGTTTTTTTTTTTTTAAATAATAAAATTACTAAGCTATCTAATTCTTCCCGTATCAAATCCCTATAATCCAAAATCCTTCGTAAAATCCTCAATGCTCCTTACTTTGTAACTAATAAACTGATCCACAAAGACCTTAATATTCCGTATGTTGCTGATTTGGCCCGATCTAGATACCATTCCTTTCATGACAAACTCCATTCTCACCCTAAGTTTCAATCCTTTCTTCCTCTTCAATTCCAGACAATCCTCCGATGCGTCTGAAAAGGAGATGGCCCCGAGACCTTCTAGTTTAGAATAGTTACAGGAGTGCTACCATTGGGTAGTTCTTCTACAATTCTTTTTCATGTCATTTTTTTTTTTATATCATATTTACTTGTATTTTTTTAGTACAGTAGTAAATTTCAATAAATTATGTTTAAAAAAAATAATAATAAAATTACATAGCTAAAGATATAATATCTGTGAGCTTAACTTTTTTCCATAACCGGCTGCTAACATATACTGTTAGAAGAGAGAACAAAAGATTGAAAGGCGAAGCTTGTATCGGAACTGGGATATCGATGGAAGTGCACAGTTGAATATAGCCAATACTGATAAGGGACGTGATCAGGTTTTCAGTCTAGAATTTCTCGCACCGCTATCAACATCTTCCCTAAATTGAAACCGATAAAATTTATTTTATTCCTTTTATAAATTTTCTACCAGACACTTTTTTTATTTTGGAGAATTCAGATCAACAGATTAACAATGAGGTTTTACAAGATTTAAAAAAAAAAAAAAAAAAGTTAAAAACTATTACGCAACGGTTCATTATAACACACGACTTTCACTTACCTCCTATGTTATAATAAATTTAAGAATTTTTAAAAACATTTAGAGCTGAAAGTAAATCGTTAAAGAATTAATTACATTTAAATGATATATTTTTAATTTTTATTATAATTGTAATTTGTTTGAGTGAATAAATGTATTGCTAGGTTTTTTAAAAAATAATCCATTTTCACTCAACACTTTTTTATTTCATTTTTCTTTCTCCCTACGTTTCGGCCTTTGCCATTTTTAAGGGTTCTTTAATCATTCTTTTACATTGCACATATAATATTATCTATTCTAATAACAAGCTGACAAGACTAGTTCAGCTTGTAATAGATTTTTATTTTTTTAAATGACACAATGTATTGTATATAAGTGCAATATAAAAGAATGATTAAAGAACCCTTGAAAATGGCAAAGGCTGAAACGTAGGGAGAATAAAAAATAAAGAAGCGTTGAGTGAAAATGGATCATTATATTTAAAAAGAACCTAGCAATAATACATTATATTATATTATCCACGACAATCGGTAAGTTATATCGGCTTTTTATCACTCTCCATTAACTTTTACAATATTTTGTATAACATAAAATGTTTCATAATTTAGCTTTCTAACGGTATATTATACCTCTATATTAATGTTTTTAATTTCAAAAATACCAAAACTACAAAAATTGCACTAAAAAAATGTTTTTGTTCTTTTCTTCTTTCGTTGGATTTCGAACTCACTCAACTTAAATGTTTACCAGTTTTTCAATTATGCTAACAAGACGATATGGTTAATTTATTCAAATCTACAAAATTGAAGGTAGTTTAGAGAAAGAAAATTTAAATTGTCGGCATTTAAGCCGAGTAAGACTATTTCAATCAGAATGGAAACTACATCGTATTAAAGCACATTAAATTTTACATCGGTAGCTTAATCAAAATCGTGAGAGCCGTTTTTGAGAAAATCGTAAAAATGTGCAAAATGCCTTGTAGAAAGTTGGTCTTCCGGACAGCCGATTTTAGTGAAAAAGTTTCAGGAACATCTAACACCTGTCTCAAATGTGAAATTTCAGTTTCGTACGATTTTTCAGTTTCATACTCTTGATATATAGCAGAGTCGCTGGAACGCTTCATCTTCTGGAAGATGGACCTACCGCCTAATTCCCGACATATCGACATGGTTATCCCGGAAACATGGAGATGCAGTTTACTACCTCACTCAAATGCTTAATGGGAATGGTTTCTTCAGAGCTTGCTAAGTCCGTTTCAAAATAGAGGAAAGTTCATAGTGCCCATACTGTGATCCCATAGAAGAAACAGTCGAACATACATTCTTCTCTTGTTCGGGATTCGTTCGAGAAAAGTCGGAGATAGATTCGGTACAAAAGCATTACCCGAAAATTTAATCTTTTTGATGACGACTATGCAGCACAAATTGGCAAAATACTCAGTGGAAATGAGCAAGAAAGGAGAGGCAAGACATTGGCCCAGCCTAAATAGGATGTCCAGGAAAGAAGTAGGCATTTAGCCCTTCTGCTCCCCGCGAAGTAATGCTTGACAGTGGGGTGGTAAAGACGAATTAGGAGATGTTTTTTTTTAGTAAGTAGGAATCTCACACTGTTGTGTGGCCTGACAGTTGCACTTCGTCTAATGAAAAAGTTTTCCCCCACCCGAAAAAACGAAAAACCTTTTCTGGGGACTTGGTCATTTGGACTCAAATACTTTCAGCTCATACATTTCTCTTTTTTTTCAAATGCTAAGAAGATGACTTGGTTAATGTTAATGAATCAAAACAATTAAAGTTACTTAAAAGAAAGGAAATTTTTAACCCCTGGAGAGAAAAATTGAAAGGTCCTAAAGAAAAGTCCTACGAACAATTACGGGACCTAATGGAATAAGGACCTAGGTTAACGAGGAAACGAAGCAGTGGATCTCCCATGACATAAAGGCAAAGAGGCTAGGATGGGCAGGACATGTGGCCAGAAGTGATCCATCCGGTCCTCTCTTCAAAACTATGAATGCGAAAGTGGTCGTAAGTAGGCCAAGAGGAAGACCGAGAAGGAGATGGGGCGACATAATCAAGAAGGACGCCACGGAGTTCGACAGAACTGGAGGGCCATTGCCCAAGATAGACAGAGATGGAACAGACTAATTGCGGCGGTGAAAGATCTCCGAAGTCTGTAAAAGTCAACCGAAAAGAAAAAAAAAAGGAAATTTAAAATATAGGCATTTAAGCCCTGTCAGACTATTTTAATCAGAATGAAACATAAATTATATTAAAGCCCATTAATGCTTACATCGATATAAGAAGAATAACTGGTAAAAATATCATGAAAATTACATATGTTGAGTTGCATGGTCTGGGCGACTTGTAATAGATTAACCTACATTTATTTAGTAAGCCGGTGGTATACTGTGTAAGCAGAATTAAATATTATTAAACTAATAAAGAACCAACCATGTTTTGTTTTTATGAAGTTATTTTTATATTTCATAGCACGAAGGGAGTATCAGAACTAAGCTTAATTGGATAGCAGCGCAGGATTTCAGGGAATCCCAACGCTTCCCAACCAGCCGCTTCACTGTAAAAAATATAACAAATCAGATTTATTATTATAAAATAAAGACAATACAACGTTTCCCTGGAAATTACTAGGCGTGGAGTGGAGTAAATCGTAGCCAATAGAAGACCATTAGACCGTAAACATTAGCTCAATAGATGTAAATGGAAACAGTCCGGTCTGTATCTGCTCTCTATCAATATTCATATAAACTGTAAATATAACTTTGCAGTCAAAGCGTTGTAAATTATTTTTATAACAATGCTTTTTCTATATATATTTATTCGGTGAATAAAAGAGCCAGGAAATAATAATAAAATAAACTCGAGAGCCTTTTTGACTTTCACTTTCCTATATATATACAGTCAAAGTATCAAAGTGTCATCAAGTGTTAAAAGTATTCGGAATTCACTACTATTCTATAATTCGCTTGTTTTTAACTTATTTTTTATGTTTTAAAAGAGTCATTAACCACTTTATAATGTAGAAGGAATTTATACAATAGCTAAAACCAAAAATTACGACAACAATCATTTAATTATTAACGTATTGAACGTTTATTTACGAAACAATTAGAAATAGTGTATGTTAATGGTGTCAAAGGTATTCGGAATTTCTTGGTTTCCTAGTTATATTAGTGCAGTGATCATAAATAAACATTCTGTTGGTAAAAACTTTTGTATAATTATAGATTTTAGCAAACTAGGAATTGTTCTTACTAATTAATTCATTGTTTAGTGTGTAATATTACCCCACTCTAACACTTATTGTACCTAGAGGCCATTTTCATTTTTAATATAGTATTTCCTGATTTTCCTTTTTAGTAAGACCCAAAAATAGTTGATTAAATTTGAAAGAAATAATGAAAGAGGGATTTCGAGAACTTTTTGTAAAATTATCAGCAACTAAATATGAATAAATAACGTATATATGTCCAGAGTCATGGTCGAGCGTATGTTAATAATTTGATTTATTCTTAATTTGTCTTCTATTTTTAATTCTGGCTTTTCATACTTAAAAAATACACAAATCTATCATTGATTCTGTCCATGAATCCAATGTTATTAAACTTTTTTAAAGAAAAACGCACGTAAATATCACTGACCGCTCAAGGTGTTTTACTGTGGCGTACTAAATTCTTTATTTGGTTTCCTCCAAACCAAAATCTTTTCATAAGAACCATGTATTTTAGTATGGGGGTCATCTGTAAACATTTTAATTCACCAACCTTCGCTTTAAAAAATGTTAAAAAATTCAGCCTATTCTCTTATTTCCTTGCCTGCTGATAGACGTTTCCCGTACTTCTTGTACCATGTTTCCCTTTTCGTAAAATGTTTTTAGAACGCGGCGAACAGTTGAAAAATTTATTGTGTATCCAGAAGTTCTGATCAGTCTTTCAGTTTTAACATTTAATATTTTTTGGAAGCTTACTTTTTTGCTTTTATATTTTATTATTATATTATCTACACTGTACATAGCCATCCATATATTCTCATAAATTTTTTTCAACATCTCAACTATTTCCCTTTAGTGTTAACATGTGAACGTGTTAAAAATTATTCGAGGGCATTGTGCGATCGTTGCGTTTTTATTTTAGGGCCTTATTTAAAAAAAAAAAAAAAAAAATCTTTTAATGGTTGGATATATATATAACATAGAGAGAGAAGAATTGTTTAGAACATAAAATTATGTCGAAGATTGGTGAGAATATTAAAATTAGAAACCATTAAACAACTGGATATTATGATTTCTGAATACTTTTCACTCTGAACGATCTTGTAATTTTACATTATTAATTGGATATTTTTAAAAACAATAAACTTTTCGATTATCTGGTTAGTGATTTTCCTTTATGGGAGTCTCCTTTAAAGATTTGGTAGTGAAAAAAAATTATATAAATTAATAGTTGTGAAATATAATAATTAAACGAAAAGAAATACGAATTCCGAATACTTTTGACGCTCACTGTATATATATATATATATATATATATATATATATATATATATATATATATATATATATATATATTTATTGTATAAATAAAATATATAGTACGGGAAAGTATTGGGATCGTGAAAATTTCCGAATTCCAGTTTTCAACGGAAATACGCGTTTTAGGATCCCTTGAGTCCAAATAACCTAGTCCCGAAAAATATTCTGTGTGTCCGTTTGTGTGTGTGTGGTAAGTCTAGCACAAAAACGATAAGTCGTACGAAACAGAAATTTTATATTTAAGACAACTATACGCCTGAAATGTTACAGCAACTTTTTTATCAAAATCAACTAACCAGAAGAGCCACTTTAAAGCATACGTTTTGCACCTTTCTACGCTTTTCTCGAAAATGGCTTCTACGATTCTAATTAAAAGCACACAGATCTATTTGCGAGATTTGGCATTTTTACAACATGAATTTTGGATGAAAAATTGAATTCAAAATTACTTCTACTTACCTGTAAATAAAATATATTGTAAATGAAAGTATTGCAATTTTTTTAATTCCAATTTTAAACGAAAAATTAACGTTTTAGAGCCTGCAGAGCCAAGTCACGCAAAAAGGTATGTGTTTCTGAGTTTAGTAAGTCTAGCACGGAAACGAAAATTCGTATTTGAATTTTTATATTTCAGAAGAATATATGCCTCACATGTTACAGCAACTTACATGCAAAAAAAAAAAAAATTGCTGAATCGATTTTGATTAAACTGGCTATATCGATGTAAAATTGAATAGTCTTTATTTAATATGATATTGGCTAAAGTCTGATTGAAATAGTCTGACAGGACTTATATACCAATAGTTAAAATTTTCTTTTCTAATGAATCCCTAATTTGCAGATTAAACAAAAATATCCATATCATCTTGTTAGCCTTGATAAAAAAACGGGTAAATATATAAGTTAAGCGAATTCATACCCAACTAAATGAGCAAAGAAGAAACGTAGCATTCTATGAATATTTACTTTCACTTACCTATATATGAAATATAAAGTAAGGGAAAGTATTGCGATCGTGAAATTTTTGGAATTTCAGTTTTCGACGAAAATACACATTATAGCGTCTCCTGAGTCCAAATGACCAAGTCCCGAAAAAAGGTCTATGTGTGTGTCCGCGTCTGTTTGTGTGGTGAGTCTAGCGAAAAACCGATAACTCGTACGAAACTGATATTCCATATATAAGAGAACTATACACCCAAAATGTTACGGTTTCTTATTAATCAAAATTGGCTCAACAAAAGATCCACCTTAAACCAAGCATTTAGCACCTCTTTACGATTTTCCCAAAAACGGCTCTAACGATTTTGATTAAACTCGCTATATCGATGTAGAATTGGACAGGATTTAATATCATGTAGGTTTAATTCTGATTAAAATAGTCTGACAGGGCTTAAATGCCGATATTTTGAATTTTCTTCCTCTAAACTACCTTTAATTTTGTACATTCCAAACGATTAACCATATCATCCTAATGACATTGATTAAAACAGATCAATTAAAACAGTCATTAAAATATGAAAATCGGGCATATCCTTTGAAATAGTAAATTTGTCCTTTTCGGGCGTAACCAACCCTAATATAGACAGTTAGACTTAAGTTATTTCGGACAGCTTCTTGCATCGGGAAGAGAGTTTCTATATTAAAAAGTTTCCTTTTTAGTGTGCTAATAATAGTTACCAGTGAATTATTTCGATTCGTATCCTTTTAAAAGGATAATCGAGTCAAAAATGGTGGTTCTCTTCCATTTTGAACCGTATCCTGGTTACAATAAATGTCAATTGTTACAAATCCTTTCAACGAGAATGGCAACTTTAACTTAGAATAAAATAAAAAATAAAATAAAAACAGTCCTTTAAATATGAAAATCGGGCATATCCTTTGAAATAGTAAATTTGTCCTTTTCGGGCGTAACCCGCCTCACCCACCCTAATATAGACAGACTTAAGTTATTTCGGACCGCTTCTTGCATCGGGAAGAGAGTTTCTATATTAAAAAGTTTCCTTTTTAGTGTGGAAATCATAGTTACCAGTGAATTATTTCGATTCGTATCCTTTTAAAAGGAGAATCGAGTCAAAAATGGAGGTTCTCTTCCATTTTGAACCGTATCCTGTTTACAATAAATGTCAATTGTTACAAATCCTTTCAACGAGAATGGCGACTTTAACTTAGAATGAAATAAAAACTAAAATTAAAACAGTCCTTAAAATATGAAAATCGGGCATATCCTTTAAAATAGTAAATTAGTCCTTTTCGGGCGTAACCCACCTCACCCACCTTAATATAGACAGACTTAATTTTTTATATTAAGTAATATAGACGTATAATATACCGTTGGAAAGAGAAAGATTTAAGAAAAAATATTATCCGATACACATAGTCGTAAAAGGTAATATGATTTGTTGAATGAGGAATAAACTTGTTACTGATGAACAATTTTATATAGTTATATTAATTAATCTAAATCATATGTTTCCAACGAAAATGAATACACGTTTAATTAAAATCAACTTCAAATATTTTTTAAATTGAAGTATATTTAATAGTTTTTTAAATTGATTTTAAAAGTCGAGGTAAGCTTAAGTCGGGTCCTGTCCGCGCTGGATTTTTTTTTTTTTTTTTTTTAGGAAACGAGATATAAAATTCAACATTTTCACAAAATTAAAGTAAATTTAATAGTTTTTAAATTTATTTAAAAATCGAGGTAAGTGAGAATCTGACGAAGAGGGCATAAACATAATTAATAATTACACATAAAAAATTTATATTGTTAGGTCAATTAATATAAAACATATGTTTCTAACAGAACTTATTATAATTCCTTAAACATTTTTAACTCTAGCTTTATTTCATACTTTTTAAGCTGATTGTATCAACCGAGGTAAGTAAAAGTCGTTTGTTGCGCGCTTCAGATTTTTTAATACATTCTTTCGTTGATTTAATGAGTCTATAAGAGTTAATAGTTATAATGATATAAATAATAAAATCGACAATAGTGACATTGATCAAAGTTGAAAGGTGATTAATCAAGCTTTTGAAGCCAAGTCCAATCAAACATCAAGTTCTATGACGTCATTGTTTGAGGTCATTATGTTCATTGATTTATATTGCCAAAATATTGCCATTAAATCATTATTCAATCACCACTTTGATGATATCTGCCAATAACACTAACTTTGATATACGTTTATCAACACGAACGTTTATTTATATATTACTAGCTGTATCTCGCGGCTTAGCACGCGACTGTTTCATTTTTTTTTTTAATTGCTGCAAATTAAGAAAGTTGTTTATTATAACTGAGCTAGGTGAAGTTATACAATATAAATATACCTGAGATGGCAATGAGTTAAACTTTTAATTATGTCTATGTACGACAAATAAATGATTGTTGTTAATTGTCAGAAATTAATTTTAATCAGTTTAATCTACAATAACATACCAAGAGCAAGTAGCCATACCCGTGATTATCTAATACTGATATTTTGGCTTTAAAACATTATCATTCTAAACCATCGTAGCATAAATAAATACGTATTTTTTTTTTCTACTCTGGTGTATACCCTTCCAACTGAATAAGCTCGCATTTTTTTTTATGATTCAGAACTAAGTTCTATTATTTTTTAAAAACTTTAATCTTTTTCAGCCTATTGATCATTTTTAAAAACCAATAACAATGAATCATATTGCTACGGTCAAGACAATGACGGGTGGACCACGCCTGGAGGGGCCTAGATGAGGCTAGAGACTTCTGGACCTGGACAGTCCTCGAAGTGCCTGGAAAGGCCCACCGCCTTACCTGCGCCCGGGTCTAGAAGATTCGGCGGTGGTACAAATAGCGGTCCCCTGAGCCTGGGTGAGTCAGTCCTAATCCGGCTCAACAAGCATCTGTGATGTATCAGTGACCAGTGACAGTGAACCGTTCGTGACAGTGTGACAGTGTAGTGAAACTGTGTGTCAGTATTGTGATAACCGGTCGGTGGGAAATTAGAAGACTGTAGTTTATATATAACTTATAGTTGTAAGTTTTAGAATAAATCTAGCATATTGTATAAATTTACGTAAGTAGTTTAATTGTTAGGAATACCTGATTTTATATGTATACTGTTTAGTAGTAAGCTGGTAATTCCATTATTATTGTTAATATAGTGGTTAGTAATCCCTTTGTATTTGTGTTTTCTGTGTTAATAAACATCTGTAATTTGTAAACTGGAGTAGTTCATTTCTCACACCCCGTAGCCCGTAACAATTTGGTGTCAGAAGTGGGATCATTGTAAATGGTTATAATTTTGGTTTTCTTGTTTTTGTAATTATTGGGCTACTGTGTGGAAAATGACTTCTCAGAGTGTTAGACTGAATGATTTAAAAGTTGCAGACTTAAGACGGGAGTTAGAAGAACAAGATCTGGATACTTCCGGAACGAAATCAGTACTGCAACAACGCTTGCGCCAATTTTTTGTTGATTCAGGGGAAAATCCAGACGAGATTACGTTTGAAAATGATTTCAGTAAGTTGTCTGCAACTTTTAAAACTGAATTAGGTAATGTAGAAAAGAAGTTAGGTAATGAATTAAGTACTGTTAAAAATGAGTTAGGTAATGTAGAAAAGAAGTTAGGTAATGAATTAAGTACTGTTAAAAATGAGTTAGGTAATGTAGAAAAGAAGTTAGGTAATGAATTAAGTACTGTTAAAAATACATTGGAGGCTAAGTTAGGCAATTTAGAAACTAAGTTAATGGAAAGTGTAGATAATAAGTTAGCTGATGTAGAATCTAGATTAGAAGAAAAAGTCGATTCAATAGAAAATGGACTTAGGGTAAGAATAGAAGCTCTAGAAGAACGTATGGGCAACCCACCGACAATCGACACCGACCAACCCTCTGAGAGAAGCCCTCACAACACCATTCCCTCCGCCAATGCTGGGATGCCACCAACGCACAACACCATCCCATTGTTCGACGGGAAGACGCCGTGGGAGGACTACGTGACTCTCTTCGAGACAGCGGCTTCGATCCACGGGTGGTCAAAGGAGACGCAAGCATCAGCGTTGTGCCTAGCCTTGCGTGGAGACGCATTAGGAGTGCTACAGGGGATGCCCATGTCGGAGCGGTGCAACTACGGTGAGCTGATGAGAAGACTGGAGATGCGTTTCGGCCATCGCCACATGGACCAACTATACCGTTCCCAGTTAAAGAACAGGGTCCAGAAGACCAACGAGACGCTGCAGGAATTTGAAGCAGATATCGCCCGGCTAGTGAGGAATGCCTACCCAACAGTCACCGACGACGTCTACGAGAGCTTGGCTATCGACAAATTCCTGGATGGACTTCGAGACCCGGAAACCCAACAGGCAGTGAAACTCGCACGCCCTAAGACTTTGGGCGATGCATTGTCGCAGGCCATGGAATTCGAGGCTGTCAGGCAGTCAGTCCGTGGACATGCACGAGTTCGAGCGGCAGAAGCGGAGCATAACGCGGACTCCACCATCGAGGGCATAGTAACAAAGGTTTTGGAAGCCCTCAGGACACGCAAAAATGAGATACGCTGTTGGAGCTGCGGTCAACTTGGACACCCCAGAAGCAAGTGTCCTACCAGGAAGCCGGAAAAAGCCACAGGAAAACTAAGGAGGGTTGATGGGAAGGGGCAACTGTCAACCCGTAGCATCGAAGGCCCCAGGGTCGCCGTGAGAATCGCGACAATAGGGAGCAAGACAAATAGTTTTTATGTGGATGGAATGGTGAACGGGCAGCTGCGGAGTTTTCTGCTGGATACCGGCGCAACCATGACAATACTGAACCCGAAGGCAGTTAACGCTGAGAAGATATCACCTACCACTTGGGCGTTACGGACAGCTACAGGACAGCCAGCCGAGGTCTACGGAGAGACAGTTGCCACTTCTTCATCGGGGGCCAACGTCTAGAGCACCGCGTTCTCGTGGCGAAAATAGACGAGGAAGTCTCTTCGGCATGGACTTGATGATCAAATACGGGATCAAGCTGGACATGTCGAGAGGTGTGATGACGCTGGGAGACGAAGAGGTCATCCTTCGGCAGGGAAAAGACCTCTATGCACGAGTACTCCTACTAGAAGACACCACTTTACCTGCACGGAGTCAAATTCTGACGCATGGGACGATCAATGGACGACTACCGGAGGGTCAATGTCTTCTAATTGAACCTGGGAAGCACGAGGAGCAGGAAGTCGGACGCGGTGTTCTGGTTGCAAGGTCTCTCATCAAGGTCGGACATACCACCCCAATCCGACTGATGAATCTGAACAGCTTCCCGGTGACACTAAAGAGAGGAACACCAGTTGGAGAATGTACGGCCGCTACCTCAGTAGTCCGACAGCTACAACGCAACCCCACCGAGCAACGAGGACTACCCGAAGAATTAAAAGGATTCGTGGAGGAATCATGCAGAGAACTTTCGCCTGAACAGAGCGAACTCGTGAAGAGATTGATTACCCGATGGCAGGACATTTTCGAGATCAGCTCAGGACCACGGGGTAGAACGAACATCGTCCAGCACAAAATTGACACCGGGGATACAAAGCCCATCCGACAGATCCCGAGGAGGCTGCCGCTAGCTAAACGAAAGGATGCCGAGGAGATTATTAAGGATATGGCGAATGATGGTGTCATCGAGCCCTCGAGTAGCCCATGGATGTCTCCTGTCGTACTGGTGAAAAAGAAGGATGGGACGACAAGATTCTGCGTAGATTACCGTCTTTTGAACAACGCCACGAAGAAGGACAGCTACCCACTCCCAAGGATTGACGACACGCTGGACACACTAGAGGGTTGCAAACTATTTTCTACCTTGGATCTCCGCAGTGGATATTGGCAGGTTGGATTGGCACCGGAAGATAAGGAGAAGACGGCATTTTCAATCGGCACTGGCCTCTGGCAATTTACGGTAATGCCATTCGGGCTTTGCAATGCTCCTGCAACGTTCGAGAGGCTGATGGAAAGCGTCTTAAGAGGCCTTTCTTGGGAGATATGCCTGGTTTACTTGGACGACATCATTGTACTGGGAAAATCCTTTACTCACCATCTGGAGAATCTGGAGCGGGTCTTCGAACGGCTGCGTGCAGCCAATCTAAAACTGAACCCGAAGAAGTGCAATCTCTTCCGAAGGCAAGTCAACTACCTGGGGCATGTTGTATCAGACAACGGAGTTGCTGTTGACCCAGAGAAGATTACAGCGATCACCAATTGGCCAGCACCTCGAGATAAGCACCAAGTGAGAAGTTTCCTCGGACTCTGCACCTACTACAGGAGGTACGTGAAAGGATTCGCCAACATCGCAAAACCTCTTACCAGGCTCACTGAGGAAAAACGGACTTTCCTTTGGGATCGCGAGTGTCAGGCTTCATTTGAGGAGTTAAAGAAGAAATTGAGTAGTGCGCCTATTCTAAGCTATCCACGTCCCGAGGGCAAGTTCATTCTTGACACAGATGCCAGCAACACTGCTATTGGAAGCGTCCTTTCCCAACTCCAAGACGGGGAAGAAAAGGTTATTGGGTACTTCAGCAAAGCACTGTCAGCTCCAGAACGCAACTACTGTGTCACAAGGAAAGAGCTTCTGGCAGTGGTTAAGTCCATAGAGCACTTTCATAAATACCTGTATGGAAGAAGATTTCTACTGAGAACGGACCACGCAGCTCTAATGTGGCTGCTGCGATTCAAGTCACCGGAGGGACAAGTTGCACGGTGGATCGAGCGCCTTCAGGAATATGACTTCGAATCTGCTCATCGTTCTGGAACGAGTCACCGGAATGCGGATGCGCTCTCAAGGAGACCCTGTGATGGAGAATGCAAGCATTGTTCTCGACAAGAAGAAAAGCAAGCAACAGTGTTGCGGACTACGGTCGTTACCGACGGTTGGCAGGACACACAACTGGCAAAGGAACAGGACGAGGACCCGGACTTGAAACAAATAAGGGAATGGAAGCTATCAGGCCAAAGGAGACCAAGCTGGCAGGATGTTGCTCCAATGTCGAAAAATATAAAAACCTATTGGGCTCAATGGGACTCCATTCTACTGGACAAAGGTCTGCTGAAACGAGCATTGGAGAACACGGAGGGAGATCAGCGGAGACTACAGCTCATCGTACCAAAGATTAAAGTGCCCGAAGTACTGAGGGAACTACATGATGGAGCATCTGGCGGCCACCTTGGAGTTCACCGGACATTAGAAAAGGTTCGTGAACGCTTTTACTGGGCAAACCTCAAGGACGATGTGTTAGATTGGTGCCGGCGGTGTGCAACTTGTGCCGCCTCTAATGGACCGATAAGGAAAAAGAAGGCACCTATGAAGAAATACAACGTAGGAGCACCATTCGAGAGAATAGCGGTAGACATCGCTGGCCCTTTTCCTGTGACAGATAATGGCAACCGATATATTCTCGTGGCCATGGATTATTTTTCAAAGTGGGTGGAAGCTTACGCCCTTCCGAATCAGGAGGCCGCCACGGTTGCCGATGTTCTCGTGAAGCAGCTCGTCAGTCGGTTTGGGGTGCCCATGGAACTTCACGCTGACCAAGGAAGAAACTTTGAGTCGGCAGTCTTCACCAGGATGTGCGAGGCTCTAGGAATACGAAAGACCAGGACGACGCCTCTTCACCCTCAGTCCGATGGCATGGTAGAGCGCATGAACAGGACAATGGGTCGATATTTGGCCAAGGTAGTTTCTGACCATCAGCGAGACTGGGACCAATATCTTCATCTCTTCCTGCTAGCCTATCGTAGTTCAGTTAATGAAACGACAGGGCAGACCCCCGCCAATGTCGTGTTCGGCAGAGAACTACGCTTGCCTTGCGATCTGAAATTCGGTTTCAAGCCTGATGAGGAGGTCGCCGGAGAAGACTACGTCACGAACCTACGGAAGCGAATGAACACTATTCACGAGAAGGTTCGCACAAACATCCAGGGAGCAAGTGACAGAATGAAGGAGCGTTACGACATCAAGGCAGAGAAAGGTGGCTTCCAACCTGGGGACTTGGTCTGGCTACACGATCCTCGAAGAAGGCAAGGCTACTCACCGAAACTTCAAAACTCCTGGGACGGACCGTATGAGGTCATCAAGAGGATCAATGACGTCATCTATAGGATCAGGAAGCAGCCCAAAGGAAAACCCAAGGTAGTCCATTTCAACCGATTGGCTCCATACAAGGGAAACCATGGCCCTACAGAGGAACAGCAAGTGAGGAACCTCACCGACAAGGACCTAACTCCCCATCCTAAGGCGCCAGACTCCCGTAGGGTAACGCAGACAGTTTACAGAGACATATTCTCGTTACCGGTAGACTATGCTCTAGCACATTGTGTCGCCGAACATCTGAGGGATTCCCGGGGGATTGCGACGGTCTTCAGGAAGAAGTTCGCTGGAATTGAAGAGCTGGAACGCCAGGGACCAAGAGTTGGGAAGACTCTCCATCAAGAGCATGAAGGCCGGCACCTGTTTTACTTGGTTACCAAGAGTTCATCAGAGCAGAAGCCGACATACGACACACTGCGCCGGAGTCTTGGCGACCTGCGGAGAAAGCTTCTGGAACTGCGTGTCACCAAGCTCGCCATCCCGAAGTTGGGTTGTGGATACGATGGCCTGGAGTGGAGGATTGTCAGGAACATTGTAGAAGAGACGTTCGCCAACTCTGGAGTCATCATAATGGTATGCACGTTCAACCCCTGGAAAGACAAAACACCTACATCGGAGGAAGATCAGCATCGCTCAGCTTCTGCAATCTGTGCTCTGGGGCAGAGCACGTCTAAGGAGGGGGTAGTGCTACGGTCAAGACAATGACGGGTGGACCACGCCTGGAGGGGCCTAGATGAGGCTAGAGACTTCTGGACCTGGACAGTCCTCGAAGTGCCTGGAAAGGCCCACCGCCTTACCTGCGCCCGGGTCTAGAAGATTCGGCGGTGGTACAAATAGCGGTCCCCTGAGCCTGGGTGAGTCAGTCCTAATCCGGCTCAACAAGCATCTGTGATGTATCAGTGACCAGTGACAGTGAACCGTTCGTGACAGTGTGACAGTGTAGTGAAACTGTGTGTCAGTATTGTGATAACCGGTCGGTGGGAAATTAGAAGACTGTAGTTTATATATAACTTATAGTTGTAAGTTTTAGAATAAATCTAGCATATTGTATAAATTTACGTAAGTAGTTTAATTGTTAGGAATACCTGATTTTATATGTATACTGTTTATTAGTAAGCTGGTAATTCCATTATTATTGTTAATATAGTGGTTAGTAATCCCTTTGTATTTGTGTTTTCTGTGTTAATAAACATCTGTAATTTGTAAACTGGAGTAGTTCATTTCTCACACCCCGTAGCCCGTAACAATATGAATTCGATAGAAACCTGCACACGAAACATGGCTATGAAACGAAATAAACTTAAATATATTTGTTATAAGTATTTTAGTATCTATGCTATCACAGATCAGATTAAGAAGATTTTGCTTCTAGGTAGTTAGAAATTTGATAGTCATTCAAATGAGTACTTATAGTTTTTGAGGATGCGTGTAGTTTTTGAGTTATTCGAAAACCAATTTTTTGTTACGTTTTAGAAAAATATTTTTTAAATCACTTGGAGGACGTATTTTCCCAAACCCAGCCTTATTGCACATCTAGACGGTAAGATGAACCTCCAGGAGAAATTTCAACTTCTCAACCATAGTAGCTTTAGAGAAAATCGAGTGAAATGGCACTTTCTTTTATAAATATAGATAAGTATTGGGTTGTGTTTATTAAATCATGTTTACATGGTAAATAATGTTTACATACTCTAAAAAAAAATATTAGTTAAGGTTCTTTTATGTATCAGTTTCAAACAAGATCCCTTATGTTGCTTGCTCAAAATGGAAGAGAAATCAATTTAGCTATTTAATAATTTTTGATTTCCGAAACGGAAAATCCACTGAACAGACGGTTAACAAAAATTGAAGTGTGTATGTGTATTCCAGATGATGCCCCAGGAGAAAGCACCGTAAGTGGTTTGCTCGGTTCAAAACTTAGAAATTGGAAAAAACGGCCTGGGCGTATCGAAAACTATTTTATGACAATCCTTTGTAATGAATCATTGGAACAGAGAGGTTAGGGTTTAAATAATAATATTTTAATTATAATAAGTACATAATAATTTTACTTTCACTTATTATATATAGTAAGGGGAAGTATTGCGATCGTGAAAATTTTCGAATTCCAGTTTTCAACGGAAATACACGTTTTAGGGTCCCCTGAGTCCAAATAACCAAGTCCCGCAAAAAGGTCTGTGTGTGTGTGGTAACTCCCGGGCGGAAACGGTGAGCCCTATGAAACTGAAATTTTATATTTAAGACAACTATACGCCCGAGACGTGACAAAACCTTTTTCATCAAAATAAGGTTACCAGAAGATGCACTTTATACCATGCCTTTAGCACCATTTTTCGATTTTCTCAAAAACGGTTCCGACGATTTTGATTAAACTCACTATATCGATGTAAAATTTAATGGGCTTTGATATCATGTAGGTATTATTCTGATTAAAATGGTTTGGCAGGGCTTAAATGCCGATAATTTAATTTTTTTTCCTCTAAAGTACCTTTAATTTTGTAGATTCAATAAAAAAACTATATTATCTTGTTAACGCTGATGTAAAACAGGCAAATATATAAATTGAATAAATTCGATACCCAACAAAAGGAGAAAAAGAAAAAATTATTTTTTTAATGCAATTTTTTGTTTTTGAACATAAGAACAGTAATGTACATGTATGATATAAAGTTTGAGATTAAAAAAAAAAAATATTATCTCATACACAAGCTTTTAAAAGTTAATAGAGAGTGATGAAATGAACATAAATCTGATTATTTTAGATAATAATATAATAGATTTTTTAATAAAACATATGTTTCTATATAAATTCGATTTAATTAATTCTTTAATAGTTTCACGTATTTTTATCTGTAACTGTATTTGAAAATTCTTTCATTGATTTTAAAAATGGAGGTAGGTGAAAGTCGTTTGTTGCCAGCACCAGATTTTTTTTTCTTCTAAAGTAACTTAAATTTTGTACATTACAAAAAAAATATAATATACATTTTAGAGTTGATAAACCAGTGAATAAACCAGTTGAAGGAATTTGATAACCAACTAAAAACGAGAAAGAGAAAACATATTTTTATATAATTATTTCTTTCATTTAGCTATATATCTTCTTCTTCGGTTGGCGCGACAGGCCTTGGAGGCCCTTGGCCGCGCGGTATGGTTTATATTCCACACCGCGATGCTCGATGACATTTTATAGGGTAGGGTCATCACTCCCTACGCCTATTTTTGTGGGTGGCCATCAATTAGCTAACGGGTCCCACATTCCCGGGGGAGACTGTGAGTGAATCCCCGTTTATATTTTTAGCTATATATGTAATACATAATAAGAGAAAGTTTCATGATCGCAAAAATGTTTGAATTCTAGTCTTCAACGGAAATACACTTTTTAGGGTCCCCTGAGTGAAATAGCCAAGTCCCGGAAAAGGATTTGTGTGTCCGTGTGTTGTAAGCCCAGCACAAAACCTAAAATATGAAAGAAACTATATTCCCAAGAATTTACAGCAACTTTTTCATAAAAATCGGCAGACCAAAAGTGCTACCTAATATCATCCACTTTACATCTTTTCAGGATTTCCTTCAAAATGGCTTTAACGATTTTGATTAAAAGCACTACACCGCTGTAAAATTTACTAGGATTTAATATGATTTAGGTTCATTCTGATTGAAATAGTCTGACAGGGCTTAAACGTCGATAATTTAAATTTTATTCCTTTAAAATACCTTGTATTTTGTAAATTCAAAAAAATTAAACATATCATGTTATTAGCATTGATAAAAAAGGACTGAATATACAAGTTGAACGAATTTGAAAATGAACTAAAGAAAAAAACACATGATAATGTTATTATTGTGTTTTTAAAGATAAAATCAGTAATATAGATGTATGATATATCGTTGGAAATTTATAAAAAATTTAAGAAAAAAATATTTTCAAATAAACTTTTAAAATGTAATAGAGTGTGATAAAAAGCGGATAAAACTAACCGAAAGTTGTAGACTTTGAACCTTTTTGAACTTTATTTATTAGTTTTTAAATTAATTTTAATGACCGATGTAAGTGAATAGCGCGTGTCTCACGCACCAGATTTTTTTTAACGTAAGAATAATTATATAGATATATACTGTTGAAAAGTTAAAAATTTAAAAAAAAATATTATCTTAAGTGCAATGTTGTATAAGATAATAGGGAATAAATAGAAACGATATAATATGTAACTTAATGAAACCCATATGGGGCAGTCTCAGCAAAACGTACAATCGGGTGCGTCTTTCTTGAATATTTCAAAAGTTGAATTTTTTGTCCATCCTTTTTTTTGTGTCCCCATATATAACTTCTGATCCGATGTAGCACTCAGCAGAGCTTGATTCGGTGTAATTATCAAAATAATTAATTTCATTATTAATTAATTTGTTTAAAAAAAAAATTATTCTAGAAATCAGAAAGTGAGCTACTGAGCGAGATCTAGTGGTGATCCTATGAGAAGTCGGTGAGCCAATGATTTTTGGAATGATCTCCCGAAGGTTTTTGAACGTCTAAAAGGATTATGAAAGTCCTCGCCTCTTTCATCTGTTAAATATTTTAAAAAATCGCTACTATATACGATCAGCACCCGATTGAGTACGATAAAGTGTGGACCAGTATATTTCTTCATACCAGAGTAGTAGGTTTAAAGGGAAATAGAAAAAAACAACACCCGTTTCATCATTGGCGCACCTTCTATGGCGTGCGCTAATGACGGGTGCGTCAATGACGAATGGAAGGTTTTTCAAAAAGTTTGCTCTTCAGAAATAATTATCAAAATAAAGAAGCACATCAATCTACTCAGTAAGCTGAACCCAATCACGGAAAAATAGAAAATTAATCAATTAAAAATAACTATCAGAGGCAGAGTGGGTGCGTCAAATGACAGCCAATAAAAATACTCTCACTCACTAGCGTACGTTTTTACTCCCTGCCACCGTAGAAGAAGGTGGTAACAAACCTCTGGATCGGCTTGCAGAAGGTGTAACGGTTTCTGCGAGCCTTTTCCGCCCTTTTATGACGAGAACGGAGACCACGACGCGAAAAACCGTTTTGGGGGCGTCAATGACGCAAGATCCCTTGGACTTTTTTGTTAAATTTATTTGAAACGCATATAACCGTTTTCACAACCTACAATTCTGTATTCTGAAACTATAGAATATATGTATGAACACAATGGACCAAACCGGTTAAATGTTTCCTGCACCTTGACTGGGTACCACGTTGAAGTTGGCAAAGTCCAATGAATTTTCGGACATTTATTCAATTTTTTCATACAGGAATAATTTATTGAGTTAATCTTATGAATGTGCGCCAAGTAGAACCGAAAAATATCTACCAAAAAAAAAAAAAAGTTTTAAAATAACCAGTTTTAGTACGGGGGAAATCATTTGGACAGCATTTGTAAGTTTCGTTGAGAATGGCCCATATATCAAATGAAACTCAAAGTAATCATTTAACCTTTTTTTAACTCTTTTAACTTTATTTAAAAGTTTTTAAATTGATTATAACAACGTGTGTTGCACGCACCACATTTGTTTTTTCCATTCCGAGTTGCATCTAACGTTAAACATCAGCAATTTACATAAAACATTGTTATTTACAAATCAATAAATTATAACATTTTGAACTTAAGAGCTTTGTTGAACTATTCAAGGCATGGCATTAGTACTAAATGAAAATAAATTAAATGGTTGGACTCTAACAGTCCCTGAAAGCAAACCGGACCAAGGAAGTCAGCTCTGCAGTTCAACTTGCTCTCAGAATATATATTACTAACTCTATAAATTGTTTTGAGCGGTAAGTTTAGAGTTTAACAAATCCCACGCTAACCATTTACTTAAATAAAGTATAATGTTTATTTAGAAAAAGTTATAAGTTTCTTATTCTAAATAACTATATTAAATTTTCCAAATTTAAGGCGAAAATTGAAATATTAAATAGGGGAGTGCACAGAGTGTCAGTTGCCAATTTTCATAAAACTTTTCTTTGTGATTCTCTGTTAAAAAAAAAAGTGGATCCCATATTCTTTTGTTTCACCCAATGGGCTTCAGGAAGTGAGAAAAAAGTAAAATTTTGTGAAAATGTTTAATTTTATATCTCGTTCACAAAAAAAAAAAAAAAAAAAAAAAAAAAAAAAAAAAAAAAAAAAAAAAAAAAAAAAAAAAAAAAAAAAAAAAAAAAAAAATCCGGCTTGGACAAGACCCGACTTAAGCTTACCTCGACTTTTAAAATCAATTAAAAAAACTAATAAATATACTTCAATTTAAAAAATTTAAAAAATATTCATTTTCGTTTGAAATATATGATTTAGCTTAATAATATAACTATACTAAATTGTTAATAAGTTTATTCTCTATTCGTCACTTAATATTACCTTAGTGTATCAGATAATATTTTTTCTAAAATCATTCTCTTTCCAACGGTATATTATATGTCTATATTATAGTCCTTATTAAAATACCAAATATTACCAAATAAAAAATAGTTTTGCTCTTTTATTCTTTAGCTGGTCATCGAATTCGTTCTATAATATCTTTTGGAATGTACAAAATTAAAGGTAGTTTAGAGAAAGAAAATTTAAAATATCGGCATTCAAGCCCTGTCAGACTATTTTGATAAGAATTTAACTTACGTGATATTAATACTGCCCATAAAATTTTACATCTATATAGGAGTTTAATCAAAATTGTTAGAGTCGTTATTGAGAAAATTGTAAAAAAAGGTCGAAAATGCATGGTATAAAGTGGCTCTTGGGGTTAGCTGATTTTAATGAAAAAGTTGCTGTAATCTCTGGAGTGTATAGTCATGTTAAATATGAAATTTCTGTTTGTTACGACTTATCGTTTTTGCGCTAGACTTACTACACAAACACTCAAACAGACCTTTTTTTCGGGACATGCTTATGTGGAATCAGGGGACTCTAAAACGTGGATTTTCGTTAAAAACTGGAAATCTAAAATTTTCAAGATCGCAATACTTTCCTTTACTATATATTCAATATATAAGTAAGTGAAAGTAATAAACTTCAGGTAATTAACTAGGACAATCAATAATGTAAAAAAAGAATAATATTCTAATATATAATAAGTATATATATATATATATATATATATATATATATATATATATATATATATATATATATATATATATTTTTTTTTTTTTTTTTTTAGGGAAGCCCGTGGTTTCATTCTGATTGAAATAATAGTCTGATGGGGCTTAAAAGCAGATATTTTAAATTTTCTTCCTCTAAAGTAACCTTAATTTTGTAGATTCTATAAAAAAAATTATACTATCTTGTTACCATTGATAATTAACAGCTAAATATGCACGATGAAGGAATTTGATAATCAACTAAAGGAGAAAACTGAACAAATAGTTTTTGAACACAACAATAGTAATATAGATGTATAATGTACCGTTGGATAGCTAAAGATTTTAAAAAAAATATTATCTCACGGAATTGTAAAGGGTAATGGCGAGTGATGAAAAGCTGATAAAACTAACTGTTTTTTAGGTTCCCGAAAAGGAAAGTTCAAGTTGACGGTGCTTCATTCTGGCGGCTTGTAAGTGAAGCACAGCGCGCCAATTTCGTTTTTGATTATAAGAACAGTAATATAGACGTATAATATACTGTTTGAAAAAGAAAGACTTTAAGAAATATATTATCTTATACACAAGCTTGTAAAATTGAATAAAGAGTGATAAAAAGCCGATAAAACTAACTGATTATTTTAGATAATTATATAATAGAGTTTTTAATAAAACACATGTTTCTATATTAATTCAATTTAAATTATTCTTTAATGGTTTCACTCGTTTTAATCTCTAGCTGTATTTGGAAATTCTTTAATCGATTTTAAAAACGGAGGTGTGTTAAAGTCATGTGTTGCCCGCAACAGATTTTTTTTTAAGTTACCGGAACGTAATATTATTGAAGATAATTTTTTAGCAATTAGCAGTCGATGGTACCAGTACTAGAACCAGGATGCCCTATCTAACCAAATCTCCCCAGAGAGGAATAGTTACGCCAGGTGGGTTAAGTTAATAAAGTTGCTGACATAAAACTGTAGAGAGCGGTAAGAATGGAAGGTGAGAGGAAGCATTACCCCGGAGTGGTCCTATTGTGCACTCAGCTATTCAACCACCCAACCCTCGCCAGATTAATGAGAAAACGCGTCGGGTACTCTGTCTCGTCCGTGAACGTGTATCGTTACGCGGTAGCTCGACGAGGGAGTTCTTCCTCCAGCACTAAATCTTTAAATCTCATCAAATACAATAATAATAACTTTATAATACGAGACATGCTTTTAAAGTAAGTACCGTTTTGGAATCTAAAAAAAAACGTGCAAAGATATCGCAATAATTTTATTTTTACATGTAAGCCTGTACCTTAATCTACTTTTCTACATAATTTCCATGAATTTTGAGGCACTTGTCATAACACGGCACCAGTTTTTGAATACCCTCCTCGAAAAATTCTGCCGCCTGACTTGTTAACCACTGCATCACAAATGTTTTGACTTCGTTATCATCTTGAAGACGCGGACCGCACAGATGTTTCTTCAAGTGCAGGACAAATGGTAGTCGCTGGGCGCCAGATCAGGGCTGTATGGAGGATCATCTAGAGTTTCCCATTTAAATGATTTGATGAGATCTTTCGTCCGATTAGCCACATGTGGACGGGCATTGTCATGCAGCAAAACGATACCCTTACTCAACTTGCCACGTCTCTTTAAGACCATAACGAAGTCAAAATATTTGTGATGCAGTTGTTAACAAGTCATTCAGCAGAATTTTTTGAGGAGGGTATTCAAAAACTGGTGCCGCGTTATGACAAGTGCCTCAAAATTCATGGAAATTATGTAGACAAGTAGATTAAGGTACAGACTTTCATGTAAAAATAAAATTATTGCGATATATGTGCACGTCTTTTTTTAATTCCAAAACGGTACTTACTTAAAAAACATGCCTCGTTATAACATATATAAGCAGGAATTTTAACTTTAAGATAGACTCAGTGTTGCTGAGTATGTATATACTGATGGCTCTAAGAGTTCATTAGGTGTGGGAGCATCGGTCGTGTGTGAGGGCAGACAACATCTGTTTTCCCTTTCTCCAATCTGTAGCAACTATTCCGTGGAACTAGTTGGAAATTATAAGAGTTTAAATGTTATTCACGTCTCTAAAACAAACTGGATTATTTGCACTCCTGACTCCTTATCGGCCCTGCTCAGCTTGAGACACCCTTTCTCCACCGACTCTCTTATTTAAAATATCCTTTTATAATTGCAGTCCACAATAGTTTCTAATAGTTCAGTTTTTTCGTCTGGGTACCGATCCACTGAGGTATAGTTGGCAATGAACTCGCAGATCGTGCAGCCAAAGAAGCAATAACAGATGGCATTCAATTTATTGAGGTGCCTTTTGGCGACTATCAAGCAGCGGATTCGGTCGAAGTGGGGACAGATTTGGCACGACACTACAGATAACAAGTTAAGGGAAATAAGAAGGGACATTTCCCATTGGCATTCGGCCCTACGACAAAAGCGAAGGGAAGAGGTTATCCTGGTGCGCTTGCGCATTGGACACACCCGACTAACTCACGGACATCTCATGACACGGGAACCTCCTACGGATTGCCCAACATGCGGTTGCCCGATTACTGTGAAACACGTTTTGACAGAGCGTAGGGCTTATGATACTTACTGAGCACATTTTGCAATCGACACTTACTTACACACCATTCTACAAAACAACAAATTGTTTGCTGTGCAAACAATTTTTTACTTCCTACGGCAGACAGACTTGTACAATATACTATAATATTTAATCCGTTTATCGTAGTAATTTAAGGGAAAAATGACCTAACTGGTTTGCGCCTACTAAAAAAAAAAAATTATAATAACTGAAACAGAAGGGTATCTATTAGCTATAGAAGAGCAAGAAATAGCCACGAATGCATACATAAAATATATTTGTAGAGATAACATAAGCGACCTATGCCTTTAATGCAAAAAGGCTGTTAAAAACATACATGTGACTTCAGATTGTTTAATTCTGGCTGGTAAGGAGTATCTGAAAAGAGATAATTGAAGAACAAAAATTATTAATCGGGCCATAGTATCAAGAATATTTAACTCTAGTTCTAGAATCCTAGTTAAGGAAAATTTCTTTTATGCACGCATGTTATTCCCAACTTCGTAATTTTAATTAATAAAAAACTAATTAATATCGTCAAAGAACTAAAAACATAAACAAGGCCTTTCCTTAGATCTATGTTCTCAATTGAACGGTTCTTATCTTGATTTTTAACAATAAAGATTAATATAATAAATGTGTTGAGCACAATAGGTATTTTTTTACACTACTTTGGTAATGTTTTTTTCATTTTAATTTACTATTTAATATTGTTTATCGTGTAAATTTATCTTTGCTGATTGCTAATTTAGTTTGTCGCAGGTTTGTATAATAAAAATTAAAGAAAAATACATAATTAATTACTTAGGATTGCGTTTATACTTTTTCGAACAGTAAGCTTTGTACTTTTTATAAGCCTTTAGAAATGAAAAGGTCCATACAATATTTTATAAAGAAGCGATCATTTATCACTGATGGAAAAGTTTTCAACACACAAGGAACCAGTAAAACAAAAAGGAAAAAAAAATAGTCGAAAACGCTGAAGAAAGTTCATTGGTGAAGACATGTCTAAACTTTTCCCCTCTTTTTACTTTTTTTTTGCCCTCTGTTTTATACATTCTACTTAGTTTCTTTTCTGTTTTTCTTTCGCGAGAGAAAATGCTACCCTTTTGACACTTTATCTTTCTTTAAATAATTAATTGGTGGTATTTTTTTCAAGGGTCAGACGAACTCGGGTGAATGAATTTTATAAACTTTCTCAATGTTAGGGAATCGGTTTAGGAGAAAATCGTAAATATTATTTATATTATTACTTTTTTTTTTTTTTTAATTTTCGAGTTCTAGTTTTCAACGGAAAAACACTTTTTAGGATCCCCTTAGTCCAAATGACCAAATCCCGCAAAAAGGTCTGTGTGTTTGTTTGGTAACTCCCGGGAAAAAACTAAAAGTCCTATCAAAATCGAATTTCATATGTAAGACAACTATACTCACGAGATGTTACATAAACTTTTTTTTATCAAAATCAGCTAACCAGAAGTGCGACTTTGCACCTTTTTGAGATTTTCTCAAACTTTTCTAAACTAGGATCCTGAGTATGGGGTAAATACTCTTGATGCTATGGCCCGATAAATAAGGTGACTAAACGTCCTGCTTTTTCAAAATTTGCCTCGCGTGCTTTGACGTTTTTCAAAACTCCTGATTTTTATGATTAGGTTAAATTTTATAATAACTGTTTTTTGTTTTTGTTTTGCTATGATAGCCCTCGATTGTTCTAAAGCTTTTGACTCTGCGACTCACGAAATCCTCTGCCAAAAACTGATTGAACTAGGGTGTCTGGAACAACTGTATTCGGTCATTAAATCGTTTTTGAGCAATCGCTGCTTAGCTGTAAAAGTTGCGGAAGTGCTCTCCGATTCGGTACCACATACATGTGGTGTTCCACAAGAAGCAGTGCTGTCTCCTATATTGCTCTCTATTTAAACTTCTAACAATCGTTGGAAGGACAGTACGAGAAAGTCCACTGTATCAGCTTTTGCCGACGTATTGCAGTCATCGAGCAGCACTCAATGCATATGGCTCCAACATCCCAAAATGCCTGTCGAAAAATAGCTCTAAAGCTAAAGCGGTTAAACATAGAAATTAATTCTGATAAAACAAAGGCTATTGTTTATTCGTTCCAGAAAGGTAAGAAAAAACTTCCTTCAGGATTTAATCTCAATAATTGCCAAATTAAACTGTTCAAAAATATTGTATGTCTTGGAATCACATTTGACAGACACTTAAAATTTTCAAGTTTAAGACACTTAGTTTCTAAGGTGTAGATTCTTTTAGGTGAAGGTCAAATTTTTATAAATAAAATTGGAGGCTGATGTCTACTTCACACTTAGTTTAAGTTTAAGTTGTAAGGCTGAAACAAACTAAAAGGTGAGCCCCATCACCTGAATTATTATTCATAATGTTATTACTCTCCAGAAGTTACGCTAAAGAGTTGCAACTCCTTAAAATGCACGATTACAGAAAAAGGAGAACTTACCAGCATTGCAGCGTTTAGAAGAGAAAATAAGGGGTCAAGAAAAAAAACAAAAAAAAAAACTGTTAATAGATTCTAATCTTTATGATTTTTCTCTTTCTTCAATAATATCCTAGCTTTAGTGGGATTACATCTAGTACAATTTCTGACTTAAATATATAGATCACTTTTTTTTCTGTTTATCGCGTTTTACTGAGTCTAAAACTCAAGATATTTATGTGTAAAATTTCAAATTATTTTTTTCTCTTTTCTATAAACATTCAAGTATTTTACTTTAAAAAAAACCTAATTAATTTTATCTCTGTCTTCACAAATAACTGAGTTATTGAATTAAATCGCTTTTAATCGGCAGCTATTTTGAAAATGGGATCACTTGTAGCTTGGTGGCTAGCTTAACAGCCTCCCATGCCAAAGGTCACGGGTTCAAACCCGCAGGTGGTCCTAGGATTTCTTAATGGGAGTAAAAAATCCTTAGTTACGCCGTCCTTCAGAGGGGACGTTAAAAGGTGGTCCCGAGCCTGTGCGATGTCAGGTACTCGTTAAAGATCCCTATTCTAATAAAACCTGGATAGGCAAAATTTAGGACTCCCACTGTAGCATCGTCCGATTAGCTATAGTAGCATAAAGTGACGTTAAATAAATAAATAAATATTTTGAAAATAACCAGGTTATATCAACGTCTAGGTGTTAGGATCATCGTTGCATGGACTAGTATTTTTGTAGCGAATTTAAAAAAAAAAAAATTGGAGCGGGCAACACACGACTTTCACTTACCTCCATTTTTAAAATCAATGAAAGAATTTACAGTTAGAGAAAAAAATACGTGAAACTATTAAAGAATTAATTAAATTTCTATTCTTTTAAATTCTATAGAAACATGTGTTTTATTAAAAAAAACCTAAAATATCGGCATTTAAGCCCTGTCAGGCTGTTTCAATCAGAATGAAACCTGCATGATATTAAAGCCCATCAAATTTTACATCGATAAAGCTACCGATCAAAATATTTTTCCTATTTTTAGGAAAATCTGAAAAAAGGTGCAAAATGCATAGTATAAAGTGGCTCTTCTGCTAAGCTTATTTTGATGAAAAATGTTTTGTAACGTTTCGGGCGTAAATTTGTCTGAAATATGAAATTTCAGTTTCAAAGGACTTACCGTTTCCGCCCGAGAGTTACCACACACACACAGACCTTATTGCGGGACTTGGCTATTTGGACTCAGGGGACCCTAAAATGTGTATTTCCGTTAAAAAACTGGGATTCGAAAAATTTCACGAATACTTTCCCTTACTATATATAGTAAGTGAAAGTAAAAATGGTCTAGCAGTTTCAGAGAAATGCCACGGACGGCGGACTAACGGATTGTTTGTATTCGTTGTTCGGATTCTACGCATGTTGAAACGTAAGTCTCAAGTTTTGAGGATGGGTATTTTTTTTTATGACGAATAAAAAGTTTTCATTACTGAAAATAATAAATCCGAAAAAGAGAAATATTCAAAAATTCCAAATGATAATCAATAATTACTCAAATCACAATCTGCAAGTCCCTGCTTTCGAAGCATCAATTTCGCGTCCGAAAGTCTGAGAGACCGGTATAATTAGCAGGAGGATTGGAAGAGGGCGTGTTAATAATTCATAAAGGGGTGATGAATAATACATCGGGGTCCTCCAATCTGGAAGGAGGATGTATGGAGGATGGTGGAGGTCCCTCTGTAATCGGATTGTATGGAAAGGTAGCGGATGATAAACAAGGGCCAACTATTGTGGTCATCCTTCTTGCCTTGCATTAAGGATAGATTAGCAATGCAATGTTACTGTTTCATAACTCCACCCAACTAAGGGACTATGTTCCTAACTAAGGATCGGGAAGGGGAGTAATTAAATTATTAGGGACGATGGCCAGAACAAAAGGTACCAAAGGTTACTAGAGGTGCTTGATTGTGTGTATGATGTTAAGATATTTCTTACTTCTTTATTTCATTTATTTGTATGTATCCTCATACTTACTATATATAGTAAGGGCAAGTATTGCGATCGTAAAAATGTTTGAATTCCAGTTTTCAACGGAAATACACGTTTTAGGGTCCCCTGGGTCCCAATAACCAATTCTCGCAAAAAGGTCTGCACGGAAACGAAAAGTCCTATGAAAAGTACTTTTTACATCAAAATCGGCTAAACAGACCCACCTTATACCATGCATAGTGCACCTTTTTATGATTTTCTCAAAAACGGGTCCGACGATTTTGATCAAACTCGCTATATCGATGGAAAATTTGATAGGCTTAAATATCATGTAGGTTTCATTCTGATTAACACAGTCTGAATGGGATCAAATTCCAATATTTTAAATTTTCTACTTCTTAAGTACCTTTAATGTTGTTGATTCTATAAAAATAATTATATTATCTTGTTACCACTGATGAAAAACAGATAAATATATAAATTGAATGAATTCGATATCCAACTAAAGGAAAAAATTGAAATAATATTTCTTTAATGCATTTTTTGTTTTTGAACATAAGAACAGTAATATACATATGTAATATACCGTTGGAAAGCTAAATATTTTAGAAAAAAATATTATCTGATACACAAGCTTGTAAAAGTTAATTAAGAGTGATGAAAGACCGATTAAACTAAATGATTCTTTAATAGTTTCATGTTTTTTTATCTTTAAATGTATTTGAAAATTCTTTCATTTATTTTAAAAATGGAGGTAAGTGAAAATCGTGTGTTACCCGCACCAGATTTTTTTTTACTTATAAAACTTCAGGAAATAATAGTGAAAACCGTATCAAAATCTGTCATTATCAAAATTGTCTTATCATTTTATATAGATAGAGATTTTAAAGTTTTATCTGCTATTATATAGTACAATATCAAAATGACGAAAACTTTAAGAAGCTACTGTATGCATACGTATATACATAAACAAAATTATTAAGATAATAAAATTGGATAAACTATAGATGAAGTCCAATTTCGATAGGATTACCATGTTAGCTGACGGATGGTAAGATAAAGAGACATAGATCGAGATTAAAGCTTATATATGGATTGCTATTACTCAATTAGGAATAATCTAACGTCATTAACTTGATCGTAATTGCACATTTAATTGCTATGCGGGCAACGGTTTGATTGTAAATGTTATAATTAGTCTGATTTACTGCTTGTGAATTTGATTATTTGAATTACACTATTGTTTATTCAACCAATTAGTGACTTCAGAGCTTGGGGTAATAATAGAAGCTGAGTTATAAATATAATAATATTATATCTAAGCATAGTTAAACTAAATATTAATAATTATATACAACTTTGAGCCCTACATTTAACTTTAAACGTTATATTTGACGATTGATAGTATGCAATATGCAACTGAATAATATTTAAAAAAAAATGTATATGAAAAACTAAATACAGGGAAAGAACAAACACTAAATCATTTTTTAAAAAATTCTTCACTTATTCAGTATATATTGGAATATATGAATAAATATTTGTTTTTAGAGACAAAACGGTCTATCAAATAAAATATTAAACATTTTATTAATATTGGAATTCAATACCCTTTGGAATATTTATTTGATATTTTCAGCTGTGTTCATTTGTTTTTAGAAATTTGAATTTATTACTAAATAAAAAAAAAATAACAAAAGGTAAATACAATTCGATCGATAAAGATAGAATTTTATTTTATCGAATGATATCGAAGCAATAAAATAAAATAATTTTTAAAAAATTATTGATGATAACGAAATTGTGTTTTTTTTTTCTTTGTCTTAATTTAAAACTATAAATATTCTACGGAGCATATTAGATCCAAATTTAATATATAATTTAATCGTCTATATAAAGGAACATAACAAAATAAAGTCCCTAAAAAGAAAACAAAATGTGGTTCGGCAATACTTTTGATAAACATATAACTGATTATAAATAATAAACCATTGTATGAACATTTTTAGCGGATTTTCTTGTCAATTAAGTTCTAAAATTGAATGAAAAAATTTAAAAAATCAGCTAAGGAGTTTTCGGTAGCTGCTTTTCTAGGGCTCCGGTGACTACATGTATAAATAAATTATATGTATAAATAAATTGTATATATATATATATATATATATATATATATATATATATAATATATATATATAATCTTATGGGGAGCCCGTGGCTAAGTGGCTAGCACTCAAGTCTCGCACGGCAAAGGTTGTGAGTTCTAAACCAAGTCCGGAAGGACGTTTATAAGCATATAATTAAATGGGGATTCACTCACAGCCTCTCCCTCGGTCATTTAAGACCCGTCAGCCTACTGGTAGCTAACCACAAAAATAGGCGTAGGCAATGATGACCCTACCCTATAAAGGATAAATAAACCCCTATCAAGAAACGTGGTGAGAATATTCTCCTAGGAGATTACACCACGCGGCCATGAGCCTGCACGGTCTGGCGCCAGAGAAAATGATATATATATATATATATATATCCAACAGTTTTTTGCGCTGGTTTCAATCCTTCCTCTCCGATCGTTCTCAGTAGGGTAGGGTAGGGTATTGGAGTAGGTGCTCAACCTCTTGGTTATTAGCACCGAATAAATTTGTAGTAACAGATTTGTTTTACTCTTTTTTCTTCTTTCTATTTATTTATTTTTCCTTCTATTTTTTTTTATTTATTTATTTTTTTTTATTTATTATTATTTTTTTTTTGTTTATTTATTTTTTTTTTATTATTGTTTTGTTGACACATTCTGAATTAGTGAATTTATTCCAATTATTCTTTATTTATTTTTTATTTATTTTTTTTTTTTTTTTTTTTTTTTTTTATATATTTTTTGTATTATTACTATTATTTATTTATTTTTTTTTTTTTCTTTCTTTATTTCTTTTTTCTTATAGTTCCGGGAGCAGAGAACATTCTTTGACGAACCTAATCAGTGAACTAACTGTTTCACTAGAATCCTTCAAGCTCTCACTCAAGGATCTAGCTAGGTTAAATTTATCCATTTGTACATGGAATTTGGGGCAGTTCTCAATTATGTGTTTTATTGAGAGAGGCACTCTACACAAGTCACACATTGGTACGGGCTGCCTGAGGATGAGATGGAGATGTGTAAGCCTGCTATGTCCGATGCGAAGTCTCGCCAAAGCAGTTTCCTCGCGGCGATTACTTCGCAATGATGTATTCCATGGATCAGGCGATTGCTTTATATTTCTTAATTTATTGGTGTTGTCAAGTTCCGACCACATCTGTTCCCATGCCTGATATATTTTGACCTTAAGGTAATTTTTTACGTCTTCCTTGATGTAAGTTGGGTGGATTTGGACGTTCGACAATGCAGCTTCTTTCGCAGCCCGATCCGCTTGTTCATTGCCATCAATGCCTACGTGGGATGGAATCCACAAGAACACAAGTTCTTTTTTCAGTATTTTTAAATCTCCCACATATTTTCTGATCTTATTAAGTAGTGGGTTATCAATGCAAATATTATGAAGGCTCTTAAGGGCGGATAGGGAATCGGTGCATATAATGAACTTTGACTCATCACGTGACCTAATGAATTCAAGTGCATTTAATATTGCTGCAAGTTCCGCAGTATATATGCTACTTAGGTTAGGCAGTTTGAATTTAAGGATACTTACGGGTGTAACAATAGACAGCCCAACTTGATCATTTATTTTGGACCCGTCCGTGAATATTTTTGTGTAATCTGAATGATCACATATAATTTCATTGTATTTTTCTCTTAGTACATAGTGCGGTGTGTCAGTTTTGTTATACTTTGTCAGAGTTAAGTTTATTCTTGGTACTGTTTGGTCCCATGGTGCTTCTATTGTTTCTGTTGTCTTATTGAGATGCATGTGAAGAAGTTCTTCAACGTAAGCCCTCGATCTTATTCCTAATGGTGCTGGTTTGATCGGATTATTCTCGGATCGTTCTCAGTATGTAGTCGTGCCAGATCAACCTCCTTCCAGTACACTGCCTGTGGTGTCCCTCAGGGATCGTCTCTATCCCCCACTCTATTCGCTATCTACATTAATGACCTCCCTCTCCTTATCCATCACACTAAATATCACCTCTATGCTGACGATTTCCAAATATACCATTCCTTCCCAACCTCCGACCTATTACCAGCTGCAAAAAGACTACAAGAGGACTTAAATCAAATAAGTCACTGGGCTGAAGTTAAAACTTAATGCTGAAAAAACAAAAGAAATTGTAATAAGATCCCAACACCTCCTGAAAACAGTTCCACGTATCCCAACCCTGTACTTAAATAGTAATCCTATAAAGTCCACCCGACTGTTAGAAATCTGGGAGTAACCTTCGACCAAACTCTATCCTTCAAAATGTTATATTTCCGAAATCTCCCTTCGAACCTTTTCAACCTTAAAGCGACTGTATTCCCTCCTTCACCTATTTCCGCTTGAAACCCGAAAACTCCTCGTTACCTCTCTAATATTTCCCCGCTTCGACTATTGCTGTACGGTATACGATGGTGTTTCTAGGGATCTCGGTGTAAAATTAAAACGCTTAATTAATTGCTCTATCTGATTCATTTTCGGGGTCTCCAGGTACACCTCCGTGTTCCAATTCTATGGCGAGTTGAAGTGGCTTTACCCTTCCAATCGTTGCAAGTATTAGCTTGCGTCATTCCTTTACCAGGTTATCCAACCCCGCTGTCCATCATACATTTTTGACCTCCTTCAATTCAAATCCTCTGTCCATCCTCGTTGTGCACGCTCCAGGCCTTCGGGTTTATACAGTACGGCCCACCGAACTGCACATTTCGACAGATCCTTTCTCATTCGATCCTCAATCCTATAGAATTCTATCTCTCCTTCCATCCG
The DNA here is from genome assembly GCA_023052935.1 of Piezodorus guildinii. Taxonomy (NCBI): domain Eukaryota; kingdom Metazoa; phylum Arthropoda; class Insecta; order Hemiptera; family Pentatomidae; genus Piezodorus; species Piezodorus guildinii. The sequence continues at coordinate 34,132,467 of CM041298.1, read as the reverse complement.
TCACTCCAACTCTCTTTCAACCTTTAAATCCCGCATATTTAATCATTTAATGAATACCCAGGCTGAATGGAATTGTAAATAATTTATTATTATTATTATTTATTTTTGTATCGTTGTTTTTGTTTTCTTGTTATTTGAATATGTCTAATTTTATATAAGTAATTATTAACTTGTTAACATGTATTTAACTTACTCTAAGACTGCAAAGCACATTTTGTAAATTCTGCATTTTTTATTCTAAAGGGACATGTCCCAGGATAATAAAGAAATTATTTACATATATATTTATATATATATATATATATATATATATATATATATATATATATATATATATATATATATATATATATATATTGATTTGCACATACTGTATTAAATTGTAATAATTGTTAAATCTAATACTACTTTCAGTAAATTAATATAATCACATTATCATTCATGTAGTATACCATTAAGGTATGGAACATGATGTTATAATAAACGGTCCTTATGGGGTTACCATGTAAGGAAAAAAAAAAAAAAAATACTGTATTAAACAGAAATATCGGAGTTTCTTTCTAAAGGTATCATGTTTACCAATACAATTTTGGATCAGGTGACATAAAGTAGAATAAAATAATTGGGAGTTATGAAATTCAGTTATATTTATGTAAGTTATACATTTAAGCAATAAGTTATATATTTAAACAATTAAAAACATATTTACATATGATTGATCAACATATTTACTTTATAATTCAGTTTTCTATTTAAAACTATTATCTTTAAAATCTATTATATTTAAAAAAAATAAAATTTAATGATATATAGGATTTTTCTAAGAGTAACATTTAATGTCATTTTCCAATTTTTTTTTGTTTTCACATAAGCCTTCCACCTCTCCTGCTACTTTCGTGAACTCTCACAAGACCTGCTATCACCTTCCCTACACATACCCTATTTCTCACCGCTGCATTTAGAGTGCGTCCTCGACCAGGTAATGGGGGGCAGATAAGCCAGGGTTGTAAGTGATAGTTCCAACAACTATAAGTGGCCCACCCATTCATGTTGCCGATCGTTGTTCATGTTTCATGTTTGCCGATGAAGGATTACTATTATGTATTAGTTTACTATTTAACTTCTGGGGGGAATTCTAAATACGTTGCAGGAGGTGTAATGAATGCACAAGAAAGATCTAACATACTTCGTGAAATTCTTGAAATTTTCTTAAGTTCCTTACTTTATCATAAGAAAAATATTAATGACTGGCTTCATAATCTCAAGTCTGTAGGAGGATGGAAACAAGGTACTTATCTTTAAATAATAAATCCCATACCCCACGCAAATCCTCAGTTCCTTAATCTTCCTTCGCCAGCTACGGTAATCTTTCAAAGCATTGACTATTCATCTTACAATATAAAGCCATTGTAATCAATTAACGACGCATATAAAAGTTTTTTTTTATAGATATTATTCACTCCTTCCTTTAGTTATGTTACATCATATTCACGGTTCTAAAACATGAAATTTCAGTTATATAGAACTTATAGTTTACGAGCTAAATTTACCTCTCACACACAGACATTTTTGCGAGACTGGGCTATTTCATCTCTAAAAACGCGTATTTTCACTTAAAACTAGGATTAAAAATCTGGTGCGCGCAACACACGACTTTCACTTACCTCCGTTATCTATATAAATTTAAAAATTTAGAAACAAAAATAAATTATTAAAGAACTATTTACATTGGATTTTAATAAAAACATGTGTTTTATTTAAAAAAAAAAAAACTATTATATTATTATCTACGACAATCAGTTTGTTTTGTCGGCTTTTCAACAGTCTCCGTTATTTTTACAACAGTATGTGTTGGGGCCAGCGGGGTCGTACTAAGGATTTCCTTACGCTGTGGCTGGCAGCTAAGCTGATTCACAGGACTTGTTTCTTGATATTAATTTATGTTTTGCAAAACAGATAAATTGGAGGCATAAACAACATAAATCAAATAAATGAGTAATTGGTATACTTAGGTATATGTGGTACTAGATATAAGGTAAAGGTACAAAGGTAAAAATGGTAAGATAATATAAGGTAATATATAGACTACTAAACAGAAAATCTCATCTCTCAACGGACAACAAACTCTTAATTTACAAGACTATTCTTAAACCAATTTGGACCTACGGACTTGAACTGTGGGGAACAGCAAAGGTTTCTAATATCAAACGTATCCAATCCTTTCAGTCTAAAGTCCTTAGAACAATAGTAGATGCCCCATATTATGTCACCAACAAAACCTTACACCATGACCTGAATATCCCATTTGTCCTTGATCTAATCCCCTCCAAATTCATAATCTTCCATCAGAAGCTTACTCACCTTCCTAATCCCTTGACAAACTCCCTATCTAGTTCCAAACATCCCTCTAACCCTCTTCGTAGGTTGAAGCGGCAGTGACCCAGAGATCTCTTGTAAATATGTCATTGGAGTGCTGGCAATGGCCAGCTTCTCCACTCATGCCAAGAGTGTATGTGGCTCTAGCGCCCTCGAGCAGCCTCCACTTGCTCTCAAGACCAGTGACGCAGCTGAATGAGAGGCGCTGGGATCTTCTGGCATTGTGCCTCGACATCCACTAGTGAATCTCGAGGTTTGATCCAGTGATCCCAGGGGCAGTTTGTTAATATTGTAAATAGGTATGAATGTGAACAAGATTGTTATTATTATTTTCTTTATAGTATTTATTTAATTTTGTGTATATATATTTTTTTTCTTTTATTTGATTAGTCTTTATTATTATTATTTTTTTTTTCTTTTATTTTATTTACAATGTACATATGGTATGAATGATTTATTCTATCTCTAATACTCATTGCCCTAGAAGGTGGCAGATTGTATTATCTGTTAAAAAAGAAATATATATATATATATATATATATATATATATATATATATATATATATATATATATATATTAGGTAATAAACACTTTTGGATCCACACCGTTCCAACTGTTCTAAAAACCCTATATTTTTCTCTTATTAGCCTAATCAATGAATACTTGATAAAAGTATTTGTTCAAAGTTTGTATGGAATTTAGAATAAATAAATATGCTGGTATAAGTGGCGTTAACATCCCGTCCACCTAAATTCCGAACTCACTAGATTGTGATGGTTCAATGGTTGTAGATCGTGGTTTCTTGTTTTGAGATTGTTCATAACTTGAGGAATTCTCTCATGGAGGGTTACTGACTTGCCCACACGGCCCTGCCCACCATAAGGAATGATTTGGGAATTCTGCCGAACTTAACCCCCTGGATCTAAAAAAAAATCGGATAAGTATCTGACGAAGATACATAGTTCGAAAATAGAGTCTTGGTGGTTTTGAAGGTAGAAGGTGTTGATGATGACCACACCAGAACATTTTAGAATCGATGAGAGGACGAATTTCATAACTCTTAATAATACGTAGCAACGTCTGCATATAGCTTGAAAGACGTGTGAAGGGCTTAGGTACTGTTAAAAGTGTTATTCGTGCAAGGAACGGTGATAACTTCGAGCAATAGGTGTTGGTGTTGAGTTCATAGGTGGTTAGTTTCAGGTTTGGTAGAACAGGTAGGAAGTACCAACAAACAACGATCAGGATCTCGGTAGGTTTTTTTTCTGGAAACATTCTTCACATAGCCGGTCTTCGATTGAAGTCTGCTTCCTTCATCCGATCCCCTGGCCTTTAAACAAACTTGTTTTGATATATAATACAAACTGGTGAATTTGTTGTTTTATTCAATGATCCCAAGATAAGCTTCTCGTTCATTGGTAGATGGTGTTGATATGTACTGTGTATGGCTCGATGAAAAAGGTCAGCAATTAGGTAGACAATTTATTTCGGTTATGTAAAATTCAGGTTCTGTGATATGACAGCGAGGGTATGGCTGAATTTCGATATGTAATGGAAATGTTTGAGGTAGGAGACTGGTGGCAGAAGAAAGGGTACAGGCTGGCGGTACGGCTAAGGTATTATCCTCAGTAGATGCAAAAAGGTTTTAGTAGCTTGGAGTGAAGTTAACATTGCAACTTGTATGTTAGTTTGGCGATCTATGAGAACCACCGTCTCACTGGAAGGTACGACAGTAGATGACCGAGCAGCTTCATCTTGCAGCCTGCGCTCCCTCTCCAATCTGTTGCGATAACCTGATACTTCGTATTTGTATCCCCTTACATCGGAAAAGAAGGTGCATTCAGATTCTGAAGGGAATACATCACAATCGCTAGCGATACAGAGTTCATCGATGTCAAAATACAGTGATTTGAATTTTTCATAGGTTTTCTCTAGGCTTCTGCACATCCCTAAAAAGAGATCAGCATCAGATTCGGAATCAAGTGCAGCCCGACCTTGGTCTCTAATAGATTTAATTTCTTCTCCAAATGATAGAAATCTTTTGCGCAATAAACTAATTTTCATTACAAAGGTCACTTCAACTTGAGTAGTAGCTTCTGCCATGATAATTTATTAAAAAAGGTATATGAATTAATACCTTCAGTACAAATCTTATACCCGGAGGACCAATGTTGGGGCCAGCGGGGTCGTCCTAAGGATTTCCTTATGCTGTGCCTGGTAGCTAAACTGATTCACAGGACTTGTTTATGACTCCAATTTATCTGTTCTGCCAAACATAAATTAATATCAAGAAACAAGTCCTGTGAATCAGCTTAGCTACCTTAGGAAATCCTTAGGACGACCACGCTAGCCCCAACATTGGTCCTCCGGGTATAGGATTTGTACTGAAGGTATTAATTCATATTCCTTTTTTAATAAATTATCATGGCAGAAGCTACTACTCAAGTTGAAGTAACCTTTGTTTGTTTGTTTGTTTATTTAACGTCACTTTATGCTAATATGGCTAATCAGACGATGCTACAGTGGGAGTCCTAAATTTTGCCTATCCAGGTTTTATTAGGATAAGGATCTTTAACGAGTACCTGACATCGCAAAGGCTCGGGACCTCCTTTTAACGCCCCTCCGAAGGACGGCGTAACTAAGGATTTTTTACTCCCATTTAAAAATCCTAGGACCACCTGCGGGTTAGAACCCGTGACCTTTAGCATGGGAGGCTGTTACGCTAGACACCCAGCTACAAGTGATCCCAAGTAACCTTTGTAAAGAAAATTACTTTTGGAAAGTTACTTACGACAGCGAATCCTGGGTATTAACAAAGGAAAGCGAAAGGAGACTTAATGTTCGGGAGAGAAAAATACTCAGGAAGATATTTAGGCCAATTAAAGAAAATGACACTTGGCGATTAAGAAAGAATAGTGAGCTCCGAACAATGTATGGGAAACCAGACCTGGTATCGTTTGTGAAAAAAGCCCGCCTAAGATGGCTCGGGCATGTAGAAAGGGTGCCAGAAACTAGGATTCCAAGACTACTCCTTTATGGAAAAATTGGAGGAAAAAGACACAGAGGAAGGCCAAGAGTGAGATGGTTGGACGACGTCGAGGAGGACCTCAAGTTGCTTGGAGTGAGGAGATGGAGGGCTAGAAATGACTGGCTTGAAGTTCTTGAGGAGGTCCGGGTCCTTGTTGGACCGTAGCGCCCGGCAGTAAGTAAGTAAGTAAGAACAGATAAATTGGAGTCATAAACAACATAAATCAAATAAATGAGTAATTGGTATAATAAGGTATATGTGGTACAAGATAACAGGTAAAGGTACAAAGGTAAAAATGCTAAGATTATATTAGGTAATAAACACTTTTGGATCCACACCGTTCCAACTGTTATAAAAAAAACATATGTTTTTCTCTTATTAGCCTAATCAATGAATACTTGATAAAAGTATTTGTTCAAGGTTTGTGAGGAATTTAGAATAAATAAATATACTGGTATAAGTGGCGTTAACATCATGTATAAGATAATATTTTTTTAAAAATCTTTAGCATTTAAACGGTATATTATACTTGTATATTATTGTTCTTACGTTCAAAAAAAAAATTTGCACTAAAAACATTTTTCCGGTTTCCTCTTTCTTTTTTTTTATATTAAATACGTTCAACTTATAGATTTACCTGTATTTTTAGCAACGCTAATCAGATGATATGGCCAATTTCCTAAAATTTTGGGATTTAAGCCCTGTCAGACTATTTTAATTAGAATGAAACCCAAAAGATATTCAAGACCATTAAATTTTACATCGATATAGCGAGTTTAATCAACATCGTTAGAGCCATTTTTGAGAAAATCATTAAAATGTGCAATAAGCATTGTATAAAGTGGCTCTTCTGGTGAGCAAATTTTGATGAAAAAAGTATTTTGCGCTAAACATACCAAACACACGCACACCCGCAGACCTTTTTTCGGGACTTTGTTATTTGGACTCAGGAGACCCTAAAACGTGTATTTCCGTCGAAAAGTGGAATTAGAAAATTTTCACGATCGCAATACTTTCCCTTACTATATATTTCAATTATATTCCATAGATAAAATTAAAAAAAAAAAAAATAAACTGATTATTTTCGCTTTCGAAAAATAATTGAAAGAAAAAATAATTTGGCCTCGGAGAATTGAATTAAAGGAAAGAGGGGATGAAGGAGGATAATTCGTCGGTGAAAAATAGTTTTTTTAATCAAAGGCAGGAGAGAGGCGAGGGGAGGGGATGAAGTGGGAGAGGAGGGGGGGAGGGGAGAGGGGAGAAGCATTAGGCTAAAGTGTGGATTTACGAGGAACTGTTATTGCTTGTTCCCTCCGATAGCATTAATTGAGCCAGTCTCGTAAATCTGTTAACATATAGCCTACGTAGCGGCAACCTACATACATTCGCTTCTCAGCTACCCACTTTTCAACGAGCTTTAAACCAATATTTCAGACCGTTATAGAATAGGCTTAAAACCATAGACTATACTGGTCTGCAACGAAATCCTCTTTTAAATAAAAATATGATAAATATGGAGAGCTTAATACGCTAAATCGATTTTTGCTTTCCATTTTTTTCTATTACATATAGACATTTTTAAAAGTATTTTATTTTTAAATTTCTTATAATTACTTAATTGTTTTTTTGTTTTTTTTTTGACGTCGCACAGTGGAAAATATGACCGATTTAGGTAGAAAAATTCTGAAACTTGTCAATATTTAACCTTTGGGGTCCAGATTATGAAAAAAAAAATTGTAAGTACAAATTACTTTTTTGACACGATTGGTCAAACATGATTGCACTGTGGTCAAACATCAAATTTATTTTCTAAAATCTAAAACTTTCCTACATTTTTTTTTTTTCTTTTTTCTTTTTTTTTTTTTTTTCGAGGCGACAACCACCAGGGTCATGTCCCCTTTACACCATTAGACAGAGGTTACATGATTATAGGAGTAGAGTGAGAGTATAGTTTAGATCTGAGAGTAAAGATGGTGTGACTTTAGGAAGCGAATGATGTTAGTTATATAAGGAGAGGAATCGGAGAGAAGAATCGACAGATCGGTGGGGAGGTTGAAAAGAATACGCGAAGCGGTATATTGTCGGCATTCTGTGAGGATGTGGAGTATTGAGAGAGGAACCTGACATGATCGACAGAGAGACGGATGTCCACGGACCATGAGATAACCGGCGGTCAACCGAGAGTGTCCTATACGAAGTAGCGCGAGCACAACTTCTTCGCGTCGAGACGGCCGGCAGGAGGACCCCCAAGGGCCAACATGGGGCCGAATAAGGCGAAGTTTGTTTTTCCCGAGGGCCGCCCACTCCCGCTGCCAGCAACCCAATATGCTCGATCGAATTGAAGTGACAAGGTCAGGCAGGCTCACACCTTGAAGTTCAAGACCCTCGGAAACCGCATTACGTTCCGCTAAATCAGCCCGATCGTTCTCCACGATCCCACAATGTCTCGGAACCCAGAAGAAAACAATGTTGACCCGGGAGGAAAAGGGTACAAGTGTGGTATGAATTCTTTGGATGAGGTAGTCAGAGGAATATATGTTACGGAGAGAGAAGAGAGTGGAGAGGGAATCGGTGCATATGATTACTTGAGAGGAAGATTGCTGGCGAAGAAGGAGGGACTGGAGGATGGCAGTTACTTCGGCGGTATAGCTACTCAATATAGAAGGGAGAGCAAACATGTTAACTTGGGCCTCACTCACAACTGCAGCTCCAGCGCCTAGTTCTTCCCGAGAGAGCCGTCTGTGTAAAAAACATTAGCATTATGGTACCTTTGGATAGTGGAGGTACGGAGTACCTCAGAGTCATGATTGTCAAGCAATCGAAAGAGAAATTACTAAACAACAACCCAAACGTTTTATGTTTGATGTCCCAGAATACGGGGGAAAATTTCAAAAAATCTAATTATGGCTTGGAGTTGCTGAAACCGGCAAATAAATGTATTTTATATCACTTAAGAAACTCTTGAAATTATAGATTGTAAAAATTTTGATTTGGACTGTTGTGTCTGAAAAAAAATTATGTGTCACCCAAAACGTTAAAAATCTCAAAAATTCTTTGTAATACAATATTTAAAGACTAGAAGAATTGATGAAACAAATCCTATAAACAAATCCCTGGGGTAACTTGGAGGTTATATAGTGTTTCGTTATTGAATAGGGGCATACATTTACAAATTATTAAATTACAGCTCTGGAAAATTCCAAACTCTTGACTTGAATTTTGTCCACCTAAATTGGGGATTTTGCCCAGTGTGCGGCGTTGCATTAACGGTGCTCTATTCAGTCCACATCGTCTTAGTACTCACAAAAACCGGTCGCGCTATTAGAAAAAGAGAGAGATATCGGCTAACGGAAATATGAAATTGTTGCTGAAAAAATTAAATATTCACGGTATACGTGGAACATTTGTGTTGATCTAAAAGATGCTGCGATTTTAACTGGAGTGCAAGGAGGATATACCAATTTTTTTTGTTTTTTATTCGAATGGGACAGTCGCTCCAGAGAAAAGCATTATATAGTAAAAAATTGGCCAAAAAGAATGAGTTTGATCCCTGGAGTCAAGAATGTAAAAGAAGAACTTCAAGTTTCACAATTTTTCTACCACCTCTCCATATAAAGTTGGGCCTAATGAACAATTTTGTTAAAGCCATGATCAAGGACGGCGGAGGTTATCAATATCTCAAAACTAAATTTCCCCGAATCAGTGAAGCGAAGAGAAGAGAGCAAGGACCGCTTTTGCAGAAGTATGTCATAATTTTCTTGGAAACAAAAAAAGGAGAACAACTGTGAAATCATCCTTGAACTTCTTTCTTCATACAAAGCCATAAAATGCAGTATGCCCCTAAAAATTCATTTTGACTTTTTTCCCGCTAATTTCTGAATTCCCGCTAATCTATCGGCTCTTAAGGCTTTAACAAATACATTTTCTGTGGACCTACTTGTGGTAGATACCTTAACACAATTAAAGGCATTGGAGGGGGTTGATAGTAGAATAGAATTCATATGGTTACCTGGTCACTGTGGCATAAAAGGAATCGAGCTAGCTGATGCCAAAGCGAAATTAGCTGTAACAGAAGGTCTGTTTGTTCCGGGTGCGTTAACGCGGGAAGTAATAGTCCTCATAAAAGAAAAGGATTCAGAACATGGGCAAAAAGTATGTTTTTTTCATGAGGGAGAATAATCTTAGAGTAGTAGAGCCTTCAGTGAAACCCAACCGAGCAGACCTACGGCTGAGTAGGAAGGAGGAAGTGGTACTGGCTCGACTGAGGATTGGCCACACAAAGCTGACCCACGGCTACCTGATGGCGAGGGGATCACCGCCTCAATGTACCACCTGTGGGGTTATCCTCACAGTACCACATAAACTGTTGGACTACTTTTCCTTCGAAGCCGAGTGAAGAGGGATTGGTATGGAGACTGATATTGGGACAATATTAAAAAATACCCAGGATTCAGCCACCAAACTGATGAATTATCTAAAAGACATCAATATTTTCCATAATTTAAAAAAAAAAAAAAGTTTCTGTTTTTGATTTTTAATATTTTATATGTATATTTTTTTTAATTTTTTTTTTTATTATTTTTTATATATTTTTTATTTTATTCTTTTCTTATATGTAGTTATCTTATATAAATGTTTGTATTTAACTTAAAATATTGTATCTGTATTATTAGTATTATGTATGTTTTAGTGTATTATGTATTTTATTTTATTATGCATTCTGTATTTTGTGATTATTATATTTGTATGTATTATTTTCGTATTGTATGTATTATTTCGTATATTATGTATAATGTTTGTATTGTATTTTATTATTTATCATGTATGTATTAGTATTAGTATATTGTATGTGTATTATTAGTTTAGGGCTGAAATAACCTTTATGGTTGAAATGCCTTTATGTTACAAAATAAATAATCCTGGAGCAGTATCGGCGAAAGGTTTTATCAAGGCACATTGCACATAGAAAAACGCTATAATGGAAAATGGTCAGAAGCGATGCATATTTTTTTTATAAAAAAAAGTGAGTTTCATTTAAAACCACTATTGAAAAAAAAATATATATGTGATACGGAATATTTGATACTATATTTCTATTCAGAATTATCTAATTTATCAAAAATTTATAAATTTAGTTATGAAGCTAAATTTTACAGAATCCAAGCATTATACGAAAATACTCATCATCATATAAATTAATAGGCATCGGATAAAAGCTTTGATTTCAGACCTGATAGACGTCTGTAAGTCTTATAGGCCCCGAGATATCTTTGTCCATATAATACTTGGTGTCTTAAACATAGGAATTAATCGAATCTTAACAGGGTTCAGTCCGATATCATAGAATCTGCCAATTTTAACAAACTACTCATAATTATAAAAATTAACAAGCGTCTAATAAGCTTTAATATGGCCCTAGCTCTTGGACTAACATGTATTTCATGTTAGTTTGCTATATGACCATCACATTTACTTGACGTATTTTAATAAAATTGTAAATATCGCTAAATATGTTTTTTTTTTTTAAACATTAAAAGGTGATAAATTATCAAATTACAAAGCAATTATGTTACCAGATCCTGAAATATAGCAAGGCTTGGTATCGCTTGGAAATGGCTGGAATACACCTTATGCTCCTGGGATTCCCCGACCTCAAGTTTGCACAGCTAAGGCGCCTCAAGTTAACCCCCACCGCCTGATCTGAAATTAAAATTTCTCACGGCTTCCCGTCTTCCCGCTATACTCTGTTTGCTCTCAGCGAACAAGTCAAGGTAATTCTGAGATGGAAATCAACTTCCTTAGTTTTTTATATTCAGTCGAACAAAAAAAAATGTCAACTCTTATCAGTTACTTTCTGTAACGACAGAAAATTGCCTGCCTTGTTAAATAATATACATAATAGGTTTTATTAGACATTTTTTCGGAATAACATACATAACACCTGGATTTGGACGAACACCATTTTTGATTGTTGTAAAAAACGATGTTGTACAAGTTGGTTAAAATGTGAAAATCACACTGAAAATTTTCTTCTTATAATAAGCATTTTTCGGCCCTAGTTCTTGGATTACAGGGGCAGTTTGTAAATATTGTAAATAGGTATGAATGGGATAGAGGTTGTAATTATTTTCTTAATATTATTATTTATTTTATTTTATGTTTATTTATATTTTTCCCTTCTTCATTGTTTAATCTTAATTAATTATCCTTGTAATTATTTATTTTGTTTTTATTGTTTTATTTTGATTGTTTTATCTGTTATTAAAAATAAATAAATATATACTCTGTAATTCAGTGTGAAGAAATAGGTATTAGATTATGCAATAATTGTTGATAATAATATCCATAAATTTATTAAATAGTTAAAAGTAGGTTTATGAATGTAATTACTACTGAATATTTATTTTGATTTTAAAAAATTTATTTAAAAGTTCATCAATTCTAGGATGCATTTTATTTCATAACATTATTACCAATGTTCATATTGAAAGAAATTAAATAAAATGTTGGCAATTATTACACAATAGCTTATTATTTCCAAATAAAAATATTAGGGGGGTCACCTATAGCATAACAGCTTTCTATGCCAAAGATCGCGGGTTCAAACCTGCGGGTGGCCCTAGGATTTTTTAATGGGAGTAAAAAATCCTTAGTTATGCCTATCCTTCGGAGGGGACGTTAAAGGTGGTCCCGAGCCTGTGCGATGTCAGGTACTCGTTAAAAAAGATCCTTATCCTAATAAAACCTAGATAGGCAACATTTAGGACTCCCACTGTAGCATCGTCCGATTAGCCATAGTAGCATAAAAGTGACGTTAAACAAATAAACAAAAATATTAGGGTGTAAATGTTTAAACAACTGTTTATAGACAATTAACTAATATGAAAAACAATAATTCAAAAGATAATATTATATTATATCTGTTGATTTTAAAACGCTATTTTTTAGTTAGTTCTTAACTGATATCAATGGGTTTTTTCCATTGTGTCCAAAATTTAATTCTCAGTAAAATGGCACTGAAATAAAAAAATTATCGCGCTTTACTGATTCTAAAACTCTATACATACTTTTCTCTATCGTCAAAAATAACTGAGTTATGAGCTTATTTATGAGTAAAACTTCAATTTTTTTATTTTCTTTTACATAAAACTAGCTGTAACCCCCGCGGCTTTGCTCGCCATTATTACATTTTCTGTTTATTTAAGTTTATGGTTTATGCAAATATAATAAGTATAACTTCGCTATCGGTCAATCAGTTAATCTTTTAACCATTTTTGTGTACAACTAATAAAGTTATTTTTTAAGGCCAAAATTTTATTCTGAACAATTGAGACGTTGATTTCCAAAAGGTACTATGTCCATTCTAGGAAATTTTACAGAAGGCGCGAAAATCACTAATTATTATATTATTAAATTAGCTAATTTGATTCTTTTCGCATTAAAATCCAGAATTGTTTTTTTTAGTATATTAATAACATCATATTAAAGATATGAAATGAGATGTTTTGGTATAATTTGGAACGAAATTAAATGTGTAATTATTTCCTTTAAAAATAATTATATTTCTAAATTGCGTTTATAAAGGGCTTGGGTGTTCATAAGATAAAATTAAATAGGAGATTAGGAAAAATAGGAGAGGATTTTGTAAAAAATGTCCTTTATTACTTTTTGGAAATTAACGTTTAACTCAATTTACAAATCTCATACCTGTTGATCAAATCCGATACCTAGGACTCCATCTTGATAAACGTCTTACATGGAATCCTCACACGAGACTAAAACGACAAGAGACTGCCCGTAGATATCGATTACTGCAACACTTACTCGACAAACGTTCAAAACATCCAATTCATTACAAAAAGCTCATTTATGTTACCGTCATCAGACCCATCTAGACATATGGAATCGGGGCTCTACGAAGCCATCTAATTCCTCCCGTATCCATTTCTTACAATCCAAAATCCTTCGAAAAATCCTAAATGCTCCTTATTTCGTCACAAATAAAATAATCCATAACGACCTTAATATCCCATATGTTACAGACCTTTCTCGTACCAGATATACCACTTTCAATTCCAATCTCCCAGCCCATATAAACCCTCTTGTCCGCAACCTATCAACCTCACATATTCCTGACAACCCTCCTAGGCGATTGAAAAGAAGATGGCCTCGGGATCTACTTACTTAAATAAACATCGAAGTTCTACCGCTGGGTAGTTTCTTCACAAGCCTTTCACGCCCTTTATTCTAATTCAACAGTTTTACTTATTGTATTCATGTTAATACAGTTGTAAAATTCAATAAAATATGAATAAAAAACCAAAAAAAAAAACAAAACAATTTACAATAGAATTATTGTATAACAGGGTATATCGATAATAGCTCCATACCTTTTAACTTTTAAGCATTTTATATTTAACTGATTTAACATATATTATATAAGTTTGCAGCGTAAATATGAATTAATTCCATTCGTTAGTAAAGATCCTAATCTAAAAATAAACTTTCTTTTTTCGTCTTTTTTGGTTTTACAAACCATTTCGTTCTATTTTGTAATATCAAACAGTTTTTTTAGTCATAAAAAATCAAAAACCATTGAACAAGTTTCCATGGGAACTTAAACACAAAATCAAGTATGAATGTATCAAAATCAAGTATGAAACGAGCTTATTTGAACTACTATTGTTTTCTTTGGACTTAAATGATATATATATATATATATATTTTTTTTTTTTTTCTATTATATTTTATTTTACTTATTTTTGTAATTACTTTTCTAATTATTATATTTATTACTTTATTTTTAAATTAAATATTAATGTATTACTATTACTTATTTATTTTTATTATTATCTATTTTATCTACTTGTTTTTTATCTTTATTTATTATTATTATTTTTTATTTATTTATTCTTTTCTCTTGAATATTATCTAACATTCATTTATCTCAAGTAGAATTATACATATATTATAATATCTTTTAATGAATATCTCTTTTAATATTTTAACTTATACTATTTATCTTAACTTAATCTTCTATTAAACGAATATATCTGGCACTGATGACCGCGATGTTTTGTGCCATTAAAATTTTCAAAACCAACCAACCAAGTATGAATGTGGTCAAGGTTGTAATTATTTTCTTTCTATTTATTATTTATTTTATTTTATGTTTAAATATATTTTCCCTTATTTTATGTTTAGTCTTAATTAATTATCCTTGCGATTATGTATTTTATTTTTATTTACCTTGTACATACGGGAAGAATGATTTCTTCTAGCTGTAATACTCTTTGCTTCAGAAGGAAACATATTGTATTGTATTATCTTTTATTGATAAAAAAAATAAATATTTACTTTGTATTTCAGCGTGACGAAATAGGTATTAGATTATGCAATAATTGAGACGTTGATTTCCAAAAGGTACTATATCCATTCTAGGAAATTTTACAGGAAGCGGGAAAATCTCTCATTACTATATTATTAAACTAGCTAATTTGGGTTTTTTTGCATTAAAATTTATAATTATTTTTTTACTATAATAATAACATCATATTAAAGTCATGAAATGATTTTTTTTAGAATGATTTGGAACGAAAATAAATACGTAATTAGTACATTTAGAAAATGACCGCATTTCTAAATCTTGTTTTTTAAGGACTTGAGAGTTCATTAGATAACATCAAATAGAATATTAAGATAAAACTAAATGATGAGAATACAAATATGTAAAAAAATCAATTTCGTAAAAAATTTCCTTTAGTACCTTTTGGAAATCAACGTCTCAATTGTAGATAATAAGATCCATAAATTTAATATTTATCTATGGGGTCTTACTAAACCATCAAATTCTTCCCGTATCCAATCCCTACAATCCAAAATCTTTCGTAAAATCCTCAATGCTCCTTATTTTGTAACTAATAAACTGATCCACAAAGACCTTAATATTCCGTATGTTGTTGATTTGGCCCGATCTAGATACCATTCCTTTCATGACAAACTCCATTCCCACCCTAATCCTCTAGTTTCAATCCTTTCTTCCTCTTCAATTCCCGACAATCCTCCGAGGCGTCTGAACCGAGACCTTCGAGTTTAGAATAGTTACAGCAGTGCTACCAGTGGGTAGTTCTTCTACAAGTCTTTTTTTCTTATATCATATTTACTTGTATTTTTTTTTAGTACAGTTGTAAATTTCAATAAATTATGTTTAAAAAAAAATATATTTAAGTAAAAGTGGATTTATGAATTTAATTACAACTGAATTTTTATATTTATTTTTAAAAATTGATTTCAAGTTGGGAGGTAAGTAAATAAATGCTGTATGTTATACTAAACAGACTTATTCAAAAAGTTATTAAATTTTCTGAACATAAAATCTATTTTTTTAAAATTCCTTAGTAGGTACTTTATTGAATATCTTATAAGCAGGAAATTTGTTAACTATATTTAATTATTTAATAATATAATAAGTATTGATGATAAATCCTCTACATGGCAAAAAAATAGGTTAATGAAGAATTAAAACCTCATTTTAGTCAGCGTAAAAGCAGGAAAAAAAACCTTAAAGGAGTTGGAATAAGTACCAGACTACTTGTGGGTCATTAGACGCTAAGTGGAATAGTGGGCGGGAGTTGAGTATTTTCTTTACAGAAGGGTGTAATCTTACGGCATACTTGATGCTTTTGTGTACGGCTTAACTTGAGAAAATTTTTAAAATAATAGAAAACGTTATGGGACCATCAAGAGATATGTCCTTATCCCATTGTTCGAAATCGTGAAGTATTTTCAGAAATACAGGAAAATTTATAAGAATATTTTACCTTTTTTTTTTTTTTTTAAATAATAAGCTAGCGGAAAACCCAGAAATAAATAAATAATTTAAATTATTGTTTTACTAGGCATGTTTTCCCCAGACATTTAAATGGATCATTTATTCATAACATAATTACCATTGTTTATATAAAAGAAATTAAATAAAATACTGGAAATTGTTACACAATGGCTTATTATTTCTAAATAACAATATTAGGGTATAACTGTTTATATAGCAGTTGATAGGCAATTAAGTAATATGAAAAGCAATAATTCAAAGGATAATATTATATCACTACTGGTGATTTCAAAAAGCTATATTACTGGAATAAATTCAACTGAGAGACCAAATAACTTACATTTCGGTTAAATCAGTTAACTTTTCAATACCAATACAAGTTGGTTAAAATGGTGTATAATTAAAACATAAAAGAGCTCGACAATGTGTATTCACGCAGAAGGAAAAAAAAATCAAATAGATGACAGTGCATGCCGAAGTAGTAGCCCGTGTTTTTCCATGCTTCATCCTATTTTTACTTTCACTTACTTTATATAATAAGGGATCGTGAAAATTTTCGAATTCCAGTTTTCAACGGAAACACACATTTTAGGGTTCCCTGAGTCCAAATAACCAAGTACCGCAAAAAGGTGTGTGTATGTGGTAACTCCCGGGCGGAAACGGTAAGTCCTATGAAACTGAAATTTCATATTTAAGACAAATATACACCCAAGACGTTACAAAACTTTTTTTCATCAAAATGAGCTTACCAGAAGAGCCACTTTATACTATGAATTTTGCCCCTTTTTTCGATGTTCTCAAAAACGGTTCCAACGATTTTGATTAAACTCGCTATATCGATGTAAAATGTAATGGGCTTTAATACCATGTAGTTTTCTGATTAAAATGGTCTGACAGGGCTTAAATTCTGATATTTTACATGTTTTTCCTATAAAGTACCTTTAATTTCGTAGATTTTATAAAAATAAATAAATTATCTTGTTACCACCGATGAAAAACACATAATATATAAGTTGAACGAATTCGAATTCTAACCAAAGGAGAAAACTGAAAAAATATATTTTTAATGAAATTTTTTGTTTTTTAACATAAGAACAGTAATATAATATATAATATAAGTAATAAAAATATTATTTCATACACAAGCTTTTAAAAGTTAATAGAGAGTGATGAAAAGCCGATAAAACTAACAGATTATTTCAGATAAAAATATAATATAACACATGTTTCAATAGAAATTCCGTTAAACTAATTATTTAATGGTTTCAGTCATATATGAAAAAACTCTAATGGATTTTAAAAACGGAGGTAAGCGAAAGTCGTGTGTTGCCTGCACCAGAATTTTTAAATACATTTTCTATTAGAGGACAACGCTAGCTCTGATCCCGTCAGCAATGCCCTACCGCGACATGGGGGAGTAAGAGCCTCTTTGGCAGCCTTATCTGCCATTCCATTTCTTATTATCATCATTATTATATTAGTTAAAGGACTGGTGTTAGCGAAACACTGCAGACGAAGGTAGTAAAGAGATAAGAAGAATGATATAGAGCAAGGAATAAACATGGGTCATAATTATAATGACGATTGGAGGTATGACGATTAAGGGAGAGGTTGATTGGTAGAAGCAGGATAGATATCTGACTAGTAAAGCTAATTACTGAGGTAGTAATGCCGCCATGTTTATAATTGATAATGACAACTTCTCTAACAGACTATTGTTTTGGCTATAGGTAAATCGGGGGCGAGGTGCCAGTAGATTAGCAAGTGTAGCTGTGAACGCAGCAGCCACAGATGCCCAGAAATATAGGATAAATAATTACGAATTCGCGTCTCGGTGCCAGGGGCTTTAACCTTAGCATTAATCCATCGTCATCTGCCTCTAGCTCCATAAAGGGTTCAAAGGTGAGGTAGGGAAAGAAAAATGTGATGAACCAACACTTGACTTTCACTTACCTCGACGATTAAAATCAATTTTAAAAACTATTGAACATACTTTAATTTGATTTATTTAAAAATATTCTAATTTGATTTTAATTAAATTAAATTGTTAATCAGTAATAAGATTATTCCCCATTCGTCACTTTATATTACCTTTTACTGGTTTGTATGCCAGATTTTATTTTTTCTAAAATTTTATTCTTTCCAACGGTATATTACACGTCTATATTACTGTTCTTAATATACAAAAAAAAATTACATTGAAAAATACTTTTGCTATTATATCCTATATGCTATTAGTTAGACATCGAATTCTTCCAACTTGAATATTAAGCCGTCCTTCATCAAAGTTATTAAAATTATATGGTTAATCTTTTCAAATGTACAAAATTAAAGGTAGTTTAGAGGAAGAAAATTTAAAATCTCGTCATTTAAGCTCACACATACCGTTTTTCGGGACTTGGTTATTTGGACTCAGGGGACCCTAAAACGTGTATATCCGTCAAAAACTAGAATTCAAAAATTTTCATGATCGCAAAACTTACCTTACTATATATTTCATATATAGGTAAGTAAAAAATCAAAAATGATCAATACTAAGTTACAATATATGTTCACGCCATATGTTACGGCCTGATAAGGTTTTTATAGTTTTTCAATCGAAAAATGATAAGTTCATAATTTTTATGATATTTATAATAAGATCATTTTTTTTGTTTAAATCTTTATTTTTTAATTTCTTTTTAAAATAGTTATTTTAAATATAATTAAAAGTTTTTAAACGAGAGCAGTAGAAGAGAAAGACAGTAGACGATCGTACTTCAATTGTTTTTTGACTGCCTCGTGCCAGTCGAGTCTTAAGCTAGCGTCTGAGCGGTGAAGATGTGCCGTATATAGACCCAAGATTCCTCTCAACGTTTGAACTTTTGGAAACGAATCTTCATCTTCTCATCGTTCCCTTTGGAACTTGAAAGAGCCGCCTTGCGGTCATTTTCAACACCCAAGAGAACTTCGTCCAAGCCGCCCTGCGGTAATTTTCTTCAATACTCAAGACGACTTCGTTCAAGCCGCCCTGCGGCGTTTTCTTCAACACTCAACTGGACATCTTTACGTGAATATAACCTATCTTTATCCATTAATGGAACATTTAATTTCTTAATTCTTATTCAAGAAACTGTTTAATTTGATAACTATTTTTTTTACACCTTTAAGCATTAATTAAGTTAAGTTTGTTTCTTCTATTTTTACAATATTTTAATTAGGATTATTTTGTTTCCTACATTTTCTTACTGCTGTTTAATTATAATTAGGTTAATTTTTCTTATATAAATTTATTAGGTTAATTTGTTTCTTATCATCCTTATATGTATTTCAATGTATTAAATGTATTGTGATTCGTCGTTTGCTTTCATTATTTTAATTTATTTTAAATCTATACAGTCCACTTATTTATTTCAATAAAACCACCCTCAATTTTGAGTTGTCACTTGGAAGTACTATTCTTTCACGGATAGCCCAGCGTATACAATATAACTATATTAATAAATAATATTTAAACTAGGCGGCAGTAACGCTTGCTGTGAGCCAATTATTTAACCCGCTACTCCAGTGAAGCTCCCCTGCGAGTATAGTGACTTTTACCCATACCCTTGTATGTTTTTGTGTACTTTCTTTTTCAAGAAAGTTGCTTTGGCGCAAGTATGGGTTAACAAGTAAAAAACGTTAACATCCTTATTGAAATCACCCAATCGTGAAATCCGCGAACACTTAGTTTCCAACTCGATGAATAATAGTGAATAGTTTCATACGGGGCTATTGAGAATGGGTCTGAATACGTGAGGGTGACCAAAGTGACAGAGAAGTGATGACCCCCTCAAAGAGACGAGCTATCAGGACTCAATGCGGGTGACGAGGGTGTGAGCTGACCGCCTGATAGCCACGGCCACAATGAACCCTCACTAAATCAGCCATTGTCCTCTTATCAGCGGCTGACAAATCGGCTTCGGCGTCGTTTGTAACCGCTCCTTCTGCTTAGGGCTCTTCTAACAGATCTGTCACTGTTCCGCCCATTGTCTATTTATGGGATCGTTATGGAGGAATTGAAACTGCTGGTCGACTGAATACGATTTGTTTTAGGAATCCTTCCAATGACTTCTGAATTGTAATTGGTTCAATAAATTACGACGAAACCAAACATATGTGCGCGGAGAAGCATAAAAGTACCGACTCAACATTGTGCAATCTATGTCAAGAAGACCAATTTTGTCATTTGGGCTCTATAATTGAATGTTATGGTCGAGCAGAGGTAGAAATGCAAGGATCGCAAGCGGAAAAAAAAAAACAGGGGTAATATTCAACTCATAACTTTGGTATAAACGAAGAAGCTAATTTAAAAACTTTGGTAGAAGGCTATGCTGTATTGTTCGGAGACATGGCCTCCCAGCATGGCCCAGTAAAAAAATTCTTTCTTTAGAGATAGATTATTTGGAGGAGAGCGGCAAGAATATCGAGAATCGAAAGGAGGCTAAGATGGTACGGCCATGTGAACGAATGGGGGACAATCGGTCACCACAAATAATTATAGATTGGGAGGCAGATGGCAGAAGAAGGAGAGGAAGACCCCCAGTTAAATGGAAGGATAGAGTGGTGGAGAGGTCGCAATGGAGCGGCAGTTATGGACCTGCTGAGGAAAGGAAACGTTCATATTAAAAAATAGCTAAAAAAAAAATCATGAGTAACGAAACGGTTAACTTCGGAACAAATCCTGAGCTTTTCTGTCATCTTTAAATTTTTAAAAATATCAGGTATGTTTATTCTATGAAGAATTGGGTGCCCTAATGGAATCACAAATAATAATGATAATTAGAGGATGTCGAGATATGGTTATTAATATAGGATAAGACTTAGTCACAGAAGACCTCGAGAATTGCGTGTTCAAGTAATGAAGAGATCAAGATGGAGGTTGATGCCCGCCGTGGTAGAATCGTACCGCAGCACCAGGTTATTCTGCCAGGTAGGAAGTAAATGTCCGGTAAGGTAGAAATTCAGCAGCAGTGGATAGGACTCCTTATAAGTGCACATAAGTAGAAGCATTTCCTCCAAACCCGCAGAAAGTATTTCCTCGAACGTTCCTATATCAAACCATTAACTCCCAGCACCCTCTCTATACACACGATCTTCTGCAGTTCAAACCATCAACCCATTCACAAAAAAATAGATCCCGACATTCCGACCTTTATATCTCTTCCTACAGAACTATAAGATATGAACGTTCCTTTCTAGCCCACTCCACCAGTTTTTGGAATTCCCTCTCTCTCCACCTTCAAGTACCTTCTTTTTCACTATATTTTCACTTCACATAATGACTCTAGCTGACAATAATAATTGTACTGTTAGATGATAGTTAATGATAAAGTCGTTATTTTTTTTTAAATTCTTTTTTACTTATATATAATCTATTTTCTTTTATTTTTTTGGTTGTTTGTTACTTATTAATTTTGTATCTTGGCCAGATGTGAATATTTTACTTTGATAAATTTCATGTTATTCTTATTGGACTTAGTCCCAGAATAAAGTTTATCTTCTTCTTCTTCTCCTTATATTTCTTTACACCCCCGATACTTTCGAATAATTTATAATTCGCACACACTTTCAGAAACGGATTATGCACGAAAGTCTAGGGTCTACTGAAACAGACTAAACGTGCAAGAAATCAATAATCTTCAAATCCATCTCTCTTGAAGTAGTTTAACCCATTTTGCGGTTATTTTGTAATACGATACTATTACCTCGATGTAGCCCTATTTCAAATTAACGCCCCGCCGAGTTCTAATGGAAAGGATAATGTTACCGCCTTAAAGTTGAGACAATATACTTAATAACGTTAAAGAGTACTACATTAGCGGGAAAGGAAGTCCATATTCCCTGGAAGATGGAATGTTTTCCTTTAGCAGTCAAACTCTTAACTTTTGTTAACGACCCCCAACTTATTAGCAGGCAGACCCAAGTTGTCGGAGGCGAAGTACACGCCTTCATCCCCTAGGCAACTTCTGAGCTTACGTCAGGAGCGATATTTCGATGCAAAAACTTTTTTTTTCCTTCTTGGATATGAGCAGGGTGTGCCCCACCTTATGAAAATGGAAAGTATAACTCTATAAGAAACAAACAGTAGCGAAAGTAGAACACCAGCTAATTTACGTAATTAACATCGGAACAATTAAAATATTTTTAAGACTACTGACTCCAGGTTATTTCTACCTATGACGACTTTCAGTATTTTGACTGATTTCGATTTTTATTAAGTTATAATAACTTTCAACATTAAAAAAAAGGTTTACTGTGTAATTCTACAAGCTATACGCATGTATAGTAGTCAGGACATATTCTGATTAGATAAATGAATGTCATTCACCTAGTTTGTCGCTTTGTGCGCCTATAGCCATACAGGTTATTTATCGCCTGAAAAATATGTTCAGAGTATGTTACCCCATAATCATTTTCACAGCATTTCCTGACGAGCGTGCACGAAATCCCAAAAGTACACATCGAAATCACGCGAGGTATGTAGGGTTGTTACAAGGAAGGTTCCGATTGGACGGAGATCGGAATGCGATGTCATACCTGACTGATCTGTGACTGGGAAGCGTGCATTCAATTACCAGGGCGCCTCGCTGTGGTATGGGGCACCATGTATCAGACGGCTTGGCATTAATCGTCCTTAGACCAAATTACTGATATAAATGGTTTCGCGGTCAATGGTTATAATTGATGTGGTATGCCTGAATGCGGTTTTATGGCGATGCAGATATCTGACATTATCGCCCTCCAACCCCCTTGTTTCGCGGACTTATTGGGCCCGATATTTCACACAGCGGCGTGCGATGGGGTTCCGGTATCGTACGGTTTTATCGCACTTTACGGCCCTTATTAATTCATCGGAATAATTTCGGATATCATAAAAAGACTAATTTAAACGAAGATAACAAATAAACATGATAGACATTATGCGCTAACATAGCTAACACAAACGCAAACACTGGTATTCAGTATTATCTTATTTATTAAAAAAAAAAAATACATCAATTGTCCTTAATTTATTGTTGTTTATTTTTAATCAGATTTCCCAAGAACATAAGACATTGATGCATTCAGTTTTAAATAATCTACACTTTTTAACTATTACAATAAAAACTTTGAAGTGGTCTCAACCTTTCTTTTATTGTAATAGGGTGTATAAAATAAAATGGCCGTTTTTCAATCGAATATTTGTATTATTATTTAACTGATATAAAATAAAAATAATAAATGACTCCAATCTGTTAAACACTATAGCTGAAATAATCCGAAAATATCAAGAAGTCTCTCTTGAACTAAAATCACTCTACCGCCTACAAATGAGTAACAACTCTAATAGTTCTGTCTTCAAATGGTCTAATCCTAAAAAACACGAAGGAGGACAGAAGAGCTTGGCCTAGACCGCAAGCATCTTAAGTTAGCGTAGAAAGTAGGTTTGCTGGATACCTGTAGAATTGAGACGTTGATTTCCAAAAGGTACTATATCCATTCTAGGAAATTTTACAGGAAGCGCGAAAATCTCTCATTACTATATTATTAAACTAGCTAATTTGGGTCTTTTTGCATCAAAATTTAGAATTTTTTTTTTAATATAATAATAACATCATATTAAAGTTATGAAATGAATTTTTTTAGAATGATTTGAACCGAAAATAAATGCGTAATAAGTACGTTTAGAAAATGACCGCATTTCTAAATCGTGTTTTTTAAGGACTTGAGAATTCATTAGATAACATCAAATAGAATATTTAGATAGAACTAAATGATGAGAATACAAATATGTAAAAAAATCAATTTCGTAAAAAATGTCCTTTAGTATTTTTTGGAAATCAACGTCTCAATTGTCAGAAAAATTTTAAATAAGTAAAAACTTCTGCTTCCCCTTGACTTTTATTCGGTAGGTAGATGGAGTTTCAGTTATCTGAGAGGAAGAAAAGAATAATATATATAATTAATAAAGTAGGATGCATGTTATCTTCCTTCATTAGTCATCTGCTGTACAATTTTTCGATCCTACGGTGATTCCATTCTTCACCATGGCTGTAAAAGAACTCTTTGACGGTAATTTCAATACTCGCAAAATATCATTTTTTTCATTTCAGAAATCGGGAGATGGATCGAAACAAGTAGTTAAGAGGTCTGTACTATATGGTGAATGGTGCATGAGTTCGAACCTATACAGTTTTTTTAACTTCAATTTGGTTCGACAGGAAGTGTCAGATCGTGAGGGACTAGTCCGCTATTCTTCTGTTTTCTGTAAGATACCATCTACTCACCTTACCAATGGTGTTTTACAGTATCTCACGACACACCACACTCTTTGGAAAATTTGGAAATACGCGTAGTCGATTTTGACTCAACGGCTTCCTGAATGACCTCTTCGATATCCATTAATGGTCGCCCGAAGCTCTTCTCCTTGTCCAACGATGTACTCTACTCCTATTTTTTTCGAAAGAACGCTAACGATGTGCTGGTCAAGGACACATTTACCTTCTTATTAATAATTTTACGTCAGCGGCTGTAAAATTATTTTTCAAGTAATACCTTTAAATTCCTATAATTTCGTAGAGAACAAAAAATGAAACTGAGAACAACATTTTTTGGAGGAGTTGAATGTTATCAAACAAGATTGGAGAATGCCGGATGAGGTAGACTCTTTATTCTGTTATTTCAATCATTCACACGGATATAGAGGCACTCTTGGGAAACTAAAGCCTCCAAAAAGTTGGTACTAAATATTTGGGGAACAACCTGGCGGCTGTGCGTGATCTCGACTCCACACCTCAATGCACGACCGTTGGCTGTGAAACGGTATGAATCTCTATATTGATTTTAAAATTATATAAAAAATAAATTTTATCCCAGGACGAGTAGCCCCCTAAGAATAACTAAAATGTACATTACAAATGTCATTTTACTAGTCTTTTAAGAGTTAAATATACATACGAACATCATCTACAGCTTAAGATATAGCATACGTTTGAAAGATTGATGGTTAAGGATAAGAAGAAATAGGATAAAAGGTTATGGAGATTAGATATAGGAATTCCAAAATAGGGTGTGACAAAGGATTTTTTGAAGGAGGTGGATCTGTGGGAAGATACTTATGAGTTGTGATCTTGTGTTTACTGAATGGACAGAGGAATGAGTGGTAAGCACATCAAAAATATAAGGAGGTTAATTATGTTTTGAAAAACTGGAAGGGACAGACACCAAGAAGGTATTTCCGACGAAAATTCAACTCGGTATACCTACTACAGACATGGGAGCGTCTGGGAAATCCACATGGTTTTAACAAAAACTATTATGTAACTTAGTACTCTTTTGAATAGTGGAGTTATGGTTTCTTTCTTTTTACTTTCACTTACTATATATAGTAAGGGGAAGTATTGCGATCGTGAAAATTTTCGAATTCCAGTTTTCAACGGAAATACACTTTTTAGGGTCACCCGAGTCCAAATAACCAAGTCCCGCAAAAAGGTCTGTGTGTGTGTGGTAACTCCCGGGCGGAAACGGTAAGTCCTATGAAACTGAAATTTCATATTTAAGACAACTATACGCCCGAGACGTGACAAAACTTTTTTCATCAAAATGAGCCTACCAGAAGAGGCACTATATACCATGCATTTTGCATCTTTTTTCGATTTTCTCGAAAACGGTTCTGACGATTTTGATTAAACTCGCTATATCGATGTAAAAATTAATGGGCCTTAATATCATGTAGGTTTTATTTGGATAAATATGGTCTGACAGGGCTTAAATGCCGATATTTTAAATTGTCTTCCTCTAAAGTACCTTTAATTTTGTAGATTCAATAATAATAACTAGATTATCTTGTTAACGCTGATTAAAAACCGGTAAATATATAAATTGAATAAATTCGATACCCAACTAAAGGAGAAAACAGAAAAAATATTTTTTTAATGCAATTTTTCGTTTTTGAACATAAGAGCAGTAATATACATGTATGACATACCGCTGGAAAGCTAAAGATTTTAGAAAAAATATCATCTCATTCACAAGATTTTAAAAGTTAATAGAGAGTGATGAAATGAACATAAAACTAACTGATTATTTTAGATAATAATATAATAATTTTTTTAATGAAACACATGTTTTTATAGAAATTTAATTTAATTAATTCCTTAATAGTTTCACGTATTTTTATCTTTAACTGTATTTGAAAATTCTTTCATTGATTTTAAAAATTGAGGTAAGTGAAAGTCGTGTGTTGCCCGCACCAGATTTTATTTTTTCAAAGAGTGGTATTATTTACATTTTTTTAGCATTCCTATCAAAGTAACATTTCTTGAATATTGGGTCATCAAGAAGAAAATAAAAGTTTGTTATCCCTAACCTGATATTTAGTGTGAATATAGTTTCATTTATAATATAATATTGCTCCTTGTATCCTCACTAGTTTTTCCCCACTTTGACTATGGCTGTGTGGTGTATGATGGCCTTTCAACTATACTTGAGGAAAGACTGAAGCGAATCATGAACATCTCTATAAGATTTGTCTTCAGTGAATCTAGAAGGTCCCATGTTACCCACTTATACAGCGAGTTAAAGTGGCTCCTTCCCTAAACCCGCAGAAAATATTTCCTAGGATCATACCTTTACCAAACAGCTAACTCCCATCATCCACCCTATATCCATAGTCTCCTTCAATTCAAATCCTTAGTCTACTCTCTTGAAATAAGATCATGGCATTCTGACCTTTAAGTTCCTACCCACAAAAATTAAAACTTTTGACCGTTACTTTTGTTTTATTTATATTCTACCACGTACTCTTTTTCTTTCCAAAAAAATAAAAAGAAATTACCTAAAAAGTTTACGATAGAAAATGTAAATAAATCCATTTCCAGGACAATATTATACCTATGAACCAAATTTGACCGACACTTGACTTTTGCAGGTCACTTTAGAAAAAAACTAAATCAGGTTAGAAACAAGTCGTACAGACTAGCCCATCTCCTCACTTCGCCACACTTAAGTTTGCGACTGAAAATCATTATTTACAGCAGCTTCATCCGGCCAGCTCTGCTGTACGGTGCTCCTATGTTTCCTCATATCACACAGCACACAGCGAAGAAATTGCAGCAATTTCAAAATGGGGTGGTCAAAAAAATATGCAGAAGTACTTCACTCTGGAGGGAAAAAACTCTCAATGTCCATAAAATTTTGAACATCCCAACTGTGCAAGAGTTTATGAAGCGACGTCAGGTCAAGTTTTTTGAAACAACAAAACGAATTGCTAATCCGCTAGTTTCTAGCCTAATACCTCCACCAGCCCCAAAA
This sequence comes from Piezodorus guildinii, assembly GCA_023052935.1. NCBI lineage: Eukaryota > Metazoa > Arthropoda > Insecta > Hemiptera > Pentatomidae > Piezodorus > Piezodorus guildinii. The sequence continues at coordinate 34,104,918 of CM041298.1, read as the reverse complement.
CGGTGGCAAAATGGTGTTGTATCTGATTAAGTTATTTTAGAATAAGATAGGCTTAAGAGGTAATTTTAAGGACACCAAACAGCCAGAAGCGAGCCCCGTCGCAGATATATTTCATTTTGAAAATAATTTTAAAACTTTGAAGAACTCCGCAATTCCTTAAAATGTTTGCAGGTTACAAAAAAAGGAATAATTTAGTAACGAAAACGATTAATTAAGAATTTTAAATTAAGGGGATAAGGAAAAAAAAAAAAAAAAAAACACGTACTCGGAATTTAACTTCTTAATTGAAGAGACATATAACCGATTTGAACGACCGAAACATATATGTTTGAGTGGGTGTGTTTTGAAATAAAACAGTATAAAAGAGGAGGTACAAGAAGTAGGCAAGGAAAAAAAAACAATTTACATAGGACCCGAGAGGTAAAAGTAAAACATTACAACTCCACGTAAAAAAACAAACACGATAAAAAACAACACCTTTAAATAAATGTCCAAGTCCTGAAATGAGTTGGGTTGTGAGTCTGTAGGCGTAGTTTCAGAGAAGAGTTTATCATGGTCTGGTGCAGGACAATGTGACAATGGCCCAATATCGACAGGCACATCAATGCCGAGGCAAAAGTTCTCTAACAAGCGAAATGTGTTCCACTACCTGAGTCAGTCCCTTGTCCACATCCTTCCCTCCAATACCAATTATCCCATATCAACTCTTCATAAAAATATATGTATATTTTTAAATGTTAATAAATAAAGATTAATAAATTATTTATTTGTAATTAAGGATCATCGACGACAAGGGTTATATTAGCCAAAATACAAAAATATTAGAAATTAATAGAATACAAAAGACGGTTTAGATTACTAAATTAAAGCAATAAAATAAAAAGGAAAACTAAAAATATTAAATAATCCAAAACACAAATAGTTTTGTAGCCAACTTCTGAGTGTTTTGCAGAATTCTTGCAATGTAAAGGTTCATTCCATTTTTTTTTTCTCCGCTTCGAGCGCAAAAAAATCCATCAGGATATGCGATAGTGTGAGCAATTACTAGGATTTGATAGAAGCAATTACTATTATTTTGTATGAACCTTGTAGGACGTTACAAGGATTACATTTTGATAGAAGACGAACCTTCCGTAGAAAGAAAATAAATAAATAACAGCGTTACATAGAAAATGTATTAAAAGTGGGTGAGAGGCGGGGATACTTACTTACGAACAAGACATCTTTTTCCGCCTACTCATCCCTTCCTTAAAATGTACCATGTACAGCAGAAGAGATTTTTTTTTTATTTCAAAGGGGCTTTGAAATTAAAAAATATATATATATATATGTATATATATATATATATATATATATATATATATATATATATATATATATATATAAATCTGGTGCGGGCAACACACGACTTTCCCTTACCTCGATTTTTAAAATCAATGAAAGAATTTTCAAATACAGTTAGAGATAAAAATACGTGAAACTATTAAGGAATTAATCAAATTGAATTTATATAGAAACATGTGTTTTATTAAAAAAATTATTATATTATTATCTAAAATAATCAGTTAGTTGTATCTTCTTCTCTTCACTCTCTATTAACTTCTAAAAGCTTGTGTATGAGATGATATTTTTTCTAAAATCTTTAGCTTTCCAACGGTATATCATACATGTATATTACTGCTCTTAATTCAAAAACGAAAAATTTCATTAAAAATATATTTTTTCTGTTTTCTCCTTGAGTTGGGTATCGAATTTATTCAATTTATATATTTACCTGTTGTTCATCAGCGTTAACAAGATAATCTAGTTATTACTATTGAATCTAAAAAAATTAAAGGTACTTTAGGGGAAGAAAATATCAGAATTGAAGCCCTGTCAGACCATTTTAATCAGAATGAAAACTACATGGTATTAAAGCCCATTACATTTTACATCGATATAGCGAGTTTAATCAAAATCGTTGGAACCGTTTTCGAGAACATGGAAAAAAGGTGCAAAATTCATAGTATAAAGTGCCTCTTCTGGTAAGCTCATTTTGATGAAAAAAGTTTTGTCACGTCACGGGCGTATAGTTGTCTTAAATATGAAATTTCAGTTTCATAGGACTTAATGTTTCCGCCCGGGAGTTACCACACACACACACACACACAGACTTTTTTGCGGGACTTGGTTATGTAACGGTTGCACGGTCAATCACAACACGGAGGTTACACGACGGTTTTTCAGGTCTCTCAGTGTTGCCAGGTGGAAAGTAATTTAATTATTAATATTAATTTTTTACCTGCAACACTGAGGTAACCAACCAATTACCTGCATTGTGTGCATCGCATGTACTGTGTTGTTTTGTGGTAGGATCTTTAAAAATTTTGTGTGTGTGGATTTAAAAAACTTTTTTTTTTAAATTTAATTTATTCTAAAGAAGAAGCTTATTTTTTATTTCTCATTTTTCATCATTTTAATTGTGTTTTTAATCGTTTTTTTTATTTAATTAAAATAACTTTTTATTTCGAACTTTATTTATTTTATTATTACCCAACATCCATCAAAGTGGTGACCCCGACGTGATGACGGAAAAGATGGATAAGAAACCAGCAGATTTAGAGGTAAGTGCTAGTGCACATACTAATATTAGAATCCCTACATTCTGGAGGGCTGACCCAGAATTATGGTTTTGCCAGGCCGATGCTGTATTTGCCACATCAAAAGTCGTGAGCTCAAGAATAAAATTTCAAATAGTGGTGGCGAATTTAGAATTTGAAATTCTAAAACAAGTCTCTGACTTAGTGAAAAACCCACCTACAGAGCCATATGAAGCCCTTAAGGAAAGGCTTATTTCCACTTACGCCGAGTCCGAAAATCAGCATATTAGGCGTTTATTGGAGGACAAGCACCTCGCCGACGGGGAACGGCCATCTCAATTTTTAAATGAATTAAAACGGCTGGCAGGTAGTTCTGTTTCCCCCGAATTACTTAGAAATATGTGGCTAAAAGCTCTACCAGAAAGGATGCAAGAAACACTGGCTGTAACTTCGGAAACATCCCTCGATAAGCTGGCTGAGATTGCCGACCGCATAGCTGAGGTATATGAGTCCAGTGTCAGTCAGGTGACCACACACACACCGCAACCCCGTTCTTCTTCTTCTTCCTTCGCAACTCAACTTGAGGAGAAATTCGAGAAGCTGAGTCTGCAAATAAATGAGCTCCAAAACGAAATGGCTAGCTTAAGAAGGAGCAGATCGACATCTCGTGACCAAGGACGGAACCGATCGCGTAGCAAAAGTCGTAAACTATGCTACTACCACCGCAACTTCCGGGAGAAAGCTAAGAAATGCCAACAACCCTGCAGCTGGAAACCATCGCAAAAGGGAAACTAATCTCAGCGACTGAGAAGGCGGACTCCGTCGCTGATATCAACCACCGCCGATTATTCGTCGCGGACAAAGCAACTGGAGAACGATATTTAGTCGACACTGGAGCGTCAATATCGGTCTTCCCAGCACGGAGACGAGATCGTAAAACACCCGCCAATTTCACCCTTTTTGCTGCTAATGGTACACCGATAAAGACCTACGGTGAAGTGAAGAAGATACTTAACGTTGGTCTTCGTCGCCCTCTTCAATGGTCTTTCATCATCGCCGACGTAAACAATCCGATCATCGGAGCAGACTTCCTCTTCTTTCACCACATCCTGGTCGATCTCAAGGGCCGACAGCTCGTTGACGCCAAGACAGGTCTCACATCAAAGGGCAGTCTTAAACATAACAACACACCTTCCGTTTATTCTGTACCTAGCGGCGAGTGGTATTATGAGCTTTTACGCAAATACCCAGCTATAACTCGCCCATCTACGGTACCACAGGAGGCGAAGCATGCAATCAAGCATTTTATTGAAACGAAGGGAGCTCCAGTCACCTCCAAAGCCAGGCGCCTTCCACCTGAGCGATACAACGCCGCCAGGGAAGAATTCCTGAAGATGGTAGATGAGGGAATCTGCAGGCCTTCAAGTAGTCCTTGGGCTAGCCCGCTCCTCATAGTAACAAAGAAGGAGGGTTCAATGAGATTTTGTGGAGACTACCGCCGTCTCAACGCCCAGACCGTGCCTGACAGATACAGCGTTCCTAACATCCAATCTCTCAACACCAACCTCTTTGGAAAGACAATCTTCAGTAAGGTGGATCTCAAACGGGCATACAACCAGATACCTGTTGCTGAAGAAGACGTCCCGAAGACTGCAGTTATCACTCCTTTCGGCCTCTTCGAATTCAAGGTGATGTGCTTCGGACTCCGCAACGCAGCGCAGACTTTTCAACGCTTGATGGACAGCATTCTCGCCCTACCGTATGCTTTCGTCTATCTGGATGACATTCTGATAGCTTCATCGTCGGAGGAAGAACATCGCACCCACTTGGAAGAAGTCTTTAGACGACTGGACTAGCATGGATTGACTATCAACCCGCTCAAGTCGACGTTCTGCAAGGACGAAGTCGAGTTTCTTGGCTTCCTTGTTACCTCGCAGGGCATCAAACCTCTCCCGAGTAAGGTCGACGAAATCGCCGAATTTCCACGTCCTGCTACCAAGGGCCATCTTCGACGCTTTCTGGGGATGATCAACTTCTACAGAAGATGCCTCCCCAAGGCAGCAGAAGTTCAGCGCACTCTACATGCTCTGATTGGCAACAGTAAGAAGAATGATAGAACGCCAATCGAATGGACTCCTGAAGCTGAAGAAGCCTTTGCCAGATGCCAGCAGAACATTCGAGAAGCAGTCACACTCGCGCATCCATCGTCTGATGCTGAAGTCTCTCTCGCTTGTGATGCTTCCAACACAGCGATGGGAGCAGTTCTTCAACAACGAGAAGGACAACATTGGAGACCCTTAGGATTCTTCTCAAGAGCTCTTACGGCAGCTCAACAAGGATACTCCACCTACGACCGCGAACTCACCGCTATCTTTAACGCAGTCAAGCATTTCAGGCCTTGCATCGAAGGAAGGGTTTTCAGTATTCTCACTGACCATAAACCTCTGGTTTATGCCTTCTATCAGAAGCCCGGAACAGCAACACCCATGCGGATTCGCTATGTGAACTTCATTAGCCAGTTCACTTGCGATATCCGACATGTTTCGGGAGAAGAAAATAAAGTGGCCGATACTTTGTCAAGATTAGAGGAAATTCGCAGTCCGGATGACATGGAGAGCATTGTCGAAGCCCAGCAGGAAGACCCGCTGATTCCCGAGTTACTTCGGAACCCGAACCTGCATTTGAAACTTGTCGAACTCCCGCACTCGAACAAGCCACTTCTTTGTGACTTCACAACTTCGAAAGCCCGACCATATGTTCCTACTTCTCTGCGTCAGAACATCGTTAAGAAGATTCACGAGTTCAGCCATCCTGGAATCCGAGGGACACGCCGCCTGGTGTCTCAGAGATTCTTCTGGCCGAATATGAATTCTGACATAACGACTTGGACCCGAAGCTGCATCGCTTGTCAACGCTCGAAAATCCATAGACACACAGTTTCAGCTCCCGGCATCTTCGCTCCAGCTGGTCGATTTGAGCACATTCATGTCGATATAATCGGACCTCTACCGACATCGGATAGTAAACGTTATTGCCTTACTATGGCAGATCGGGACACCCGCTGGCCGGAAGCTGAACCGATTGAGGATATCTCCGCTACAGTGGTTGCATCAGCGCTCTACAAATCCTGGATTTCCAGATTTGGCGTCCCAACACGCATCACAACGGATCAAGGCCGCCAATTCGAGAGCGAATTTTTTTCGAAACTACTGAACCTCCTAGGAACTCGGCGATGTCGGACCACTGCGTACCATCCTCAGTGCAACGGCGCTATCGAGAGATGGCATAGAACTTTAAAGGCAGCCCTAACTGCACATCTCATTACCTCAAGATCTTGGACGGAACTATTGCCCACAGTCCTCCTCGGCTTGAGAGCAGCTATTAGGGATGACAACTGCACAAGCGCCGCAGAAATGACGTATGGTCAACCCCTGCGACTTCCTGGGGAACTGTTGGAATCGACTTCAAAACCAGAGGAACCTGATGGATTTCTGCGTAGGCTAAGGGAACACTTGAAGCACCTGCAGCCTGCCCCGCATAGACCTAGTCAAGGGCCAACCTTCATTCCGAAGGACTTAAGAACTTGCACACACATCTTCTTACGAGACGACACGGCCAGGAAACCACTGACTCCTCCCTACTCTGGACCTCACCTTGTGATCGAGAGAGGGGAGAAGACTTTTGTGATCCTGCTCGCCTCCGGAGAGAAGACCGTCAGCGTGGACCGCCTGAAGCCGGCCTACACCTTGGAAGACCCCACCACTCCAGCCACGTCACCACCGACTACATCGCGACAGCAACCTCCACAAACTGACAACGCCCCCGCCACAGAAGCTGACCAACCCTCATCGGACAAAACAACTCGAAGAGGACGTCGCATCCGACTCCCTGTTCGCTTCTGTGACGAGGTCATTGGGGGGAAGTGATGTAACGGTTGCACGGTCAATCACAACACGGAGGTTACACGACGGTTTTTCAGGTCTCTCAGTGTTGCCAGGTGGAAAGTAATTTAATTATTAATATTAAAATTTTACCTGCAACACTGAGGTAACCAACCAATTACCTGCATTGTGTGCATCGCATGTACTGTGTTGTTTTGTGGTAGGATCTTTAAAAATTTTGTGTGTGTGGATTTAAAAAACTTTTTTTTTTAAATTTAATTTATTCTAAAGAAGAAGCTTGTTTTTTATTTCTCATTTTTCATCATTTTAATTGTGTTTTTAATCGTTTTTTTTATTTAATTAAAATAACTTTTTATTTCGAACTTTATTTATTTTATTATTACCCAACATCCATCAAAGTTATTTGAACTCAGGGGACCCTAAAACGTGTATTTCCGTTGAAAACTGGAATTCGAAAATTTTCACGATCGCAATACTTTCCTTACTGTATATAGTAAGTGAAAGTAAAAAGAGTAAAAAAGAGTGAATGCAGAGATATTGCACAACCACTCATGCCTGGGGGAGGTAGCAAATCACTGTCCCTTTGGCCGGCGTTCTTGCCGAGGGAAGGGGTCTGGACTATGCTTGAATACTTGGATATTTTCAAAGAGGTTAAGTACGTATCATTATTCCTGAAAATAAAAACCATATCTTCAAAAGCAATCACTGCTGGACTGTAGTTTCAACTGTACCTCTAACTGGCTCCCCAAACCTTCCGTCGTACTAAAAAAATTGAAACTATTTTCCTGAAATCTCCTTTTTACAAAGGAAAAATAAAAATAAAAATTAGACAATTATTTCGATGAGATTGCGGGTAAAAACAAAATCGGCAGAGGATGGTGCCATCTCTTCTCCCAGAAACACATTGAAGTGTCGTCCCATTTAGCCTTAGCCCCATACGAGACTGAGTTACTGGTCCCCTTCATCATAAGGTAACTGTGGGTCAGCGAATATGCTATTTTCAAAATAATGGAGACAACTTTTATTTATATTTACAATAGTATTACCATAAACTTTTTTTTTTTTTTTGTACCGTTGTAAATTGGATATTTATCTTTAATATTTTGACTTGAAAAAAAAACAAAAAACAGTCAAGGTCAACGGTATTCATCACGAGACATTTTATAAATCTGTATAATGGAGTCCTAGCGATGGCCATTTAGTTCTGCGAGTTAAGCTACATGTGTTTGCGGTGATAGTGTCTGTTTACATCGGTTTTTGATACCAGTTGTGGTTTACAAGGTTGTGTGTATATTTTGAATAGGTATGAAAGAAATATAGTGGATGTATTTTTATTTTAATTAATTTAATTTATTCACACAGCTTTATATTTTTTCTTTATTATTTTTGTATTATGATATTTCTCTTCTTTATTTATTTAATTTGACTCTGATTTTTGGGTCTTTTTTTCTATTCTGTACGTTAAGCGAGAATGTGATGCCGGAGCCATTATATTTACAGCTCATAATTTTGATGATTGTGCTAAATTCTATTCAATAACAAAAACTTTATAATAAACTAAAATTCATAACAGTCATAAACAGAAGTCATAACCCCAACAGTAATTTTATTATCATATTTAAGGTGGATATCAAGACCTTCATGAAATTACTTATTTTTTTTGTGTTTTTTTAACATCACTTTAAGCTACTATAGCTAATCGAAAGATGGTGTATGGTTACAGTGAGAGTTCTAAAGTTTGTCTATTCAGGTTTAATTATGATGATTCTACATCGTTTCATAAGAGCGGATAAGCAAGGATATTTCACTTTAGAAATATATCAGGGCCATCTTAAGGGTTAGAACAGGGACCTTGGGCAAAGAAGAGGATGTTATGATAGCCACTACACCACTACATATTGTAAAATTGACATTAAAAAAAATATGGATCTTAGATAGCTACAGTTTTATTAATTATTATTATTATTTGTATTTCGCACTTTCTCAACATACGCTGGAAATTTTCACCTACCCGGACTCAATGAGTCAAGGGTTAGGCTCTAATTATGTTATATTTAAAAATTTTCTAACAGTGGCTGCTGTCCCTAGAAGGACTGCTCGCTGAACCTCCTCTAGAATCCTTACAGGTAGCTCTAGCTGTTAGATTGATTCTAGCGTACTCTCTGGAATCAGGCCATTGCAAGATAGTATAATTGGATAAATCCCACAGCTCTCCAATCCGTAGAGTTGCTTTAGCTCCTCTGCCAGCTCCTGGTATTTCCTTTTCTTTTCAGAAACCGTTTTTTGAAGATTGTCATCCGATGGGACGCCTATTTCAACAATCTGTGCCAATTTTCTATTTTTATCAATAACTAAAATGTCTGGCCGATTATTTAAAACTGTGTGGTCCGTAATGATTGGATGATCCCAGTAAATTTTAGTTTTGTGACCGGTAGTTATTGGTAATGGGTTATATTTGTAATAGGGAGATTCGCTACTTAGGAGATTCATCTTTAATGCAATGGCTTGATGAACAATTTTCGCTGCATTGTTGTGTCTTTGGAGATACTCCTTACCGGCAAGAATTGGACAACCCGAGGTCACATGTTGTATGCTCTCAACACTTTTTTTTTGCATAAACGGCATAGGTCACTTATGTCCTCTCCGCAGATATGTCTTCTGTATGCTTTCGTGGCTATTTATTATTATTATTATTATTATTTTTATTAATTTCCGATCAGCTGATGCGCTCGATGATAACAGTCATACGTTACTTCGTCTCTCAGATTTTTGCTTTTTTCAGTAGGAATTCGCTTGAGTTCAGTCTGGAAAACATCACTAGACCTCAGGAATACTACAGCAGTGAATATTGGAGAAATTTCGGTAAGCAAAGTTATAATTTACTTTGTACAATCAGAAAAAGTGAAAGGAGGGTCACTGATCAGCTGATTGCCGCTAGCTCGGCAAGCTCGGGCTTGCTTTTATTTCCCTTATCTTTCTTTTATTTATTTTTTTTTCCTTCTTATTCTTATTCCATTATATATTTATTCCTATTTATTTTTTTTAATCAATGCGATATTTTCATCAAGTTATGTCCTCGAAAGTTACAAGTAAAAGATCTAGATCTGCAGGTTCAAACTCGTCTCCCACAAAACAGAGACCTCGCCGAGATAATAATAAAAAAATGATTCCACCAGCGACTGCTTCAGCTACCTCTTTAGGATCTGAACCACAGCCTAGCACATCATCACAAGGATTATCTGAAGAATCGCCGTTTTTTACACCGAACCCATTTCAGATCCTTCAAATTGAAAAAGAAACAATGGAATCTTCTCCTATACCAAAAGAACCACAACCTCCACCAATATTTGTTAAAAATATTAAAAACTTTCAACTACTGTGTGTGCATCTAAATAAATTAACCGATCCTAACAGTTATTATTGTATAAGTAGAACCAGTGGTACTAAAATATCCCCGACTACCGCCGAAACCTACAGAAAAATAGTAAAATATCTGACGGAGACCAAAGCTGATTTTCATACATATCAGTTACGCCAGGAGAGAGCTTTAAGCGTTGTAATTAGAAACCTACACCCTTCGACACCAGCAGCAGCTATCCAAGAAGAACTGACGGAGATAGGTTATAAAGTGCGGCAAGTCACCAACGTCCTAAAAGATAAAATTCCACTGCCTCTATTCTTTGTGGACTTGGAGCCATCAGCAGGAGTCGAAAAAAAATTATGACCTCAATAGATTATACTATACTAGTGTAAGAGTTGAAAAACCTTACACTAAGAAAGAAATAGTGCAGTGCCACAATTGTCAGGCATATGGTCATACTAGAAGTTATTGTCACCACATACCACGCTGTGTGAAATGCGGTGAACAACATAAGTCAGAAGAATGTACAAGACCAAGATCAACACCCGCTGTTTGTGCTCTGTGCCTCAAGGACCACCCGGCTAGCTACAAGGGATGTCAAATCTACAAGAACCTCAAAAGCAGATACCAAAAACCTCAGAATCTGGATGAAACAGCTGAACCGATGAGAAGCAGAAGACAACCTTCAAAAACAATTGATTCCAATGTTACATTTGCCCATCTACTTGGAGGTGGGAACCAGAACAAAGAGGCCGAGGCCCTGCCGGAACAACGCACACTTCAAAATCCTCAAACCGTTCCACAACCAGCTATTCCTCAAAATTTACCCAACCCTCAAAAACCTCATCCGCATCAAATTTCTCATATTCCTCCTCCATCAAATGTCTCAGACCTTACAAGTTTGATGACATCCTTCATCACTGAAATCAAATCTCTCGTTATGCCGCTAATATCACTACTTACTAATCTTGTATCAAACTTAATCCCTTCCTTAAAAAATCCTTAAATGACTTCACCTAACTCCTTATCCATTCTCCTATGGAATGCGAATGGTGTTAGAAATCATACTGACGAACTTACAGCTTTATTGCAAGACAAAAACGTTGACGTAGCACTTATTACTGAAACTAGACTAACCACTAAACAGTTCTTACGGTAACATACCGTACGGACCACCCAGACGGCAAAGCCCATGCCCGTACTGCTGTCATTGTGCACCAGTCCCTCTCTCATCACTTACTCCCACTTCCTACCTATGATTTCCTACAAACCACAGCCATAGTAATCAAAACTTTTTCCTTTCCGGTAACCCTTACATCAGCACATTGCCCTCCCAAACACTCCATTTCCAACACCGAATTTGTATCCTTTCTAAATTCCTTAGGAAATCATTTCATTCTGGGTGCAGACTTAAATGCCAAGCATCAACAGTGGGGTTCGAGAACCACGAATTCTCGTGGACGAAATTTGCTGTCTGCACTCAACTCCCGTCATTTCAATCTCCTACCTCCTGATTCCCCTACCTACTGGCCAACCGATCCCAACCGTAATCCTGACATCCTTGACTTCTTCATTCACAGCGGATTAGGCTCCCTCAACTTATCTGTAACTCGACTTGATGAACTATCCTCAGACCATAGTCCACTGATCCTAAAAGTATCTCTCACTCCAATCCCAAAACCTATCCCACCGTCATTTATCCGAGGCCCTGTCAACTGGAATCTATTTCGCCAAATCCTGACCGATAATATTAACCTCAGAGCGACCCTCAAAACCCCAGAAGACCTTGACGATTCCGTCTACTCCTTCACCACCGCCATTCAGCAAGCAGTCTGGACTGCCTCCTCTCCTAAGCACTCCAATATAACTCCTCACCAAAACCATTTGCCTCAACACCTTACAGACCTAATCCATGCAAAACGCCGTGCCAGATCATTATGGCAGCGCACCCGACACCCAACAGATCGCCGCTCCTATAACTTCTATTGTAGACAATTGAAGCAGGAGTTGGCGACCTTCCGTTCCCAGTCCTTTAATTCCTACCTCTCCTCTCTGTCAGCTAGTGACAATTCCCTGTGGAATGTCACGAAGAATATTTTAAAATCCCATCAAGTTTCCCATCCTCTCCGGCGTGGTGATGACTCCTGGGCTGCGTCTGATGAAGATAAAGCCGAGGAATTCGCCACACACCTCTCCAAAGTATTCACTCCTCACCCGGAATCCCAAAGCAATCATACCGCAGCAGTACAAGACTTCCTTTTGTCACCAATACCTCTTTCCCTACCTCCTAAAGCTATTAATCCCTCTGAGGTTAAATATCTTCTCCAGAAACTGACCCTCCGTAAATCTCCTGGACATGATCTCCTTACCCCCCAGATCCTCCGTCAACTTCCGCAGAAAGCTATTATATTCCTAACCTATATCTACAACTGCATCCTACGCACCACCTATTTTCCTCTCTTGTGGAAACATTCCACAATCATTCTTTTCCTAAAACCAGGTAAACCTTCCAGCAACACTTCCTCCTACAGACCTATTAGTCTACTCCCCATCCTCTCAAAAGTCTTTGAAAAACTCCTTCTAAAACGAATCCTGCCTATATTAGAATCACAAAATCTTCCTTCCCATCAGTTTGGTTTCCGTGCTCATCATTCCACTGTTCAACAAGGACTCCGAGTTGTAGACCATATTTCCTCAGCCCTTGAATGCAAAGAGTATTGTTCTGGTGCGTTTCTGGACATAGCGCAAGCTTTTGACCGGGTATGGCACACCGGATTATTCTTCAAGCTTAAAACGCATTTACCCCAGTCTCTATACCTCATTCTACGATCCTATCTCTCAAACCGCTCCTTCCGAGTTCGCTGTGGTGTAGAATTTTCTAACTTTTATCCCATTGAGGCCGGTGTTCCTCAAGGCAGCGTCTTGGGACCCGTCCTCTACATCCTTTACACTGCTGATATTCCTAATCATCCTGACACCTTTCTGGCAACATTTGCAGATGACACCGCCATCCTATCATCCAATTCCGATCCTGAAACAGCATCCTTAATCCTGCAAAGACACCTTTGTCTTATCGAGGACTGGTGTAATGCTTGGCGTATTAAGGTTAATGAAAGCAAATGCACCCACGTCACCTTCACCCTTCGACGCAAATCCTGTCCAATGGTTCATTTCAATTCCATACCGCTTCCTTCCTCAGACACAGTCCGGTATCTTGGCTTACTACTAGACAAAAGATTGACGTGGAACCCACATACAAGACTTAAACGAAAAGAACTCAACAGACGATTCGGACAGTTATACAGACTACTAAACAGAAAATCTAAGCTTACAGTTGACAACTAATTATTACTTTACAAGACAATACTGAAGCCAATCTGGACCTACGGACTTGAACTGTGGGGGACAGCTAAACGTTCTCACATCAAACGCATTCAATCCTTTCAATCCAAAGTCCTGCGAATAATAGTAAATGCTCCTTATTATGTATCCAACTATACCTTGCACCACGACCTTAATGTTCCATTTATTTCAGACCTGATTCCATCTAAATTTTCCAAATTCCACCAGAACCTCATTCATCATCCTAATCCTCTAGCACAATCCCTATCCAGCTCCACTCATCCATACAACCCACCTAGAAGGTTGAAACGGCAGTGGCCCCGAGACCTATTGTAAATATCTATTCTGGAGTTCTGACACTGGTCAGATTCTCCTCTCATGTGCGGTGTGATTGTGGCTGTGGCGCCCTCACTTAGCTTCCGCTGGCTCTCACCAGAGGGAGGCGCTGGGATCCTTTGGGCTCTGCTTGTCCTTCCACAAGTGGGGGGACAAGCCCCGTCCGGGGTTCCCGAGCTGATTGTAAATATTGTACATAGGTATGAATGAGACATGTTTTGTTTATTTATTTGTTAACTTCATTTATTTGTATTTATTTTGTCTATAAATTTTGTTATTGTATACGTTTATTTATTTTGATTTTATTTTATGTAATTTGACTTTCCTTTTGTTTATATTGTAAATATTGTATGAATGAGATCCTGTAGCACTATTATTATTGTCTATTATGACAAATGGTAATATATACGAATAAAAAAAAAAAAAAAAAAAAAAAAAAAAAAAAAAAAAAAAAAAAAAAATTAATTTCCAGGACTATAAGAAAAATTATTTGTGCTTATAATTTAACATATCATGAGTTGAAATTTCAATACCCATCGACCATCACAAAAATAAATCCTCTTTATAAATATTTATTTTAAAAAATGTCGATAATTTTACATTAATTACTTAAGGCCCGAAAAAAGATAATATTTTAAGGAATACATTAAAAAAATTGGAATTTACACCGCTTTGATGCCGATGTTGTTTATGCGTATCCCATTTGATAGATTATATCCATACCTTTGATTGCCTTGTTCAAAGGATCCTCAAAGCCATAATTTAACCCACCATCATATATTTTTTGGTTTCCATTTACTCACTTTCATCTTTTATATTTTTATTTTCATTCATTTATTCTTTGTAAATTTTCTGATTCAAGAGAAGCTTTTGATATGGATAAAAAATATGGAATTTATTCTAAAGAACATTACTATATTACATTAACAATTAACTTATACAATTTGATATCGAATTTCAACAGAAAATTTGAAATTAAAATTTTTGATATTAATTGATATTCTGTTCTAAGGATTTTCGAGCTTCAATATTAATACAAACATTATATATATATATATATATATATATATATATATATATATTTTTTTTTTTTTTTTTTTTTTTTTTTTTTTTTTTTTTTTTTTTTTTTTTTCCTAGCATAGACTTCCAAATAGTTCTATTGTGCGCCATAGAATAGAAGTTGTATAGTCAATACATGAGCTAGGTAGCAATAGCGAACTTTAAAAGGCTATTAGATCAACTAGCTTGTTACTCAACGGGTGTTCCAGACGGACATCACCAAAACTTGTGAACCGTAGCCTGTCACAACAGCAGATTATATGTTACGTCACGGTAAGAGCAGTGATACTGAATGGTATGAAAACAGTTGACCTTCCAAGTCTATACAAAGTCCTGAATATTAAGAGAAAAATTCTGAGGAGAATTTATGGACACAAACTGACAAAGAGGGGTATAGGCAAAAATCTAACGAAAAAACGTACAGAAATTTGGAAGATCTTGAAACATTCTTAAAGACCAGGAGACTGAGGTTCTTTGGCCACATGATCAGAATGACAACGAGAAGCTGGAAAAAACAATTTTCGACAAAGTCTTAAGTAATAAGAGTATAGATGGATTCGTAAAACGGATAAAAGAGGAGCTGGCTAGGCTAAAAATCAAGGATAAGGACTGCTTGGATAGAGAGCTTACAGGAAAAAAAATAAAAGAATTTGAGGTTCTTGCAAAAAGGAAGGAGAGGCGAGAGAGAAAATGAAATAAGGAAGAGGTAAGAGGAACAGTCCAAGAAGATAAAATAATATATGAGTAGAATGAAGGAAGAGGGGTGAAAAAGATGTTCGAATAAAAAAAAAATAATAATAACAATACTCATGTTTTTTTTCTCGCTTTTTTGAAAGTTATTGATTGATATTTACTACTGTATTGTTCAAAACATCTGTTACATAGGCTATAAGAAAATAGTCAAGAACAAGACATGTAGAGAAGCTACCCATTGGCAGCTTGCTAAAATAATTCTTTGCAGTTGACTCGGAGTATTATTAGGAATTGGACAGGAAGAAAGGATTGAAACTTGAGGATTAGAATTGGAATGGAGTTTGCCATGAACGGAATGATATCTGGTTCGGGCCAAATCTGCAACTTACGGAACATTATGGTCTTTCTAGATCCGTTTATTCGTTACAAAGTAAGGAGCATTGAGGATTTTACGAAGGATTTTGGATTGTAGGGATTGGATAAGGGAAGAATTAGATGGTTTAGTAGAGCCCCAAAGCTCTACTCCTAAGTCCATACAGGCCGTATGATAGTCATGTAGATGAGACTTTTGAAGTTAGGTGGAAGATTGGAACGTCTAGTAAGTGTTGTATTAGCCTAAAATGTAAAGCAGTTTCTTGTCATTTCAGGCTTGTACGAGAAACCAAGTAAGGAGTTAGTCAAAATGGAGTCCTAATACGCGTATTAAATTGGTTTTCCAAAAAAATAAAATGATCACTTCTAAGTAAAATGGTATGATTGCAAAAATTTTCGGGTATGTTAAAATAATTTTAGACGTGATGATTTAATGGGAAGAAAGGAGTTTTCACTTGTGCACACTGTTAGGTACAACAAGCGGTAAATTTTTTAAATCAGCTTCATTTATTTTTAATTCAATTTAAGTTTATTTACAATACTCGAATACTTGGATGTGTCTTTTGCTATGTATTTATTTATAATAGTGGTGGTAGTTAGAAGAGAATATTAAATAATTGAAATACAAAGTAATATTAATAATCATCTTTTGTAAAAAAAGGAAGTTACAGAAGCGATTACCTAGATTATCTGAGACCCCTGTACCTGGAGATAATAATAGTAAGTAAATTCTTTATTATTGTGGGACTTGTCCCTTTGGAATAGCATATAATGAACGTAGAAAATGTGCTAATCATTTTTAAAAAATATGCAACATATATTACATAAAAATATATTTACCTCAAAGCCAAGTGAAAATTAAAATTTTATCGATTTTTAATTAAAATTTAGTCAATAATTTATATCATTAATTTTTTATAAAACTTAACACTAAGGAAACCACCCATCTAAACTGACATATTCTTTGGCCACTAATGGATTAGGGCTACCCTATTTACTGCAGAAAAGTACACAATGATATATTATTAAATACAGGTTAAAAAAGGTATGGTTTATGATTTTAATTACTTTATTGCATCTGCATCATAATCATTATGATGTTCATAATGATCGTATGATTATGATGATCATAATGATCGTATGATTATGATGATCATAATGATCGTATGATTATGATGATCATAATGATCGTATGATTATGATGATCATAATGATCGTATGATTATGATGATCATAATCATTGTAATGTGTGTTCTTCCAATTAA
This sequence comes from Piezodorus guildinii, assembly GCA_023052935.1. Classification (NCBI taxonomy): domain Eukaryota; kingdom Metazoa; phylum Arthropoda; class Insecta; order Hemiptera; family Pentatomidae; genus Piezodorus; species Piezodorus guildinii. The sequence goes on along the minus strand of CM041298.1, from coordinate 34,088,009 downwards.
TTAATTTTATTATAGTTAATATCACATATTAGTATTTGTTATTGTTAAACATATTTGTAATTTAATAATAATAACTTTAATTAAAATATCTTAACAATTTCAATAATCTACCTGTGTATGCCTTGGTATACATACTTGCATTGGTGAACAAGATACTTTTGGAAAAGTATCCTCTCAGATATAAATAAATGATTGACATAAAATAGAAAATAAATGTAATTTTTGGAGCTAACGCTACTTTGGAATAGTAGTCAGCCAACAAAAACATAAGATAAAATTTGGTGCCAACAAAAACATAAGATAAAATTTGGTGCCAACAAAGAGATTATTAATATATTTATTAGTCAACGTTCCTCTCAAAGTCCTAATTCTATTTCTCACTTCATCAAGCATCTACTTGAACTTGAAACAAGCCATATATAAATGCTATTGAGAATAGTTCGGCCTGCAAGATTGTGTAAGATGTTTCGCAAAGCGAATACATTGAATCCTATCGTAGATTAGACATTATCTATCAAAAATATCACCTCCATAAAGATCCTATTGAATTGATAAGCTGAAAGCATATTAACGTGTGTGTCAATAAATAAAACATATTTGGGGATAAAAATGACTCGTATTGTGAATCAAAGTGATATCTTCACTGGTCTATTGCTGTGTTTTACACTTCAGTTAGTTCATTATTTCTTTTATTTTTAAGTTTAATCAAAATCGTTAAAGCCGTTCTTGAGAAAATCGTAAAAAGGTGACAAATGCGTAGTATAAAGTGTCTCTTCTGGTTAACTGGTTTTGATGAAAAAGTTGCTGTAACATCTCGGGCGTATAGTCATATTTAATACGTAGTTCCAGTTTTAGAGGACTTTTCGTTTTACGCTGGACTTACTAAAACCAAACGGACACACAGACCTTTTTGCGGGGTCGGGTGATTCGGACTCAAATCACCCTAAAATGTGTATTTTCGTTGAAAACGGAAATTCGAAAATTTTCACTATAGCAATACTCTCCCTTACTATAAATTTCATATATATAGTGAAAGTAAAATGTAATTAAAAAAAAAGTTAACTCGAACATATTCAACACATATCAAACATGAATCTGTTATATTATTATAATCCAACCCATTTTATGTTTACAGCCTCCTGGTATTCAAATTCTCTACCCATCACCAGGAAACAAGATCCCGTTCGTCCGACCTTCAAACTCCTTTCCATAGAACCAAGAAATATGATTGGTCCTTTTTAGCCCGTTCCACTGCTTTGTGGAATACTCTCCCGTCAAACATCCGTCATGCTCCTTCCTATCATCGTTTAAATCCCTCCTCTTTCCATACTTCTATTCTCTCCAGTCAGATGTAAGCTAATTTTTATCATACCAATTTATGTGGGGTGAATAGTGTATATACTTTAATGAGATGTGAAAGTTCAATTTTATGTTAATTATTATTTATTTATTTCTAGAATATGTACATAAAGATGTCATTACGACCTTTTCTTTCTTTTGTTATTTAAATGTAGTTATTCCTCCTATACCTATGACATCCTGCCATACAGTATTCTTTAATAATATTCCGCTTGTTCCAGTTCAGATCCGCTACCTAGGACTTATACTTAACCAACATCTAACGTGGAATCTCCACACTAGATTGAAACGACAATAAACTGCTCGCCGATTTCGGTTACTTCAACACTTACTAAACAGACGCTCTAGCCGTCCACTTAAATACAAAAGACATATCTACATGACCATCATAAGACCTATCTGAACTTACAGAGCTTTGGGGCTCTACTAAACCATCGATTTCAGTCCTTACAATCCAAAATTCTTCGAAAAATCCTCAACGCTTCTTACTTTGTCACGAATAAGCTCATCCATAAAGACTTTAATATTCATTATTTAGCTGATTTGCCCGAACCAGGTATCAATACTTCCATGGCAAACTCCACTCTCACTCTAACCCACTAGTTTCAATCCTTGCTTCCTTTTCTATTCCTGACAATCCTCAGTGGCGTATGAAAAGAAGGAGGTCGTCTAGTTTAGATTACCTATTGGAGTGCTGCCAATGGGCATTTTTTCTTTATTTATTTTATCTAACAGCTAATTTACTAGATGTATTTTTCAATACAGTTGTAAGTATCAATAAATAAATGAATAAAAATCCATTGTTTTAGGCCAGTTATAATTTTTTATTTTGTTCAATAATGTTATTCTTAAGGGACATTGTCTCAGAATAAAGTTTCTTGCTCTATTCTATTATATTATATCTGTCTAGTTTTTAAATCAATAATATTATTTACATGCTGTTTAAAAGAAATGATTGTCACTCTCTAAAGACTAGGCCATAAAATTTCCGGAAGGCATAAAAAAAAAAAAATAAAAAATTCGATCTTCACTACCCGACGCTTTATTAGATTTAAAAATCAGAACTAAACAAATTTTGTGCGTTTGTTTTATTTTTCTTTAGCTTCATATTTAAAAAAAAATTCCTACCGCATGATATAACACACATACGTGACATGATACCGCAACGATTTTCAAACAAACCCATAGAAATGAGGCAGCAGGTGGAAGAGAGTATCATTAGAAGGGATTGCAATTGTGTGGCCTTGCCCGCCATTCTGTATTCATATCCCTTGCTCAAGAGCCAATATAACATATAACTCAAGCGGTCTGTAAGGGGTTGAATTCAATACACAGAACCAACGAGGAATATAGCTGTTTACATACTTGACGAATGGTGTTCTTCTACCATATATTGTAGAAAGGGATGTATTATAAAATAGACAATTTTTTTTACATGTGTCTTTACAATTTATTCAAACCAAAATATAATAATAACATGCTTACTGAACCCGAACGTTCGCTCAGACACCACCGAATGCTGCCTACAAGGATTGGTCCAATGATCACCGTTCAAGCACAAGCCCTGGTAATTAAACCTAACGAAATCGACGCTTCTGCCTAGCATTTGAAGAGTAGATTCAGCGAATACCAACTTTTTTCGAAATAATCTTTATTATAAGTAATTAATTGAAGAAATTTTTCCAAGATCCGGAAAGTCCAAAACCTATTATTACACCAATGGTTTATTATTTTCAAATAACAATATTAGGGTATAACTGTTTATAAAGTTATAGATTGGTAATTAAGTAATATGAAAAGTGATAAATAATTCAAAGGAAAATGGTAAATCACTACTGCTGACTTGAAAACGCTATATCTCTGCCAGTTCTTAATAGGGATGGGTCGTCATAATCGGATGATCGGACTTCGATGATTTAAATAATCGAATGATCAAACGATTCATATGCATTCTGAAAGACAATAAGGCACAATTCCCCTCTCTATGATTGCTGAGCTGGCTGAGCTCAATATGTAAAAATAAAAATAAATAAATAATGTCATTCGTTTATCCCGACCTCTTATAATCCCTCTTGATCGTTATAAAAATTCAGTCCGAATAATCATTCGTTTCTCCAAACCGATTATTTCGATAATCGATTAATTTGAATTATTGAAATAATCGAATGATCTGATAATCGTCATTCGATTATTCCCACCTCTAGTTCTTAACCAATTTCAATGGTTCTTATTTTTTTATTTACCCAGGAAATTTAATTCTCTATGAAATGGCACAAATATTATTGGTATTTATTTATTTATTAATTAGAAGAAACGAGCCCTCAAATTTTGAAGGAGGGTAATTCTTTTTTTTTTTTTTTTTTTTTGTCGAAAGGTCGAAAAAAAGAAACCGATAGAATTTATACTAGACTTTGTTACTATTTCCTATTATTTTATTTTATTTCGATTTTTATTCAAATAATTCAAATAAAATTTCCTGATTCTGACATTTTTTCCTAATCATCAATAATAACCGAGCTATTTTCCTACTATTTTGAGGTGAGCTAATAATAGAATCAACATATAGTTTTCCCCCTAATGTCCGTTAGCTTATTCGGCTTTTATCTCAAAGAGGAATCGATAGATTTTAGAATTAAAATATTGAAAAAAAGTTATGATAATTTGGTATCAGTGTCCTAAAAACGGTAGAAAAAATGTTATATAGAGAAAATCCATTAATCTATTGACATGATACAGCCGGAAAAGTGAATTTAAGTTAGGAGGATTTTTTTTTTCTTAATAGCCAACCCGAATCAATATTGACATAGTGAAAATCCACTAATTCGTCAATGAAATAGAGCCAGAAAAATAATCGAAATTTGTGAGATAAACTATATCCTGATTCTCGTATTAGTTTACCTCGTACTCCGTGTTAGTTTAATTTTCATTTCAAGGAAAATTGTGAATAATTTTCATGATTATTGTACAGCAAAATTATATGAAGGGAGCTCGTGGCTGAGAGGCTAGTGCGCTTGTATCTCATGCTACAGGTACTGAGTTCGAAACCCCGTCCCGGCGGGACTTTTATAAGGACGTAAAAAAATGGGGATTCACTCACAATCTCTCCCCCGGGTATGTGAGACCCGTCAGCCAAAGGGTGGCCTCTCACAAAATTAGTCGTAGGGAGTGATGACCCTACACTAAATAGAGCATCGTGAGACGTGTGTAAACTCGCAGGAGTTTACACCGCGAGGCCCAGGGCCTACACGGCCTGTCGCGCCACTGAAAGGAAAATTATATGAAAAACTTTTAATTTAAGAAATGCATTCAATCCCTTCAATCCAAAGTCCTCCGTACAATTGTAAATGCTCCTTATTATGTCTCCAACTATACCTTGCACCACGACCTTAATGTTCCATTTATTTCAGACCTAATTCCATCCAATTTTTCCAAATTCCACCAGAACCTATTTCATCATGATAATCCTCTAGCTCAATCCCTATCCAGCTCCACCCATCCATACAACCCACCTAGAAGGTTGAAACGGCAGTGGCTCCGCGACCTTTTGTAAATATATTGGAGTTCTAGCTCTGGCTAGATTCTCCACTCAATGAGTGTGTATGTGTATATAGGTATAAGCAAATTCTTGACTATTGAATTGATTCATTATTGTGTATATACTTCAAGGGTAGAGCTTTCTTTCAGAGCTCTTTCTGATCCTTCAATTTTTGAGCTTTTTTTTTACAACACTAGCTGTGTGTTTGTAACGATACTTCTTTGCAGACAGCTTACCATTCAAACCTCTATAAAATTTTGTCAAACGTCATTGTTCCATAGCTCAAATTGTTTCATAAACTCTGTATTAACTTAACCATATTGATATTAACCCCTAATGAGCTCAAAGAGTAAGAGGACGATAAATTAGAAGATATTATTTAAAACATTAGAATACAATACAAATTAATATTAATAATCATCTTATGGTAAAAAGAAAGTTACAAAAGCGTTTATCTTCACTGCCTGAGACACTGTACCTTCAGGTAATAATAAAATGAATACATTCAGTATTATTCTCGGACATGTCCGTTTGGAATAACATATACATGATGTAGAAAATGTGCTTTTGAGTCTTAGAATAAAGAAAATGAATATAAACAAGTTAACAATTACTGATATAAAATAGACTGAGAATAAGAGAGAATGATATAAAATAATAAAATGTAAATGAGAAAAATACAAATAAAGCTTATTTACAATACTATTGCGACTGAATAGAATTCCATAGGATTGAGGATCGAATGGGAAAGGATCTGTCGAAATGTGCAGTTCGGTGGGCCGTGCTGTATAAATCTGAAGGCTTGGAGCGTGTGCAACGGGGATGGACAGAGGATTTGAATTGTATAAGGTCAAAAGTGTATGACGGCGGGAACAGATAACTTAGTAAAAAAAAGATGCAAGGAAATAAATGTCATCTCAACTTGCCAAAAAAATCGGAGAGGAAGGTGTACACAAGGGACCCCGAAGATGAATCGAACGAAGTAATTTATTAAGCGTTGTGAACACCCCGAATACCGTGAAAGCAAAAATAACAAAATATAAATATTCTTGAAGCAGTAAAAAATCTATTTCACAAAACCTCTTTGCTCCCACCAGCTGTGTGTTTGTAACTTCACTCCTTTACACCTTAAATCATCAGCGCAGATGTTTTTTCAGAAATGAAACGTCTAGAAGTGATCTCTTCTCCATTCTTTAAAACTCCAACTCTGTTTTTATTAAGCGTTATGAACAGACACTTACGCCTTTGACTTGGTATATTAAATTGTTTCATAAACTCTGTATTCCATTAACTGTATTGATATTAACCCCTAATGAGCTCGAGGAGTAAGAGAGCGATAAATTAATCATTTCCCTAGAAAAGCCTTTTAAGAATACCCGGTCCAGTTAATAATGAAGACCCGCTGATATTAGTTCTCGGCCGGGAGACGAGTAATGAAACTCTCAAACTTTCTCATCATTCCACCCTTCCTTTCTTTTCATCTTCATCTTCCTCCGGTTTCCATCATTACCCAACGAGCGCTCATATTTCAATCCGGAATATCCTCCGGGTTCCTTGGTCCGGCCGAGTGTGTGGATATTCATTTTCACCTGTCTTGAAAGAAATTGTTTCTAATAATGGATGAGCTTGTCGGAAAGATTGAACACAAGAGTAGAAACTTACTTTAGTTTAGTAGTGCCAAGAAAAAAACGTGGCTGGACGATACACAAGACTTGTTATTATATAGCTGCTGTTTACAATAATATTCCTCCAAATTTTCGACACCTTGTACAAATCCTATAAAGTACTAGCTGTAACCCACTGCTTTGCTCGCGAATATTTTATTTTATCTATATTTAAATTTGCATAGATGTTTTTATGATTTTTTTTCACTGGCGCGACAGGCCGTGTAGGCCCTTGGCCGCGTTACATATACTCCTGGGAGAATATACTCACGTTTCCCGATGATATGTTTAGGGTAGGGTCATCACTCCTCACGCCTATTTTTTGCGAGTTGCCACCAGTAGGCTGACGAGTCTTACTATCCGGGGGAGAGGCTGTGAGTGGGTCCCCATTTAATTATATTCTCATAAAAGTCCCGCTGGGACTGGGACTCGAACTCACAACTCTGGCGTGGGAGACTAGCGCGCTAGCCATTCAGCCACCGGCTCCTCCACCGTTTTTATGATTAGTAACTATAAAACGTAAATGATTGAGCAGTTGTTTGGGGATGTGGTAAACAAAGAAACTCTTGGAGGCTGCACCCTCAACCAACTTCTTTAACATATAGTCAAAACGTTCAACAGCTACTCCATTATTATAAGACTCAGTCTGACCAGTGACGGCAACGAGTGAACATCTCTTCTCTGTACCTCTTTCAACCAGTCAGATCCATTTCAGTGCTTGTTTTTTTTTTTTTTTCTCACTCATTCTGTTCTTTAATTTTTGGTAATCGTTATATATATATATATATATTTATATATATAACATTTTAGAAGTAAACACGCACGACAAACATTTACTTCGTAAAAAACAATTAAGATAGACGAATGTTGTATTGGTGCGTCGACTAATCCTACCGCGGTAGGAATTAACTACGTAAACATACGGAACTGTTTATCAATATTCACGCTGTAAGTACCAGTTATTTTATATTTTTCGTTTTTTTATTATATAATTTAAAAAATGGTTCTCTGCACATTATGTGATTATGCCATCACACGTGATGATAAACACAATTTAATTTGCAGCAAGTGTCGGGTCGTTTTTCACGGCAAATGTTGCAAGTTATTAGAAAGAGAAATTGAGTCTATTAAAAGTAATAAAAAGCCCTGGTTTTGCCCGAAATGCGACGAAGGAAAAAAAGCTCAGTCGGTCAGTGAAAAACCAACTCCTAAAAGTTGTCAAGAGGAAGCGAAAGAGCCAACCATGGCTGATATTATGATAGCTGTTTCCGGCCTAGGTTCTCAAGTAAAAGAAGAAATAAAAGGCATCAAGGATTCACTAGAAAAGTACGGGGAGCTAAGCTTCGAACTAAATGAGAGGCTCTCAAAAATTGAAAACCATCTCGAAGGCCAATCTAAATATATAAAGAACTTACTTCGGAGAATAAAGCCTTAAAAAAGAAAGTGAGTGAACTTGAGATAAGACTTAATAAGACTGAGCAGGGACTTCTGTGCAAGTCCTTAGAAATTCGGGGCATCCCAGTTCGCCCGGGGGAAACCCCGGCGGCTCTGGTGACTAGTGTAGCGGCCGGCCTAGCAATGAAGATTTCCCCGGAAGATCTCGACATCGTGGAACGGCGCCGACCTAAGCCGGGTGACCAAAGGCCACCTCCTCTCATCGTCCGCTTTGTAAGGCAAACTACTAGAGACGGTTGGTAAAACAACGAAAGGTGAGGCGGGACTTCACCACGCTTGATATAGGATGGGAAGCTAATGATAGCCACCGAATATATCTCGGTGAAGAAATGTCTGCAACCAATAAACACCTTTACTGGCTCGCCAGACAGAAGAGGGCACCTGGTAAATTGAAATATGTTTGGTTTGCGGCCGGCAGAGTGCGCTGCCGTAAAGACGATGGACATCCAGTGGTCTGCATCGATCGAGCGCAAGATCTGGAGGTCTTCGACTGACATCTAGGCTTCCGTCAACCCCCTAGCTATGAATGGCTTTTCTCTTTGATCTCCATCTCTTATCTTCCGCTGTATATCTTATTTATTATAACATATCTTTTTATTTTTTTATTTTCATTTTGTTTCAATGTTAAATTGTCACTTTTTTTCTCAGCTATTCCTCACATTCTAATTCTATTAATTTCACTTGACATTTATTTTTCAGATATTTTGAAATTCACTATTGTCTTAGCTACATCGTTTTCCTACAATCTGTATTCCTTCCCCTCCCATTCCTATGTCTAGTATCCTAAACATCTGTCACGTTAATTCCCAATCCTTGCCCGCTCATTATGATGAATTCCTCCAATATTTTACAAGCAATTTTTATCATATCATCGCAGTCTCTGAAACCTGGTTGAAACCCTATATCCCCTCCTCTGCTGTCTCCCTACCTGAATATTCCTTCATACGTCATGACCGAATAGGGTGTACAGATGGAGGCGTCGGTATTTACGTCCATAATAGCTTAAAATCCCGCATATTAGAGGTCTCATCCCCATCCGAACTACCACATATCGAATTTCTTTTCTTGGAAATCACATGTAACACCCATCCTCTCCTCATCGCAGTTGTGTACCGCCCTCCTCTCGTTCCTTTCGACACTCTATTTGAAACAACCCTCTCCAATTATATCCCTCTCTACAACAATATCATAATTTCCGGCGACCTTAATACCAATATTCTTTCCGATTCCAATGATAAACAGTACCTAGAAAACCTTTTATTTTCCCTCAACCTCTACATTGTTCCTTTTTCCCCGACACATCATACACGATGTTCCGACACTTGGTTAGATGTTCACATCATAGATTCAGCACAGAACCTTCTCTCCTTCTCTCAATTACCAGTACCATTCCTATCCTCCCATGACTTAATTCAGATATCATACAATATCCCTACTCCAGAAATCCTTCCAAAAATCATAACTTTCCGTAAAATCCATTCCCTCACCCGTGAAGACATCCTACCCGATCTTGAAACCCTGAATTGGGATGATATCTATTCCTGTTCCTCCATTGACGCCATGGTCGACATCCTCACTTCCAACCTGATCACCGTCCTTGACAAACATGCTCCCCTCAAAACCCGTACCTTCCGCCGCCCACCTGCTCCTTGGATGTGTCAAGAAATAAGAGAACTACAAAGAAAGCGTGAGGCTGCCCGTAGGCGCTTTAGGCGCACAAGACAAGCAGATGAATACGAAGCGTTTAGGATCCTCCGGAACTTACACAAGCAACAGTTAGGCGAGCGAAGTCCAACTATTTTCAAGAATCCCTGTCCTCTGCTCCTGATCCTAAATCCAAGTGGCAACTTCTTAGTAAACTTTCCCTCTGTAAATCATTTACCTCTTCAGTCTTTCCTGTATCACCCAATGAACTAAATTCTTATTTCTTAAACGACTCCTCCAACATTTCGCCATCCTTTTCTCATAACTTATCCCTTTCATCATCATTCGATTCTGACAATTTTTATTTCTCCTACATTTCACCCACAGACCTCATATCTTCCATAATGAAATCCCGTACTACTTCCTTAGGTTTCGATGGAATTCCAGTAAAATTGCTAAAATTATGCCTTCCAGAAATCCTGCCAGTCCTTCTTTTCATCTACAATTTTTCCCTCCAAAATTCAGTTTTCCCTGCTTCCTGGAAACAAGCTTTGGTCCATCCTATAAACAAAATCTCTAATCCATCTTCCCCTAAAGACTACCGACCTATATCCATCCTATCGAACCTTTCTAAACCTCTTGAACGGATTGTACAATCCCAGGTATCGAGTTTTCTTGAAAAAACCAACCAACTTAACCCTTACCAATCCGGCTTCCGACCTGGCTACTCTACGCAATCCGCCCTGACCAAAATCACAAATGATATTTATACTGCTATAGATGAAAAAAAATTAACTGTCCTGGTACTTTTAGATTTTAGAAAGAGCTTTTGACTCCCTTAACCATTCGATCCTTTTCTCTAAATTAAAATCATTATCCTTTTCCAACAGTTCTGTTCAATGGTTTCAATCCTTTCTTTCCAACCGCACTCAAGCGGTTGTCATTCCTAATCAACCCCCATCTAATTTCCTTGCCCTGTCCTCAGGCGTGGCCCAAGGCTCAAGTATTTCTCCCTTTTTGTTCAATACCTACATCAATGACCTTCCTGATTCAATCCATTACTCTTCCTACCACCTATATGCTGATGACCTCCAAATCTATTTTTCCTTCCCTCCTTCCGAGTTATCTGTAGCATTTGCCAGTATTCAGGAAGACCTAGATGGGATCAGTGCCTGGGCAAACCTGAATAACTTAAGGCTTAATCCTACAAAAACTCAGGCCATCCTTGTTGGTTCCAAATACCTCCTCCGATCTATCACCACCCTTCCTCCGCTTTTGCTAAATGATCATCCTATTGTTTTTAGTTCCTCTGTTAAAAATCTTGGCATCATCATCGACCAAAACCTGTCCTGGAAACCCCAAATTGCCCAAATTTCCCGTCGATCGATTAGTACCTTAAAATTATTCCACCGATCCCGCCACCTCCTCCCACTATCTACCCGTAAACTCCTAGTCTCATCACTCATTTTCCCCCACTTTGACTATAGTTGTGTGGCATATGGCGGCCTCTCGAAGGTGCTTGAGGACAGATTGAAAAGAATTATGAATTGCTTTTTAAGATTTGTGTTCGGCACCTCGAGACGGTCTCATGTATCCCACCTCTACGACGAGTTAAAGTGGTTAACCCCAAACCTTCGAAGACAATATTTCCTTGGATCATTCCTTTATCAAATCATTAACTCCCACCACCCATTTTACGTCTACAGCCTTCTGGTATTTAAATCCTCAACCCATCACCAGGAAACAAGATCCCGTCTGTCTGACCTCCAAACTCCTTTCCACAGAACCAAAAAATACGATTGCTCCTTTTTAGCCCGTTCCACTGCCTTATGGAATACCTCTCCTTCAAACATCCGACATGCTCCTTCCCTACCATCATTCAAATCCCTCCTCTTTCAATATTTACTTTCTCTCCAGTCCGATGTAAGCTAATTTTTAATTTTTATTATGCCTATTTATGTGAGGTGATTTGTTTATATACTTTAATGAGATGTAAAAGATATATTTTAGGTTGATTATTATTTATTTATTTTTGAATATGTACATAGAGATGTCACAATGACCTTTTATTTATTTTTTTCTTCTTTTTTTTTTGTTATTTAAATGTAGTTATATATTGTTTTAGGCCAGATATAAATTATTATTTTGACCATTAATGTTATTCTGAAGGGACATTGTCCCAGAATAAAGTTTATTTTCTATTCTATTCTATTCTATTCTAAGACTTGTTTGCGGTTTGGCGAATTCAATTTGATAAAAAATAATTTTAATTTAAATTGCTACGAAAAATGTTGATACTGACTATGTTGAATAAGGTTATATAAAAGAAATACAAGTGAATAGCAATAAGCTACTCTGTTTATGTTAAATAAAAGATTATTATTTCATGTCAGATATCAATGTTATTCAGTCAATGTTACAATAACATACCATTAACAAGTAGCCACATCCAAATTATTCAATAGCATCGTTTTAAACTTAACCTTCTTAGAATAGCTCTAACGAACCTTTTAGTTCCTATATTTCCCGTTCCACGCAATGAGCGTTTTTTAAACAGAAAATATCACTCCTTTAGACACCGTCTCAGAGTCAAGTATGTATCTTTTTTCTTATTGATTATGATCTCTTTTCATCACCTATTTCTTTCTCCCTCTTTCCATATTCATACCTTTTTCCGTTACATATCCTGACATATAATTGTTAGTTTAATATTTCATTATTTTAAAATTTAAAATTATTTTATTTTTTTTTATTTATTTTTTTTTTTTTTGATTTTTTTCCAGCTGGAAGTGAAAATTGAATTTAAAAAGGAAAATATTGATTTTGATTTTTTGCTTTTTGCGGATTTAACTCAAAGCAACTTCTTGAGATTGGAGGAAGAATCTGGAAGTGAGTGATTTGCTTCTTTTTTTCATTTTTTTTTAAAGAATATTTTTGTTCTTAGAACCCTATGGGTCTCTGTTTGAAGTAACCTAACTTTAAACAGTGACACCAGCTTATTGAAAATGTCTCTTTCTGAAACTAAAAGCTTTTCATATCCTACCACAATGAAAACATTTGCAAGTACAGTTAAAACCAAACTTAACCATTTAATCTCATTACGCCTAAAAAAGAACAAGGCATTTTGCTCCCAGCCATAAATGGAATCCCAATAATTAAATATTTAGTAGCAATAGGAGAAATAGTTGGCCCTAAGAACATGAATTTTGCTAATAGAATATCAAATAACCGTATAGCGGTTTTCTTGAATTCAAAAGAATGTGTTGAGACCTTCACACGGAATCATAAAGACATAAGAATAGACGGGAATGTTCTCCCTGTCAGAAAGTTAATAGTACCTTCTAAAAGAATTATTATCAGCAATGCACCACCCTACTTGCCTAATAACTTAATAGAAGATAAGTTAAAAGAAAGCAATATTAAACTCTTATCAAGTGTGAATTACCTTAGAGCAGGGATAAAACTTCCAGGGTATGAACATATCCATACATTTCGACGACATGTATTCGTACAACCCGAAGAGTCTGCTACGATACCTCAGAGTATTATGGTCGACTATGAGGGGGACACCTTCAGGCTATACCTGGGAGAGGATGAAATAAGGTGTTTTATCTGCTCTGAAGTTGGCCACATTAGCACTAAATGCACACATAATCCAGATCTACAAGAGAAAACTTTAGAATTGGAATCGACTAAACAACAATTAGATAAAAGTTCTACACATTCGAGTAGACAAATTGTAGAAAAAAATTATGTAAATAATTATACAGCAAAAGAAACAACAAACAGTAACTCTCACTTGTATTTAGATGATAATAATGTGACTAAAGAACATGATAACCTTAATCAAGAAGTAGGTGACATAGAGAATACAGATTTATTGTTATCACAGTTATCTGAAACATGTGATAACCTTCCAGGCACAAGCAACATAGCCTGTATCGATTCGGAAACCGATACGAAAATAAAGAAAACTGATATGAAATCCACTCTAAAACAATTCCTCGCTGCTAAAGATGTGATAAACAAAAACTCTTCGAAATATTCACTGAATTTTGAAAGTTTCTGCTTATTATTAGATATGGTCAAAGCTGAAAAAAACCCTATTAATATAACGAAACAATTCACTTAAAATACACAAGACCTTTTAGACATGATAACTGACATACGTAAAGTAGTTACTGAGCGTTCGACAAAAATTAGGTGTACTATACTACTAAAAAAGTTAAAACCATTAGTAGAAGACAAAACCTGCCCTTAAATTTTCTAAACATCTAATTATACAACATGACATTGACTAAGATACTACAATGGAACTGTAACGGATTATGTTCTCATTCAGACCTTTTTAAAGTATTACTTTCCAGATACGACCCCATATGCTCATGTATCCAAGAGACACATTTATTAAAACACCATTCTTTCTCATTAAGCCAATACCAAGTGATCAGAAAGGACAGAGACTCGTACAAAGCTTGGGGAGGTGTGTGCATTATTTATAAGAACGGAATTTACTTTGAACAGATTAACTTGGACACTGACTTGGAAGCCATTGCGATAACTATCTACCTACCAAATCCTATAACACTATGTAGCCTGTATATTCCACAAAGAAAACAATTTACTTCCGAAGAACTTTGTGATCTCACTAGGCAGCTACCTAAACCATTCTATATTTTAGGTGATATAAATGGACATCATCCACTATGGGGTTCAAATTTTACCGAAACAAGGGGTAACCTCTTAGTAAAGTACTTAGAAATGCAAAACAACGTTTCTTTGCTAAATGATGGAACCAAAACCCATATAAACTCAAGCAATAATACATTATCAGCCCCAGACCTCAGTCTTTGTGAACAAAGTCTTCTACTTAAAACAAATTGGATGGTATTAGAGGAACTGTTTGGAAGCGATCACTTCCCGGTAATTCTTGAAATTCTTGACAATAGACCTTTTGTACAATACCGTAGCCGATGGAAATACTCTCTCGCTGAATGGGAAGTTTATCAGGAAAGAATTAAAGAAACGCTTAATGAAATTGAAATCAATGAATCCTTAGATACAAATGTAAAGCTAGACTTTATAAACAAATCCATTATTGAAGCAGCAAGGGTTAGTATACCTCGACAAAACAGGGAGCACACTAAAGTTAGAGTTCCATGGTGGAATTCCAATTGTAACAGCGCAATCAAAGCAAAAAAGAAAGCTTTGAACAAATATAAAAAGACGAAACAGATGAAAGACTTAATAGAATTCAAAAAGCTACGGGCCCATGCAAAAAAAATAATTAAAACTGTAAAAAGGAGTGCTGGAAGGAGTTCGTAGGATCTTTAAACACTTCTACCACTTCCCAAAAAATATGGTCCAAAATAAGACTGATTAAGGGACATAGAAATGATAATACAATACCTGGACTGAAGACCGAAAAAGGAGTCAAAACAGAGGCAATAGATATAGCTAATGAATTAGGCACATTTTTCCAGAAAGTGTCTGCAACCGAAAACTATGAAGACCAGTTTATAAGGCATAAGACATTTATTGAATCTCACATTGTAAATATAACATGTGATGACTCTGAAAAATATAATGATAAGTTTACAATGGCCGAATTTAATCGCGCACTACAAAACTGCAAAATTAAATCAAGCCCAGGTCCCGATGAGATACCTTATGTTTTGTTGTTGTTGTTGGTTAGGGCTTAATGGCACAAAACCCTAAGGTCATCAGTGCCCTGTTTTCTATTTTTTTGTTTCCTATTTTAAGTATTTTCAATAAATACACACATATTTCATGTACATATACACACACACATACATACATATATATACATGCATACAATATACATATATATACACGTACATACTAATATATACACATACACACACATACATACATACATATACACATACACACACACACACACACACACATATAGATATATACACACACATCTACGTACACACGCACATAAGCACATACACTTATATACATATATTCACATATAGACATACACGTACATACATACATATAAACACACGCATACATATATAAACAAATACACATATAAACATATACACTTTTTTTTTTTTTTTTCCCCTTTAATCTTTTTGTTTTTCTTTGTTACTCGAAATATCGATATATATTAGAAACGAAATGTGATTTGCAGATATAGTAATATTGAGAGGAATACTATTTCTAGAGAATGATTTTAAATTTTTGTGAGAATGTTGTTTTCCTTTAAAAACGAGATGACGGATTTAATCGTGTCTTCATTGTCACCGAGAGCCTCGGTTATGTTGCTCGGGAGGCCTAATCGGGCTAGTCTCGAAGTGTAGAAGGAACATTCCTGAAAGAGGTGCTGTACTGTTAAAAGGCTATCGCAATATTGACATCTCGGAGGGGACTGTTTCGTTATGTTATGTATGTGGGTAAGGTTCGTATGTCCTATTCTGAGTCGGGTTAGAACGACTTCCTCCCTTCGGTTTGGTCGACTTGATGTGGCCCAGGATTTTACAGATTTTTTGATGGTTTTTAATTTACTGTGTGGACTTTCATCCCACATGGCCTGCCACGCATCTAAAAGATCTCTTTTTAATGGGAGGATTGCTTCCTGTGGTGTCAATATCGCAGCGCCGCGACCCGGGAGGGCAAGTGCCTGTTTTGCAGCTTTGTCCGCGAGCTCGTTTCCCTTTATCCCCATATGACTGGGCACCCAGACGAATTTTACTGATTTGTTAGAATTTGTCAACATTTTTAAATATGAATGAATTTTTAGAGCGATGGGAGATTTGGGATACATACTATTTAGTGATTTTAGTGAGCTTAATGAATCGGTAATTATTGCTATATTGTTGTTGTTTACTGACATGGAGAAGTGGAGTGCTGAAGCTATTGCATGAAGTTCGGCTGTAAATACGGTACATAGAGAATGGAGTTTTATCTTGTGCGTGGAGTTGTTTGTGACGAAGGAGCAAGCAACGGAATTCTCGTTTCTAGAGCCATCGGTATAGATTACGAACGGATCTGAAATACTGTGGAGAAGATGTGAAAATTGGATTTGATAGTCGGTGGGAGATGTATTTGCTTTCGGTAATCGGGTTAAGCGGAGAACTATGTTAGGAGGCGAAAGAGTCCATGGAGGAGTTGAAACGTCCTGTCTATAGATAGGTGTTTTTTCGAGGGTTGAAATTACAAATTTGATTCTTACGGCTAAAGGAAGTGTAGCGTTTGGTTTACTCGCAAAGGCTTTTGTGAATTTAGGTTTGTAAATGTATCTATAGGTTGGGTGGTCTGGATATAGCAGTAGCTTGGAGACATAGTTAATTGCAAGTTTTTTCCTTCTGAACAAAAGAGGAGGTATTCCCGCTTCTGAGCATAGACTAAGAATAGGACTGGTTCGAAACGCCCCTGTTGCTATACGTATCCCAGCATGGTGTACGGCATCAATTTTATTTAGAATTAAAAGTCGAGCGGAACCATAGACAAAGCTACCATAGTCTAATTTTGTGCATATGAAAGAACAGTATAACTTTAGTAGGGTTGTTCTATCAGATCCCCAGGACGTTCCACTTAGATATCTAAGTATTATTAACCGTTTAGTGGTAACTGTTTTTAAAGAAGATATATGTGGTTGCCAGGTTAGTCTCCGATCAAATATTAAGCCCAGAAACCTATGTGTATTCGTATATGGTATAAGAGAGTTCCCCAGACGGAATTCGGGAGAAGGTTGTGTATTTCTTTTGCGGGAAAAATTAAGACATTTAGATTTTTCGGCAGAAAATTGAAGGCCTACGGGTAGTGACCACTGGTATAATCTGTTGATGGCATCTTGTAATTTGCATTTGATATCGTCGATGCTTCCAGATCTATAAATTATGGCTAGGTCATCTGCAAACAATAACGGTTTGACACCTCTCGGTAGGTTCAGTCCAAGATCGTTTATTGCAAGGCAGAACAATATCGGGCTAAGGACGCAACCCTGAGGGACCCCGATGTTCTGCTTACGGTTTCCAGATAGTTTACAGCCTATTTTTACTCTGAATTGTCGATTTGAAAGGAATTCTTTGATATAGGAAAATACAGGACCCTTAATTCCTATGGACGATAGTTTCTGCAGAATTATTTTATGGTCGATGCTATCAAATGCTTGTTTTAAGTCGAAGAATATTGCAACCATTTGTTGGGAATTAATGAAGGAATATTGCGCTTCAGCTTCCAAAGTAACCAAATGATCCATTGTACACCTTCCCTGACGGAAACCAGATTGGAAAGGTTGCAACAGATTGTTAGTTTCTATGAGCCATCTTAACCGTTTGCTGACCATGCGCTCCATTATTTTACTTAAGCAGCTGGTTAGAAATATCGGGCGGTAGCTACTAGGATCTCTTTTATCCTTTCCAGTTTTCAGAATGGGAATTACAATCGAGTTGCGCCAAGCTTGTGGGAGGAGTCCAGTAGTCCAGAGATGATTGTAAAATTCGAGTAGCCATGTTTTAGTTTCGACCGGAAGGTTTTTGATCATATCATAGTGCACCCAGTCTGGTCCGGGCGTTGATCCTTTTACGCTATTGAGGGTTTCGTTAAGTTCCCACATTGAGAAGGGAATATTGTAAAATTCTGTTTCAAGATGTTTTTCGTTGTCTATTATTTTTTCCTTAGATATGGTACTGTCATTCATAGTGTTGTATATTCCGTCATAGAAATCGGCAAAGATGTTGGAAACAGTTAACGGGTCGTCTGTTAGTTGGCCATTGTCCAAGATAGTGGGGTTTGAAAAAGATTTATTGTTTGAAATTTTGCGGATCTTATTCCATATTTCATTCACGGGTGTAGAGGCGTTGATAGAACTTGAAAACTTTTTCCAAGATTCTTGTTTACACGAATTAAACAATTTTCTACAAATCGCCCGTTGTTTTTTATATTCGATCATGTTTTCCGTCGTCATGTGCCTTTGGAATTTTTTTAATGCTCTTCGCCGTTGTTTTATGGCCTTTTTACAATCCTCATTGAACCAAGGGACTAATGGTCTTTTAGGTGTTCCCGAGGTAGTGGGGATGGATGCCCTGGCTGCTTCAATAATTATGTTTGTAATGGTCTCACATCCTGTCTCTAAATTTAATTCGGTTGGAGGTATTAAGGGTGGCGAGGCAAGAGTTTTGAAGTTAGTCCAGTCTGCCTTATTTAAAATCCACTTAGGTTGAGCATGAGCGGATTTCATGTTGTTAAACTTAATACGAAGTGGGAAGTGGTCACTACCGTGCAGGTCAGGTAGAACTGTCCATTCTATTAAGTTGTATAAGGATGGGGAGCAGAGGGATAAATCTATTGCGGAGTATGTTCCATAGCTTGAACTAAGAAATGTATTTTCGCCAGTGTTGAGTAGTAGTAAGTTCGAGAAGTCCAGAAAGTTTTCAATAATTTTACCGCGAGTGTTAATTTCTCGAGAGCCCCATAAAGAATTTTTTCCGTTCATGTCACCAATGAAAAGTACAGGTTGAGGAAGTTGATTAAAAAGGTCTATTAAGTGATGAGTAGTTATTGTACGGTCCTGCGGTAAGTATAAATTACAGACAGTAAAGGTGAATGTTTGGTGAATTTTAACGGCTACAGCCTGTAACGGGGAGTTTATTGGGACAAGTTCGGAATAAAGATTATTTTTCACCGCAATTAAGACTCCGTGTTGATTATGGTTTGTATTTGGACTATCTTTTCGATATAAATCATAATTTTTAATATTGATAATATCAGTAGTTTTAAGGTGAGTCTCTTGAATAGCTAGGCAAAACGGATCTGTTTCGTTTATAAGTATTTTTAAATCGTTTAAGTGAGTTTTTAAACCGTTACAATTCCATTGTAGAAGATTCATGATGGACAGATTATAAAAATTAGGTTTAGCAAAAAATCAAATTAAAAGTGAAACTATAAAAGAAATCAAAAACAGATAGATAGTTAAACGATAGTAATATAAACAAAGTTATATTTTAATCAATTTGCATGGTACTTTTCCTAGGAGATTTATTCCTAGATCTGCTTCTTGTTCGCTTATCTTTCACAACTGTCCACTCTCCATGTTCTTGACGATGAACGAGGAGAGGGTCAACTGGTTTTTCCGAAGATGTAGTCGGAATTACGGAAGACTGACAGGTGATTTTCCTTGCTTCCGTAGAATTGGCTGAATTTTCAGCCGAGGGTAGAGGAGTTAGGAAGGGTTTTGAAATATGAGGGAAAGAATTAGAGGGAATAGGGGAAAAAGGGGCAGGAGTGGTAGGAGGAAGGGATGGTGGGGGTAGGGAGTGGGGAGGAGCCATGGTGGGGGTGTACCGCTTTGTTCATTAGCTGCCCCGCTACCAACTGTGAGGGTATCACTCGATGAAGCCTTTACTTCTAACGGTTTCACGAAAATAGATTTATCATTTAAATCATCTGTATCGGTCTGTACACTAACACTAACGGTTTGTTTGTTTTTTACAATGCTAGAAAATGAAACTGTAGTCGTTAAAGGATGTAATTGTTCATACTTCTTTTTAGCCGCTAAATAAGTTATTTTTTCAGTCTCTTGAATATTTTTAATTTCTTTTTCTTTTAGAAAAATTGGGCAAATTTTCGAAAAAGAATCATGTTGGCCTGAGCAAAGTATACACTTTAAGGGGTTATTACATTCTGTACCTTCATGTTTAATGTTACCACAAAAACGACATAAGGGTTCTTTTTTACATGTTATTTTAGTATGTCCAAGCCTAAGACAATTATAACACCTCGTGGGGTTTGATTTGAAGGGACGAGTAGCAATGTTATAAAAGCCTACTTTAATTTCATTTGGAATTGTCGGACAGTTAAAGGTTAGGAGATAGTTGTGGCTATCCCGTTTCTCATTATTTTTAAAATATGTCAGTCTTTTAACTTCACTTACATTTTGGGACTTTAGTTCTTCTTTTATTTCATCAATAGAACAATAGTTAAGGTCAGGGCACCAAATAATACCCTTACTTACATTGAGTCTACCATGTGGCTCGACTTTAACTGGAAAGTTATTAAATAAGTTTTCACATTTAAGTAGTTTTATAGTTTGATTTTCTGATAAAACTTCTACTAAGAGGGTACCATCTTTTAATTTTTTTATCATTTTGAGATCCCCAACTAAATTTTTTAGACTTTTATGAATCAAAAAAGGTGATATCTTTTTAAAATCTAAAATATTCCCTTCTTCATCAAAGGCTAATCTTTTAATGATTAAGAATTTAGCGAATGATTTTGGTTGAACAGCATTATTTTCAAAAAGTTTTTCTTTAATTCTGCCTTTTTTTCGTTTCAAAGGAGGCGAATTTTCCATTTTCGCCAATCAAAAATAAAAAACAGATAAAAATATAAAAAACAAAACAAAAAACTTACTTCTAGGTTAAATTAAACAGAATATATTTTAATAAAAAGAAAGAAAGAGTGAGTAATAGTATAGGTTCACTTATCGCTTTGTGCTTAATCCTCCGGAGCTCTAAACACTAGACGTCCACACTCCACGAGACATAAACACGAACTGACCTTATGTTTTTCTCAAGAAACTTCCAATTGAGGGGAAAGTATACTTATTAAACTTTTTTAATTATGTCTGGACGGAAGGAGCTCTACCTGATTTGTGGCGTAACTCAATAATTATTCCCATTCCTAAAACCAAAGATGCCGTAACACCTGATAAATTTCGACCCATCTCGCTGACCTGTTGTACCTCCAAATTAATGGAAAAAATGGTCAATGAAAGACTGGTAAATGTTTTGACAAAAAAACAAATCATTGCTAAAGAGCAATGTGGTTTTGTTAAATACCGTTCGGCGATTGATCATTTGATTAAAGTCGAAACTCTTATCCAAGAAGCATTTTTGGCTAAGGAGCACTTAGTTGCGGTATTCTTTGACCTGGAGAAAGCGTACGATAGGGTATGGAGAAGGTACGTAATAGACAAGCTAATAGAGTGGGGAATGAGGGGACGATTAGTCAGGTACATCAATAATTTCTTAGATAGAACTTTTAGGGTCAAAATTTGTGAAAAGCTTTCAAGCACATACTTACAGGAAAATGGGATTCCCCAGGGATCTGTATTGAGTGTAACATTATTTTTGATAGCAATCAATGATATAGTCAAACATGTAGAAGGACAAGCAACATGCACTCTATTTGCCGATGATTTTACTATACTTATTAAAAGTAAATCGATCGAATTCATAGAATGGAAGTTGCAACCAATCTTGGCTGATTTAGAAATTTGGTCTGCTCAAACAGGTTTCAGCTTTTCAAGTTCTAAAACAAAATGTCTCCATTTTTGTAAAAAACGGAGGTGCAATAACCCAACACTTGTTTTAAAAGAAAATGTTTTGCCCTTTGTAGAGAATATTAAGTTTCTAGGACTATGGATGGATAGAAAATTGAAGTGGACCAAGCACTTACAAATATTGAGAACAGAATGTTTAAAACTGATGAACATCTTAAAAGTCATATCTGGCTTAAATTGGGGAGCTGATAGAAAAACTCTGTTCTTCATTTATAAAACGATAATCAGGAACAAAATTGATTTCGGGAGCGCAGTTTACAGTTCTGCTTCGGAATCAACACTTAAACTGCTGGACACCGTTCATAATACTGCGATAAGGCTCTGTACAGGTGCATTCAGATCTTCGCCGGTTGATAGCTTATATGCAGAAAGTGGAGAACCGAGTCTTGCCTTAAGAAGAGCTTACCTAACTCTTTCTTACGCAGCATCCATTTTGTCTAAAAAGAACCATCCCAACTACGAACTTGTCGCATCCGATATAAATGAAAATAATTATAAAATTGGCATCAAAGGAAGAATTAGTGATCTTTTGCTGAAATTAAACTTAAACGTAAATAATATTTTAAGTTTGAACGACTTTTTATTCGATCTATGGGATACAAATTTTATCCGAATTGACACAACCCTTACAAAAAGAGGGAAATCTTTTGAAGATCGCGTCTTTATGAAAAGCTATTTTTTGGAATTGAAAGAGAAATATAATAATTTTTCTATAATTTATACCGATGCATCGAAAGTAAGTGATGAAGTTGGATGTGCTGTGGTAAGTGATACAATTAATCACAGGTTCATATTACCCGGAATGAACAGCATATTTACTGGAGAACTATTTGCAATATATAAAGCCTTGGAGCTAGTCAAGACAATGAATGACAACTACTTGCTCATAGTGACGGACTCATTAAGTTCACTTAAAGCAATCGCTGATACAAAATCAAACAATTCCCTAGTAAGGGAAATAACTAATTGTATTTGGCGATTGCAAGAAAATTTCAACAAAAAAGTTGTACTTGCATGGGTCCCGTCGCATTGTGGTATTGTGGGAAATGATGTAGCCGACAGAGAAGCAAACAGGGCGAGGCTGAATGAACCTGCGACTGAAAATGTAAACATAACCACAGCAGAAGAGTGGAAGAGGCATTGCAGGAAGACCATTATTAACAAGTGGAAAACTGAATGGGCCACTTCCAGTACTAAACTGACAGAGATAAAGCAAGATGTATCTCCTTGGACCACATCATGCAGGAAAAGTAGAAAGGAAGAGGTAGTGCTAGCAAGGCTGAGGATAGGCCATACAGCCTTTACACACGGATATTTAATGAGAGGCCTGGATCCGCCATTCTGTGATACATGTAACACAACACTGACCATAAAACACATTGTAACAGCATGCACACTGTACACTGACACCAGAACAAGACATAACATACCTTTAAGCTTAAAAGAAGCATTAGGAAATGATGAAGACATAATTCTAAGACTTTTTGGGTTTCTTAGAGACATTGGTCTGTTAAACTCAATATAAACGTAGAATCAAGACCCGCTAATGACCCGAAAGGGTAGATGCGGAATAGCAAATAAATGAATAAATAAATAAATAAAATTATTTTTTTATTCATATTGTTTCTAATTTTTAATGACTATGTTCTTTTTTTATATATTACCTATGCTCTTAACTATGTTTTTAATATATTACCGTCAAAAATCACTTCAAAATTGTTCATATTGTAAAAAAAAAAATAAATAAATAAATTTTAATTGTTTACATATCATTCCTTTGTCATTTTTTCATTTGCTTAGTCTCTCTTTATATATTCTTATTGCAATATTATCATCTTAATTTTGTTTACTTCCATACTGTACAATTATCATCTTATTAATTTTTTTTATAACTGTCATCCATACTTTATAACTATCATTTTAATTTTGTTTATTTCTATACATTATAACTGTCATCTTATTATCATTTTACATTTAATTTTATTTATGTTCCCATATTATATTACTGTTACCATATTATTATCTGTTATCTGTTAACATATTATTATATGTTACCTAACGCATTATCAAGTCTATAATTACATTGGTTGTTATCTTATTTCTTTCAGCCCTGATAAAGGCCCACAATATAGACCGAAACGTCGGCACATGATTAAAATAGCGCTTGTTTTAAATGTGTGTTTCTATTTTATGACTGCACCCCCAACCATCTTCCTCATCTAATTTATCAACGGTCAACAAAAACTCCATCATTTTAAACATAAACGAATCAGTAAATTTTTTTTTGTGAGGAAAAAAATGCTGAATTATTAAATTTACATGTCTTATCGCTATAGGCGTGTCGTCCACAATGCAAAGTCAAACCACTCTAGAAATACGACAAGTTCAGTGTTTTGGACATGTCTGCCGCACGAATGAGGAAATAAATCCTATAAAGGTATTAGAGGCTCGACATACAGGAAGGAGACCATGTAGTCGCCCCAAAATTACATAAAAAGAGGCAAATCCCTTAATGAAATAAAGCAGCTAAACATGGATCGGGAAGAGTGGTTACGCTAACTTGGGCTCCGAGACGAAAATTAACGCAGCTAACAGCATAATGGGATAAAGAAGAATACTTATATACAAACTTTTAGATAAACTACCCATAGATAGTGCTAGAATTAATTAATAGTATTATAATTATAATTAATATCATATTATGATTTTAAAAAATATTAATAAATGTAGTGGACTAACCGTGGACGTCGATACAGCCAATCTGCTTCTTCATGACACTGGTGTTGATCTGACACATGTAGCAGCCTCGGTCATTCTCTCGCAGCTGCCTGATGTGCAGCCTCCACACCCGCTCATTGTCGTGGCTAACGGATATCCTGGCGTTGTGGGTGACCACTTTGGTGTGGAGGGTCAAGATCGTCTGGTCCTCTGCCTTCAACCAGCCGACCTGCAAGCATTAATAACATGATGAAAATTCAATATTCAAAAAATCAATATAACCTTATACAGGTTTAATTGGTCACAAGACGGTAGTTTGAACGGTAGCTTTAAAACAACTGCAACACTAAAAGTATTGCAAGAAAAAAGGCAGAAAAAAAAAATTTACGGTTGTACGAGGCATGTTTTTTAAGTAAGTACCGTTTTGTAATTAAAAAACGACGTGCAAAGATATCGCACTAATTTTATTTTTAAATGAAAGCCTGTACCTTGATCTACTTTTCTACGTAATTTCCATGAATTTTGAGGCACTTGTCATAACGCGGTACCAGTTTTTGAATACCCTCCTCAAAAAATTCTGCCGCCTGACTTGTTAACCACTGCATCACAAATGTTTTGACTTCGTTATCGTCTTGAAGAAGCCGACCGCCCAGATGTTTCTTTAAGTGCAGGAACAAATGGTAGTCGCTAATGGAGGATGATCTAGAGTTTCCCATTTAAATGATTTGATGAGATCTTTGGTCCGATTAGCCACATGTGGAAGGGCATGTGCATTGTCATGCAGCAAAACGACACCCTTACTCAACTTGCCACCTCTTTTTAAGACGATAACGAAGTTCGAAGATATTCAGGAAATGAAAAATACAGCACTATGTCAAAAATCAGTTTTATTTATCGAGTTTAACTTTTGATACACCACTAGGACACAGAGACAATTTATCACAGTATACCACTACGGCCAAAACTCTGAACACAATCTACTTTAAAGAATTATTTGTAACTTTAACAGGCCTCAGCCGCAAGATTATTTAACTCATCATGCTAATATAAATAAACTGGGACTCGTTAGCCATAAACTAAGAATATTAGGTATGGAAAATTTGAATCTTTTTAATAAGAAAACCACTTTTAATACAAAAACAGGGAAAAAATGTTGATGGTGTCAAGAATATATTACCGAAAACTTAGAGAATCTGTTGTTGCAACGTCCTACACTAAGTATTGAAAAGGAATATTACCTGACGAATTACACCGATCAAAATAGTAAACAATCATCCTTAGAAAACATTCTGAATATTGATGATGTGAATAAGATAAATAAAGTTTATTATTTCTTGCTTCAATATCTATAAATTTAAGAAGACGACAAATCCACATACATTAACTAAGATGTCTCAGTAAGCAATTGGAATTCACCTATTAATTTATACTTATGCTATTATTATTTATAAAAATTATGTATGTATTTAGAACTATGCCATATGTCTATTTATATATCTATGATATTATAATTTAATTCTAAAAACCACTTACACCAAATGAGCCAAACTCCATGTCTTGGATACCTATAATAGTCAATAAACCAAATATCAATCTATCTATTCAGGAAATTATACAAAACGAATGGTCGAAAAACCATTAAAATCGAAATTGTTGATCGGCAAAATTAATGAAAACTGGGCAATTTCAAATGAATTGATCCATAAGTATTCAATTTCTGTATAAATTTCAGTTATCATGATTTAAATACAAGAGAGTTTTTTTACTTTCACTTACTATATGTAGTAAGGAAAGTATTGCGATCGTGAGAATTTTCGAATCCCAGTTTTGGACGGAAATACACATTTTAGGGTCTGCTGAGTCCAAATGACTAAGTCCCGAAAAAAGGTCTCTGTTTGTGTGTAGTAAGTCTAGCGGAAAAACTATAGTTCATACGAAACTGAAATTTCATATTTAAGACAACTATACGTCAGAGATACCACGGCAACTTTTTCATCAAAATCACCTTACTGAAAGAGCCACTTTATAACATGCATTTGCACTTTTTTATGATTTTCTCAAAAGCGACTTATCTGATACACGGAATTGTAAAATGTAATGGAGAGTAAAAGCCGACAAAACTAACAGTCTCTGGTTCCTGAAAAGGGAAATTCATGTTGACTGTGCTGCCATCTGGAGGCATGTCCACGAAGAAGAGCCTCTAGTTTTAATCATCTTGACATTCGAGTTGAAGGTGATTACCCCAAACACTAACTGATTGTTGTAGATAAAAATTGAAATTCAATTTAATTAATTCTTTAACAATTTATTTTTATTTGAACATGAATTTAAAAAATCTTAAATTTATTTTAACAACGGAAGTAAGTGAATGTCGTGTGTTGCGCGCACCAGTTTTTTTTTTTTATTGTTTTTTATCTCTAAGCTTATTTTAAAGTACTCTAATTAATTTTAACATCGGAGGTAACAAAGAGGGTTTTTTTATTTTTTTTTTTATTAAACACGAGTTAAGGGAGGAAAATTGATGTATTTGGCTATTGATTTTGTGTTGAATAATAAAT
The DNA here is from genome assembly GCA_023052935.1 of Piezodorus guildinii. Lineage (NCBI taxonomy): Eukaryota > Metazoa > Arthropoda > Insecta > Hemiptera > Pentatomidae > Piezodorus > Piezodorus guildinii. Next base: position 34,060,757 of record CM041298.1, on the reverse strand, counting down.
GCTCAGTACGAACATTAATATACACCAAGCCGATACGAATGCTATTTCAATATCTATCCATTTTTAAGGGAAGGCAATACGTTGAAAAGAGTTAAGGTTACTATATCTTTTCCCGAGACGAGTTATGAATAAATAATCGGGAAAGAGAAGGGAAGGCGAACGGGAGGAAATGGAAGGAGCAAATAGATCCGGCTGCGATCTGAGAGGGCAGGTAGTTAAATAATGCAAATACTGGTTAAACGGAGCGTAGGATTGTGCAGGCTAGGAATATTAACTAGGCAATCGCCCGGGGGGCCTTGTTAGGTCGGTGCCTGGGGGCGAGGTCCCCAGTGGCCCCGGGATCTTGGGATCGCTAATGGATCAAGGTCGGTGGCTGTCGCTTCATTCACACCCTCTCCTCTCGCCGAATTCACAACAAGGAGTATCTGGATTTCCCAAGATAAGGGGGCAAAGAAAACTATATCAAGTTCTGGGGTTCTCATGAAGAACATAAACTCGGTCTTCTCCCTTAACCTAACCCCAAAAACCGTTGCATTTAGAATACCAGTCTGTTGCTTAAAATATGGCATGCATACCGGTGTCACAATGAAATAATATTATACATTGAAAATTAAAGAAAAGCACATATAAATCTATGAAAAAAATATAGAACTTTAAGTTTTCTTCATTTTAATCTCATACAAATCTTCAGCATTCAAACGGAGTATTATACCTCTATATTACTGTTTTTATGTTCAAAAACACAAAAATATGTTTTCTCCTTTCTCTTTTAGTCGGATATCAAATTCGTTCATCTTATATATTAAGACTTTTTCTGTCAATATAGTAACAAAAAAAAGGTCAATTTTTTCAAACCTAGAAAATTGAGGATACTTTAAAGGAAGAAAATGTTGCTGTAACATCTCAAGCGTTTAATTGTCCCAAATATAAAATTTCAGTTTCATTTTACTTTTTGAATTACCCCCCCCTCTCGCTCTCTCTCTCCAACACACACACACACACAACTTTTTGGATTGGTAATTTGGACTCAGGAGACCCTAAAACGTATATTTCCGGTGAAAATTCGAATACTTCATAAAATACATTTTGCAACTTTTCACAATCTTCTCAAAACCAGCTCAAGCGATTTTGATTAAAATAATTTTATCGAAGTAAAATTAAATGGACTTTAATACCATGTAGGTTTCTTTCTGATTAAAATAGTCTGATAGGGATTAAATGACGATATTTTAATTTTTCTTAATCTAAAGTACCTTTAAATTTTAGGTTAGAAAAAAATAAATATATTATCTGCTCGGGGATAGAAATTGTAAAATTTTATGTCTGACTAATGCAAAGAGAATAAGTCTTAACTGATATTAAAGAACTTTCAGCAGATATTTCTGGTGGCGTTTAAGAAAAACAATAAAATAGTCCTAATGTTGGAACCGCACTGTATTTTCATCAGGGCACCATAATACTTGACTTATTGACCTCACTAAAGAACCTAAAGATTGTACCTTAGGTGTCAAGTGGAAGACCTATATTCCGGGTCAAAATTTTGTTTTCTCATCATTCAACTATCTACATTTATTAATATATAAAAGAAAATTTTAGTTTACACGGATATAAATAATCTTATTTATTAAATGAACTATTGATTTTTTTTTCCAATTAACAAAATGTATAAAAACAGAACAACAAAATTTATATAAATGTGTAATTAAGCAATAAATGTTCTTCTGTTACCCGAAAATAAGATAAGGAAAAAAAAAAAAAAAAAAACTCTACACCGCTCATACCTAAACTAGGAAAACTATTTTGCGGTGTTTGTAGTGAATAATTGAGACGTTGATTTATATCCAAAAAAGGAAATATATCCATCCTATAAATTTTTACAGGAAGCGCGAAAATCTCCCATTACCATGTTATTAAACTAACTTATTCGATTCCTTTAGCATCAAAATCTAGAATTGGCTAACCATAAGAGCCACTTTATACCATGTATTTAACACCGTTTTACAATTATCTCAAAAAACGGCTCTAACGATTTTGATTAAACTCCCTATATAGATGTAAGAAATAATAGGCTTTAATATCATGTAGGTTTCATTCCAATTGGAGTAGGCTGAAAGGGCTTAAATGTCGATAATTTAAATTGTGCTCTACTAAAGAACGTTTAATTTTGTAGATTTAAAAAAATTAGGTACATCGTCTTGTAAGCATTGATAAATAACAGATAAATATGCAAGTTGAGCAAATTTGATAAACAACTCATGAACCAAAATATTTTTAATGAATTTTTTGTGTTTTTGAACACAAGAATAGTAATATATTATATATATATATATATATATATATATATATATATATATATATATATATATATATATATACCGTTGGGTAGCTAAAAATTAAAAAAAAAATATCTAATAGACGGAATCGTAAAAAAATAATAGAGGGTGATGAAAATCCGTTGAAACGAACGGATTGTTTTTGATAAAAATTAAAAAAAATATTTAATAAAACACATGTTTCTATTGAATTCAAGTTAATTAATTCTTAAAAAAATTATTTTTATCTCTAAATGTATTTTGAAATTCTTAAATTGATTTTAACAACGGGGGTAAGAGAAAGTCGTTTGTTGTGATTTTTTTAAATGAATTAATAACACTGTATTAAAGTTGGGGAATGAAATGCTTTAGTATTATTTGGAACAAAATTAAATGTGTAATCAGAAATCATCCGATTTCTAAATCACGTTTTTAAAGGGCTTGAGTGGTCAATAGATAAAATCAAGCAGAAAATTTCATTAAAAATTAATCATGAAAATATAAATATGTCAAAATATCAAATTTGTAATAAATTTCTTTTAGTACCTTTTGGAAATCTAAGTCTCAATTGTGACCCAATATTCAATAATACCGAAAAATCATTCCCTTCTCAAAGTTATGAACTAGTTTTTGGTGCATTTCGAAAATTAACGAATGCTTCCTAAGCACCATAGCGTGTAAAATAGTTGATGCAGAATATAACTTTTCAGCAACGTTACCAGTGGAAACCCATAGAGATTCTTGTAAAAGATATTTTATACTCAAATAGATCCGACAAATTACATTAAAATCCTTCTACTGAAATCTCTAAAGCGGAACTTATCCCTTTGGAATTTAGACCGCATCGAGTTGTAAATCCTTTTCATTTCTTAATACTTGGGTAAAATCATTCCTCAACGAACGTAAACAATGATTCGGTGCCGAGAAATTTTCTGAATTTAATAACTTTCTATCCTATGGAGCATGTCGGAGAGTGGTTCTACCAATCGCATAAATAGAATGATTCTTTGAAACAGAACATATAGGAATTGTTTTAGGAACAATATAATTAATAAATTAAATAATACATTTAAAAAAACCCAATGGTTGATTGTTTCCTAATAGCTATTAACAGGCAATGAACTAATATGAAACCGAAAAAAAATTGAAATATTACCTTTAAATATATATATATATATATATATATATATATATATATATATATATATATATATATATATATATATATATATATTGTAATGTATTGAGGATACTGAGGGGAGTTTATAATTAAATAATTTTAATATTAAACAATTAGTGATAACGAACCTTTGTCGGCAAAACATCAAAAGGTGTTTACCTAGCCCCCTAGATTTCCCATCGGTACAGACCCCCCAGCGGTACCAGAAACCTCTGGTAGTTTCCCCCCAGCGGCGGCCAACAAGAATATGAAGATTGGTGAAAAGATAAGAAGAATAGCACAAAGGCTATACCGCTAACCGGACATTTCCCATCTCGGCCCACCCGAGGTGACGAGAATGAGAGAGAAGAACCGAGGAGTTAGTCAAGTTTTATCCTCAAGAAGAGGGAGTCGGGTTCCATCTACAAGAAGAGGATGTGGCCGTCGGTGTTCTGAGAGCAGCTGGAGGATGATGCCAAGAAAGGGGACCTAAGACTGATTTCGCCTTCGCCAGCCGGTTAAGTGTTTTAAAGGTATATTGTTATTTGTAATATTGTATGGCAAAGGTAGTAGAGAAAATGTTCCTCAGTATTCTCAATCAATGTTCTAGGCAATGTGTTGATATAATTTATATGTGTTAGTGAATAATTATAATAACGTATTAATTGAATCTTGTTTACTTTAATCTTACCCCCTATTGGATTGGTAAACACGATACCTTTGGAAAGGAAATCCATTGGTATCAGCGTAATAACATGAACTATAGAAAATAATATCAATATATATATAATATATATTATATATATATATATATATATATATATATATATATATATATATATATATATATTCTTAACCTGAGTTGTTCCTAAAATTCTAAAAATAGAGTAAAATAAGTATAGATTTTTGGAATCAGTGAAAATGCGAAAAAATTCAAAGATTCAATCCCCCCAAAACTTGGTTATAATTGACGATAGAAAAAATCTAAAAGAACTTCGAGATCAACACAAGGCGATAAATAAAGAAAAAAAATTAAATCTTCCCTATATATACACTTGTAACTCCCTTATTTTTGATGATAGAGAAAAACGTCTAAAGAGTTTTAGAATCAGAGCAGAGATATTAATTATAAAATTGAAAAAAAAAAGACAAGGAAAAAAATTTAAATTTTACCATATATATTATATACATAACTCAGATGTTTTTGAATATAGAGAAAAATAAATATAGAGAAATAATTTTAGAATCAGTAAAACGAGAAATAAAAAAACCCTGAAGAATATTACACAATGGTTTATTATTTCCAAATAACTATATTAGGATATAATAGTTTATATAGCTGTTTACAGGCAATTAACTAAAATGAAATGATATAAATAAATAATCAAAGGAAAATATTCATATACTCAAGTCAAAAATTATAATATTTGTAATTTTACTATAACTCGGTAATTATTGAAGATTGATAACAATCGAAAAAAATTGATATTAAGATACACTAAATAATTGTAAATAAAAACATAATTGAATGTTCAGAAATAGGAGAGATATAACGTTTTGAAACTAGCAGTGGCGCCAGACCCTTTTCCTTTAAATTATTTATTACTTTTCATGTTAGTTTAGAAGTTGAAAATGTTTATTTATTCGGATATATTACAATCTGTCACAACGGACAATAATAATAATTCTACAGGATTAAATTCATACAATATATACAAAAGGGAAGTAAAATTACATAAAATGGAACTAAAATAAACAAAGGTATATAATAACAAAATTTATAAATACTAAATTATAAATCGATCGAATGTGGTTTCAGTATAAAGGGTATCGTTTGAAACATATGGTGGTGAATTCTTTGCCAGTCTTAAGGTTTGTATTTTGCGTATGTGTGTTTTTTTAGCAGGCCCTTTTATTTGGCAAGCGTAAGTCCATATTGGTTTAATAAATAAGTGTACACATTAAAGTTGTATCTGGTGGATAATTTAGAATTTCTATGAAGTATCGAATACAATAGTCTCAGTCGAAAATTTTGAGTTTACGTTTTGTCTTGACGTGTTGGTCCCATGTCAACCTTTTTTCAAAAATAAGTCCTAAGTAGGTTACTGTGTCTGATTGTGGTATCTAGTGATTGTCTATGTAAACTGGAGTTCAGGTTCCATGTCTAAGTGTACATGTAACTCGTGGTGTTTGTCGTGGTTAATTTTGTATTTCCATTTCTTACACTAGTTTTGTACATTGTCTAAGTGATGTTGTAAAGTCACACTGGCTTGTGTAAGCTCTGTGTTTTTAGTAATGATTGCAGTGTCGTCGGCATAAGTCGCAGTTAGGATGTTTTCGTTTGTCGTTGAGTCATATGTGTATATTAAGTACAGAAGTGGGGCCAGGATAAAACCTTGGGGAACTCATACAGAAACTTGCTGGATTGATGAGGTCTCGGAACCCTGTCGGACAGAGAAGATCGCTTCTAAATTTGTTTAAAAATTCTTTAATTGATATAAATAACGTAGGTAAGTGAAAGTCGTGTGGTGCACGCACCAGATTTGTTTCGGTATGGAGGAAAACGCTCAAGGTCTGCGAATGTGAAAATTAGGTTTTTTCAAGAAGGTTGGTTTGGTTTTTGTTTTATTTATTGGCACAAAACATCTTGGTCATCAGTGCCAGATACACTCACTATAAGATACACTTAGATATATAACATAGATATATAAAAAACGTGTATCTTATAGTGAGTTAGGTCACTATAAGATACACGTTTTTTAAAAACAAACAATTATGGTTTTAGTTTAAATATTAAATAATAATATTAATTAAAATAAATAATGAACCAATATAACAAATGATAATAATACACTAAATAATAATACACTAAAACAAATAATAATAATACAAAATGAACGAATACATTATGAACAAATAATAATACATAATAGACAATAATGATATACATAATAAGTAATACATCCATAGTACATGAATACATACATACAGATAATACATAATTTACAAATAATACACTCATAAATAGTGCCGGATACGCTCATTTTAGAAAATTAATTAAGACAAACTTTTTTTTTTTTTTTTTTTTTTTTCAGTATTAAATAATAATATTGATTAAAACAGATAATAAGAATATGAATAATCTATAATAAAAATAAATACGACAGCGTTAGTAAAAAATAAACATATATCAAGTTATATCAGTAGACAATATTCAAGGAAAAAAAATAAAAATAATAATAAAGATAAATAGAAATAAATAAACATAAAGTAAGTCCTCAAATCCTCTTATAAAAGTCCATTTCAGAAAGGAGGCACATTAATTGGTCAATTCTATTCCCATCGTTTCCTAATGCAACCGCGACATTGTGAGGTATTCCCTTTTGGTCCAGTTGTCTAGTGTAGAAGGGACATTCCTCGAACACATGGGTAATTGTTAGGATTTCCCTACAATGCTGACATCTTGGGGGCAACTCTTAACATATTAAATGCCCATGTGTTAACCTTGTGTGCCCTATTCTCAAGCGGGCCAAGACCACCTCCTCCTGCGGTTGCTGCGACTTGAGGTTTTCCAATACTTTACTTCTTTCTTAATGGTTTTCAATTTGCTTGGATAACTGTTTTTCCATGCTTCATCCCATTTCTTCCATAAATTTTCTATAAGAGGGCGTGCTAGCTCTGATGGTGTGAGCATTGCCCTACCACGACCAGGGAGAGTGAGAGCCTCTTTAGCAGCCTTATCTGCCATTTCATTCCCTCTTATCCCTATGTGACCTGGTATCCACACATAATTGATTCTTTTCCCATTTTCAGCCATTACTTTGGTTTTCCAGGATTCTTAAAATTCCTGGATGACTGGAATGCATATTCTGTAGTGCTTTTAGAGCGCTCAATGTATCTGAGGCTATGGTGAAGTTCTCTATTGGGAGTGTTCTGGAATAATCAAGGGCCATTGCGATCGGATTCACTTCAGCTGTATATACGGAACAATATTGATGTAGTTTCGACTTGTAGGTGCATTCTGATGCGACGAAAGCTGAGCCAGTGGATGAATCTGATTTAGAACCATCTGTGAAAATTAAGTTGTGGCTGGGCAATGCGCTGATTATCTTCTCAAAGCGGTCTTTAAAATTTATTAATTTGGAATTTTGTTTACTATATTTAGCCAACTCAAGATATACATGGGGTTTCAGAAATGTCCATGGTGGTGTTTTGTTTTCTATGGATGTTATATTGATTAATTTTAACTCGTTAACAACGGACGACATTCTTTCTGCTAATGGTAAGGTTGGGTTGGTCTTTAGTTGAAATTTCGCCGAATATTTGGATTTAAAGATGTATACGTGAGCAGGGTGAGTAGCTTGTGTGATTAATTTTGTGATATAGTTTATGGCCAATTTATCGCGTCGGTAGGATAGTGGTGGTAAGCCAGATTCTGTACAAAGACTTAGAGAAGGGCTGGTCCTGAAAGCTCCTGTAGCAATTCGTATGCCTGCATGGTGTACTACATCGAGTTTAGCCAGATTGTCCCTTTTTGCCGAGCCAAAGACAAAGCAGCCATACTCCATCTTTGTACATATTATTGATAAGTATATCTTGAGTAATGTGATGCGATCTGCACCCCAACTTGTTCCAGTTAAGACTTTAAGTATATTAAGTTTTTTTACACATTTTTCTTTCAGAGATTTTATGTGATTTTCCCACGTAAGGCGTCTATCAAATTCCAATCCCAAGAATCTACAACTATTTTTCAAGAAGGGATCGGTCGGTACATACAATCATTCATAATAATTACATCAAATTTTTTAACCATCCCCCCTTATTTTAAAATAATTCAACTAGGCAACATATAGGAATGCGAGCTGTGCCTAGGGTATATAATTTTATAAAGTAAATTTATATATAAAGTCAATATTGTGAGGCTCCTTTGAAATTATTGGATTCTACTCATGGAAGGGGCCTTTTAACTTTAAGAAGACGCGGTATTACAAGAGGCCCGCGGCCATTTTAGTCGAGAACTAACCGGCTGGTAGACTGGCAGTTTGGCTGGAAGGTACGTGACTGCCATACTGGAGGTTCCAGGCTGGTACCACACTCTGGAGAAATCATCCAGAAGCAGGGTAGAATTACTCTGCTCTACAGATGTGATCAAGGCTTCAGGGCGGAGGGGTGGTCTAATATCAACGAGTAGCTTACCGGCCAATTTATTTTCATCATAGTCAGGAAATCATCTTTAAATTTCATTCCAAAAAAAAAAAAACTTGAAAAAAAAGGAAAATATTTTTTTATAACTGGAAATACATGTGACCAGGTATTAAATGTGAATGTAGGATTTTTTATTTATTTATTTTTAAATTCAGTTCCTATATATGTACAGATTACAGCTAAAAATGAATATGAGCCCCATTTAATAAACGAGCTGAAAATTTTTTATTTTTTTTTTTATTTATTTTTTTTCTTAACCGCCATATGGATCAGCTGATGCGCTCGATGATAACAGTCATACGTTACTTCGTCTCTCAGAATTTTTGCTTTTTTTAAGTAGGAATTCGCTTGAGTTCAGTCTGGAAAACATCACTAGACCTCAGGAATACTACAGCAGTGAATATTGGAGAAATTTCGGTAAGCAAAGTTATAATTTACTTTGTACAATCAGGAAAAAGTGAAAGGAGGGTCACTGATCAGCTGCTTGCCGCTAGCTCGGCAAGCTCGGGCTTGCTTTTCTTTTCCTTATCTTTCTTTTATTTATTTTTTTTTCTTTCTTATTCTTATTCCATTATATATTTATTCCTATTTATTTTTTTTAATCAATGCGATATTTTCATCAAGTGATGTCTTCGAAAGTTACAAATAAAAGATCTAGATCTGCAGGTTCAAACTCGTCTCCCACAAAACAGAGACCTCGGCGTGATAATAATAAAAAAATGATTCCACCAGCGACTGCTTCAGCTACCTCTTTAGGATCTGAACCACAGCCTAGCACATCACAAGGATTAACTGAAGAATCGCCGTTTTTTTACACCGAACCCATTTCAGATCCTTCAAATTGCAAAAGAAACAATGGAATCTTCTCCTATACCAAAAGAACCACAACCTCCACCAATATTTGTTAAAAATATTAAAAACTTTCAACTACTGTGTGCGCATTTAAACAAATTAACCGATCCTAACAGTTATTATTGTATAAGTAGAACCAGTGATACTAAAATATCCCCGACTACCGCCGAAACCTACAGAAAAATAGTAAAATATCTGACTAAAGCTGATTTTCATACATATCAGTTACGCCAGGAGAGAGCTTTAAGGGTTGTAATTAGAAACCTACACCCTTCGACACCAGCAGCAGCTATCCAAGAAGAACTGACGGAGATGGGCTATAAAGTGCGACAAGTCACCAACGTCCTAAAAGATAAAATTCCACTGCCTCTATTCTTTGTGGACTTGGAACCATCAGCAGGAGTTGAAAAAATTTATGACCTCAATAGATTATACTATACTAGTGTAAGAGTTGAAAAACCTTACACTAAGAAAGAAATAGTTCAGTGCCACAATTGTCAGGCATATGGTCATACCAGAAGTTATTGTCACCACATACCACGCTGTGTGAAATACGGTGAACAACATAAGTCAGAAGAATGTACAAGACCAAGATCAACACCCGCTGTTTTTGCTCTGTGCCTCAAGGACCACCCGGCTAGCTACAAGGGATGTCAAATCTACAAGAACCTCAAAAGCAGATACCAAAAACCTCAGAATCTGGATGAAACAGCTGAACCGATCAAAAGCAGAAGACAACCTTCAAAAACAATTGATTCCAATGTAACATTTGCCCATCTACTTGGAGGTGGGAACCAGAACAAAGAGGCCGAGGCCCTGCCGGAGCAACGCACACTTCAAAATCCTCAACCCGTTCCACAACCAGCTATTCCTCGAAATTTACCCAACCCTCAAAAACCTCATCCGCATCAGATTTCTCATATTCCTCCTCCATCAAATGTCTCAGACCTTACAAGTTTGATGACATCCTTCATCACTGAAATCAAATCCCTCGTTATGCCGCTAATATCACTACTTACTAATCTTGTATCAAACTTAATCCCTTCCTTAAAAAATCCTTAAATGACTTCACCTAACTCCTTATCCATTCTCCTATGGAATGCGAATGGTGTTAGAAATCATACTGACGAACTTACAGCTTTATTGCAAGACAAAAACGTTGACGTAGCACTTATTACTGAAACTAGACTAACCACTAAACAGTTCTTCAAAATACCTCAATACGTAACATACCGTACGGACCACCCAGACGGCAAAGCCCATGCCGGTACTGCGGTCATTGTGCACCAGTCCCTCTCTCATCACTTACTCCCACTTGCTACTCATGATTTCCTACAAACCACAGCCATAGTAATCAAAACTTTTTCCTTTCCGGTAACCCTTACATCAGCATATTGCCCTCCTAAACATTCCATTTCCAACACCGAATTTGTATCCTTTCTAAATTCCTTAGGAAATCTTTTCATTCTGGGTGCAGACTTAAATGCCAAGCATCAACAGTGGAGTTCGAGAACCACGAATTCTCGTGGACGAAATTTGCTGTCTGCACTCAACTCCTGTCATTTCAATCTCCTACCTCCTGATTCCCCTACCTACTGGCCAACCGATCCCAACCGTAATCCTGACATCCTTGAATTCTTTATCCACAGCGGATTAGGCTCCCTCAACTTATCTGTAACTCGACTTGATGAACTATCCTCAGACCATAGTCCACTGATCCTAAAAGTATCTCTCACTCCAACTCCAAAACCTATCTCACCGTCATTTATCCGAGGCCCTGTCAACTGGAACCTATTTCACCAAATCCTGACCGATAGTATTAACCTCAGAGCGACCCTCAAAACCCCAGAAGACCTTGACGATTCCGTCTACTCCTTCACCACCGCCATTCAGCAAGCTGTCTGGACTGCCTCCTCTCCTAAGCACTCCAATATAACTCCTCACCAAAACCATTTGCCTCAACACCTTACAGACCTAATGCCAGATCATTATGGCACCGCACCCGACACCCAACAGATCGCCGCTCCTATAACTTCTATTGTAGACAATTGAAGCAGGAGTTGGCGACCTTCCGTTCCCAGTCCTTTAATTCCTACCTCTCCTCTCTGTCAGCTAGTGATAATTCCCTGTGGAATGTCACGAAGAAAATTTTAAAATCCCATCAAGTTTCTCATCCTCTCCGGCGTGGTGATGACTCCTGGGCTGCGTCTAATAAAGATAAAGCCGAGGAATTCGCCACACACCTCTCCAAAGTATTCACTCCTCACCCGGAATCCCATACCGCAGCAGTACAAGACTTCCTTTTGTCACCAATACCTCTTTCTCTACCTCCTAAAGCTATTAATCCCTCTGAGGTTAATTATCTTCTCCAGAAACTGACCCTCCGTAAATCTCCTAGACATGATCTCCTTACCCCCCAGGTCCTGCGTCAACTTCCACAGAAAGCTATTATATTCCTTACCTATATCTACAACTGCATCCTACGCACCACCTATTTTCCTCTCTTGTGGAAACATTCTACAATCATTCTCTTTCTAAAACCAGGTAAACCTTCCAGCAACACTTCATCCTACAGACCTATTAGTCTACTCCCTATCCTCTCAAAAGTCTTTGGAAAACTCCTTCTAAAACGAATCCGGCCTATATTAGAATCACAAAATCTTCCTTCCCATCAGTTTGGTTTCCGTGCTCATCATTCCACTGTTCAACAAGGACTCCGAGTTGTAGACCATATTTCCTCAGCCCTTGAATGCAAAGAGTATTGTTCTGGTGCGTTTCTGGACATAGCGCAAGCTTTTGACCGGGTATGGCACACCGGATTACTTTTCAAGCTTAAAACGCATTTACCCCAGTCTCTATACCTCATTCTCCGATCCTATCTCTCAAACCGCTTCTTCCGTATTCGCTGTGGTGTAGAATTTTCTAACTTTTATCCCATTGAGGCCGGTATTCCTCAAGGCAGCGTCTTGGGACCCGTCCTGTACATCCTTTACCCTGCTGATATTCCTAATCATCCTGACACCTTTCTGGCAACATTTGCAGATGACACCGCCATCCTATCATCCAATTCCGATCCTGAAATAGCATCCTTAATCCTGCAAAGACACCTTTGTCTTACCGAGGACTGGTGTAATGCTTGGCGTATTAAGGTTAATGAAAGCAAATGCACTCACGTCACCTTCACCCTTCGACGCAAATCTTGTCCAATGGTTCATTTCAATTCCATACCACTTCCTTCTTCAGACACAGTCCGGTATCTTGGCTTACTACTAGACAAAAGATTGACGTGGAACCCACATACAAGACTTAAACGAAAAGAACACAACAGACGATTCGGACAGTTATACAGACTGCTAAACAAAAAATCTAAGCTTACAGTTGACAACAAATTATTACTTTACAAGACAATACTGAAGCCAATCTGGACCTACGGACTTGAACTGTGGGGGACAGCTAAACGTTCTAACATCAAACGCATTCAATCCTTTCAATCCAAAGTCCTCCGAACAATAGTAAATGCTCCTTATTATGTCTCCAACTATACCTTACACCACGACCTTAATGTTCCATTTATTTCAGACCTGATTCATCTAAATTTTCCAAATTCCACCATAACCTCATTTATCATCCTAATCCTCTAGCACAATCCCTATCCAGCTCCACACATCCATACAATCCTCCTAGAAGGTTGAAACGGCAGTGACCCCGAGACATATTGTAAACATCTATTCTGGAGTTCTGACACTGGTCAGATTCTCCTCTCATGTGCGGTGTGATTGTGGCTCTGGCGCCCTCACTTAGCTTCCGCTGGCTCTCACCAGTGATGCGGCTGAGAGGGAGGCGCTGGGATCCTTTGGACTCTGCTTGTCCTTCCACAAGTGGGAGGACAAGCCCCGTCCGGGGTTCCCGAGCTGATTGTAAATATTGTACATAGGTATGAATGTGACATGTTTTGTTTATTTATTTGTTAACTTCAATTATTTGTATTTATTTTGTCTATAAATTTTGTTATTGTATACGTTTATTTATTTTGATTTTATTTTATGTAATTTGACTTTCATTTTGTTTATATTGTAAATATTGTATGATTGAGATCCTGTAGCACTATTATTATTGTCTATTATGACAAATTGTAATAAATACGAATAAAAAAAAAAAAAAAATACCGCTATATCTCAATTTTTTTTTTTTTTGTAATCTTTTCTTTTTACTGTATCTAAATACATATTAAGGATGTTTCTGTTATTTTCTGTTTATTATTTTTTGTTAAATCTATCACTGATTCTTCCTGTTAGTGAACTAAACATGGTTTATTTATTTATTTTTTCATATCCCTTCTTGTTAGCTGTTCTTAAAAGCTTATTTTTTTGAATATTTTCCTTTTTTTGCATGTATGCATTTTAAGAATGTCTCTATTATATGTATAATATATAATTATCTTATAAGAATCTATATGAGGTGATGGGGCTCACCTTTTGGTTTAAGTAGATTCTTAAAGCTAAGCTTTTTAAGTAGACCAAAAGCTAAATCTCAATATTCTGTCATCGTTGAGGTAATACAGAAGGTGTCAGCTTAACATATATGGGATTATTTACAAGTTTGATCGTCTCATATAACTTTTTATTCCTTGTAGATATGAATTCGGAAAGTTTGTTCATTTTTAATTCCTCGTGAATTCTAGAGGTTTTAGATCTTTGCAATGACGTTATTTTCAAAATTTTCCTAGTACGCCATTATTAAACGATTGTAAACGTTTTTCGATTGACTTAGCAATATGCGGAAAGATTGGTGCACCATATAATAGGATTGAACGTATAATAGCCTTATATATTGATATCTTCAGTAGAAGAGACATACTCGAAGAATTAATTAAGTGATGAAGTTACCCTAATTTTTGCATCACTGTCTTAATTTTTTTTGCTAAAGTGGACCCAAAACTTTAAATGTCTATCCAAGGTGACTCCGAGATAGCTTATATGTTTGGGTAGTTTAATTTTGCAGGGCTAGACATGGTAAAAAAATTATATAAAATAATTAAAAAAATTAAGAATTTATGAGGATTGATCGAAAAAACAGGGAAGCGTTGGTGAGATAGTTCTTATAGTGCCTACGGTGGTTGACCGGCAATACTGCACTGCAGTGAGGCCAGGCTTCGCATGAGAACAACGCTCATTTGCTTTAATTTCGAATTTCCATGAATAATTTATAATTTACTGAACTGCTTAAAGGAGAAAAAACTATTAATTAATCGAAAAACCGTCTGTTGATCACACTCAATTCTTTTTGTAATTTTTGGACAATTAAACAAAAAAATATTACTTTTTAATGATATCGTTATTATTTTTATTAAAATGTCATTCCATATAGCAAAAAAAATATATATATGAAATATATAGTAATAGAAACCATTAAAATCATTAGAAAGCATTACAGCCTTCTATGCCCAAGTCAGGTGTTCAATCCGAAGGAGGTCTTAGGATTTTTTAATAGGAGTAGAAAATCCTTAATTATGACGTTCTTCGTAGGGGACGTAAAAAAGTGGTTTCGAGCCTGTGCGATGTCAATTACCCGTCAAAGATCTCTATCCTAACCAAACCTGGATAGGCAAAATTTAGGACTCCCACTGTAGGATCGTTTAATTAGCGACACTATCTTAAAGTGACGTTAAATAAAATCACAAATTTTGGGGTTCAAGTTTTCACCAGAATAAATGTTAGTTTCAGGGTGCAGCCAAAAGAATACACAATTAAGATATAAACTGAATAAACAGTTGCCGACGTTTCGACCTAAATTAAATCAGAACATAAATAAATCATTACAATGAAGCAATAATCTAAACCACATCCAACACCCTCCATCCTCATCTTCTAATCTTTCCCCACAAATTTTTAAAGACATCTCCCTCACCCGATCCTTCCTGATGTCCCATAACGACATAATTATCACCAAAGCAGACAAAGGCAACAAGACAAAAAGATTATTGCTTCATTGTTCTGACGCTCTCCATTCAAACGCCCTGAAGAAGGCCTATAATTTACGTCGAAATGTCGGCACCTGTTTATTAAGTTTATATCTTAATTGTGTGTTCTTTTGACTGCACCCAGAACTAACATCTCTTACTTACTCACACAGTGAACCATTCTCCCTTCACTAGGAATAAATGTTATAGGATCTCCTGTGCCTAAATGACCAGGTTCCTCAAAATTGTCTATGTGTATGTGGTAAGTCTAGCAAGAAAACAATAAGTTTTATTAAATTCAAATTTAATATGTTAAAAGCGTTTATGCCTGAGATGTGTCAGTAACGGTTTGAATGAAATTGGCGAACCATAAATGGCACTTAATATGATGTATCTTCCACAATTTTACGATTCCCCCCTCCCCCAAAAAAAAAAAAAAAGCTTCAATGATTCTGATAAAACTCGCTGTATCGATTTAAATTTGTACGAACTTTAAACGGTTTAGACGTTTTTATGATTGGAATAGCCAGACAGAACTTAAATGCCGATATTCATAATCTTTAATTTCTAAAGTACCTTTGATTTTGTGAAAAAAAATATAAAAAAATGACTATTTCATGTAATTAGCATTGCTGAAAACGGTTAAATACAAAAGATGAAAGAATTAACAGCCAGTAAATGGAGAAAAGAGCAAATATGCTTGTTGATAAATTTTTTTCTAAACAAAACATAGTAATATAGATGTATAATATACAGAAAAAATATTATCCTCTACACAAAGTTGTGAAAGGAATGTAAACATAAACATAAGCAATTGTTGTAAATAAAAATTGTTATATTATTTAATGGAAAACATATGTTACTATCGAAACTCAATGATATTCTTGAAACTCTTGAAAGTCGTGTGTCGGGCGTAGCAGATTTAAAAAATACATATACATGAAATTTAGTAAATGTTTTCTCAATCTAACAAATGGTGGATATTGTATATTTATCCATTCATGTTAAATTAAAAGCTTTAAAACAAAAATACTTACTTTGTACGAAACAAAGGCTGTAGGTACTATGAAACTTTATGAAGGTGAAACAATGGATTTTAAATGCACATGGAAAATCATCCAAATGGATAAAAAGTCATTAATGACAAGGTAATTTTGGAGAAGATTACTTACAAATACCAGCATGGAACTGTACAAAGAAATATCAAAATGGGAAAGAAGGTTGAAATTTATAGTTACCAAATGAGGATGGAATAGGACCGATCCAATAATTTGAGTGGACCTAATACAGATTGAGAACATCCAAGGATAGTTTAAGGAAATTAAAAAGGAAGTAGGGAGTCTTAAGGTCAGAGAAGAGGACGACCTAGGCAAAAGAGGACTTTAGAAAGAAGTTAAATACAAGAATGCATTAAAGAAAAAAAAAAAAAAAAGAAATACTCTAGACAGAGGAACGAAGAATGGGGGTAGGGTATAAGAGGAGATAAAGTGAATGTAGGAATAAATAAATGAGAATAAATGAAATACATCTAGTCCTTTCATTACGATTCATATTAGTCATATATTACTATATATAAACCGATATTAATTTAATGTTACTCAAAATAATTTAAAAAAAAAAAAATCGAATTTATTAAATATGAATTAAAAAGTTGTTGGCCTCTTTTCTCTTCAAGTCCTTTTTGCTATATATTTTAATTATTTTTGAAACAATCATCAAGGATTTTTTGTTTATTTGTTTATTTATTTACCCTCATATTATGCTGCTGTGACTAATCAGACAAAGCTAAATTGCTAGTCATAAATTTTGCATATCCAGGTTTAATTAGGATTTGGGGTCTTTAACGAGTAACTGACATCGCATAGGTTTGGGACCACCTATTTACGAAACTTCCGTAGGACGATATACCTAAAAATTTTTTACTACCATTAAAAATCCTAGGGCAGCCTATCAGGTTTGAACCCGTGACCTTGGTCATAGAAGTCTGTTGTGCTAGCTAATACACGACAACTGGCACCGCCAAGTATTGTGGAATCCACAGGTTAAATAGATTCAGAAGTAAAAGAAGCTTTGCTGTACTTCAAAATCTTTCAGAAAAATAGCGAATTATGTTTTTTCCTGAAAAAAAAAATAAAATAAAATAAAGTAGAAATAATAAAAGTTTAAATTGTGTAAAAAAAATGTATATAATATATATCGTCTAATTTTGAGTCAGTAAGTTCAGAATTAATGGTTTGTTTAAAATGGAATCACGTTAACTCAAACTAGGAAACGGGAGATATATGAATATTAACTACATGTTGTATTATAAAAAAATAAAGAAAGAAATAATAAATCAAATAGAATAGGAAAAACATTTTTTAGTTTAGTTGAACAACTACAAGATTATTTAATCTTTCCTCCCATAGAAACGTACAAACAACTATTATCAAGAGCTACTATGAAAATGTGTATGATTTAACAATAATTATAACACACATATATTTTTTTTGGAAATAGTTATAATTTATTCCGTTCATTCATTGGTCTTTGAAAAAAAAATAAAATATATATATATATTGATATACTGAAAGTTATGAGTATATCAGGAGACTTGAATGCTTTTATTGATAATTAAATTATATAGTTAGGGTCATTTGTGGTGTAGCGGCTAGCATAACAGCCTTCTATGTCAAATATCATCTATGTAAAATCCAGACGTCGAAGAAAACAAATCAGTCTGCCTGAATTTGGACAAAAGAAAGAACCCTTAATTGGTTATTTATATATATATATATAAGCTACTTTATTACAACTTAGACGGTATATGTCGTTCCCTAATAGGCCCAGCCGCCACTTCGCTCAGTCCTTATAATCTTCCTCAGTGAGGCCCCTAGCCGCCATAGCTTCATGTAGCCCTTCCAACCATCTCTTTTCCATATGGTATATGAACGGTAATTGATATTCGTCAACAAATTAAATTTCCCACCAAACAAAACTCATCGACAAGGTAAGTTATGATCAGAGATATTTCGTGTGGAACATAGGAGTTGTGTGATCAGCTGTGGTGCAGTAGATAGCAGAAGGGACTTCTATGCCAGCCGCGGTTTCAAACCCTGCAGATGGGCAATTTTTCTTGTTAAGTAAAAAATCCTTGGTTATGCTGTCCTTCCAAGGTGACGTAGACTGGTGGTCCCGAGCCTGTGCGATGATAGGTACTTGTTAAAGATTTCTTCCTAGCCCAATTTGAATTGATCTTGGATAGTCAATAATCAGAACCAAAGTATATATATATATATACATATATATATATATATGTTCCTGAAAATCTTCTTAATTATTATCGTAAATTATTAACCGTATAGGGAGCGTGGTCTAGAGGATAGAGCGCTAGTCTGCTCCAGGTCCTGGGTTCGAATCCCGGCTGTGACATAATATTATTTATTTGTTTATTCAGTCGGGAGGTGACCCTAAGGTATGGAGACCCTCCTAGGGCAGACCCAGCCTCTATAAAGTGGGTACCCAAAATAACTGGGGAAAAACCTGGCGGCTTTTTTTTTCTATTTTATTTCAGTAATTGTAAACTTTTTTATTTGTATTTAATTTACCCAAGTCTACAAAGCACATTTTTATCATTCTGAATATTTTATTCTAAAGAGACATGTCCCAGGGTAATAAAGAATTTATTTAAATAAACATATTTAGAAATGAATTAACCTCTTTTTTGCATGAGATATCTATGATATAAAAGGTAACATTCTTATGTTTTTTTGTTTTTTTTTAAATATATGAATTTTGTTCATTAAAATCCAATTTACAATTCTAGCCATTTTTTTTTTAAACGCTTTAAAGTACGCCTGAGGGAAACTTAAAACAACCATTAGTGTGGAAGGAAGGCCTAAACGAGCATAGTTCTCTCAAAGTAATTTTAAACTTGAATGAATCAGCTGAAAATAAACATAGGGCTGCTGTATTTTAAATTAAAGGATGGAACGTTTTGAGAATTAAACCTATCCATCTTTTCATTTTTTTTTTGGGTGGGGTGGAAAAATTAATAATTGTTGTTTTTATCTCTGTGTAACTTTTCAGATATTTTTTATATTCAAACCATTGCAAAACTGTATCATTAATTTATGATAAATATACTCATATTAATCAATCATAAACATATCCGCCGAAGAAATGTGTGAACTTATGTTATGGAGACGCTCATGGGATTTACTCAGCCTCCCACAAACGGGTACCCGAAAATTGCGGAAAAACCTGGCAGTGAGGCCTTCTTGTACGTTCTTTATAACTTAAAGCCCTTTGGAAAAAATCTCTTCCTAATTTCAATTTATTATTAAAAAAATACCTTTAATAATATTGGATGAATTATTTTAAATATTAATACATAATACCGTATATTTAAAACCATCTCTCCAGAGTTATGTTACCAGCAACGGTTATTTGGGTTTATGAGAGCTTTAGTTCGTGTATTTACGTTGTTTTCACCATAACAGTACTTTCTTCCTTTGACTTATTTTATATAAGCCCGTGAAAGTAATAACTATTTAAATCAATCAATAACTAATTTATCTTATCTTTATACCGAATCAAAATAGCTTTTTTCCCACACCCGTAGGCAATACTTCCTTGAATCTTTTCTATACCAAACCACCAACTCCCAACATCCTCCCTATATCTATAACCTCCTGCAGTTCAAATCCTCAATTTATCCACTAAAGACGAGATCCCGTATGACCAACCTTTATATCTCTTCCCACAGAACAAAAAAATATGAATACTCCTCCCAGTCCCGTTCGACTAGTTTCTGGAATTCCCTCCAATCAAACATCTGTCATGCTCCATCCCTCACCACATTCAAATACCTTCACTTCCAGTAACTTCTACCATCCCAAAATGACGAAGCCTGACGATGTAATCATTTTTAGAAAAATTCTTTTCAATATTTTAATTATTTTTAACAAGATTTAAGATTGTTTATCTTTTTTATCTATAAAACTTCTTTTAGTTTAATCGTTACAGTAATTTTTGATTATTTTATATTGTCATTAGAAGTTGTTGTTTCTTATTATTATATTATATTATTTTTATTTATGCTTTAATAAGTTTATTTTTCATTAATTCTTGGCCAGATAAAGATCATTTATTATATCAAAGCTTATGTTATTCTCAGAGGACTTATTATTAGAAAAAAGAAAATATTGATTTATTTATTTTTCTTCTTTTTGTTTTATATTCAAAAGTATTTATTTTTCATTTTGTTCAGCACATTTATTTTCTGAGGATTTTTGTAATTTAAATTATTTCATTTTATTTTTTTAATTTTATGTATATATGTACCCATAATTGTAAATATTAGTTAATTATGTTCATTTTGCCTGTTGGCCAGACATGTATGTCATAAACTGTACAAATCTATTATTCTTAAGGGAACCAGACCCAGAATAAAAATTACTTTCTATTCTATTCTAACTGTTTTTACTGCTTAAATGTTTGTTCGGACTGATTTACTAAGATTTCCGTACAAATTTACAGCGATTAGCACTAGTAGCACGATTAAAACTTGCGTGGAGAGAGGCTTGCAAGTTTAAGTCCAAGTTTAGCCTAGGGTGACTGAGCTTGTAAAACAGAAAGCCGGGAAACCTTGCTCGTGTATGAAGTTTGTTGTAGTGAGTTTAGCAAGGTAGGTGTTCCGGGCCAGCTTACAACCGAAACCTCTTCGTGCTAATTCAATGTTACTATACATCAATTAGACTAAATAATATACAAAATAATAATACGATTAATCAACTAAATCATCAAAATAAGCTTTCACACTCCTCGTTAAATGAATTAAAAGGCTTGTG
The DNA here is from genome assembly GCA_023052935.1 of Piezodorus guildinii. NCBI lineage: Eukaryota > Metazoa > Arthropoda > Insecta > Hemiptera > Pentatomidae > Piezodorus > Piezodorus guildinii. Next base: position 34,039,439 of record CM041298.1, on the reverse strand, counting down.
CGCCCAACACACGACATTCATTTCCCCATGATGTTGAAATCAATTAAAGAACTTTTTAAGAATTGAAAATAAGTTTAAATTTTTCGATGGTAACATCTTATTTAGATTAAACTAAATATACAAAAGGATAAAACTCAGCAATGACAATTATCATATAGAACAATCACTTGGTTTTATTCACTTATCATTATTCTCCATTACCGAATATAGCATTGTAACTTAGATATTTTTTAAAATTATATATTCAGCCATAACGGTTTATTGTACATCAATATTACTATTCTCATGTTCTAAAAAAATAAAAAAATAAAATTCAGGCTGTCGTATGGACTGCCGATAGAAGTGTAAACTTTTTTTGGGATTCTCGATTTGCGCTATAATGTTTTGGAAAGAAGAATACGTTCGTGAATGTAGATAATGTTGTATATTATACAACGGTAAACTATACATCTATATTACTATTTTTACTTTCAGTTACTATATATAGTAAGGAAAATATTGCGATCGTGAAAATTTTCGAATTCCAGTTTCCAACGGAAATACTCATTTTAGGGTCCCCTGAGTCCAAATAACCAAGTCCCGCTAAAAGGTCTGTGTATGTGTGTGTGTGTGTAGTAACTCCAGGGCGGAAACGGTAAATCCTATGAAACTGAAATTTCATATTTAAGACAAAAATACGCCCGAGACGTTACAAAACCTTTTTCACCAAAATAGGCTTACCAGAAGAGCCACTTTATACTATGCATTTTGCACCTTTTTTCGATTTTCTCAAAAACGGTTCCGACGATTTTGATTAAACTCGTTATATCAATATAAAATTTAATGGGACTTAATATCATGTAGGTTTCATTCTGATTAAAATGGTCTGACAGGGCTTAAATGCCGATATTTTAAACATTCTTCCCTTAAAGTACCTTTAATTTTGTTGATTTTATAAAAATAACTATATTATCTTGTTTTTATTGATGAAAAACAGCTAAATATGCAAGTTGAGCGAATTTGAAAAGCAACTAAAGGAGAAAACTGAAAAAATATTTTTTAAGGCAATTATTCGTTTTTGAACATAAGAACAGTAATATATATGTATGATACGCCGTTGGAAAGCTAAAGATTTAAGAAAAAATATTATCTTATACTCAAGATTTTAAAAGTTAATAGAGAGTGATGAAAAGAAGATAACACTAACTGATTATTTTAGATAATAATATAATAGATTTTTTAATAAAACACATGTATCTATATAAATTCAATTTAATTAATCCTTCAATAGATTCGCGTATTTTTATCTCTAACTGTATTTGAAAATTCTTTCATTGATTTTAAAAATGGAGGTAAGTGAAAGGTGTTGCCCGCACCAGATTTTCGTGTTTAAATCACACAAAAATTGCATTTAAAATATGTTTGCACTTTTCTCCTTTAGTTGCTTATCCAATCCGCTTGCATATTTACCTGCTATTTATCAACGCTAACAAGACACATCATCAGACTACTTCAATTAGAATTTAACTTCATCATATTAAAGCCCATCAAATTTTACATCGATATAGCGAGTTTAGTCGAAATCGAAAATAAAAAGGTGTAAAATGCATGGGAAAAAGTAGGACTTCTGACTTCTGGTCATTTTGATGAAAAAGTTGCTGTAACATTTCGCGGGTATAGTTGTCTTAAATATAAAATTTCAGTTTCGTACGACATTCAATTTTTCCGCTAGTATAACCACATATGGACATACACGCATGCACGCACACACACACACACACACACACACACACACACACACACACAAACACACACACGGTCTGCGACCACGGTGGGAGTCTGTAACCCATACGTGGCGCGTCCCCAGGTGGCGGATAGGGGAAAGCTCGCTAGAAATAGAGGGTTAGAGGGAAATAAAATACCTCTCGCGGACCGAACAGACTAGGGGAAGGAACCCCGAATAATAAACCAACCATGGTGAGTCACGTGAAAATGACAAACCTTACGGTGCAGGGGGTCGGATCCCCAGTACCGGCGTCTGGGAATGCGGGTTCTCAGGTGTCGTTATCCAGCGACCGCAGTGCTGCAGTAGTGGATCACTTGGCCACTGCAGTTACTAATGCTTCAAGTGAAGAAAGGAGAAAGGAATTGTGGGAAATTTTTGGAGAAAAAATTGGTAACCTCCACGAATTTGTCAAGAAGGCTAAAAATACCAATAACAAAATCAAAGCAGAAGTAATTTCAATTCGGATGCTTTACGATCAATTGTCAAGAATAGACGAAAACCCGGAACGGTTATTGAGTGGTAATAGTTGCGGAACTCAGACCAAGTCGAGTTTGCGACCTCCCAACGAGGATTCTAAAGTACTAACATCAGGTACTCGAGAGGAGAGAAAGCCAGCTAACGGTCAGGATGATCAGGTCTTGGCTGTAGCTGAAAATAACTCGGGAAAGGAGGCTAGTGACCAATGGAAAATAAAGTCGAAAAAGAAGAGAAAAAAAAAGGTGGTAGAGCAGAAAATACGAACGAAACCTCCGCGTCCAGATGCTTTGATGGTGACTGCAAAGGAGGGCTCAACGTACGCAGATATTCTGCGAACAATAAAAAGCGATCCTGACCTCCAAGACATAGGTGATAAAGTGCAAAAAATACGAAAGTGCACCTCGGGCAGTCTCCTTCTTGTGTTGGATAGGAAAGCACAAGAAAAGACAGAACAAATTCGTACTGCAATTGCAAATAAAATGGGTGACAAAGCAGAGGTCACGTGCAAGAGAGACTTTGCTGCTTTAGAATTAAAAGACCTTGATGAACTAACTGATGCCGAAGAAGTGCATGAAGCCCTTCGAAATCAAATAGAAGGTGCCGAAAACATTGATATTTCTGTGGTGAAGTCACTTCGCAAGGCTTACGGTGGCACACAGACAGCTGTGATAGTTTTGCCTAGGGAACTTGCGAGAAAAGCTTTAGAAAAAGGAAGCATCCGAGTTGGTTGGGTTAGCAGTCGGGTAAGAGAAAAAATTTCTCCTCAAAGATGTTTTCGTTGCTTCGATTATGGTCACTTGGCGAAATATTGCAAGGGAACCGACAGAACAAAGCTCTGCTTGCGATGTGGCGAAATGGGACATCCAGCAAAAGATTGTAACGGTGAATCGAACTGTCTGCTATGCCCTGAGGGAGCAAACCGCAGGCATCCAACGGGTTGCTTTAAATGCCCTATTTACCAACGAGCGGTTGAAGCAGTTATTAAACGCCGATGAGGTTTTTACAGCTGAACCTTAATCATTGTGAAGCTGCACAGGACCTCTTGTGGCAAACTATCAGTGAGAAGGACATCGATATCGCTATACTATGCGAGCAGTACAGAGACGTCGATGGTCCCTGGATGAAGGACCTTAGTAGCCGAGCAGCTATATGGGTCAGTAAGGACCACTTCATACAGGAAGTCCAACCGATTCGAAGAAGAGGATTCATATGGATCAGGGTAAAAGACATTTATATTTGTAGTGTCTACGCATCACCTAGTGCACCACAAGATGAATTTGAGGCTCTACTTGATGGTATTGAGCATGAACTGCGTGGTCGACAACCTCTTATAATCGCTGGTGATTTCAACGCATGGGCTACTGCATGGGGTAGCAAATATACAAATAGGAGAGGCGAATGTCTTCTCGACACGTTTGCTACTCTTGATGTTGTTCTCCTAAATACCGGCTCTACTCCGACGTTCTCTAGGAATGGTACTTCCTCGATAATTGATTTGACTTGTGTAAGTGCTAACCTTGCCTGTCAGGACTGCTGTTGGCACGTTAGTGATCATTATACCCATAGTGACCATCAGGCCATCTGCTTTCAAGTCAGTGTTCCAGATGGAAAACTGAAAAAAATAAAAACGCTGCCAGCAGTAGGTTGGAACCATCGATCCTTCGACAAAGATTCCTTTGACATCATGATGAAAGAAAGAATCGAATTACCAGAAACAGTAGAAGAAAGTGTAACACGGTTGATGAAGTTTATTACTGATGCTTGTGATGCATCAATGGCCAGATCTTCCAGGAGAAAACGACACATGACAGTATATTGGTGGACCGATCAGATTGCTGTTCTCCGGCGAGTCTGTTTTCGTACCAGAAGATTAGCCCAGCGAGCGAGAGGTTGCTTACAATATGAGGCACGGAATCAGGAACATAAGCAAGCTAAGAGGGACTTAGTTAAGGCAATAAAAGAAAGTAAGCGTAACTGCTGGAAGAGGCTGTGTGATGAGGTAGAGGAAGACACGTGGGGAAGGCCATACAAAGTGGTTATGGCCAAACTGAAAAGTTCGAAATTGCCGCCTCCGAGCTGTCCAGAATTGCTAGGAAAAATAGTGGCAGTGCTATTTCCAAGACGTTCAGAAGTACCCATTGGTATTATAGCAATGCCGGATCTAGAACCAGTGCCGGAAATCACGATGGAAGAGCTAGACTTAGCATGCAGGAAAATTGCGGATTCCAAAGCTCCGGGCCCGGATAATATCCCCAATATTGCCTTGAAAATGGCTATCATGTCAAGGCGACAAATCTTCTTAGATGTGTACAATACCTGTCTCAGTGAAGGTATCTTTCCAACACAGTGGAAGAAGCAACGTCTTGTGCTCCTGCCAAAAGGAAAGGGATCTCCGGAAGATCCTGCTTCTTATCGACCAATATGTCTCCTGGACACTGCTGGCAAGGTACTGGAGAGGATCATTTATGGCAGGTTAATTGACTTTAGTGAAGGAGTCAGAGGATTATCTGATGACCAGTATGGTTTTCGGAAGGGCAGATCGACAATAGATGCCATCGGTTTTGCTATCAAAACTGCTCAGGAAGCCACTGCGGGAAAGAGATGGAGAAGAGGTAGTAAGAAGTACTGCGCCATTATAACATTAGACGTTAAAAATGCCTTTAATTCAGCTCGGTGGGATTGTATCTTAAACGGATTGAAAAATATGCAAGTCCCATATTACCTAATGAAGATTATTGAGAGTTATTTTACCGACAGAATTTTAAGGTATGATACGAAAGCAGGATTAAAAAGCTACAAAGTCACAGGTGGCGTTCCTCAGGGTTCGGTTCTAGGACCACTTCTGTGGAATATAATGTATGACGGTGTGCTCAGGTTACCCCTGCCAGAAGAAACTACTACGCTTGGTTTTGCTGACGATCTGGCAATCATAGTTCGGGGGAAACTCTTGGAGGAGATATCTTATAATGGGAACAAGGCTATCTTTATGATTCGTCAATGGCTCTCAGCGGCAGGCCTTCAGCTTGCTGATCATAAAACTGAGGCAGTATTGATAACCAGTAGGAAAGTGAAGGAGACAGTCAGTTTCACCGTCGGGGAGTTCGATATCCTATCCAAGTCATCAATTAGATATCTCGGAGTGCATATTGACGCTAGAATTCGATTTGTTGAACACCTGCTTAAAGTTAGTAATAGAGCAGCGAATGTGGTAAATGAATTGGTCAGAATCATGCCAAATATTGGTGGACCAAGGGGAAACCAGAGGAAGCTTCTGGCCAATGTAGCCAGTTCCACGCTTCTGTACGCAGCACCGATCTGGGCAGAATCCTGCCAAGTGCAATCATATGTCCGGAAAGTTATTAGTGTGCATCGGAGAAGTGCCCTGCGTGTCGCTCGAGCTTTTCGCACTGTGTCCTACGACGCTGTATGCGTCATCGCAGACATGCCTCCGATTGATCTTTTGGCAGATGAACGTAGAAGGATCTACCGAAGAAAACAAGAAGAGAAGGATGCTCACTGGGCTTCTTTAGCAAAACAAGAGAGAGTTCATACACTTGATATATGGCAGAGACGCTGGAACGCTTCATCTTGTGGAAGATGGACCTACCGCCTAATTCCCGACATATCGACATGGTTATCCCGGAAACATGGAGATGTAGATTACTATCTCACTCAGCTGCTTACTGGGCATGGTTGCTTCAGAGCGTACTTAGCCCGTTTCAAAATAGAGGAAAGTTCATTGTGCCCATTTTGTGATCCCATAGAAGAAACAGTGGAACATGCATTCTTCTCTTGTTCGGGATTCGTTCGAGAAAGATCGGAGATAGACGCTAAATTTAGTACAAAAGCATCACCCGAAAATTTAGTCTCCTTGATGATGGCTAGTCAGGAGAGTTGGAGCGCTGCAGCTGATTATGCAGCACAAATCTGCAGAAAACTCAGAGTACAGGAGCAAGAAAGGAGAGGCGGTGCATCGGCCTAGCCTAAATCAGATGTCCAGTAAAGTAGCTGGCATTTAGCCCTTCTGCCCCCCCATGAAGTAATGCTTGACAGCGGTTCCGTGGGGTGGTAAAGACGAATTGGGAGGTGGTTTTTTAGTGAGTAGGAATCTCACACTGTTGTGTAGCCTGACAGTTGCACTTCGTCTGATGAAAGATTTTTCCCCTACCCGAAAAAAAAAAAAAAAAAAAAAAAAAAAAAAAAAAAAAAACACACGGTCTGCGAGGAAGATGGTAGCGAGAGTGAAGGCTTAAGGGGGGAGGTGTAGATAATGTGATGAAAGAACACGTTAATATTCACTTAATTTTTTATTTATGATTAAACAATTTGCTTTGTAAAAAACACATTTTTTTGTTTTAGTAATGTGGGATTAGGGTGAGGGAATTGGAATAGGGTCTCAACCTCTTGGTTATTATTTATTTATTTTCAAACATATAGGCTTTTCAACCATATAGGTTATTTTAGCAGTAAACTAATAATATAAATACAGTATTTTAAGTTAAATTCAAACCATTATAGAATAGATATTCTTTCTCTCTCTCTCTCTCTCTCTCTATATATATATATATATATATATATATATATATATATATATATATAATGTCAGGAACCTTTTTATTTTTACATTTTGTAAAATATTGATGCATCTTTTAGATAATTCATCAGTTTTGTGACTGACTTCTGTGTATTTTGTAATATTGTCCCAATTTCAGTCTCCATACCAATCCCTCTTCGCTCGGCTTCGGAGGAAAAGCAATCCAATAGTATATGTGTTTCTGTGAGGATAACCCCACTGGTGGTACATTGAGGCGGTGATCCTCTCGCCAACAGGTAGCCGTGGGTCAGCCTTGTGTGGCTAATCCTCAGTCGAGCCAGTACCACTTCCTCCTTCCTGCACAGCCGTAGGTCTTGGTTATTAGCACCGAATATATTCGTTGTTTAAAATAGTTTAAATTAAATTGCCTGAGGATAAGATGGACACATGTGAGCCTGCTATGTCGGATGCGAAGTATCGCCAAAGCAGCTTCCTCGCGGCGATCACTTCGAAATGATGTCTTCTAGGGAGAAGGTGATGGCTTGATTTTCCTTAATTTATTTGTGTTGTCAACTTCTGACAACATCTATACCCAGGCCCGAGATATTTTCATCTTTAGGTAATTTTTCACGTCTTCCTTGATGTAAGTTGGGTGGTTTCAGTAATGTATTAATTCAATGAGGGAATTAAAGGCTGTTGTTCTTCAATATTGTGTTATGAGTTTATCACAAGACATATATAGACACACACACAGACCTTTTTACGGGCCTTGGTTATTTGGACTCAGGAGACCTTAAAAGGTGTATTTCCGTTATAATAGGAATTCGAAAAAGTTCATCATCGCAATACTTTCCCTTACTATATATTTCATATATAGGTAAGTGAAAGTAATATTATATCATATGTAAAATTGTAAAAGGAAATGCTAAGTTTTAAACAGCTGATAAAACTAAATTATTGCTACAGATAATAACTTCTATTGTTATATTATTTAATCTGAAATAAAGGTTTCCATCGTCCAATCCAACATTCTACTACATCTTAAAGTTCTGAAATCACAACGGAGGTAAAATTTGTGTGTGTTGCGCCCACCAGAGTTTTTAATCAATACTATATATCTTCGAAATTCCTCAGCGTTTTATTAATATTCATAAAAAAAAAATAATAATAATTTAAAAATATAGCTTTATAAGGGTATAAATCTTGAATATTAATATAATGAAATTCATTGATTTAGTGTGGATTCCTAGGCTAAAAATTTCCAGGATAAATCCTCTGTTTCATCTATTAAAAAATACTAACCACATGAGACCGCTTTGTCACGCTTTTATACGTACTTGAGGTCACTAATCAAACTATACACCATAACTTTGTATATACGAATCGCACTACAGCCAGTTTCCAGACTAACGAATTGAATTACGAACTATCGTACAGTATTTCAGAAAGTTTGAGATTAATGTTGTGAATTTAATTATCAACAGAGGGGACCACATGCTCTAAGCCCGGAGTGATAGAGTTAACTTGGAATTTAGCGAGTGAGCTTAAAAAGTTTGAAAGGCAAGACGTAGTTTACATATAAAGCAGGGCTCGCCATTATCATCCGACGTAATCCTCACAACAGCAGCTCAGAGATTAGAGTCACAGCCAAACTGCTTAAAACTTCGATAGGGTCTCGAGTTTTTTTAGTAACATCACACTGCCAATAGAAATTTTAACTCTAACATCAGTCAACGTATGTCATGATGTCAGGAGATGTATATCATAAAATTATTCAGCTTTAATTTTAATAACAAATATTAATATATTTATTATGCGAGATTGTTTTTATTATATGGTTTCCTAAGATTCCCCATTGCAATTCGCAAAGATGTTTTATACATATTTGTATTTTTAATCAATAATATTGTCACTGATCATCAGTTGTGCTTCCGAACATCCCATTCCACTTTCCAGCAACAACGTGTAGTGGATGTAATCTCCTCTGCTTTGGACAGCTGAATGTACTGCACGGGAGCCTTTCTGGACGTAGAACAGGCACTCAGAACTGCTTTAAGAACTCCGAAAATTCCTTCCTCCAACATACTTCCTTATCATCCAGCCCTAGCTCACTGACAGATCATTCTAAATAAATCACAATCCTATTAATCCCTTTTTACTTAGTCCGCTGGCGTCCAACAAGGCATTATTCTCAGACCCATTCTGTTCACAGTCTATAAAGCTGACATCCCAAACAATCTTAAAACTTTTCTTCCTACGTATGCTGATGACATTTGCGTATTATCAGTCAATAACGATCCTTCTATTGCCTCTCAAACCCTAGAATCCCACATCAGAGACCTTCAGGTATGGTGTCAGAATTGGAGAATTAATATATATTCAGACAAATCAAGAAACATTACTTTTACCCACTATCGTAAACCAATGACATCCTGTCCTACAGTATCCTTTAATAATATTCCACTTGTCCCAGCAGATCAGATCCGCTATCTAGGTCTCCTGATTGACAAACGTCTCACATGGAATCCGCACACTAGACTGAAACGACAAGAAACTGCTCGCCGCTTTCGATTACTTCAACACTTACTTGACAAACGCTCTAAACTTCTCCTAAACTACAAAAGACTCCTCTACATGACTATATAGACTTACGGAGTTGAGCTTTGGAGCTCTACTAAATCCTTGAATTCTTCCCGTATCCAATCCTTACAATCCAAAATTCCTTACTTTGTCACTAATAAACTCATCAATAGAGACCATAGGGTAGTGTCATAACTCTCTAAGGTCTATGTTTGTGAGTAGATACCATTTGGCTGGTGGGACTCACATACTCCACTTAATCATATGCTTGAAAATTCCTCACTGGAGTGGCATTCGAACTCACAAACTTTAGCGTAGTAGGTTATTCTGATAGCCACACTTACACGGCTTTCCTTCGCTTTCACTTACATATGTATATACTTTGTATATATATGTATGTGATTTCTAGTAAATATATCTTGTATAATAAACGATAATGAATATATTGTAATTTTATGTGGATGAAATCAATAACAGAAAGAGCGTTAAGTGCTCAAGACGATGACCGCCAATAAAACCAATAAATACCAACCATTCATTTTCTCAATTCAAAGCCGTTCAAACGGTTCAATGACACAGACCTTGGTTATTTCCCCTCAAGGGACCCTAAAAGATTTTTCCGTTGAAATCTGGAATTCTAAAATTTACATGATCGTAATACTTCCCATTACAATAAAAAAAAAATAATAAAGAAAAAAATAATTAAATAAAAAAAACCTGTACCATTACACATGAAGGGTCTTGGACTCTTACATATAGAGATTCACACTGTTTCTAGGTCAACGGCCGTGGAATGAAGTGATTAGACCTTGATAACGCTCAGCCACTATGTTTTTCCCCAATTGTTTTGGATACCTACTTCAAAGAGGCTGAGTCTACCCCAGGAGAGTCTTCCCTCGCTGCCTGACTGAATTAATAGAATAAATAATATTCAACCACAGCCGAGATTATTTTCTTACAATATGATCGAGAACAGCTGATGCGCTCGATGATAACAGTCATACGTTACTTCGTCTCTCAGATTTTTGCTCTTTTCAGTAGGAATTCGCTTGAGTTCAGTCTGGAAAACATCACTAGACTTCAAGAAAACCACAGCAGTGAATATTGGAGAAATATCGGTAAGCAAAGTTATAATTTACTTTGTACAATCGCGAAAAGTGAAAGGAGGGTCACTGATCAGCTGATCGCCGCTAGCTCGGCAAGCTCGGGCTTGCTTTTCTTTAACTTATCTTTCTTTTATTATTCTTCCTTCTCATTCTCATTTCATTATTTATCTATTATTATTTTTTTATTTTTTCAATAAATGAGATATTTTCATCAAGTTATGTCCTCAAAAGCTACAAGTAAAAGATCTAGATCTGCAGGTTCAAACTCTTCACCTACAAAACAGAGACCTCGCCGTGAAAATAATAAAAAAATGATTCCACCAGCGACCGCTTCAGCTACCTCTTTAGGATCTGAACCACAGCCCAGCACATCATCACAAGGAATGACTGATGAATCGCCGTTTTTTACACCGAACCCATTTCAGATCCTCCAAAATCAAAATGAAAAAGAATCCATGGAATCATCTCCTATACCCAGAGAACCACAACCTCCACCAATTTTTGTTAAAAATATTAAAAATTTTCAACTACTTTGTGCGCATTTAAACAAATTAACCGATCCTAATAGTTATTCTTGTATAAGTAGAACCAGTGATACTAAAATATCCCCGACTACCGCCGAAAGCTACAGAAAAATAGTAAAATATCTGAGTGAGACCAAAGCTGATTTTCATACCTATCAGTTGCGCCAGGAGAGAGCTTTAAGGGTTGTGATTAGAAACCTACACCCTTCGACACCAGTTACAGCTATCAAAGAAGAACTGACGGAGATAGGCTATAAAGTGAGGCAAGTCACCAATGTCCTAAAAGATAAAATTCCAATGCCTCTATTCTTCGTGGACTTGGAACCATCAGCAGGAGTTGAAAAAGTTTACGACCTCAATAGATTGTACTATACTAGTGTAAGAGTTGAGAAACCTTACACTAAGAAAGAAATAGTGCAGTGCCATAATTGTCAGGCATATGGTCATACGAGAACTTACTGCCACCACACACCACGCTGTGTGAAATGCGGTGAGCAACATAAATCAGAAGAATGCACAAGATCAAGATCAACACCCGCTGTATGTGCTCTGTGCCTGGAGGACCACCCGGCTAACTACAAGGGATGTCAAATCTACAAGAACCTCAAAAGCAGATACCAAAAACCTCAGAATCAGGATGAAACAGCTGAACCGATCAGAAGCAGAAGACAACCTTCAAAAACAATTGATTCCAATGTAACATTTGCCCATCTACTTGGAGGTGGGAACCAGAACAAAGAGGCCCAGCCGGAACAACGCATACTTCAAAATCCTGAACCCCTTCCACAACCACATATTCCTCAAAATTTAACCAACCATCAAAAACCTCATCCGAATCAAATTTCTCATATTCCTCCTCCATCAAATGTCACAGACCTTACAAGTTTGATGACATCCTTCATCACTGAAATCAAATCCCTTGTTATGCCGCTAATATCACTACTTACTAATCTCGTATCAAATTTAATCCCATCCTTAAAAAATCCTTAAATGACTACATCTAACTCCTTATCCATTCTCCTTTGGAATGCGAATGGTGTTAGAAATCACACTGACGAACTTACAGCTTTATTGCAAGACAAAAACGTTGATGTAGCACTTATTACTGAAACTAGACTAACCACTAAACAGTTCTTTAAAATACCTCAATACGTAACATACCGTACGGACCACCCAGACGGAAAAGCCCATGCCGGTACTGCTGTCATTGTGCACCAGTCCCTCTCCCACCACATACTCCCAGTCCCCTCCTATGATTTCCTACAATGCACCGCCATATTAATCAAGACTTTTTCTTTTCCGATCACCCTCGCATCAGCGTACTGCCCTCCTAAACATTCCATTTCCAACATTCTATTCGAATCCTTCCTCAATTCCTTAGGAAACCACTTCATTCTGGGTGCAGACATGAATGCTAAGAACCAACAATGGGGTTCCAGGTCCACGAATTGTCGTGGGCGGAATTTACAGTCTGCACTCAACTCTAGACGTTTCAACCTCCTGCCTCCTGATTCCCCTACCTACTGGCCAACTGATCCTAACCGTAATCCTGACATCCTTGACTTCTTCATCCACAGCGGGTTAGGCTCCCTAAACATGTCGGTGACTCGCCTTGATGAACTGTCCTCTGACCATAGTCCATTGCTCCTTAAAGTATCCCTAATTCCTATTCCTAAACCCACCCCACCGTCATTTATCAGAGGACCAGTAAACTGGGACCTTTTTCGCCAAATCCTGACCAGTGATATTGACCTCGGAGTGAAACTCAAAACTCCAGATGACCTTGACGATGCCGTAAACTCCTTCACCATCGCTATTCAACAAGCTGTTTGGACTGCCTCCTCTCCCAAGCACTCCCAGATAAGTCATAACCAAAATCATTTACCACAACACCTCATAGACCTCATCCGCACCAAACGACGATCCAGATCGCCGCTCCTATAACTTTTACTGTAGACAATTAAAGAGGGAGCTGGCGACCTTCCGTTCCCAATCCTTTAGTTCCTTCCTGTCTTCTCTTTCAGCTTGTGACAATTCCCTGTGGAATGTCACCAAGAAAATCCTAAAATCCCACCATATTTCCCATCCCCTCCGTCGTAGTAATGGCTCCTGGGCTGCGTCTGATGAAGACAAAGCCGAGGAACTTGCCAAATACGTTTCCGAAGTCTTCACACCTCATCCAGAATCCCATCCAAACCACACTGCAGTGGTGAAAGAGTTCCTCCAGTCTCCAATCCCAGTTTCATTACCTCCTAAAGCAGTTAATCCCTCCGAGGTCAAATATCTTCTCCGAAAACTTGCACTCCGTAAATCTCCTGGATACGATCTCCTCACTCCTCAGATTCTCAGACAGCTTCCATCTAAAGCCGTTATATTTCTTACATATATTTACAACTCCATTCTACGCACTACTCATTTTCCTCTCTTATGGAAACATTCCACTATAATTCTCTTCCTAAAACCAGGTAAACCTCTTAACACAACGACATCATATAGACCTACTCCCAATCCTTTCAAAAATCTTTGAAAAAATCCTCCTCAAACGAATATTACCTTTATTAGAATCCCACACTATTCCTTTTCATCAGTTTGGATTCCGTTCCCAACATTCAACCGTTCAGCAAGGGCTCCGAGTCGTTGACCATATTTCCTCTGCCCTTGAGAACAGGGAGTACTGCTCGGGTGCATTTCTGGACATAACGCAAGCATTTGACCGGGTGTGGCACCCGGGATTACTCTTTAAGCTCAAAAACCATTTACCCCAATCCCTATACCTAGTCCTCCGATCCTATCTATCAAACCGCTCCTTCCGAGTTCGCTGTGGTGCAGAATATTCCAATTATTATCCAGTCGAATCCGGTGTTCCTCAGGGCAGTGTCCTTGGTCCTTTCCTCTACAATATATACACGGCTGATATTCCTGTTTGCCCTAATACCTTCCTAGCAACGTACGCTGATGACACAGCTATCCTATCCTCTCACTTAGATCCCGAAATTGCATCTATAGGCCTCCAAACGCACCTTTCTCAAATTGAAGACTGGTGTAACAACTGGAGAATCAAAGTTAATCAATCCAAAAGCAAACATGTCACCTTTACCCTTCGAAGACAATCCTGCCCTCCGGTTCTCTTTAACTCCGTTCCGCTTCCTTTCTCCGACACAGTCCGGTATCTTGGCTTCCTTCTGGACAAAAGACTAACTTGGAACCCGCATACTAGACTTAAACGACAAGAACTTAATCGACGATTTGGACAACTATACAGACTACTGAACAGAAATTCTAAATTATCTATCGAGAACAAACTGCTAATATACAAGACTGTACTGAAACCTATCTGGACCTACGGACTTGAACTGTGGGGGACAGCCAAATTTTCTAACATCAAACGCATTCAATCCTTCCAATCAAAAGTCCTCCGAACAATAGCTAATGCTCCTTATTATGTATCCAACCATACCTTACACCACGACCTAAATATTCCATTTATTTTAGACCTTATACCATTAAAATTCTCTAAATTCCATCAGAACCTTACCCATCACCCTAATCCCCTAGCTCAATCCTTATCCAGCTCCACACATCCTTACCATCCTCCTAGAAGGTTGAAACGGCAGTGGCCTCGAGACCTCTAGTAAAATGTATATTGGAGTTCTAGCATTGGCTAGATTCTCCACTCACGTGCTGTATGCTTGTGAATTGTATATAGGTATGAGTGACTTTTGTATATATTTTATTGATTTTGTTTTGTATATATGTATATTGTATGATTATTATATAAATTTATTGTTTTGTATATATTGTGTGAATGTAGTATGAATGTTGTACTTCATCACTATTAAAAATGTCCTAAATTGGACAGATTGTAATATTGCTCAATAAAGAATTGTTAGAATTCAAATAAAAAAAACAATATGATCCTCTTACAATATGTTTCATAAATAGGCAAGTGAAATTAAAAATAAGTGCTATATGGGAGATATGATATAAAAAAATGTCTTTTTATGTTTATGTTATCAGCTGATTTACTTGATGTATTAACTAATACAGTTCTAAATTATAATAAAAATATTTCACTTTATTTCAAGACACTGTGGCGAATACCTCAAAATGTATAAATAATTCCGTTATTCGTTAACAAGCTCAGTATTTTTGTTATTTCGTTATCACTGGATCGTGTTAAACCTATGTTTATCTAAGAAAAAAAAGAGAATTATCTATTTTTAACGCGATCAAGAACTTCGAATAAGAAAAAACTGAAGGCAACATTTATAATTTCGTGTTTGAAATACTTGAATTACTATTGAATTGGATGTTTTTTTTAAAATATATTTTCAAATTGATTTTTAGCGCGCTGAATTGAATTTAGGTAAGATAAAAGTGCTGCACACCTATGTTTTCTTTTCCTTCTATTAAGTTCTAAAAACAAATGTTTTTCAAGTAAAAACGTTGTCGATATCATTTTTCAAACTGGAAGTATAAAATCTCAAGTCCATTATAACGAATGACGGCAAACGTGTCCAATATTTTGGGATGTTGAATCATCAATCACCGATACATCAATACTTGGGACTCACAATGGACAGATACCTAATCTAGAGATTAAACTTCACTACTTTAAAAAAAAAATCGTATTACCAACGATTAATACGAACTAGTAGTTAATAAATGAATACAAAAAAAAGGTTTTTCTGGGACAAGATCCTTTGATAATAACGTAAATGTATTCGAAAATAATGTATTATAACTTGCCAAAAAACACCCCCAAAAAAATTAAATAACACTAACACCATTAATGATTACAATAAATATAAACAATTTTCTTTAAATGATCAAAAATAAAAAAGTTCAACTTACCAACATAATAATAATAAAATAAATAAATAAAAAATTGAAAATGAAATAAAAATTAACTTTACTAGAGTTGTTAAGAACTGTAGTAATTGTTCACACCACTTTGATCAGATACTCAATTTAATTAACATATGATTTAAAAGTAAGAAGGTTTTGAAAAAGGAGAGATTTGAATGAAGATTTTGAAGAACATGGCAGGTGTTTGGTGGGAGAGTATTTCAGATATCACTGGACCGGGATAAGATGAAGGTACATATATTTTGGTTCTATGGGAAGATGTATAGAAGTGGAAATAATGGGATCTGGTTTTCTGGGTACGGGTTGTGAACTTGAATTATAGAAGGCTATAGTCGTAAGAATTGTGGTGGGAGAGGATGGTTTGATAAAGAAATCAACTAAGGAAATATCCTTCGAATCGAGAGAAATAGATACTTTAATTCATCACAGAGGTGGGATACATGTGATCATTTAGCCATATATTCTCTTAGTTCTTTGTATCAGAAATCATTTTTTTCAATTAACATTATTATCCTACTCATATGAACGTAAAATTCTCCTTATATTATTTGTGAAAACGAAACATCACCAAATATACCATAAAACTGATAAAGAAGACAACGACTTGGAAAAGCTTACGATAAAAAACGCTTCGGAGTTATCACAAAGAAATACATAACCGGATTTTATTAAATGGGAACTTAAAATTAGATTCAGGCCTTTGACCGAGTCTGGCACCCAAGTCTGTTGTAGAAACTCCGTAAATTCCTCCCTCTAGCATACTTCCTTATTATTCAATTCTACTTCACTGACAGATCCTTTAAAATAGATAACAATAGTTCCTACTCAATCTCTTTTCCTCAGTCTGATGGTGTTCCTCAAGGCAGTATCCTGGGACCCATCCTTTACACAGTCTATACAGCTGATATCCCTACCCATCCTAACACTTTCCTTTCTACCTATGCTGGTGACAACTGCTTGGTATCAGTTTATAAAGATCTATTTATTGCCTCTCATACTCTTCAAGCGCACATCAAATACCTAGAAGTATGGTGTCACAACTGGAGAATAAAAATAAAATCTAACAAATCCCATCAAATAACGTTTACCCTTCGTCGTAAACCTATCACTTCCTGCCCTAGAGTATCCTTTATTAACACTTAGCAAGTTCCTGTTGAACAGATCAGATGTGACTTCATATGGACAAACATCTAAATTTCAATTCCCATACAAGACTAAAACGACAAGAATCCGTTCGCCGTTTTCGACGACTACTTTAACACTTACTAGACAAACGGTCAAACCTTCCTTTTAAATACAAAATGCTTATGTACGTGGATATTTTAAGACCTATCTGGACTTACGGAATTGAGGTATGGGGCTTTATCAAACCATCGAATTCCTCTCGTATCCAATCCTTAAAATTCAAAATCCTTCGCAAAATCCTCAACGCTCTCTACTTTGTCACAAATGAACTCATCCACGAAGACCTTAATGTTCCTTATGTTATTGTTTTGGCCCGAACCAGGTATGAATACTTCTATGAAAAACCACATCCCTACTCTAACCCACCTTTAACAAGACTTTTAAAATATCGACTATTTTTGTAATGCGCCTTCCATTTTGTAGATATAAAAATACCCATTTCAGTTTGTTGACATTGAGACATACTCTGGGAGTATAAATAATGAAAGAATTTGATATTTATCTGAAGGAGAAAAAATATAATATATAGTTGTCAAACTAATTATTTTAGGAGAAAACTAGGTAATTATAAAAGATGATACACAATGATGTAAAGACATAAAAATAAATGATTATCGTTGATATAGAAAATATCGATAATATAATTCGTTTATCCAGTTCAGGCTTATTTAAACTTTGATTTCATGAAGGGAAGTGCATTTGTGTGTTAGGCGCACCGGATTTTATAATACGAAGAGAAAAAGCTCTGTGGAGTAAAGGCCATAACATAACACCATACATTATGAAAGAAACATGGAGCGGAGATTCGATGAGCTTTAATATTTTATTAATAATCCAAACGCTTGTCCATTACCGTTAGAAATGTAGCTGATGCATGACAATGGATAAAAAAAAACCTTGGAGAATATTTCCAACTTTGTCATAAATATATAATTATTTGTTTTCTTTCTTTCTTTTCCATATAAATTTTAATTAAAATTATTATCCTGTCTCAGTAAAAGTTTGTATTTATTTTTTTTAAATAGGGTGTACATGTTTAAGCAAAGTTCATTTAATTTAATTTTTCTTCTTATACTTAAATACTTGAATTTCTCTACGTGTTCAAAAGTATGACCTGAAATATTAATATCATCAAGATCGCCACTGTTTCTGCTACTAATCATATATTTCGTCTTATCGGTATTTAATCCGAGTCTTATTTCTTTACCGGTTTTTATTAACACACTTGTATTTAGTTGTATGGTTTCCGTGTTTTTACCTAGCAGTACCAAATCACCGGCATACTCCAAAACCGGAATCTGTTTCACGCTCTTTCAACTTTAACAATTGTTTGTATAAGATAATATTATTTTTTAAATCTTTAGCTTTCCAACGGTACATTATTCGTCTATATTGTCTTTTATTTTTTTCGAAACTACTAAATTAAATGTACTTTAGATAGAGAAAATTTATGAATTCAAGGTATAAAGTAGTACTTCTGGTCAGCTGGTTTTGATGAAAAAGTTAGAGTAACAACCCGAGCGTATTTTTGTCTGAAATATAAAATTTCAGTCTCGTACGACTTTTAGTTTTTATGCTTCACTTACCACACGCGGTCACACACAGACACACACACAAATCTTTTCTCGCGACTTGATTCTTTGGACTCGGAGGACCCTAAAAGGTGTATTTCCGTTGAAACATGGAATTCGAAATTTTTTACGATCGCAATACCTTTCTTTACTATATATTTCGTAAATAGATGAATGTAAAAATAAATAAATTGGATGATTTAGAACAGTGATCGAACTATGGAGTTAGTATATATTATTGAAATATAAGGATGGGTTATTTGTTATTTAGAGTTTTAAAAAAACTCGTAAAAAACTCATATATATAAATAAACTTTTCTTTTTTTTTTTTTTTGTAATGCTAATTCTGATAAGTGGGGCAGGAGGGTGGCGAGGATACAGAAAACGGCTTTTAAGGTGAACAGCAGGCAAATAAAAACTCGGAAAAAGTTTTAATCAAACAATATACTCCTTGAAAAGTTTTTCTCTGCGGTTCCCAGCAGCCCTCGAAATTTAATTCAGAGGTCGATAAAATCCTATAATAGCGAAACCGGAAATGCAGGTAATTTAATAAATAATTAAAAATCTGTTATATTCGATACATAAGTTATTTATTACATTAGGAAATCTGTTGAGGATATAAAACAGTTTTCTTTCCTCGGCTAGAAAAATGGTGAGCACTCGAACAGAAGAAAGTAAGCTTACCGAAATCTATTAAAACTTTAACGTTAAAGCATTTCTGGTTTACCGGTTTTATATTTTAAAATTCTCTTTAAAGATAGAAACTTTAAAGTTAGTCACAATCTATCCTCCTCCTCTGTATTCACTCAGTCAGACGGTGTACCTCAAGGTAGTATCTTAGGCCCGATCCTCTACACGGTGTATACAGCTGATATCCCTATTCATTCAAGCACTATCCTTACTACTTAAGCTGATGACACATTTGTGTTGTCCATAAATAACGATCCTGTTGCAGCATTTCAAATCCTACGGAACCGGTTTCTGCTATTGAAGGATGGTATCAAATTTGGAGAATTAAAATAAATCCAAGTAAATCCCAACAAACCACCTTTACTCTTGACTATGACTTGATGCCCTACTGTATCCTTTACAGATAAAACCTTTAAAGTTAATTACTAAAAGTTAAAGTTACCTAATCTCTCCTACCCATCAATATTCACTCAGTCAACCGCTGTACCTCAAGGTAGTATCCTAGGCCCAATGCTCTACACGGTGTATACAGCTGATATTCATATCCGTTCAAGCACTGTCCTTACAACTTACGCTGATGACAAATGTGTGTGATCCGTAAATAACGAACCTATTGCTGCATCCCAATCCTACAGAACCATATATTTGCTATTGAATGATGGTTTTAAAACTGGAGAATTAAAATAAATCCCATCTACACTACCTTTACGCTACGTCGTAAACCTATGACTTCCTACCTTACTGTATTCCTAAATAATACCTCACTTATTCTTGTATAACAAATTCGGTACATAGAACTCCGCCTAGACAAACGTCTTACTTCGAATCCTCATACAAGACTTAAACGGCAAAACAATTGCTCGTAGATACCGTTTAATAAAACATTTACTCGAAAACCAATCAAACAACAATGTAAACTACCTGTTTACAACAAAAACCTGATTTTAGACCCCTCTTCCCTCCAAAAACATTATTAGACCAATTTTGACCGATGGCCTTGAGCTATAGATGTCCATAAAAGCATCAAGTTCCTTCCGCATCCAATCCTTGCAATTTAAAATCCTATGAAAAATCCTAAATGCTCTTCAATTTTTTATATATAAAATTATCCATACCTTAATATCCCACAAGTTGCACTCAGCCCAAAATCGATATACCGCCTTTCATTCTAAATTACCAGCCCTCTTGAACCCGCTTATCCGTAAAAGTTCATTTCCACCTCTTCCTGACAATCCTCCAAGGCGCCTGAAACGACGGTGGCCTTAAGAGCTTATAAAATAAACATTGCAGTGTTACTTAGAAGAATCATTTAAGTTCTACTATTGGGTAGCTTTTTGACAAGACTATTTCACGCCTATATGAGTAATTTTAGCCTTTTTATTTGTTGTAATAGAGTTCAGATCAATAAAATATATGTTTAAATAATTTTTTGCAAACAACACACGACTACCTCCGTTGTTAAAATTAATTAAAGAAATGTTTAATACATTAGAATGAACAGATAAAAATTGTTAAAGAATTAAGTTTATAGAGTTACTGGCTGTGTCACGCAGCTTTGCTCGCGAATATTGCATTTGGTATTAATTTATGTGCGCTTATGGTGAGATTGGCCATAATAAATATCAACTATCAGCTACTCTTTGTTATCATTTAAAGCCCGATCTTGACTTCTTTCTGTCAAATTTACAAAAGCAAACCAGTAGAAGTGGTTATATCCATAATCACTTAATATGTAAAAATAATCGTCACAAACCATTTTTAAAAAATAAATAACAATTGAATATATTTTCATAGGAACCTACACTCGAAACAGAATAAAACGCAATATGCTTAAAAGGGTCGGTCACCTGTACGTAGTGACAGCCAGGTGCCCTGAAGATTTTTTAATGAGAGTAAAAAACAACCTTAGTTATGCCCTCCTTCGAAGGGGACGTAAAATAGTGGTCCCAAGCCTTTGCGATTTCATGAACTGGTTAAAGATCTCTACCCTAACTAAACTTGGAGAGGAAAAAATTAGTCATCATACAATTAACCATAGTAGTATCAAAGTGACGTTAAACGAACAGATAATAACAGTAATATGCTTAAATACATTTGTTATAAAATCTTTAGACCTTTGCTGATACATATCAGATTAAGACAATTTTACGTTTAGGTTGTTCAACCACTTTTTGGGCGAAGATTTTCAAATCCTGCCTTATTGCACATCTAGTCGGTAAGACGAACCTCCAGGAAAAATTTTAGCCTCACAACCATAGTAATTTTTTAGATACAAGAAAAGTGAGTAGTACTTTCTTTTATAAATATAGACATAATAAAAGTCCTAAATATGCTTAAAATAATAGTTCTGATTATTACACTCAAATAAATCAAAAGAAATAGTAATTATTTAAATTTATAAATGTATATGCTTCAAGATAATAACGATTAAAGTTTAAAATGACTCTTGAAATAAAACATGAATTAACAATATAGATAATAATATAGATTGATATAAATATTTCCGCGTTGTGTAACCTTCTATAGTCCCCAGTAGCCTCATCTCTCTTCGAACCAAATATTTTAGTACCTTATTTTCTAAAACCTTCAAAGTAAGCGGCCACGTTTCACCGTCAGAAGAATAAAAGTTTTATAAATGCTAACCGTTAAGTTTTTAGACAGAAGCTAAGTAATTTCGCAACTGAATTATAACACGCATTTCCCGCGTTTAAACAGGACTTTATTTCCTCCTGGATTTTTTTTTCGTTATTATTTAACCTAAATACTTAAATTTCTCTACGTGTTTAAAAGTATACCCTGATATATCAATATCACTATGATCGCCACCGTCTCTGCTACAAATCATATATTTTGTCTTTTCGGTATTTATTTCGAGTCCTATTTCTTTATCGGTTTTTATTAACGGACTTGTATTTAGTTGTTTAGTTTCCGTGTTTTCCTTTAGCAGTACCAAATCATCGGCGTTTCCCAGAACCGGAATTTTATCACCCAAATTTAAACCTTCTTAGTACATGTCACTTTTTCTTTGATATATTCTAAAGCGACTTCGTCTGCATCAATTTCTGTTATTATGATTGCTATTAAGAAGTTTTTAAAATAATATATTTTAAAGTACTTCCGCGTAAATGACATTTTTACTTTTATTTTCTTGTGGCAGAAGAACATACTGATTTTCTCCGCAACCCGATCTCGACGTAAATCTATTCCTACGTGTTTAAATGGAAAAATATAAATTAACGGGAAATTGAATTATTTAAAAATAAAAGGTAAATCATTTGGAATCATTGGGAAGCGAGTTTTTTTTCTCCCAAATTTCCCCCATTTTTTCCCATATTTTCGACTGATTCTTCGCTCCTATTAGTCGCAGCGTGATGTTATATAGCCTATAACCTTCCTCGATAAATGGACTATCCAACACAAAAAGAATTTTTCAATAGAACCAGTAGTTTCTGAGATTAGCGCGTTCAAATAAACAAACAAACAAACAAACAAACAAACTCTTCAGCTTTTTAATATTAGTATAGATTATAGAAACAGGTGTTTTATTGAATAATTTATTATATTATTATCTACGACAATCAGTTCTATCTGATTCTCATCACTCTCCATTAACTTTTATAATTTTGTGAATAATATAAAATTTTTCCTAAAATCTTCAGATTTCCAACAGTATATGATACATCTATGTTACTGTTTACAAGTTCCAAAATACAACAATTACATTAAAAAGTATTTTTCCTCTTTTCTCCTTAAGTTGTATCAAATTAGTTCAACTTATATATTTATACGTTATATCAATGTTTATAATATTATACGGTTATTTTTATAGAATCTACCAAATTAAAGGTACTTCAAGGTACAAAATTTAAAATATTGGCATTTAAGCCCTGCCAGACTATTTCAATCAGAATGAAACCTACATGATATTAAAGCACATTAAATTTTGAATCAATGTAGCGAGTTTAATCAAAGTCGTTAGAGCTCTTTTTGAGAAAATCGTAAAGAGGTGTAAATTGCAAGTGGCTCTTCTGGTTAACTAATTTTGATGAAAAAGTCGCTGTACCATCTCTGGCATATAGTTACCTTAAATATGGAATTTCAGTTTCATACGACTTTTCGTTTTCCACTAGACTTACCATATAAAGTAACACACAGACCTTCTTTCGGGACTTGGTCATTTGAACTTAGGGGACTCTAAAACGTGTATGTCTGTCGAAAACTGGAATTCGAAAATGGTTTCCAACCACTGCGGAGGTAGAGAAGGCTTGCTAGACCGACTACTTATTGACTACGCTATTTTTCTAATTTTAATTAGTTTTTTTTTATTTCATTCTTTCTTTTAAAACTAATTGTTACAATTAGAAATATTCGATATGTTTGTAAAAATTTACGGCGCGCTGAGACTAGTATAGTAGTCCACGAACGCTAAAGGGTTAAGGTTTTAAAGAGGAATATTAAAAGGGCCAACATTTTGGCGGAATTTCAAATTTACCACGATATGAACAACCATGGATCTAACCATTTCATATAAGAGAAGACTAAAATAAATTTAATCATAATTTGTATTTCAAGTACGGAGGTATATGAAACTTCCATACCACATCTTTTAATTAACACATTAAATTAAGCTCATTACTGGAAAGTTGTAACGAGGTAACGACGTACCTGTTAACAGTTAGGCTGGATATCGCTGGAGTGTTTTTAGCTCCTAGTATAGAAAGGCAAATATTTGTCGTAATTGAGCGTTCGTTAGGGAGAGGTTAGTTAGTGTTGAATTTAATCTCTACTGGCTGCCCAACTTGGTGTAATGGTATAAGTTACGGTACACTGCCACTCTCTTCTATTGTGTACAGGAAATTCAAACCCCATTTCCCATTTCTATGCACCATTTGACTTTAGTTTATAATCATGAAATCATATAACTATTCACGTTAATTTATTTTAAAAAAAATCTGGTGCGGGCAACACACGACTTTCACTTAACTCGACTGTTCAAATCAATTTAAAAACTATTAAATATTCTTCAATTTGAAAAATATATATTTTTTTTTATTTATTTATTTATTTAAAGAAATTTACAACTGTATTAAATAAATACAACAAGTAAATAGGCTTTATATATGATTAGTACACATGGTAGTCCTGAGAAGAAACTACCCATTGGTAGCACTCCAATGTCTTATGTTAGAAGGTCTATTGGCCATCTTCTTTTAAGGCGCCTCGTGGGTTGTCGGGAATAGATATGGAGGAGAGGTCACGGATAAGCGGGTTTGAGTGGGCTGGGAGTTTGGAATGAAAAGAGGTATATCTGTAACGGGCCAAGTCTTCAACTAATGGGATATTTAGGTCTTTATGGATGATTTTATTAGTAACAAAATAAGGAGCATTGAGGATTTTACGAAGGATTTTGGACTGCAAGGGTTGGATCCGAGAGGAATTCGATGGTTTAGTAGACCCCCATAGCTCAATGCCATAGGTCCAAATAGGCCTGATAATTGTGATATAAATGAGTTTTTTGTAGTAAGTAGGAAGTTTTGAGCGTTTGTCAAGTAAGTGTTGTAGTAATCTGTATCTACGAGCAGTTTCCTGTCGTTTCAGTCTAGTATGAGGATTCCATGTTAGGCGTTTGTCGAGGTGGAGTCCTAAGTACCGAATCTGTTCAACAGGAGTAAGTAGGATATTGCTAAAGGATACGGTGGGGCAGGAAGTCATAGGCTTACGACGTAGAGTGAAGATGATTTGATGGGATTTATTAGGATTTATTTTGATTCTCCAGTTTTGACACCATTCTTCAATGGCTGATAGAAAAATATATGAAGTTGATTTTAATAAAACGTGTTTTAATTTTCGTTGTAAATATATAATTTTCATTAAATAATACAACTATATTAAATCAGTTATAAGTTTATTTCCTATCAGTCACTTTATATCACGTTTTACAACTTTATGTATAAAATGATATTTTTTCTCGAATCGTTCTCTTCCCAACGATATATTATATGTTTATATTATCTTATTATCAAAAAACTAAAAATTACATTAAAAATTTTTTTTTTCTTTTATCCTTATGTTGGTTAAATCCGTCCAACCTATAAATTTAGTCCTTCATCAATGGCATTAAGGTGATAAGTTAATCTATTTGAATGAACAAAATTAAAGATAGTTTAGAGGATAAATATTTGAAATATCGGCATTTAAGCTCTGTCAGACTATCAATAAAAAAACAAAAACCTACATGGTATTAAAGCTTAATAAATTTGACATTAATGTAACAAGTTTAATCAAAATCGTTAGAGCAGATTTTGAGAAAATTGTAAAAAGGTATAAAATGGCTCTTCTGGTTGGCTGATTTTGATAAAAAAGTTGCTATAACATTTCGGGCGTATAGATACCTTAAATATGGTATTTTAGTTTCGTTTTGCGCTAGACTTACCACACACGCAGAAACAGACCTTCTTGGTCATTTGAACTCAGGGGACTCTAAAACGTTTATTTCTGTAAAAAACTGGAATTCGAAAATGGTTTATTAATTCCTAATAAATATATTACGGCATGACTGTTTAAATAGTTTAATGTTTAAATTAACAGGCAATTAATTAACTAATATATAAAAATAAATCAATAAATAGTTCAAAGGAAAATGGTATATCACCACTGCTAAGTTGAAAACGCTAAATCTCTGCTAATTCTGATCAAACTAAAATAATCATTCTTTTTTATTTTGTAAGAAATTTGATTCTCTATAAAATAGCACTAAATAAAACTGTTTTTAGTATTTATTTATTTACTGTCAGGAAAAAAAGAGTTATTCGTATATATAGGCAAGATTTCATTTTTTTTTTTTTTTTTTTTTTTTTTGTTTATTTGTAATCGCTTTTTACTGATTCTAAAATTCTATACATATTTATAGAGATCTTCAAAAATAACCGAGTCATTAGCGTATTTATGGATAAAATTTCAATTTTTTAACTGATGTAAACGTTTAGGAAATGATGCGGACGGTAGACCAACGGATTTTTTTTCGTTGTGGTTCCGAATTTTCCAAACATTATTCTGTTGAGGCCGGTGTTCCTCAAGGCAGCGTCTTAGGACCCGTCCTCTACATCCTCTACACCGCCGATATCCCTACCGATCCTAAAACCTTTCTGGCAACATTTGCTGATGACACAGCCATTTTATCATCCGATTCCGATCCTGAAGTAGCATCGCTAAATCTCCAAATGCACCTTTCCCTTGTCGAAGACTGGTGTAAGGCTTGGCGAATTAAGGTGAACGAAAGCAAATGCACACACGTTACTTCACCCTTCGACGTAAATCCTGGCCAACAGTTAAATTCAATTCCATACCGCTTCCTTTCTCAGACACAGTCCGGTACCTTGGCTTTTTACTAGACAAAAGACTGACGTGGAACCCACATACAAGACTTTAAAGGATAGAACTCAACCGCAGATTCGGCCGGTTATACAAACTACTAGACAGAAAATCTCATCTTACAGTCGACAACAAATTACTAATATATAAAACAGTACTGAAACCTATATGGACCTACGGACTTGAACTATGGGGGACAACTAAACATTCTAACATCAAACGTATCCAATCCTTCCAATCCAAAGTCCTTCGAACAATAGTTAATGCTCCTTATTACGTTACCAACTGTACCCTACACCACGACCTTAATATTCCATTTATTTTAGACCTGGTACCATCCAAATTCTCCAAATTCCATCAGAACCTTCTTCATCACTCTAATCCTCTTGCTCAATCGCTCTCCAGCTCCACCCATCCCTACGATCCTCCTCGAAGATTGAAACGGCAGTGGCCCCGCGACGTTTTGTAAACATTTATTCTGGAGTTCTGACACTGGTCAGATCCTCCACTCATGTACTGTATGTTTGTGGCTATTCCGCCCTAGCTCGGCCTCCACTGGCTTACACCAGTGAAGCGCCGGGTGAGAGGCGCTGGGATCTCTTGGATTCGGCTTCTCCCCCCACTTGTGGAGGGAGCAGCGGAGTCTAGGGTCCCATTAGCAGATTGTATATATTGTATATAGTTAAGTTTGCTTGTATGATTTTTATTTATTTCCCAACTTGTATTTATCTCTACTACAGGTTGTTGTTTCGAATTTATTTATTTCCGATTTTATGTAATTTGACTTTATCATCATTATTCTGTATATATTGTATGAATGTGTAGTACATCTCTATTACTACCGTTCATTATGTAACAAACTGTAATATTTCTCAATAAAAAAAAAAAATAAAATAATAAAAAAATCGTTATTCGAGCTATACGTACCTTTAAGCGTAAGCCACATCAAATTTTAATGGATGGTTAATACAAAAATCTAGGTACTTATTATACAAAAAATTAGGTACTTTTTATCCAACTTGAATGTCCTTGGCAGAGGCTTTTATTCCTTCTGAAACGACAGCCAGATTCATCTTGATGCCGTTTTTCTTAGGACTTTCAATGGTGTAAATGCTTTGTGCTTGAATTAGGCATTGTTAGCCGTTGGTACTAAATGCGTATATCCTGGTATCGTCAGTAAAGGCTGCTATTACTCCTGCTGAATATTTTTCTAAGACCAATGGCGTTCTGCGACGAAAAGTATAGGCCCTAGCACTGACACTTGAGGCACTCCGCGGGTGGTGTGTGATGTCTAGAGGTTCCCACAAACCCGATCTTCCAATGAAATAGCTTTGGATCAATCGGCAAATGGAGGCAGGAAACTTGAACTTCTCCAGAAGGCAAAGTAGGAGTGTGTGAAGCACACTGTCAAAGGCCTGTGTGCAAGCCAAAGAGATTTCCCAGAAACGTTTCCGGAGGCTAAGTGACCGGAGGCTATAGGGACAGAATAAATATCAATTCTGTAAAAGCCGGATTCGAATCCGGAACCGTGGATTATTAATTCATTACTCTATCTACTGGGCATTACATAAATTGTATGTAATAACTACTATTATTGTGGTGAGACGTATCTTAAGACCAACTTCAGGATTAAATTCATTATTTTTGTTTAAAATCAGACATAAATAAAAAAAAAAAAAAGCAACTTAATCGTCGTTGTCACTGTTGCAATTAACACAAATGAAAGTTAGACCAGCAACTAGAACACATTTTGTATGCACCCATTCCCTGAAAGCTTGACAGTGGATCCAATTTTCTGCTGGTTAACTTTTAGCAAATATAGCTCAACTAACCCCAACCCGAAATTTAAAAACAAAATCGAGGTCATAAAAGAATCATAAGAATTATACCCAGAATAAGCACGCTGATCCAGCCGACACTAGCGATCGCGTGGTGATTATCCCTCCCATGACTCACCTTTCCGACATAAGATACCTATGCTGAATAGTTTGCGAGATATTTAAATTTCCCAACTTGCCCCTATGCTCAACTAGCCCCGCTCTACCTTACATTGGAGGAAGTCGAAATTGTGGTAGAAAACCTTTTCAATTTAAATTCCAAGTCTTGGTATCGGCTGCGAATTCAACAGCTGGCTTCTAGATTGCAACAAACGTAATGGACTGTACTTTGATGCCTGAACTTATTTGAGATAAAAAAAAAAAGAAGTTAATTTTAATATTTAAAACGGTCAATTTGTTTTAAGTCAAAACTTCTTTAGGCGCGTTATGCAATTTTTGGCAGGGATAAATGCTTTGATTTCGTAACCATGGTGATCTTACAAACTTGCTCTAGACTGGCGCATGCTGTTCATTTTTTTAATATCTTCATTTTTCATTAAATTATATATAAGAATTAAAGGGGGAAGATCTCCTCCTTTGAGCCCAAAATTCTGTTGTATTTGCAATTTTCGTTTCAAAGGAGAAAAAAAAAATTAGGTTTAGGCGATATAGCGATAAGAAATTCTCAAAATCAAATTCTCCAAATTCCATCGGAACCTTCTTCATCACCCTAATCCTCTTGCTCAATCGCTCTCCAGCTCCACCCATCCCTACGATCCTCCTCGAAGATTGAAACGGCAGTGGCCACGAGACCTATTGTAAACATTTAAACTGGAGTTCTGACAATGGTCAGATCCTCCACTCATGTACGGTATGTTTGTGGCTACAGCGCCCTAACTCTGCCTCCACTGGCTCAGACCAGTGATGCGGCTGAGATAGAGGCGCTGGGATCTCTTGGGTTCCGCTTTTTCCTCCACAAGTGGAGGGAAAAGCGCTTGCTGGGGTCCCTTAGCAATTGTATATATTGTATAAAGTTATGATTGTGTGTAAGATGTTTATTTATTTGCCAACTTTTTATTTATCTCAATAATAGGTTTTTGTTTCGATTTGTTTTGTTTTTTACTTATTATTATTATTTTATTGTATATATATGAATTTATTTATGTTCTATTTTATGTAATTTGACCATTATTATTTTTTCTGTATATATAGTATGAATGTGGTCTCTTATCAATATTATTATTGTTCATTTTGTAACAAATTGTAATATATCTCAATAAAAAAAAAAAAATAAAAAAAAAATAAAAAAATAACAGCGATTAATTTAATTCTTTTCTTATAGATCAATATTTTGAAACGGTTATAGTGCATATTCCAAAATGTCCCAATTTCCGTGATATAAATGGCTGGCCCATAAAAAAAAAAAATTGTGTTATGTATAACCGCTGCTATGTATCGAGAATACTGAAAGGAATAAAAATAATTTCGAATCATTTCAAATAGAACAGTTACCGGGCTACTAGTAAAATCTTTTCATAGAAGAGCTATATAAAAAACAAACCCCTCCAACTCATAGAGCTGGGACAACCCTCTACCTGCGGGGGAGTCTTAGCCGGGACAGGAAAGGAAGCGGAAGTCCAGCCATGTAGGGGTTCAAGCCAGGGAAACATTATGCAGATATGTCCGAAGGTACCGTTATGTTATAATATGTGGTAGATCGGAACCTCAGTATTCTCGTTAATATCAATGCCTCACTGTATCATGTTTTATTTGTAAAATAATGTGTTTATGTGTACTATTCGATAAATAAATGTATATTTTAAGATAATCACTCTATTTCCCTTTATGTCACCGAAACATGGCGGTACAATGTTACAATCCGTACAATCCACAGTCACAATTCAGATTACGATGGCATAATGGAAGACGATGAAAGGGATACAAAGTGATGATATTTTGCAATTAAATGAAATAATAATAATTTAAAAAAATGCATTCTTAACATAATCTACATTTACAAACGTACTCTTCATTCCAAATAAATTTCATAAATTTAAAAAAGAAAAAAAAAAGTTTTCACTTCTAACGACCTTCCCTATCTTACTTTTTTTTCTCACACAAATACTTTATAACTAGTATTAACAACTAATATTAGGAAATGCTGATATTTATTATTTAGAAGGAGGTGAAAGACTCAGGGCGTTTACAAAAACGTTGAATAAAAAAGCCGTGTTTCCCTATGGCCGTTCCGGCTTTCAACCTTACTCCTTTAATTAAAAAAAACGAAGGAAATAAAAAAAAAATCTTTCAAAACAGGCGAGAGAATGGAATACATCTCCCGGAGTGGAGAGGGAACAGTTTCACTAATTTGCCCAGGTTTGTCAGTTTTATCCTCTAGTCCTTTCCTCCCGACCCTTACAGCCAAGTATTTAATTATTCCGGTATTGTCACCGATAGGAATTCCTTATCTATTTCGACCTCCCTACTGTCTCATCCCCTCTTCCTGCAGCCCTGACTATATTTACTTCTATCCATTAATATTCAGTTTACGAGTTCTTGTTATTTTGATATAATTAATTTTGTGAACAATCCTCTTCTACGACAATTGTTCCGTGTTTTTATTATTAAACCAGTAGAACCCCGCTACTTTGCACGGATGTTGTTTAAATGAGGTGTCATTCAGATTTAAAAAATCTTTGGTCCAATTTAGAGTTTATCAATTTGGGAGTTTTAGGTTATCGTAACAAAAAGTTAATTAACCGATACCGCTGGCATTCTAGAGAGATGGGAAAGGCACTATGGCACAATATTTGCAGAACAAAAAGCAAGCCTTGAACAATCGATTCCCAATGCATGTGAACAATATGAACATGAGAGAATCAAGCTTGGAAAAGCAGCAGTTAGAGACAACATATCTCCAGAATTCATTAAGTACGCCGGAAGAGAGATGATTAAGGTACTGCAGAACCTTTTCCAAAACATTTTTGAGGAAAAGAAAATTCCTAAATAATGGGAATATAACATTATTATACCAATCCATAAGAAGGAAAGCACAAGCGAATTCGCTAACTATTGGGTTGATGCAAAATTAATGCAGGTTTTTAGTAGGTATTGTAAATACGCCATATCTTTACTTTAACCATATATATTTAATCAAAATAATTTCCATCTGAATCAATGCACTTTTGCCAACGTTCAACAAGCTTTCTTATTCCACCAGAAAAAAAATCCGAATCCCTGGACTCAATGAAATCACGAAAAGAATTTTCAATGTCGTCCTGGTTTTGAAAATTTTTCTCCCTCAAAAAGTTGTCCAGATGCCTGAAAAAGTGCAAGTCTGTAGGAGAGAGGTCAGGTGAATAAGGCGGATGTTGGAGAACTTCGTAGCCCAGCCATTGGCTAGAACGCCTTCTGTTGTCGTATAAGATCCATTTTTCATCGCACGTCACAATGCGATCGAGAAATGGATCATTTTTATTGCGTATCACAAGCATGGAGCAGATTTCAAAGCGGCGATTTTTTTGGTGGTAGTTTAATTGGTGTGGCACCCACTTAGCCAACTTTTTTACCTTACCAATTGCTTCCAAGTGGCGTACAACTGTGGATTGGTTCACACCGAGTTCCGCCGCCATTTTTCGTGTGGTTTTGGTTGGGTCTTCTTCCACTTTTGACCTCAGCTGGTCGTTGTCCAGAGCAAGATGACGGCCCCGACCTTCCTTGTCTTCGAGGTCGAAATCTCCTCTGCGAAACTTCTGGAACCAACGCTGCACCGTGCACTCATTAATAACCCCCTGACCCCACACTTCATTAATCTTACGAGCCGTTTGCGCAGCGCTGCGCCCTAATTTAAATTCGTAAAAATAAATTTGACGAAAATCGCACTTTGACATTTTCGATTCAAGACCTTTGAACACACTGAACAAAACGATTTTACTAAACAAATTCATGGTGAAAGAGAGGGTATTAGATAAGGTTTGTTTTGGTATAATAATGATCAATGTTAGGATTAGCTTTGTTTACACAATTGGAATTAAGATATTGCAATAGAGGAAACCTGCATTAATTTTGCATCAACCCAATATAATATATACCTCGATTCTGGAAAAGAAGCTGAGACCTTAAGTCGAAAATAATTTGGAAAACGAGCAAGCAGATTTTCGCCCTGGACGCCAAACCCAAGACCATATCTTTGCGTTGAGGATGTTAATAGAAATAGCCTGGGATCGAAATAAAAGATTATGCCTTGCTTTTCTGGACATATGCTGTGTTTGACTCAGTACCTAGAGTGGAAATATGGAACACCCTGAGAGTAAAGAACGTGCCTGAGGATTTGCTACTCGCT
This sequence comes from Piezodorus guildinii, assembly GCA_023052935.1. Lineage (NCBI taxonomy): Eukaryota > Metazoa > Arthropoda > Insecta > Hemiptera > Pentatomidae > Piezodorus > Piezodorus guildinii. The sequence continues at coordinate 34,006,608 of CM041298.1, read as the reverse complement.
ATAAAATCAACATACCAGGTCTCAAGTCGAAGAGCTTTCCGATGGCAAAAGGAGTAAAGCACATAATCCACATTATGTGCAACAACGAGGAGCTTAAAGTGGTACATGAGTTCTCCTACCTAGGAACTGTGATAAGCGGAAATGGAAAAATATAACCCGAAATATCCCACAGGATAGGAAAAGCAAATAATATATACTATTCCATCAGCAACACAGTAGTAGGAAAGAGAGAGGTCAAAAAATATGTCAAGCTCCACATAATTAAGGGCGTATACATGCCTGTTCTACTACGGAGCAGAGAGCTGGGTACTCCCGGACAACAAATGGAGCCCTATAACAGCGGCAGAAATGAAATACTTTCGCAGAGTGGCTTCCAAAACCCGCAGGGATAGGATCAGAAATGAAACAATAAGGGAAGAATTAAACATTCCTGCAATGATGGAGATCCTGAAGAAGAGACAGTTAGGGTGGTACGGGCATGTGTGTAGGATGAGTCAGGATTGTGACCCACGAAAATTTATGGAGGCAAAACCAGTTGGCAGCAGACCTAGAGGAAGGCCTAGGCTTAGCTACGATGGCTACATTACCAAGTTGGGGCAAGCGAGAGGCATGACAGTGCAGCAGATGAAGACTCTTGCAGGAGACAGAGAAAGGTGGAGATCCAGGGTTGAACTATCTCCACGCTGAAAGGCACAAGGAGAAAGCTAAAGAAGAGAAGAAGTAACAAAAAAAAGTTCAATTAGCAAGATAATATGTTTATTTTATAACGTCAATTCCCTATTATATTTAGTCATCGGCAGAAATGAAGAATATAAATCACAATCGGTAAAGTTTATATATATATATATATTTATTCGAATATATTACAGTTTGTCGCAATGGATAATATTGCTACATGATAACATTCATACAATGAAGGATTAAAATAAATCCTAAAACATCCCACCAAATTACCTTTACCGTTCGTCGAAAACCGATGACCTCCTGCCCTACCGTATCCTTTAATAATATGCCACTCATACCTGTTGAACAAATCCGATACCTAGGAGTCCATCTTGACAAAAGTCTTACATGGAACCCTCACACGAGACTAAAACGACAAGAAACTGTCCGTAGATACCGATTACTACAACACTTACTAGACAAACACTCTAAACTTACAATTCACTACAAAAAGCTCATTTATATTAATGTCATCAGACCCATCTAGACATATCGAGCTTTGGGGCTCTACTAAGCCATCTAATTCCTCCCGCATCTAACCCTTACAATCCAAAATACTAAATGCTCCTTATTTCGTCACAAATGAAATCATCCATAACCACCTTAATATCCCATTTGTGGCAGACCTTTGTCGTACCAGATATACCACTTTTAATTCCAAACTCCCCACTCATATAAACCCTCTCGTCAGCAATCTATCAACCTCACATATTCCTGACAACCCTTCGTGGCGATTAAAAAGAAGATGGCCTCGAGATCTACTTACTTAAATAAACATCGGAGTACTACCGCTGAGTAGTTTCTTCACAAGCCTTTTACGCCTTTTATTATAATTCATCACTTTTACTTATTGTATTTATGTAATATACAGTTGTAAAATTCAATAAAATATAAATAAAAAAAAAGTTTATGCAGCTCGAGCTTATATTATAAAAATGATTACAGTTTTTATTAATGAAAAACATTAAAATTTTAAAACATTCATAACGAAAATCGCTTAAAACCGTCCAGAAATCTACCACCACAGAAATTAACTAGAAGGTTAATAGTTTACTTTCCATTAATAATTACCTGCGGGTTCGTGACAGTTTTCGAGAAAGAAATGTTTTTTGTTTTTTTTTTAAATTGGTTTCCTCTTAGCTCTTGCTTTTTTTCAAATGTTGTCCCTTTAAATTCTAGTTTTTTTGTTTTAAAAGTTTGTTTATACTTTATTAATGTATTATTGTCATTAATTCTCAATCGTAAAATAAATTATCGCCTGATGCTCTAAGTTTGTTAATAAATTATGTTTTGTAATTTTTTTTTTTTTAATATTTTACTAAACCAACATTCCTATAATAAAAAATAATTTTCTTTCTTATACATAATTATATACTAACATAATTAGTAAAAGCAACTAATTATAATATTTTGAATAAAAATTTGTATGAATTTCGTTCATGTTTTCTTATTGTCAATTGAATGGTATCTACTCCTCTTATATGGTAAAGGGGGGGGGGAGTTGGTTAGCCTAAAAACTCCGTAATCCTTTAATACAGTGTCTGCTTTAACAAAAAGTTTCCTAAGTTAATGTTGCTGGAAATAGGATGTGGAATCTATTCACCGAGTCAAATCATAGGGTTCCAATATATAAAAAAAAAAAAAAAAAAAATTGTCTTCTGGGACACCCTGTACATCAAAATTTAAATCTGAATACAGAAATCGATTCCTCGTTACAAATAATGAGGGTCTACGTTTAACTTTTTTTGCATGCGGCCAACAGTCTGGCCATAGTACTACAATGTCCGATAATTTGGTGTTTCGTCTTGCGCGTGCGGTGAGCAGAACTTGCCCTTTGTAACGTAGAGAGATAGAACTAACCTTTTCCCATGATACCTCATACCTCATCTTATATTCTATTTTTTTTTTTTTTTTTTATTAATGTAATATTTCCTTTTATTTATTTTCTAATGCTATTCACCTATTATACCTCTCATTTTGTATATAATGTAAATATTTTACATATAATAGTTTTGTATGGTAGTAGTAATTGCATATTCTTTTATTTTGAAGATAATTAATAAATGATATTATAAGTAGTTGCTTTTGATAGTTTTATTGCATGCCAGATCAAACTAACCCAGCCCTTCTTGCCTGAGCTTAGCTGGAAAAGCAATTTATTTTATTTTACAACAGAGTAAACTACCTAAAACATCTGTTTAGTTAATGAGTTTCCCCTGTTGAACAGATTCGATACTTAGGACTCCACCTTGACAAACGTCTGACTTATAATCCCCATACAAGACTGAAACGACAAGAAACTGCCCGACGTTTTCGAATACTTTCACACTTACTGGACAAACACTCCAGCCTTCCACTTAATTACAAAATACTTATTTATATGACCATTATAAGACCGATATGGACCTACGGAGTAGAGCTATAGTGCCCTATTAAACCATCCTTACTATCCAAAACCCTTATAGCTCCTTACTTTGTCACGAATAAGCTCATCCATAAAGACCTTAAAATCCCATATGTAACAAATTAGCCTAAACCAGGTATCAATCATTCCATGAAATACTCCATTCCCACTCTAATCCACTAGTTTCTATCCTATCATCCTTTTCGATTCCTGATAATCCTCCAAGGCATCTGAAAAGAAGATGGTCCCGAGACCTTCTGGTTTAGAATATTTTTTGAGTGCTGCCAATGGGTTGTGTCCCTACATGTATTTCATGTCCGTTTACCATGTCCATCACATTTACTTGTTGTATATAACAATACAGTAGTAAGCATGAATAAATATATTTAAATAAAAAAATAAATGAGTTTGAGATATCTGTTATTATAATATTTCTTGTTTATTTTGTGTAAGTAAACACATTTAAATTGAGCAATTATGAAACACTCTTCATTTTTAATAAATACAAAAATAAAATATATATATGAATAAATATATAATACTAGTCATTGTCCCATAAGGAATAATTTTAGTTTATTCTGTGATTTAAAATAAAATTTAAAAGGTAGTTTCACATGCATAGGATACGATAGGAGCATTGGATGGAGGTGATTGGCTGGAGTGATGACCAATGAAGCGGAGTGGCCATTGGTTCCACTCGATGGGGCATTCTTCAGTTTGACACCTGTATCTGGCGGCCCCCCCCGCGAATACTAAATGCCCCCTTCAATGGGAATTCATGGCTTCATTTATCTTATCTCTGTTGCATGGCAGGCTCCGGTTATGGCTCGTGTCGTCGTTCCCTCATTGGTTTCATCCTTCATGATCGGTATATCAGAGAAAGGCTTTTACAAAATGGGATGTATAAAAAACAATAACCGTTCTATCAAATTTAAGATTTAAAAGTACTGTAAATATTTTAATCCTATTTAGTACCTACCAATACTTCTTTAAAAAAAAAAAAAAAAAAAAAAAAAAATCCTCAGTTTAGTTATTAGTTTCAAAGAATAAACATAATATTATTAAATCATCGTTTTAATAATTTGTAATACTTTTCGAGTTGAACAGAGATATGGTCTTTTTATTATAAACGTAGTTTGGATAAATGAAACTTTTTTATTATATATAGAGATTTACAACTGTATTAGTTAATAAATGAAGTAAATTAGCTGTATGATAAAATATATGAAGAGAAAATGCCTTCACTGGGTAATCTTAACTAGACGGTCTCGAGGCCATCTTATTATTAATACAACAACACTTAATTAGTTTATTTATGTATTATTAAAGTCAATATTTGTAACATATGTGGATTAATTTGGATAAATAATTGGTGCTTGAGAGTGGTTAGGGATGACACTATACGGAGGAAGATGAGAAAAGAGTTCCAAAGTATGGTAGCACGGATGATGAAGGAATTTTTTTAATGATGGTGTTCTATGAGAGAGAGGTATAGATCGATGGGTTGGGATCTTGTGTTTAGGGTGTGCACGGAAAAGCGCGGGTGTGGAGGTAAAATATATAGGAAGGTTTTCTGGCTCACAAGGATTGGAATAGGAAGATGCCTAGTAAATATTTTTCTTCGGGATTTGGGATGGAGCCACCTTTGACTAGAATCCCAGTGAGAGACGTGTGACTGTCTGGAGAGGCCGTACATAAATATTTTAAACCTATTCATTGATCGTTTTAGCCTCATCTTGTTTTCACTACTGAGTCCTCCATATACTAGGCATCCATGGTCAAAGTGGGGGAGGAAGAGGAAGCAAATAAGAGATAATGGGTAATGGTACTTCTAGGAAAAGAGTCACGGAAACGTAGAAGCTGTTTGAAAATATAGATGGATTTTTGGTGATTTGGGAAATATGGTTAGTCCATGTTAAGTTTTATTAAGAAAGAGTAATAGGTAGTAAGGAAATAAATAGACGAATGTATTTACTACATACATATAAATCATATAAAGACTATATAAAGCAAAAATCCTAACAAATAATGACTTAGCTTCAAGCTTGAAGTTGATATGAAGACCGGGAAGCCCTAGTTGCGACAAAATAAAATCTTCCTGAGGGAGATCTTACGATTTTTTATTGGATGGTTCAAAATGAAAAGGGAGGGTGTCGGGTTGCTAGCGAGGGGAGGGAACAAAAAAAAAAAATGGACAGGATTAGCCGAGCTTCCCTGATCAATTTGCGTGATGTCTTATGAAGTCGCAATATCATCACTCCCTTGAATAATCTATTATGATTTGCTGTAACAAAAAATGAGAATAATGTGAAGGTTTAATAGGAAAGATTTTTTTTTTACTCCGTTTTTATATCAGTTTATTGGACAGGACCTGAAAACTGAACCATTTATAATGCCAATGTACGGAGAATAATAATTACTATTTGGTTATTCTGAAAAGAAAAATAGGATTTTAGATTTACAAAGAAAGAATCCTCACACAAGACTGAAACGACAGGAAACTGCTCGAAGATACCGATTACTAAAACTCTTAAAAGAATAACGTTCAAAGCTTCCAGTATATTACAAAAGACACATTTACATCACTATTATCAGAGCTATTTGGAAGTACGGAATCAAGCTTTGGGACTCTAATAAACCATCTAATTCCTCCCGCATCCAATACTTACAATCCAAAATCCTTCACAAAATGCTGAATGCCCCTATTTTATCACAAATCAACTCTTCTATAAAGACCTAAACATCTCATTTATTGCAGATATAGCCCGTAAAAGGTACGCCTCTTTTCATTAAGTGCTGAACACACAAAAAAAAAAAAAAAAAAAAAAATGTTAGATCTTGCAAATTAAAGAACACATGAAAATCATTGAAGTAAATATAGAAATTTAAATTTTATTGTGAAGTGAATTATAATATTCATTTTCAAAACTATGAGTACCACCGCATTTTCCGTGATTTCGCAACATCGTGTATCCTCACAATTTAGATTTTTTCTAAAAATGAAACTTCTAAAATTCGAAATAATTACAGATTTTATTTTGGAAGAGGTTAAAACTACTAACTTAAAGCGTTATTTGTTTTTACTTTCACTTACCTATATATGAAATATATAGTAAGGGAAAGTATTGCGATCGTGAAAATGTTTTAATTCCAGTTTTCTAAACGGAAATACACGTTTTAGGGTCCTCTAAGTCCAAATGACCAAGTCCCGCAAAAAGGTCTGTGTGTGTGTGTATGTGTGGTAACTCCCGGACGGAAACGAAAAGTCCTATGAAACTAAAATTCCATATTTAAAACAACTATACGCCCGAGATGTGACAAAAACTTTCATCAAAATCAGCTAACCAGAAGAGCCAATTCATACTATACATTTTGCACCTTTTTACCATTCTCAAAAACGGCTCTACGATTTTGATTAAACTCGCCATGTCGATGTAAAATTTAATGGGCTTTAATATCATGTTTTATTCTGATTGAAATAGTCTGACAGGGCCTAAATGCCGATATTTTAAATTTTCTTCTTCTAATGTACCTTTTATTTGGAATATTCTATAAAAATAACCATATTATCTTGTTACCACTGATGAAAAACAAGTAAATATATAAGTTGAACGAATTTGATACCCAACTTAAAACAAGAGAAAACTGAAAACATATTTTTTAGTCCAATTTTTGGTTTTTGAGCATAAGAACAGTAATATACATGTATAATATACCGTTAAAAAGATAATGATTTTAGAAAATATATTATCTTATACAAAAGCTTGTAAAATTTGATAGATAGTGACAAAAAGACGATAAAACTAACTGATTATTTCAGATAGTAATATAATAGATTTTTAATAAAATACGTTTCTATAGAAACCTAATTAATTTAATTCTTACTTGGTTTTACTAATTTTTATCTCTGACAGTATTTGAAAATTCTTTAATAGATTTTTAAAACAAAGGTAAATAAAAGTCGCGTGTTGTCCGCAAGAGATATTTTTAAATCACAGAGCCTATAAAATAAATTAAAAATAAAATATTCGATTGAATCAATTTTATCACAATAAAAAATTGAAACATAGGTGATGCAATTTCTATATCCACGATTGTAATTTAAAAAAAAAACTTTTAAATTATTTTTTATCGATGGAAGGGCATTTAAAATATAAATGCATATTATTGAACTATTTTTATTTATTTTTTTATTATTGGTAAACCCATTAATGTCTGAAAACATTGATTTTTTTCGCCAAACGAGGTTTTTATAATGGCATTCATAATTTCCTAACGACCTCCTGACACTAATGACGTACTTATACAGCTACTTGCTTAGAAAAAAAAAAAAAAAAAAAAAAAAAAAAGAAATCGTTCATTTATTTCTTCAAGGAATAATTCGTTCTTTGTACAACTTAAACAGGTTTTTCTTACCATTCATACCTTCTTTTTTTTTTCAAAAAAGAAAAGACGAACACCCTGAAAGTACCTTAATCCGAAAGTTAAATAAAAATAAAGTGTTTCAAAGCCAACTTGCAATAAAAGGCAAAGTGCCAGTTTGTCCAACCGTTACCAAGCCGGTATACGCCCTACTAAGACTGGATCGCAGCAATTCTCATCCGAGCGTCCTGCCGGGTTATTTGAAAATAACAAGAAGTGAAAGGTTCTTATCCGAGAAGAAAAACCAGAGGTGCAATTTAAAAATAAAGTTCCACAACAGTCTTAAGTAAGAGCGCTTTTCTATTGCCGGGCAGGAACGAGTTTACAACACCTGATGGGGGTAGTTACGACAATTGGAACAGGTGCAGTGAAATTACTCCGCGATAGATTCAAGAAAAGTTCAAGAAAGAGAAAAAATAAAATAAAACAAAAAGTATTCCAGAGTGAGAAAGTTTTAAGAAGAAGATATCAAACGAAAATCGTGTTGGGCCACTTAAAGTTACTTCTCTAAGATTCTAGTTATTTCTTACTTGCCTTGGAGAATTTCAAGAATATTATATGTTAAAAAAAATCACTCTTCACTTAACGAAAATTCGTAAATATTAAACTATACCAGTATATTTTTATCTTCGTCAAACTTAGTTACTTGGTCAGATTTTGAACTACGTTGGCATATATATGGAGAGCGCTCAGGCTTAAACAGAAATTTTTACAGACTATAACCTTCGAGATTATAACCAAAGGTGTTTGGTACTTTTTGGTTTATTATTTTTAGTATTGAACCTTTATAATAAAAAAAAAAAAAACCGAGGGCTTACGTTTTCTATATTTTCTTCAACGATTGTTATATATTTTTCTTTAATTATCAATATATTATATTATTTTTTTGTGTATCAACATTTTTTCTAACATACTTTAATGTTCAATATTGGAGAAAGAAAAGTTATATTTAGTGATGCGATTCCTATGAGCACGACTTTAATTATTATTACTTTCCCTTACTATATATAGTAAGGGAAAGTATTGCGATCGTGAAAATTTTCGAATTCCAGTTTTCAACGGAAATACATATTTTAGGGTTCCCTGAGTTCAAATAACCAAGTCCCGCAAAAAGGTCTGTGGGTGTGTGTGCGTCCGGGCGGAAACGGTAAGTCCTATGAAACTGAAATTTCATATTTAAGACAAATATACACCCGAGACGTTACAAAAGCTTTTTCATCAAAATGATCTTTCCAGAAGAGCCACTTTATAATATACATTTTGGACCTTTTTTCGATTTTCTCGAAAACGGTTCAGACGATTTTGATTAAACTCGCTATATCGATGTAAAATTTTATAGGCTTTAATATCATTTAGGTTTCATTCGGATTAAAATGGTCTGCCAGGTCTTAAATGCCGAAATCTTAAATTTTCTTTCTTTAAAGTACCTTTAATTTTGTTGATTCTATAAAAATAACTATATTATCTTGTTACCACTGATGAAAAACAGGTAAATATATAAATTGAATAAATTCGATACCCAACTAAAGGAGAAAACTGAAATAATGAAATTTTTCGTTTTTGAACATAAGAACAGTAATATACATGCGTGATATACTGTTGGAAAGCTAAAGATTATAGAAAAAATATTATCTTATACTCAAGCTTTTAAAAGTTAATATAGAGTGATGAAAATAAGATAAAACTAACTGATTATTTTAGATAAAAATATAATAGATTGTTTAATAAAATACATGTTTCTATAGAAATTCAATTTAATTAATTCTATTATAGTTTCACTAATTTTTATCTCTAACTGTATTTAAAATTCTTTAATTGATTTTAACAACAGTAAGCGAAAGCTGTGTGTTGTGTGCACCATAATTTTTTTAGTTTCTATTGCTTATTGTTTTTTTGTTTATTGGCCCTTACCGAATCTAAATCTCTATACCAAGGTATACCACGTGCTAGGATAATCATCGCATCCCTAGTATTTTTGTAGCGAATTCAAAAAGTTGGTCCAGCGGTTTTGAAAAAAAGCTGAGGACGGCGCACAGTGAAAAATATGACCGATTCAGGTGGACTCTGAAAGTTGTCCATATTTAACTTTAGGGTCCCAGATCACAGAAAAAAATTATAAAAAATAATTAATTTTTTTAAACGATCGGTGAGCACACAGTGGTCAAAGATAAAATTTATTTTCTAAAATCTAAAACTTTACGTTTGAATTCACAGAATACGGAAAAAAATACAAAAAATCTAATTATGGCCCGGAGTTGCTGAAACCTGCTAATAGATGTATTTTATATCATTTAGGAAACTCTTCAAATTATAGATTGTAAATCTTTTGATTGGGAGAATTGTGTCTGAAAAAAATAATGTATCACCCAAAACGCAAAAATGTTTGCGATATTTAAAGACTAGGAGGATTTATGAAACAAATCCTTGGGATAACTTGAGGTTAATATAGTTTTTCGTTATTGAATAGAGGCACACATTTACAAATTGCTAAATAATCTCTACAGGTAGATTGCAATGTATATTCAATGACGGGTTTGGAAATATAATGTCTTACCTGTCTCAGCAATGACCATAATTAAAAAAAAAAAAAAAAATCTGGTGCAACACACGACTTTCACTTACCTCAATTTTTAAAATCAATGAAAGAATTTTCAAAAAGAGTTAGAGATAAAAATGCGTGAAACTATTAAGGAATTAATTAAATTGAATTTACATAGAAACACCTGTTTTATTAAAAAAACTAAAAAAAAAAATATTATTATCTAAAATAATCAGTTAGTTTTATATTCATTTCATCACTCTCTATTAACCTTTAAAAGCTTGTGTATGACATGATATTTTTTCTAAAATCTTTAGCTTTCCAACGGTATATCATACATGTATATTACTGCTGTTATGTTCAAAAACGAAACATTGCATTAAAAAAATATTTTTTCTGTTTTCTCCTTTAGTTGGGTATCGAATTTATTCAATTTATATATTTACCTGTTTTTCATCAGCGTTAACAAGATAATATAGTTATTTTTATTGAATCTACAAAATTAAAGGTACTTTAGAGGAAGAAAATTTAAAATATCGCCATTTAAGTCCTGTCAAACCATTTTAATCAGAATAAAACCTACATGATATAAAAGCCCATTACATTTTACATCGATATAGCGAGTTTTATCAAAATCGTCGGAACAGTTTTTGAGAAAATCGAAAAAAAGTGCAAAGTGCATGGTATAAAGTGCCTCTTCTGGTAAGCTCATTTTGAAAAAGTTTTGTCACGTCTCGGGCGTATAGTTGTCTTAAATATGAAATTTCAGTTTCATAGGACTTACTGTTTTCTCCCGGGAGTTACCACACACACACAGACCTTTTTGCGGGACTTGGTTATTTGGACTCAGGGGACCCTAAAACGTGTATTTCCGTTGTAAACTGGAATTCGAAAATTTTCACGATCGCAATACTTCCCCTTACTATATATAGTAAGTGAAAGTAAAAAATCTGGTGCGGGCAACACACGACTTTCACTTACCTCAATTTTTAAAATCAATGAAAGGATTTTCAAATACAGTTAGAGATAAAAATACCTGAAATTATTAAGGAATTAATTAAATTAAATTTCTATAGAAACATGTGTTTGATTCAAAAATCTATTATATTATTATCTAAAATAATCAGTTAGTTTTATGTTCATTTCATCACTCTCTATTAAGTTTTAAAAGCTTGTGTATGAGATGATAATTTTTCTAAAATCTTTAGCTTTCCAACGGTATATCATACATGTATATTACTGCTCTTATGTTCAAAAACGAAAAATTGAATTAAAAAAATATTTTTTCTGTTTTCTCCTTTAGTTGGGTATCGAATTTATTCAATTTATATATTTACCAGTTTTTCATCAGCGTTAACAAGATAATCTAGTTATTATTATTGAATCTACAAAATTAAAGGTACTTTAGGGGAAGACAATTAAAATATCGGCATTTAAGCCCTGTTAGACCATTTTTATCTAAATAAAACCTACATGATATTAAAGCCCATCAAATTTTACATCGATATAGCGAGTTTAATCAAAATCGTCGGAACCATTTTTGAGAAAATCGAAAAAAGGTGCAAAATGCATGGCATAAAGTGCCTCTTCTGGTAGGCTGATTTAGATGAAAAAAGTTTTGTCACGTCTCGGGCGTATAGTTGTCTTAAATATGAAATTTCAGTTTCATAGGACTTACCGTTTCCGCCCGGGAGTTACCACACACACACACACACACACACAGACCTTTTTGCGGGACTTGGTTATTTGGACTCAGGGGACCCTAAAACGTGTATTTCCGTCGAAAACTGGAATTCGAAAATTTTCACGATCGCAATACTTCCCCTTACTATATATAGTAAGTGAAAGTAAAAAAGCATTAGACTTACGCTAAATACACTTTGAACACAATAAATGGCCATCGAATAAAGATAATCCCACTGCTAGTTGTTAGGCGATTGTGTGAAAACGAATGATTCACTCATTTACTATTTATTTGAAAACACGGTATGGCGGGAAATATTAGTATATAGGATCTTGCCAACTAATAATAAAAAGTGAAGCACTGGAAAATTCCAAACCTTTGTCCAGCTAAATTGGTTATTTTACCCTGTGTGCGGCGGACAAAAGGGTTTTTTTATTCTTGGTTACATGCCTGAGTGTCTCCGCTGGCTAGACTGAGAGGCGCTGGGAACTCCTGGTGTTGTGCCTCTCCATCCACTTCTGGGTATAGGAGTTCGATTCGGAGTTCCCAGAGGCAGTAAGTAAATATTGTATTAGGCTGTGTCACATAAAATATCCGATTTCAAGGTAAAGTATTTTTATTCAAAATACAATATGAAAACAAGATAATTTTATTCGAAGTATTTACCTTCTTTTTCTAAACATTTTATCCCAACGTGACACCAACTTTTTTATCCCCGAACTGAAAAACTCTGAGCTTGAAGTGAAACAAAATCTGAAAACGCACTTGTCACTTGATCATCATTTTCAAAAGTATTCCTTTGACGAAGATGTCTAAATTCCTGAACAGGTGGTAATCTGTTGGATACAAGTCGGAAGAATACAGTGGGTGCAGAAGAACTTCGTAGCCCAGTTCTTTTAATTTTTGCACAGTATGTTTTGAAACATGGGGTCTTGCTGCCGCTCAGTGAGATCATGAGGTACCCATGTATCGAGCTGTTTTACTTTCCCAATACATTTTAAATGTCTAGAAACGGTAGATGCACTTGCATTTAGTTGTGCAGAGAGTCCTTTAACTGTTTGGTAGAGGTTTCCTTCCACTGTATGAAGACATCGTAGTCTATTACGGACGGAAGCCTTCCTCGGGGCAAGTTTCCCTAGTCGGTATCCCCAGCTGAAAACTTAGCAAACCAACGGCGAATGGTCCATTCATTAACACTCCCTTTTCCAAACGCCTTGCAAATATTTCTAGCGACCTCAGCTGCTGAATGGCCGAGCTTAAACTCGTACAAAAATATTACTCGAAAATCGCGTGTTTCCACGTTTATATTTGGAGGTATACTAAAAAGTGGGCAATTGATTGGGAAGATAATGTTTATAATACAAAGGTAGAGGATTAGTAACTGTTAACTTAAAATATGTAAACATTTTACATTTTTTCTGTGAAGAAAACAACAGAGACCTGCAACACCCTTGCAAAAATCCTGCAAAATGTATTTCAGAACCTATAAAAACGGAGATTTCATGTGAAACAACCCAATATATATGTATGAATGTGGCCATGATTTTTTTTAATTTATTTTATTTTTCAATCCATTTGTTAGTTAGGTTTACTTATTTTATTTCTTTTATGCTATTTTTTTAGTTTTTCCTTATTATTATTGTTTTGTCAGGTTGTTTTTTTTTTACTCTGTACATATGGAATGAATGACTTCTTTTATCTCTAATACTTATTGCCCAAGATAGTGGCATATTGTATTATTTCTCAATAAAGCAATATTATAAAAAAAAAATATTTTCGTGATTCGGGTTCTACGTATCTTTAAACGTAAGGGAGAGGAGGGGAGGTTATTTTTTTCTTTATTTTTTAGTCAATTAAAAAGTTTCATTTTGAAAATAATAAACCAAAGGCCAAGAAAATAGGGTTTAATTGGATTTACTCTAACCTCAGTATGTTCATGCCCCAACACCCCCAAAAAAAAATAAAAAATCCTTAGAGTCAAGAAATATACCATTACTGGCAAAAGTTAAGCCGTAGTTTATAAAGGATTGATTTACTTTGATTTTTTCCTCTACCTTTTCCTAATTTATATCAGGAATATAGCTTGATTTATCCAAGAACCGTTGTGCGGTTAAAACTTTAGCCGCGGTTAATCTTCCATAGAGATCCCGGCGGGATTAGCTGCTTGAACGGAGAACAGTTTTTATTGCGGTTTTCACTTTGGAGGGCGGCCAACTTGCCCCTTTCTTATCTCCTTCCTCCCCTCGCGAAAGTGATTCTCCTCCAATCAACGTTACGTGTCCCCCTTTTTGTAACCCCGTGGTTTTTACCCGCATAACGTCAGATTAAACTATTCTCAACTCGCTAAAATTACCTTCACAGTGTAGGCTGAAACAATCATACCCTGGAAGATGGTGTTTCCTCATACGGAGGAATGAGGCGGATGCCTACAGTTTCAGAGTTCACATGCAGTAAACTTAAGAATGTCAGACTTCGAAATACCTCAAAAGATAGAGTAAGTTCCTACAAGGCCTCAACTGTTGCATTATTTGTTTTAGAAATTGAGGTGTTGATTTAAAAAATGTACAATATCCATTCTAGGAAATTTTACAGGAAGCGCGAAAATCTCTCATTACTATATTATTAAACTACCTGATTTCGGTCTTTACGCATTAAAATATAGAATTGTATTTTTACTATAATAATAACATAATATTAAAGTTTTGAAATACAATTTTTTAGTATGAATTGGAACGAAAATAAATGCGTAAATAGTACTTTTAGAAAATGGCCGAATTTCTAAATCGCTTTTTTTAAGGACTTGAGAGCTAATCAGATAAAATAAAATAGAAGATTTAGATTACAAAAAGTGATGAGAATACAAATATGACAAAAAATCAATTTCGTAAAAAATGTCCTTTACTACCTTTTGGAAATCTACGTCTCAATTGTTAAAGGGCCTAGCCGGATAAGCATGTGAAATCTGCCCCCGCTTGTACTAGAACCAAATTTATACCATTCAGTCACACCTATGAGAAACAACCTTACGCAAAATTTTAGCCCCTTGATCCTAACGGGAGGGAAGTTATGGAGGGGGAAAGAAAAAACAAAAAAAAATTGTTTTCTCCTGAACAGCTCAACCGATTTTCACGAAAAAAATATATGTTATGTAGGACCCTCCAAAGAAATAAATTAGCGAAAGATTGGAGGTGTACCAAACCATCATAACCAGAAAATATTTTTTTGACCAACATTTTTGTGAAAACAAATTTAGAATAATATTTTTTGAAACCTATATGTAAAATCCATAACATATATTTTTTTTCGCGAAAATCGGTTGAGCTGTTCAGGAGAAAACAATTTTTTTTGTTTTTTCTTCCCCCCTCCATAACTTCCCTCCCGTTAGGATTAAGGGGCTAAAAATTTGCGTAAGGTTGTTTCTCATAGGTGTGACTCAATGGTATAAATTTGGTTCTAATACACGCGGGGGCAGATTTCACATGCTTATTCGGCTAGGCTCTTTGTTGTACAATTGGGGAGATTAAAAAATAAATGATTAATCTGGTGCGCGCAACACACGACTTTCATTTACCTTCGTTGTTATAATCAATTTAAGAATTTTAAAATTCATTTAAAAAGGAAAATAAATTGTTAAGGATTCTAATAAACCTAGAGTTTTAATAGAAACATGCGTTTTATTAAATAAAGTATTATATTATTATCTACGATAATGAGTTAGTTCCATCGGCTTTTTACTATTCTCCATTAACTTTAAAAAATTTTCGTTAAAGATAATATTTTTTCTAAAATCTTTAGCATTCCTTAATAAAAAAACAAAAAAAAAAAGTATACTATACATCTATTTTACTATTATTTTGATCAAAACAAAAAAATTACCTAAAAATATATTTTTGCTCTTTATTCATTTAGTGTTATAAAATTCGTCTAACTTGTAAATTAAGCTTTTTTTTAGCAAAACAAAGAAGTTGATACGGTTCGTTTTTTTTTTTATGTATACAAAATTAAAGGTACTTTAGAGGAAGAAAATTTAAACTATCAGCTTCTAAGTCCTGTCAAACTATTTTAATATGAATAAAACTGATATTATATTAAAGACCATCAAATTTTACATCGCTATAGCGAGTTTAATCAAAATCGGTAGATACGATTTTGATAAAATCGTAAAAAGATGTAAAATGCATGATATAAAGTGGCTATTGTGGCAGGCAGATTTTGAAGAAAATGTTACTGTAACATCCCAGACATTAACTCCATCTATACTATATATATATATATATATATATATATATATATATATATATATATATATATTATGGCTAACACTTGATTTTTATATATTGGTATGTTTTTTCACCTGAAACATTCATTTCGTAAGGTAATAACCATAAGCGAACTCCGCCACAAAGCAATACAATTATCAATTAAACGCTTTATTGCTAATTCAATTAAGACAAATTTAATTGGATTAGATATGAATGAAATAACATGAAATGAAGAGTTTTAAATTAAATTTCTTATTAATTGGGATTGAGTTTTTTTTAATAAAGCTATATAAAACAAACCATCAAATGCCTTTTCACTGGCCAACATAAAATAAATATAGAAAACAATTTCCACAACCTCACAGAATCCCTGGTTAATCTTAACGTCCAAGCTATACTGCCTATAAATAGTGTCTTATAAATAAAGTACTCCAATTTTGAAACAGCCGCGGTGATTCGAGGAGCCCAGAAGCGGATCTCGACCGAGAGCCTAGTCATCGGGAAGTTCCGCTTTGGCTTCTATAAAACCACATGATAACACTATACTGAGCATATCTGCACGAAATCAATGTACGATCAATGTTCAGTTGTGCCATCACCTGACACACACTTCCAGTAAAACAAAGTAAAACAGCTGATGCGCTCGATGATAACAGTCATACGTTACTTCGTCTCTCAGATTTTTGCTCTTTTCAGTAGGAATTCGCTTAAGTTCAGTCTGGAAAACATCACTAGACTTCAGGAAAACCACAGCAGTGAATATTGGAGAAATATCGGTAAGCAAAGTTATTATTTACTTTGTACAATCACGAAAAGTGAAAGGAGGGTCACTGATCAGCTGATCGCCGCTAGCTCGGGCTTGCTTTTCTTTAACTTATCTTTCTTTTATTATTCTTCCTTCTCATTCTCATTTCATTATTTATCTATTATTATTTCTTTTTTTTTTTTTTTTTTTTTTTCAATAAATGAGATATATTCATCAAGTTATGTCCTCAAAAGCTACAAGCAAAAGATCTAGATCTGCAGGTTCAAACTCGTCTCCTACAAAGCAGAGACCTCGCCGTGAAAATAATAAAAAAATGATTCCACCAGCGACCGCTTCAGCTACCTCAATAGGATCTGAACCACAGCCCAGCACATCATCACAAGGAATGATTGATGAATCGCCGTTTTTTACACCGAACCCATTTCAGATCCTCCAAAATCAAAATGAAAAAGAAACCATGGAATCTTCTCCTATACCCAGGGAACCACAACCTCCACCGATTTTTGTTAAAAATATTAAAAAATTTCAACTACTTTGTGTGCATTTAAACAAATTAACCGATCCTAATAGTTATTCTTGTATAAGTAGAACCAGTGATACTAAAATATCCCCGACTACCGCAGAAAGCTACAGAAAAATAGTAAAATATCTGAGTGAGACCAAAGCTGATTTTCATACCTATCAGTTGCGCCAGGAGAGAGCTTTAAGGGTTTTAATTAGAAACTTACACCCTTCGACACCAGTTACAGCTATCAAAGAAGAACTGACGGAGATAGGCTATAAAGTGCGGTAAGTCACCAATGTCCTAAAAGATAAAATTCCACTGCCTCTATTCTTCGTGGACTTGGAACCATCAGCAGGAGTTGAAAAAGTTTACGACCTCAATAGATTGTCTATACTAGTGTAAGAGTTGAGAAACCTTACACTAAGAAAGAAATAGTTCAGTGCCATAATTGTCAGGCATATGGTCATACGAGAACTTACTGCCACCACACACCACGCTGTGTGAAATGCGGTGAGCAACATAAATCAGAAGAATGCACAAGATCAAGATCAACACCCGCTGTATGTGCTCTGTGCCTCGAGGACCACCCGGCTAACTACAAGGGATGTCAAATCTACAAGAACCTCAAAAGCAGATACCAAAAACCTCAGAATCTGGATGAAACAGCTGAACTGATCAGAAGCAGAAGACAACCTTCAAAAACAATTGATTCCAATGTAACATTTCCCATCTACTTGGAGGTGGGAACCAGAACAAAAAAGCCCTGCCCTCCTAAACATTCCATCTCCAACATTCTATTCGAATCCTCCCTCAATTCCTTAGGAAACCACTTCATTCTGGGTGCAGACTTGAATGCTAAGAACCAACAATGGGGTTCCAGATCCTCGAATTGTCGTGGGCGGAATTTACAGTCTGCACTCAACTCTAGGCGTTTCAACCTCCTGACTCCTGACACCCCTACCTACTGGCCAACTGATCCTAACCGTAATCCTGACATCCTTGACTTCTTCATCCACAGCGGATTAGGCTCCCTAAACCTGTCGGTGACTCGCCTTGATGAACTGTCCTCTGACCATAGTCCATTGCTCCTTAAAGTATCCCTAATTCCTATTCCTAAACCCACCCCACCGTCATTTATCAGAGGACCAGTAAACTGGGACCTTTTTCGCCAAATCCTGAACAGTAATATTGACCTCAGAGTGAAACTCAAAACTCCAGATGACCTTGACGATGCCGTAAACTCCTTCACCATCGCTATTCAACAAGCTGTTTGGACTGCCTCCTTCCCAAGCACTCCCAGATAAGTCATAACCAAAATCATTTACCACAACACCTCATAGACCTCATCCGCACCAAACGACGATCCAGATCCTTATGGCATCGCACCCGTCACCCCACAGATCGCCGCTCCTATAACTTTTATTGTAGACAATTAAAGAGGGAGCTGGCGACCTTCCGTTCCCAATCCTTTAGTTCCTTCCTTTCTTCTCTTTCGGCTTGTGACAATTCCCTGTGGAATGTCACCAGGAAAATTCTAAAATCCCACCATATTTCCCATCCCCTCCGTCGTAGTAATGGCTCCTGGGCTGCGTCTGATGAATACAAAGCCGAGGAACTTGCCAAATACGTTTCCGAAGTCTTCACACCTCATCCAGAATCCCATCCAAACAACACTGCAGTGGTGGAAGAGTTCCTTCAGTCTCCAATCCCGCTTTCATTACCTCCTAAAGCAGTTAATCCCTCTGAGGTCAAATATCTTCTCCGAAAACTTGCACTCCGTAAATCTCCTGGATACGATTTACTCACTCCTCAGATACTCAGACAGCTTCCATCTAAAGCCGTTATATTTCTTACATATATTTACAACTCCATTCTACGCACTACTCATTATCCTCTCTTATGGAAACATTCCACAATATTTCTCTTCCTAAAACCAGGTAAACCTCCTAACACTACGACGTCTTATAGACCTATCAGCCTACTCCCAATCCTTTCAAAAATCTTTGAAAAAATCCTCCTCAAACGAATATTACCTTTATTAGAATCCCACAATATTCCTTCCCATCAGTTTAGATTCCGATCCCAACATTCAACCGTTCAGCAAGGGCTCCGAGTCGTTGACCATATTTCCTCTGCCCTTGAGAACAAGGAGTACTGCTCGGGTGCATTTCTGGACATAACGCAAGCATTTGACCGGGTGTGGCGCCCGGGATTACTCTTTAAGCTCAAAAACCATTTACCCCAATCCTTATACCTAGTCCTCCGATCCTATCTATTAAACCGCTCCTTCTGAGTTCGCTGTGGTGCAGAATATTCCAATTATTATCCAGTCGAATCCGGTGTTCCTCAGGGCAGTGTCTTTTGTCCTTTCCTCTACAATATATACACGGCTGGTATCCCTGTTTGCCCTAATACGTTCCAAGCAACGTACGCTGATGACACAGCTATCCTATCCTCTCACTTAGATCCCGAAATTGCATTTATAGGCCTCCAAACGCACCTTTCTCAAATTGAAGACTGGTGTAACAACTGGAGAGTCAAAGTTAATCAATCCAAATGCAATCATGTCACCTTTACCCTTCGAAAACAATCCTGCCCTCCAGTTCTCTTTAACTCCGTTCCGCTTCCTTTCTCCGACACAGTTCGGTATCTTGGCTTCCTTCTGGACAAAAGACTAACTTGGAACCCGCATACTAGACTTAAACGACAAGAACTTAATCGACGATTTGGACAATTATACAGACTACTGAACAGAAATTCTAAATTATCTATGGAGAACAAACTGCTAATATACAAGACAGTACTGAAACCTATCTGGACCTACGGACTTGAACTGTGGGGGACAGCCAAATTTTCTAACATCAAACGGAATCAATCCTTCCAATCAAAAGTCCTTCAAACAATAGTTAATGCTCCTTATTATGTATCCAACCATACCTTACACCGCGACCTAAATATTCCATTTATTGTAGACCTTATACCATTAAAATTCTCTAAATTCCATCAGAACCTTATCCATCACCCTAATCCCCTAGCTCAATCCTTATCCAGCTCCACACATCCTTACCATCCTCCCAGAAGGTTGAAACGGCAGTGACCTCGAGACCTCTTGTAAAATGTATATTGGAGTTCTAGCATTGGCTAGATTCTCCACTCACGTGCTGTATGCTTGTGAATTGTATATGGGTATGAGTGACTTTTGTATATATTTTTTTTATTTTGTTTTGTATATATGTATATTGTATTATTATTATATAAATTTATTGTTTTGTATATATCGTGTGAATGTAGTATGAATGTTGTACTTCATCACTATTAAAAATGTCCTAAATTGGACAGATTGTAATATTGCTCAATAAAGAACTGTTTCTAATCTAAAAAAAATAAATAAAGTGCACTTCTATTAGGTGAATTTACATAAAGCTATAAATTATTTGTAATATTTATATATCATATGCTTAATTCATTTTTCTATTTATTTAAAGTTACTTTTGGCTCCGAAGGCTGATTGGGCGGTGCTATATTAAAGTTCTAAAGTTTGCCAATCCAAGTTAGTTAGAATAAAGATCTTAAACGAGTAGCTGACATTACACAGCTTCGGGACCACTCTTTTACGTTCACTCCGAAGGATGACATAACTAAGGATATTTTTAAGGAGACACTTCACTTCATAAATATGAGAAATTTTCAAGATTCCCTAAAACAATTCGAAATTACGAACATTCAGTTTTAAAGGTTATTTAATTTTCTATCCAATTTCAATGTATATATATATAATAAAATTATAAATCAAAGAAATGATATAAAATACATCTATTAGCAGGTTTCAGCAACTCAGAGTCATAATTAGATTTTTTGTATTATTTTTCCTGTATTCTGAGACTTCAAACGTAAAATGTAGGCAAGTTTTAGATTTTAGCAAATAAATTTGATGTTTGACCACTGTGCGCTCTCCAATAGTGTCAACAAATTAATTAACGTTTATGATTTTTTCTTATAATTTGTTTTCATATTGTTTCCGTAATATGGAATCCCAAAGATTAAATATAGACAAGTTTCAGAATTTTGTCAACCTAAATCGGTCATATTTTCCACTATGTGCCGGTCAAAAACGTAGCAATTCTTTAGTATAAATTTCATGTATATTCTGAATGGATATAGTAAATTAAATATTATAAATTATAGTATTATTGATATTATGTTTACCTTATAGGGGCCAAGCTCGGTGACGGAGCAAGACAGCACAGCTTCTCTGCCAAGGGCTACTGTGGCATTTTTAATCGGGCCGGTAAAATCAGGTTCTTCATCGCTTCCTTCAGCTCCAACCTCTGCAACATAATAAATAATTAACACTAATCACATTAATTAATATAAGAATATAATAAAAAAATCTGGTGCAGGCAACACACGACTTTCACTTACCGCCGTTGTTAAAATCTATTATAGAATTTTTAAATACAGTTAAAGATAAAACTGAGTGAAACTGATAAAGAATTAATTAAATTTAATTTATATAGAAACATGTAAGCTTTACTGTAATTAATTATACCCAATTTATTAAGTTTTTGTAATTATAAAAATTAATAATATTTTATTAAAAATAAAAATTAGAAACTCTTTTCTCAAGTTGACAGAAAAATATCAAGACTTTGATATGTTGTTTACTGACGCATCCAAAATGGAAGACAGAGTTGGTTTTGGTGTCTACAGCAGAGAGCAACAGCTCATGTTCAGTCTGCCAGGCGAGAGCTCCGTCTTCTCCGGAGAAGCCACAGCCATACTGAGAGCTCTCAAATGGATTAGAAGCTCAAAAATGGACTATCGTTACGGACTCGTGGAGTGTTCTTGCAGCCATTGACAGCCAAACATCATCTAATGCCATAATTAGAGACATAATAAATGAATGGTGGGAAACAAACATGTTCTAAACTCGTGATTATGATTTGGGTACCATGTCATTGTGGAATTATTGGGAACAAAAGAGCCGATCAAGCAGCTGATTCAGCCAGAAAAGGTGAAGCAGTGGGGATCACTCAAATAAAAGAAACCACATTGGAGGATTGGGTGAGCAGATATAAGAAAGTTCTGCTGAAATAATGGGAGGATGGTTGGAGAGAGAAAATATCAAAATTGAGAACAATTAAATCCGACTGTCAGAAATGGAGAACTAGTGCAAGATCTTCAAGGAGAGAGGAAATTATTGTATGCAGGCTAAGGATTGGGCACTGCCAATTTACGCATGGTCACCTCTTGAGACGCCTGGAACCGCCAACCTGCGAAAAATGCAACAATACTCCTCTAACTGTAGAACACTTGCTAATTGAGTGCCCGCTTTATGAGTAGTCAAGAAAAAAATTGAGCCTGGAGAAAGACATGAGAGAAATACTTAAAGATGAGGAAGAAAGTATAAACAGATTAATAGAATTCACGAAAATGATAGGATTCTACCATAGAATATAATTATTTCGACCACGCCAATGACCCTCAAGGGTAGAGGCGGATAACCAAATAAAAAAAAATAAATAAAAGAAAAGTTGTAAGATGTTTAAATATTTTTATTTGATTATTTTTCTCCCTTTAAATTACTTAATAATAAAGTTTATGGAGTGTCATATAATCCATTCAAGTTGACATCTTCTAAAGTAAAAAAAAATGACAAAACATTATGTAATTGAAAAAGTTGAAAATTGAGTTTGGAGTGCGAGAACAATTCTTTTTTTTTTTTGCAGTTTCCAGTTTTTCCCCGGAAAATGTCCAAGTCTTGAGTTCAAGTTCATACAATTTCCTGATAATTACAAAGGATCAGGGTTCGTTAAACATAGTTTTAATCTTTTAAAAAGGAATTTTCACCTTAAGATCTGAGGCTTTTATAACGGTTTGTGAAATATTTTTATTAAACGAATTTTATCACTGTGATTAACAACCTCTAAATTTAGTTTTTTTATATTTTTCTAAGCCCCCCTGGGGTGTTATGTTTATTAACAGATTCAATCTTAAGCAAATAAAATCCTCAGTTCATTAACAAGAATTTATTGTAAATTCCGTTTATAACTTTTCCGCCGAAATAAAATATTAGGTATTTTTGTAAAATCATGTTTACTTAGTTTATATATTTAAAAAAAGGATCAGTTAAGGTGATTTTATCTATCAGTTTCAACCGAAGTTCCTCCGAAAATCATTTTCGTTAAGTTATGGAATGAGATTTACTCATCAATAGATAATTGTAATTGTTATGATTAATATTTATATTATCTCCTATTACAAAGGATGCCGCCCTCTTCCTCTCAAGGGACTTTTGCCCAAGACACCTGTGCACATACCTGAACCCCTACGTCAAATAGCATACCTACAGGATGTACTTAGGTATTATGGGTACTAAGTGACCCATATGTCCCTCCATTTGATCTCTGCCATCTTTCCTCCATCCCCTCTACTATTCATATATGTACCCTCCAAAATCCTAGAACCGGGGTACTGACTCCAACAGGACGGCTGGCAGGACTACGTACAGACACTCAGACTAGACTGAGCAAACACAACTTAGTTTCACTGACTCAACTAGACTAGTGAGCCCCATCACTAGAACTGACACAAAACTGCTTCCTATTCCGAAAATATTTCCAATCCTCAGTCCCCTCTTAAAATGCATCCAGTGCATTAAAAGACATCCTTGATTCCTTCCCCTAAAAAAAAAAAAAAATAAATAAAATAAAAAAAAAAAAAAAAAAAAAAAAAAAAAAAAAAAAAAAAAAAAAAAAAAAAAAAAAAAAACCGGGGCACTCCGGTCAAGATGTTATTAATTTGTAATATAATATATTAGTAAAAAGTTTATGTTTCTATTTTCACTGTGAATAAATATACAAAAGTTTATATAAATTTGTTATTCGTTAACTGTTATTTAATGATTTAACAAAACTTTCCGCCTTCCAAGTCGACATCTCCGGCTCTGAACTGGACAAACCACTTACGGGCAGCGCTTTCTTCGACATCATCGTCATATTCAATTGAAATGTTGTTAACAGTCTGTGCAGCGGACATTCTTTTTTGAAAATAAAGAAAAATTAATTATTAATTAAATGACGAAAATTAATATTTTTCTGTTTCATTTTGAGCAAGCGAAATACTTTTAAAAATAAGGAATTTCGGTTGAAACTCTTAACCAATAATTTTTTATAATATATAAACATTATCGACCAAGTAAAAATGGTTTTATAAACACAAAGATGATTATAATAAAATATAGAAAAAAACTATGAACTATGGAATTGTAAAATAAAATATAATTCATATTTTTCTTAATTCTTCTCATTTCGTCGAATAATAAGCATTGAATTTCATTTAATTATATTGTCACTAAAAAAGTTTTGTCAAATAAAACAATTATAGTAATATATTTTTTTTACTTTCTCATATATTTATATTAAATAAATAGTAAGGAAAAGTATTGGGATCATGAAACATTTAATTCGTCAGGAAGTACACATTTTTTTAGGGTTTCCTGTGTCCAAATGATCAAGTCCAACAAAATGGTCTTGTGTGAGTGTATGTTATAAGTCTCGCTCGATAACGATAAATTGTATAAAGCTCAAATTTCATATTTTTGAAGTGTATATTCCTCAGATATACAATATAGTTAATTTTTCTGATGATTTTCCTAATGTATCAAATAAAAAAAAATTATTTTTACTCTCACTTTTCTTTATATGGAATATATAGTAAGGAAAAGTATTGTGATCGTGAAAAAATGAGTCCAAATGACCAAGTCCCGGAAAAAGGTCTGTGTATCTGTGTGTGTTTGGTAAGTCCAGCATGTAAAAGAAAAGTCTTATGAAACAGAAATTTCATATTGAAGACAAATATACGCTCGAGATTTTACAGCAACTTTTTTACCATAATCAGCTAACCAGAAGAGCAGCTTTATACCATGCATTTTGCACCTATGTACGATTATCTCAAAAAAGGCTTTAACTATTCTCATTAAACTTGCTACATCGATGTAAAATTAAACGGTCTTTAATATCATTTAGGTTTCATTCTGATTGAAATAGTCTGATAGGGCTTAAATGCCGATTATTCAAAATTCCTTCCTCTAAAGTACCTTTAATTTTGAATTTTTTTATAAAAGAGACCATATCATCTGATTAGCAAATCTAAAAACAGGTAAATATATAAGTTGAACGAATTCGATAACCAACTAAAGGAGATAACTGCAAAATATTTGTTTAATCCAATTTTTTTGTTTTTTTAACTTAAGAACAGTAATATAAACGTGTACATACCGTTGGAATGATAAACATTTTAGAAGAAATATTATTTTATACACACTATTGTAAAAGTTAACGGAGAGTAATTAAATGCCGATATATGAAAACTGATTGTTGTAGATAATAACATAATAGATTATTTAACAAAACACATGTTTCTTTGAAAATCCATTGTAAATAATTCTTTAACAATTTATTTTGTGCATAAAAGTGACGTTAAACGAATAAACAAAACAATTTATTTTGGTTAACTTAGGGAGGTAAGTGAAAGTCATGTGTTGCGCACACCAGATTTTTTTTTTAACTTATCGAATTAAAATGATGACCTCTACGAAGACATAATACATATCCGTGTTCAGTGTACGTAAAAAAAAATATTATTCTATAATATCTTTTTGTATGCAAGTCAGCCTTGATACATCGATAAGTTTAAAGTTGGACCAATACTACAATGACCTGCAGCGTTTTTTGGTCTCCTTTAAAAATATTATTTCAGACTGATTACCTCTGAATTTCAGGCAATAGCAAAAAAGTTCAGATAAGAACAATTTTATTGGAATCTTCTTTTCTACAAACATAACTTGAACTAAATAATTATTATATTGTGAAACTTTCAAACCCTATTTTCAAATAAGAGGTTTAGGAAAAAGTCTCGAAATGTTTGGTTTGCGCTTTTATAATCCAGAAACTTAAAGTCATAAAAAAAGTAAAATAGAAAAGAGACAGCCGCTTTATTTATTCGAGAACAGTTTGCATTCGGGTAGAAAAAAAGATACAAAAGATCAGTGAATCAAGAATCTCTAAGTGCTGGGTTCAGTTTATAAAAGAAAATTGTCAAGAATGAATACAAAGAAAGAAGAACGCTTCTGATTTTCCTGGCCACCTTTTCCCCCTAAAGGTGGCGAAACACGGTGAGAATTAGGGTATGTGTAGGTGAGATGAAATTCGTGATTCGTAGAACATCACATACTTTTCAACATTATACAATAAATATTCAATTACCGTATTTTGTATATTACTTCCACTTTAATTATTTTTAAACTTTGATTATAAAAGAATGTTAAATTTCTTAAAATCGAGTTTCTACATTAAACAACGTTTTCATAATGTGTATATTACACTTGTTCGTTTTGATATAATTTATAATTTTTTTTTATCTATGTTTTTATAGGATTTTTCTAATAGTAATATTTGATGTCATTATCCAAATTTATTTTTTTTAAATAGGCCTTCCCCTCTCCCTCTACTTTCGTGAACCCATACAATACTTGCTTTCACCTCACCTACACATACCCTATTTCTCACCGTATATCGCCGCCTTAAGATAAACTGACCTACTTATTTATTATAATTTTTATAATTAATTATTTTAAGGGAGTGGCGTGGTCTAGTGGATAGATCATTAGTCTATTGTTTTCCGGGTTCGAAATTCGGCTGTGGCAGAATATTATATATTCCATCAATTCAGTCGGGGAGTGACCCTAGCGTATGGAGAACCTCCTGGGGCTGTAGGACCATAACCAGCCTCTACGAAGTGGATACCAAAAATAATTGGAGAAAACCTGGCGGCTGAGAGTGATTAAAGCCTAATATTCAATTACCGAATTTTCTATATTACTTCAACATTTATTATTTTTAACTTTTATTATTATAAATAATGTTAAATTTCTTAAAATCGAGTTTTTACATTAAAAAACATATTTTTAGGATGTGTATATTACACTTGTTTGTTTTTATATCAATTTATCATTATTTCCTTTTATCTTTAAAAAAAAATAATTTTTAATGATATTTTAGGATTTTTCTAATAGTAATATTTGATGACATTGTCCTAATTTACTTTTTTTAAATAGGCCTTCCCCCTCTCTCTCTACTTTCGTGAACACATACAATACTTGCTTTCACCTCGCCTACGCATACCCTATTTCTCGCCGTGTATCGCCTGGGTTCGAAATTCAGCTGTGGCAGAATATTATATATTCCATCAATTCAGTCGGGGGGTGACCCTAGCGTATGGAGACCCTCCTGGGGCTGTAGGACCATAACCAGCCTCTACGAAGTGGGTACCAAAAATAATTGGGGAAAACCTGGCGACTGAGAGTGATTAAAGCCTAATCACGTCATTGTACTGCCGTTGGCCTAGAAACAGAACGAATCACTTAATTTACTGAGCCTAAGACCCTTCATGGGTTGTAGTGGTACAGGTTTTTTTTTTATTAATTATTCAACTTTAATCGTTATTACCTTGAAGCATATACATTTATAAATTTAATTAAATTAAAAAAATTACTATTTCTTTTGATTTATTCGAGTATAATAATCAGAACTATTATTTTAAGCATATTTAGGACTTTTATTAGCTGTATGTCTATATTTATAAAAGAAAGTACCAATCAATTTTCTGGTATCTAAAAATTTACTATGGTTGTGAGGCTAAAATTTTTCCTGGAGGTTCGTCTTACCGCCTAGATGTGCAATAAGGCAGGATTTGAAAATCTTCGCCCAAAAAGTGGTTGAACAACCTAAACGTAAAATTGTCCTAATCTGATATGTATCAGCAAAGGTACAAAGATTTTATAACAAATATATTTAAGCATATTACTGTTGTTATCTGTTCGTTTAACGTCACTTTTATACTACTATGGCTAATCGTATGATGACTAATTTTTACCTCTCCAAGTTTAGTTAGGGTAGAGATCTTTAACGAGTTCATGGAATCGCAAAGGATGGGGACCACCATTTTACGTCCCCTTCGAAGAATGGCATAACTAAGGTTGTTTTTTTACTCTCATTAAAAAATCTTAAGGGCACCTGGCTGGTCACTACATACAGGGACCGACCCTTTTAAGCATATTGCGTTTCATATCTCTTTCGAGTGTAGGTTCCTATCAAAATATATTCAATTGTTATTTATTTTTTTAAATGGTTTGTGACGATTATTTTTACATATTAAGTGATTATGGGTATAACCAGTTCTACTGGTGGGTACCCAAAATAATTGGGGAAAACCTGGCGGCTGAGAGTGATTAAAGCCTAATCACGTCATTGTACTGCCGTTGGCCTAGAAACAGAACGAATCACTTAAATTTACTGAACCCAAGACCCGCCATGGGTTGTAGTGGTACAGGTTTTTTTTTTTATTAATTATTTTTAAAAATGGGTGCCCGAAACAAGGCATTTATTTACCTTCCGTATTTTAATGAACTTTTTTTATATTGAAGATTTTTTTTTAATGAAATTTGAAGTTGAAGTGGGTAGATGTTTTAAGTGACCTCATAGCATTGAACTTCAATTCTGGCCTTTCTATAGACTAAATAAGGAAATAATAAACAAGAAAAAGTCCTGGACAAAGGAGAATAATATCATATTATTATACAATAATAATAATATTGCAGTTAACTCTTTTGAGTTTTTCACACTATTGCATTTTAATTTACAAGTGAATTCTCAGATTCAGTTCTATTTCTGTTATTTCATTATCTAAATAAAAAAAAAAATAAATAAAATTGGGATAATGGAAAACGATTTAAAATTCATTTAAACACTCGAAATGATTGGTTCGGTGAATTGCGCGAAAAAATATTTTTTCCAAGAGAAGAATAATATATAATTTATGTACTTAACTTTTACTTGGCTCATTTACGATAAATTGCTGAATATGAATTATAGTACTATATTAGTAAAAGCGAAAAACAAAATATTTAAATAACATCACTTAAGCATTGAAAGAAGATTAAAATATGTTTATTACATTAATCACAGCAATATCTTATGATATTTTAAAGATCATGTTTTATTCTTGGAATTTCAGCTTCTTATGAATAACAGTAGAGTACAAAAATTAATTCTTGTACTGGCAAAAAATATATTAAATAAAATAATTAAGATTCATTCCTGAATTCCGTAAATTCCTGCCTCCTACGTACTTCCTCATTATTCAGTCCTACCTTTCTGACAGATCTTTCAGAATCAATAACAATAGTTCCTATTCTTCTATTTTTACTCAGCCTGCTGGTGTTCCTCAAGGCAGTATCCTAGGGTAGGACCTATTCTTTGTACAGTCTATAGAGCTGATATCCCACTACATACTTATAATTTTCTTTCTACTTATGCAGAGACACTTGTGTATTATCAGTCAATAATGATCCAACTGATGCCTCTCAAAATCTCCAATCCCACATCAGAAACCTTTAGGTATGGTGTCAGAATTGGAGAATTGAAATAAATTCAAATGAATCCCACCAAATTACCATATTTGATATAAAAAATTACCTTATAAACCTATGACATCCTGTCCTACAATATTCTTTAATAATATCCCGCCTGTTCCACTTAAAAAGATCAGCTACCAAGTACTTCTAATTTATAAACATAATTATATATTCTCTGGAACGCATACATTCCTTAGTGACAGTTACTGTAAATAGAATTATATGTCCTATCAGCCACTCATTCACTAATGTCACTCAATTATATAAAAGCATTCATTTAATATGATTTACTTTCGTTTATAATATTACAAAAAAAAAATCTATGACCATGAAGAGTCCTGGGTTTAATATTTTCAAGGCCATAACAAGTGTGTCCGTCCCAAATTTTTAATTATCGTGAAATCTGGAGTATTATGATTCTCCTAAACTACAATATGTTTAAAAAATGCAGTTGCAAAAAAGTTGTAAGTAATGAATGTGTAATGTTGGAAGTTTTACAGATTTTATTTTTATTTACTTTTTTTTTTTTTTTTTTTTTTTTTTTTTTATAAAACGTCCTTACATAAGGTAGGAGATTTTCAAGCGAATTTAAAAATAATCTTCAGAGTTTTATATTTTTACTTACCTATATATGAAATATATAGTAAGGAAATGTATAGCTATCGTAAAAATTTTCTAATTCCAGTTTTCAAAGAAAAAACACGTTTTAGGGTCCCTTGAGTCCAAATGACCAAGTCCCTCAAAAAGGTCTGTGTATCCGTGTGTTTGTGTTGAAAACAAATGTCCTATAAAACTGAAACTACATATTTTACGCCTGAGATGTCAAAGCAACTTTTTCAATATACCACGAATTTTGCACTTTATTACGAATTTCTCAAAAACGGCTCAAATGATTTTGATTAAGCTCGCTATATTAGTGTAAAATTTAATGGGGTTTAATATTATGTAGGTTTCCTTCGAATTGAAATAGTCCGACGGCCTAAATGCTAATATTTTAAACTTTCTTCCTCTAAAGAACCTTTAATTTTGTAGATTTAAAAGAACATTAGGTACATTATCTTATTAGATTTGATAAATAACGGCTAAATGTGCAAGTTGAGAGAATTTGATAAACAACTGAAGGAGAAAAATGGAAACATATTTTGGTTTTTTTTTTAAACATTAAAACAGAAATATATTGTAGATATATAATATACCGTTGGAAAGCCAAAGATTTTAGAAAAAATAATATCATATACACAAGTCGAAAATGGTTGATTACATTTGGCGAACGACACACCTTAAGCTTCTCATCATAATTTCAATCATAAGTATTTTCAAAAAAATATTTATTATTTAACTATATGACGAAAAATGAGGCACTTATTATTTGTTTCCAATATTTATAAATCAGAGACCTTGAGGTTTGTTTCAGAATAGGAGAATCAAAATCAATTCCTACAAATTATCTTTACCCTTTTTCGTAAGCTTATGAAATCCTGCGCTACAGTGTCCTTTAATAATATTCCGCTTGTCCCGGTTGATACGAACAGATTCGCTGTCTAAGATTTCTACTTGACAAACGTCTAGCATGGAACTTGCTCACTAGACTGAAACGACAAGAAACTGCTCGCCGCTTTCAACACTTACTAGATAGACGCTCTAACCTTTCATTTAACTACATGACCATCATAAGACCTATCTGGATTTACGTAGTTGAGCTATGGGGCTCCACTAAACCATCGAATTCTTCCCGTATCCAATCCTTACAATAAAAAATCCTTCGAAAAATTTTCAACGTTCCTTTGTCACGAAAAAACCCATCATCAAAGACCTTAATGTTTGCATAAGTATCTGATTTGGCCCGAACCAGGTATCAATCTTTCTATGACAAACTCCACTCCACAATAACCCACTAGTTAGTCAATCGTTCCTTTCTCTTCCATTCCTGACAATCCTCCGAGGCGTCTGAAAAGAAGATGGCCTCGAAAACTTCTAGTTTAGAATATTTTTAGAGTGCTGCCGAAGGGTAGCTGCTCTACATGTCTATTTTATTTTAGCCTATATATTAGAAGTGTTGTACAATACATTTGTAAATATCAATGAATAATTTTTAAAAAAATATTCTAGGACGAGTAGTCTCAAACAATAAAAAAAAAAGTCTTTTTTTTTTATGACTGGTCCCAGATATTTGATGCCTTTTGACCAAGCTATCGATTAGTCCTTTGACAATTAATTATTGGAAATCAGTTACGCCGGAACATAAATTAAATGCTAAAGGAAGGTATAAGTCCTTATTTGAGCCTGAGAGAGGGACATTATTCGGAAATTGTGTCCAGATTTATTGCGAACTCGGGTTGGAAGGAAGTCAGGACCGTAGTTTAAACTGTATACATCTTGTCTCCCTCGATTTACGAACATCCACCTCAGAGCTAAGGGAGAAAAAATGAACCTTTTAAGGTAATAGGAAAAGCGGGAAAAAATCGTATATACAACAAGGGTTTTGCCGATTAATCAAACATGTATTTTAGAGAAATACATTTATTTTTATTATAGCCTAATATCAATATATCACTTGTGCTTCATTTGCCTTCATAATTGCATTGCATACTGAGTAGTATAGAAAATGATTTTATTCTGGAGCTGGGTCTCTTAAGAATTAGATATATAAAATTGATATATAATATGTCTGTCCAACAGACAAAAGGAACATAATAAATTACTAGAAGCAATTAGTCCGCATGTCGGTCATAGAATGAAACAATTAAGTAGTTTCAACCATTTATTTTCTACAAAATTTTGACCCCCATTGCGGGCTAAAAAGATAAAAAAGAGATACATTTACAATAAAATTAATACACTATTTCAAAAAACTTTTTAGCTAGAGGATGTCAATATTAAAACATTAAAAGGAACTAGATGTGTAAAGAAATCAATTATTTAAATTACAATGACAAAGGTATAATAATAAGAGGGATAACAAATTACGTGAAATAAGAAACATTGAAATATGGAGTAGAGCAGAAGAGAATTTGGTAGAATGGAATGAAGGTAGGTAGATAGGAAAGTACTAACGAAAGGTAGGTAGAATGGAAAGTACATGCCGCATTTAAGACGGGATCTGACAACAATGAGTAAAATTGTAACACTGACATAAATCGTTGAAAAAATATGGTGCGCGCAACACACGACTTTCACTTACTTCAGTTGTTAAAATCAATTTAAGAATTTTTATTTACATTCAGAGGAAAAATAAATTGTTGAATAATTAATGAAATTGAATTTCAAAAGAAACATATGTTTTATTAAATAATCCATTTTATTTTTATCAACAAAAATCAATTAGTTTCATCGGCTTTTTATAACTCTCCATTACTCTTACTATTTCGTGTATTAGATAATATTTTGTCTAAAATCATTAGCTATCCAACAGTATATTATACATCTATACTACTATTCTTGTGTTCAAAAGCACAAAAATTGCATTAAAAAATATTTCTCCATTAGTTGTTTATCACATTCGCTCAACTTGCACATTTAGCCGTTATTTATCAATGCTGACATGATAATGTGCCTATTTTTTTTTAAATATACAAAATTAAAGGTACTTTAGAAGAAGAATATTTAAAATATCGGCATTGAAGCTCTGTCAAACTATTTCAATCAGAATGAAACTTGCAGGATATTAAATCCCATTAATGTTTACACCTATATAGCGAGTTTAATCAAGATCGTTAAAGCCGTTTTTGAGAAAATCGTAAAAAGGTGCAAAATACATGGTATACAGTGGTTCTTCTGGTGAGCTGATTTTGATGAAAAAGGTTATGTGACATCTCGGGCGTATAGTTGTCTAAATATGAAATTACAGTTTCATAGGACTTTTAATTTTCGCGGGATTTACCGCACACACAGACCTTTTTGTGGGACTTGGTCATTTGGACTCCGGGGACCGTAAAACGTGTATTTCAGTTGAAAACTCGAATTCGAAAATTTGTACGATCGCAATACTTTCCCTTACTATATATTTCATAAATAGGTAAGTGAATGTAAAATTATCTTTAACGAGCTGGCGAATAGGGCCGCGAAATAAGCACTCAGTCTTTAAGGCCAAGGCTTGGCTATCTTAACCCATAAGGAAATGCGTTAAACACTACAGAATAGCGGATGCATGGCAATCCATGTGAAACTTTGAAAAATAGAATTCTGAATAGGGACACTGGAATAACCTACCAGAAAGAAATATTCTTTACAACCTATTATAATACCTACCAAATATATGTACGAAATTTCATGAAAATCGGAAGAGCCGTTTCGGAGAAATGTGACCACAGATACAGATATTAAGATAAAATATAAAAAAAATCTGGTGCGCGCAACACACTACTTTCACTTTCTCCTCCCCCCCTTATTTATATAAATGTAAGAATTTTTAAGCAAATTTAGAAATGGAAATAAATTGTTAAAGAATTACTTACATTGGATTTTAAAAGAAAACTATATTATATATATATAAACCGGTACCACTACCACCCATGAAGAGTTTTGGGCTCAGTACATGTAGAGATTCGTACTGTTTCTAGGTCAACGGACGTGCAATGACGTGATTCGGCCATGATCACGCTCAGCCGCCAAGTTTTTCCCCCTTTTTTTGGTACCCACATTATAGATGCTGGGTGTGCCCCAGGAGGGTCCTACGCCCCAGGATCGACCCCCGGCTGAAATAACATAATAAATAATATTCTGCCACAGCCGGGATTTGAACCCAGGACCCGAAGCACAGTAGACTAGCGCTCTACCCACTATACCACGACGCTCCCAAATTGTTTTACATAATCTATTATATTATTATCCACGATAATCAGTTTGTTTTATCAGCTTATCATCACTCTCCGTTAACTTTTACAATAGTATGTATAAGTAATATTTTTTCTAAAATCTTTAGCATTCAAAAGGTATATTATACATGTATATTACTGTTCCCAAGTTCAAAAACATAAAATTGGATTAAACAAATATTTTGCAGTTATCTCCTTCAGTTGGTTATCGAACTCGTTCAACTTATAGATTTACTTGTTTTTTAGACTTGCTCATCAGATGATATGGTCAATTTAATAAAAACTACAAAATTAAAATTACTCTAGAGGAAGAAATTTTGAAATATCGGCATTTAAACTTTTATATTTATATCATATGTCTAGCCAATAGACAAAAGAAACATAATTTGTATTTACATTAATGAAATAAAGAGGATAATACTAAAAAAAAATTAAAAATAAAATAAAAAATCTGAATTGTCCTAGTACAAAAGAAAAAAAACATTTTTTTTTTTTCATAATCCCTTTTCCTATCTCTTCTAAAAACCTAAGTTTTTGATTTTTTTTTTCTGTATTTATGCATTTTAAGGATGTCAGGTATCTGTATAATCTCTGTAATATATAATTATCATCTAAAAATCTATAATGCGGTGATGGGGCTCACATTTTGGTTTAAGTAGAACCTTAATTAAATACTAAAAGCTAAATCTGAATATTCTGCCATCGTTGAGGTAATCCAGAAGGTACCAGCTTACCAGCTATATATGTGTTAATTGTTAATAAGTTTGACCGTTTCATAGAACTTTTTATTCCTCGTAATTATGAATTCGGAAAGTTTGTCCATTTATAATTCCTCGTGAGTTCTAGAGAAGGTTTTAGATCTTTGAAATGACGTTACTTTCACAATTTTCCGTAGGACGCCATTTTGAAACGACTGTAACCGTTTTTCGGTCGAATCAGCAACATGCGAAAATAGTGGA
This sequence comes from Piezodorus guildinii, assembly GCA_023052935.1. Lineage (NCBI taxonomy): Eukaryota > Metazoa > Arthropoda > Insecta > Hemiptera > Pentatomidae > Piezodorus > Piezodorus guildinii. The sequence continues at coordinate 33,971,055 of CM041298.1, read as the reverse complement.
GCCCATATAACAGAGTTGGACGTATAATGGCCTTAATAATAATAATAATAATAATAAATCTCTTTATTTGTTTTCGGACTAGAACATACAAATGGAGTTGAGTTGTACAAAACAGTTATACATAAATCAAAGAAATCTATTACAACTGTACTAAACAAAATACGCTTCAAAAACAAATACACAATAAAAGGCAAAATAAATTGTAACTGTATAAATATTAAACAAAAAAATCAATGATAAATAGTTTAACAAATTATTGTTATTTTAGTAATGTGCTTAAATTATTCTTGAATAGACAGATACAAATTTCTTAGCTTTAAACACTCTGTTACATAATAAAATAAATTTTCAAATTGCTTTTTATTTCCTATTTGCAACATAAGTTGTACAATGAGGTCATTGTCAGACATATTTCCAATATACGTCCTCAAGTACTTATTTCTGGACGGGGAGTAAACAGAGCATTGCAACAAAAAATGATTTAAATCTTCTGGTTCGCCTGAATTACAAATAGGGCATTCAACGCTATTATCTGATAATGGCTTTATATATTGATATCTTCAGTCGAAGAGACATACTCGAAGAATTAATTAAGTGATTAAGTTGCCTTAATTTTTGCCTCACTGTCTTAATTTGTTTTACTAAAGTGGATCGTAAACTTTAAATGTCTATCAAAGGTGACTCCGAGATAGCTTATATGTTTGGATAGTTTAATTTCGCAGTTATTTATTTTAAATTTTGACGGTTATTTTTTCTTTCCTTTTTGAAACGAGTACACTCCTTTTTAGCTCGTTTGCTAAGATTTGACAGGCTTTTTCTGAATGCATATCAGCCTTGCTGGTATTTGAGCTGCTACTGGTTACAGCAATATCATCAGCAAAAGCTGATATTGAGGCATGTTCGAACTTGATTCCAACAATTTTTCCAGTATACATATAAAACAGTATTGGAGATAGTACAGCACCTTGTGGAACACCACATGTGAGATGGACGGGACAAAACTTTTCTGAAACTTTTACTATTATATACCGGTCACCTAGGAAAGATTTTATATTAGTATATAACTGCTCAGGGCACCCCAGGTCGATCAGCTGTAAAGCAATCCATGTGACACGGAGTCAAATGCTTTTGAGCAATCCAGTGCTATGATGGCAGTTGCCTTATTTTTGTGGAAGTTGCTGGTCACCTCATTTTGTAGTGTAGAGATTTTTTTTTCTAAGCCCCATGGGAGTTGGGGGTTGGAAATCGGAAATAGAGGAAGGAATATGGAATCTCTTTTTCTGCATTACATGCATTATAAGAGGGGAGAGAGGATACAAAATTTTTCGGTAAATGGGAGCGAATGGGAATCACGTCTAGTGTGGGGCTCACAAGTCTTTCTGAGTCAGTTAGCCAAGTTATGGTTTCTCTGTGGCCGTCCTGTCGGAGTTTGGATAAATAATTAAAAATATTTAATATGTTACAGGAAAATAATCCCTCTGTCGGATAGAAAACAAGATATTTTTAATATTAAACCTTTTAGTTTGTTAATAAAATAAAATCTGAAGAGAAATATGGATTCCGAAAAAAATGAGTAAAAGTATGAAATATTAAAAGAATTCAGATAAGAAGAAACCCATACGGAATTCATTCGAGATTAATTGAAATTGCTTATCTCTACAGCTGTGGAACTGCCAAACAAGATGGAAATATTTTTCAAAGAAATGTGATAACAAAAAAGAGAAAAAAAAAAAAACAACATGAAAAAGCCCAAGTAAAAGGGTATAATTCAGACTTCTCCTTTATTCTAATTTCCTATGATTCCAAATTTCCGGTTCATTTATCGAGATAGTAAACTAGGATGGGTAAAGAACGTTTCAAAGAGAAGCTAACAACTGAGAAGGTGAATCTTCTTTTGAGTCTTTTTTCATCTCCTCTTCCATTCAAACTTCTTTTTGCCATCTACGTGCCCTCCTTAAGCTGTCTTCTTCCCACCCTACCCTTGCTTTGAACTTCCGTTCTCCTCTTTAGTTTTCCCGTACTTTTCTCCTTTTCTTGCGTTTTCCTTTTACTTCCATTTGCATCATCATCTATTTACCTAGTTATAACCATGATTTTTTACATAATATTCCTCCGAAAAGCGTCCGATATTGCGATTAATACCATTTTTTTGACTTTTATAGCTATTAACATGCTTTTTTTGAAAGGTTTTACGTTTTATTAAAAAATTGAACAGCTTTAACCAAATTAACCAAAGGGGTCCTTTTTATTTCCCTTTTTACTTTCACTTACCTATATATGGAATATGCAGTGAGGGAAAGATTGCGATCGTGAAAATGTTATAATTCCAGTTTTCAACGGAAATACACGTTTTAGTGTGCCCTGATTCTAACTGACCAAGTCCCACAAGAAGGTCTGTGTGTGTGTGGTATGTCCAGCGCGAAAACTAAAAGTCACATGAAACTAAAATTTAATATTTTTATTAGTTAATTAATATTTATTAGTTGAGACAACTATACGCCCAAGATATTGCGGCAACTTTTCCATTACAATCAGCTAACCAGAAGAGCCACTTTATACCATACCTTTTGCACCTTTTTATGATTTTCTCAAAAACGGCTCTAACGATTTTGATTAAACTCCCTATATTGATGTAAAATTTAATGGGCTCTAATATCATGTAGGTTTTATTCTCATCGGAATAGTCTGACAGGGCTTAAATGCCGGTATTCCTCTTAACTACATTTAATTTTGTACTTTTACTTGTTATACAGTTGTAAATTCCAATAAATAAATTTAAAAAAAAATGTACATTCAAAAAGATTAACCATATCATCTTAAATTGATAAAGGACGGCTAAATATATAAGTTGGACGAATTCGATGACCAACTAAAGAATAAAAGAGAAAAACTATTCTTTTATGTAATTTTCTTTATTTTTTTTTGGTATTAAAAATATTAATATTGACGCATAATATACCGCTTTTACAACTTTGTGTATTAGATAGTATTTATTCTAAAATCTTACTCTTTCCAACGTTATATTATGCGTCAATATTAATGTTTTTAATATAAAAAAAAAACAAAAATTACATAAAAAATAGTTTTTCTCTTTTATCCTTTAATTGGCTACCAAATTTGTCCAACTTATGTATTTAGCTGTCCTTTATCAATTTAAAGGTACGTGTTATTAGTTGCGAAATTATTTAGCTCCTGACTTGTGTCTAAAAACTAAAAGGTTAGAATTTATAAAACTTTTATTCTCCCGACGGTTCTTCACGGATGTGAACCTGGCCGCTTGCTTTGAATGGTGAACAAATTAAGATTTTCAAAAGTAAGATACTGCGTAAAGTATTTTGTCCAAAGAGAGAAGAGACCACTGGGTATTTAGGAAGGGTGGACAACGCGGAACTGCGGAGCTATTATCCTGTGACCTCTTCATATCAGCTGATTGCCAATAGCCCGGCAAGGCTGGTCTTGCTTAACTTTTTTTAAGTTATTGTTTTTTTCCCACATCCGGTTATTATTTAATTACTTTCTATACATGAAATGCGATATTATCATCAAGTAATGTCCTCCAAAGCTTCAACTAAAAGATCTAGATCTAGTGGTTCAATCCCGTCACCTACAAAACAAAGACCCCGCCGTGATACTAATAAAAGATTAAATCTACAAGCAACCCCTTCCGGTACTAATTCAGAATCTGAACCACAACCTGGCACATCGTCACAAGGGATGACTGACGAATCGCCGTTTTTCACCCCAAATCCTTTTCAGATTTTACATAATGAAAAATAAAACATGGAATCTACTCCTATACCTAGTGAACCACGGCCTCCTCCAATATTTGTCAAAAATATTAGAAATTTCCAGTTGTTGTGTGCGCAATTGAACAAAATTACCGAATCTACCAGCTACTACTGTATGAGTAGAATCAATAATACCAAAATATCTCCTACTACTGCCGAGACATATAGAAAAATAGTGAAATACCTAACTGAAACCAAAGCAGATTTCCATACCTATCAGCTACGCCAAGAGAGAGCTTTAAGGGTTGTAATCAGAAACTTACACCCCTCGACACCAGTTGAAGCTATTAAAGAAGAACTAACGGAGATGGGCTATAAAGTCACTAACGTCCTAAAGGATAAAATTCCTCTACCTCTCTTTTTTGTGGATTTGGAACCAGCTGAAGGAGTTGAAAAAATCTATGACCTCAATAGATTGTACTATTCCAGTGTAAGAGTTGAAAAACCTTACACAAAGAGAGAGATAATTCAGTGCCATAATTGTCAAGCATATGGTCATACTAAAAGTTATTGTCATCACATACCTCGATGCGTGAAATGCGGTGAACAGCACAAGTCTGTGGAGTGTACAAAACCAAAATCAACACCAGCTGTATGTGCTCATTGCCTGAAGGACCACCCGGCCAACTATAAAGGATGCCAAATTTATAAGGAACTGAGGACCAGGTTTCAAAAACCTCAAGTACCGGATGAAACAGCAAGACAAGTAAGAAACAGAAGAGAACCCTCAAAACTTATTGATGCCAATGTATCATTTGCCCACCTACTTGGAGGTGGGAATCAAAATACTGAATCCGTGGCCCTGCCGGAACTACAGAATGTACCTCAATCCATTCCACATATACCTCTTTCTCAAAATGTAACCAATCCTAAGAATCCTAATACACCACAAATCTCTCATATTCCTCCTCCTTCAAACGCCACAGACCTTACCAGTTTGATGACATCCTTTATTTCCGAAATTAAATCCCTTGTTATGCCCCTAATATCACTCCTTACGAATCTCGTAACAAATCTCATTCCTGCCTTAAAAAAACCATAAATGACCTCACCTAATTTCTTATCCATTCTCCTTTGGAATGCGAATGGTGTTAGAACTCACACTGACGAACTTACAGCCGTACTGCAGGACAAAAACATTGATGTTGCACTCATTACTGAAACTAGACTAACCACTAAACAGTACTTTAAAATACCAGGATACACGACATACCGGACAGACCATCCAGACGGCAAAGCCCATGCCGGTACTGCTGTCATAGTCCGCCGATCCCTCACCCATCACTTACACCCAATTTCCGCCCACGATTACCTACAAGCAACTTCCATCGTTATCAAAACCTTTTCCTTTCCGCTTATCATCGCATCAGCATGCTGCCCTCCTAAACATCCCATTTCCTCTGCCCAATTTGGATCCTTCCTCAACTCCTTGGGTAATCACTTCATTTTGGGTGCAGACTTAAACGCTAAGAACCAACAGTGGGGTTCTAGAACCACCAATTCTCGTGGACGGACATTGCAGTCTGCACTCAACTCCCGACGCTTTCATCTCCTACCTCCCGATTCTCCTACCTACTGGCCATCAGATCCTAACCGTAATCCTGACATCCTCGACTTCTTCATCCACAGCGGATTAGGCTCTCTGAATTTTTCCATAGCTCGCCTTGATGAACTATCCTCTGATCATAGTCCATTGATTCTAAATGTATCCATAACACCTATTCCTAAACCTATCCCACCGTCATTCATTAGGGGCCCTGTCAACTGGAACCTCTTCCGCGAAATTCTCACTAATGATATTGACCTCAGAGTGATTCTCAAAACCCCAAATGACCTTGACGACGCCGTATATTCCTTTACAACCGCTATTCAACAAGCCGCCTGGACTGCCTCATCTCCCAAACAATCCCAAATAATTCCTTACAAAAGCCATTTACCACAACACCTGACAGACCTCATCAACAGCAAACGTCGAGCTAGAACATTATGGCAACGCACCCGCCACCCAGAAGATCGCCGCTCCTATAATTTTTTTTGTAGAAAATTAAAGCGGAAGTTGGCGATCTGCCGTTCCCAATCCTACAATACCTACCTCTCCTCTCTCTCGACTCGTGACAATTCCCTGTGGAATGTCACGAAGAGAATCCTAAAATCCCACACCATTTCCCATCCTCTCCGGCGCTGTGATGGTTCCTGGGCTGCTTCTGACAAGCATAAGGCCGGGGAATTCGCACAGCACCTTTCCAAAGTTTTTACTCCTCATCCAGAGCTTAATCCAATCCATACTGCAGCAGTTGAAGAGTTCCTCACGTCACCAATACCACTATCCTTACCACCTAATGCAGTTAATCCCTCTGAGGTCAGATATCTTCTTAAAAAGCTTCCTCTCCGCAAATCTCCTGGATACGATCTCCTTACTCCCCAAATCTTAAGACAACTTCCACCTAAATCCATTACATTCCTTACATATCTCTATAACTGTATCCTACGCACTACCTATTTTCCTCTCTTATGGAAACATTCAACTATGATCCTTTTCCTAAAACCAGGCAAACCTTCTAACAACACGTCATCTTACAGACCTATCAGCCTACTTCCGATCCTCTCAAAAATTTTCGAAAAGCTCCTACTAAAACGAATCCTAGCCAAATTTCAAAATTTTCCTTCACATCAGTTCGGATTTCGTCCTCAACATTCCACGGTTCAGCAAGGACTCCGAGTTGTAGACCACATTTCCTCCGCCCTTGAGTGCAAGGAGTATTGTTCGGGTGCCTTTCTGGACATAGCTCAAGCTTTTGACCGGGTGTGGCACCCGGGACTGCTCTTTAAGCTCAAAACTCATTTACCTCAATCCTTATACCTAATCCTCCGATCCTATTTATCCAACCGCTCCTTCCGAGTTCGCTGTGGTTCCGAATTTTCCGAACAATATACTGTTGAGGCCGGTGTTCCTCAAGGCAGCGTCTTAGGACCCGTCCTCTACATCCTCTTCACCGCCGATATCCCTACCGACCCCAATACCTTTCTGGCAACATTTGCTGATGACACAGCCATTTTATCATCCAATTCCGATCCTGAAGCAGCATCGCTAAATCTCCAAAAGCACCTTTCCCTTGTCGAAGACTGGTGCAATGCTTGGCGCATTAAGGTGAACGAAAGCAAATGCACTCACGTCACATTCACCCTTCGACGCAAATCCTGTCCAACGGTTAATTTCAATTCCATACCGCTTCCTTCCTCAGACACAGTCCGGTATCTCGGCTTTTTACTAGACAAAAGACTGACGTGGAACCCACATACAAGACTAAAAAGAAAAGAGCTCAACCGCAGATTCGGCCAGTTATACAGACTACTAAACAGAAAATCTCATCTTACAGTTGACAACAAATTACTAATATACAAGACAGTACTGAAACCTATATGGACCTACGGACTTGAACTGTGGGGGACAGCTAAACATTCTAACATTAAACGCATCCAATCCTTCCAATCCAAAGTCCTCCGAACAATAGTTAATGCTCCTTATTACGTTACCAACTGTACCCTACACCATGACCTTAATATTCCGTTTGTTTTAGACCTGGTACCATCCAAATTTTCCAAATTTCATCAGAACCTTAGTCATCATCCTAACCCTCTAGCACAATCCCTATCCAGCACCACCCATCCCTACAATCCTCCTCGAAGATTGAAACGGCAGTGGCCACGAGACCTATTGTAAACATTTAAACTGGAGTTCTGACAATGGTCAGATCCTCCACTCATGTACGGTATGTTTGTGGCTACAGCGTCCTAACTCAGCCTCCACTGGCTCAGACCAGTGATGCGGCTGAGATAGAGGTGCTGGGATCTCTTGGATTCCGCTTTTTCCTCCACAAGTGGAGGAAAAACCGCTTGCTGGGGTCCCTTTAGCAATTGTATATATTGTATATAGTTATGATTGTGTGTAAGATGTTTATTTATTTGCCAACTTTTTATTTATCTCAATAATAGGTTTATGTTTCGATTTGTTTTGTTTTTTATTTATTATTATTATTTTATTGTATATATTTGAATTTATGTTATATTTTATGAAATTTGACCATTATTATTATTTTCTGTATATATAGTATGAATGTGGTCTCTTATCAATATTATTATTGTTCATTTTGTAACAAATTGTAATATATCTCAATAAAAAAAAAAAAAAAAAAAATTATCCTGTGAATATAATTGAGTTGATAGCATCGCGGAGACTCAAATGGGCGTGTTAAGTAGTTAGGTTCAGTAAAGAAAGGATTCCGAAAAAGTTGGTATTCGCTAAACCGACTCGTAGGCGTCCAAAAGGTAAGCCGAAGCGTCGATGGGAGTATCGTTTTAGGGCTGATCTCGGGGGTTTGTGCTTGAACGTTGATCATTAGACGGATCGGTGCCGGCATTCGGGTTTGGTAATCCTGTTATTGTTATTATATTGTAGAAGTAATAATATAAACATTTGGTAGAAAAACGGTCCTCTTTTTCTTTATTTTTTGTTTAACACCCAGTTATTAACGTAGACATATCTAACATAAAGGGAGCAGCGTTGTTTACTAGCTACTGTACTTGCCTAGTGTTCAACGGATACCAATTAAGGCGTTGATTTTCAAAAGGTATATATCCAAGGCCGTCCGAGGTCAACTTCCCACCGTGACGAGAGATTTTTGCAACTGCATGCTCTTCGGGATCGCCGATCAACTGGTAACAGTCTGCGTGGTCTCCTCTTGAGGTTCAGGAATGTCCAAATACCAGAGCGAACCGTGAGAAGACGACTCAACGATTATGGATTGACCTCCCATCATTCAGCTACTGGACCTCTTCTCTCCAGGGAACACCGGTTGAGCGCTTGAGGTCTGCTCGGGAGCACCTAAACTGGACTCAGGAAGATTGGAGCCTCGTATTATTCAGCAATGAGACAAGATTCTGTCTCCGATCTCCAGATGGGCGGGAAAAGGTATGGAGAAGGCAGGGAGAGAGGTATGCTCCATGCACTTTTTCTCCAAGGGTTGCGTTTGGTGGTGGGTCAGTGATGGTTTGGGGGGCACAAATTTAAACTTCCGTACATAGTTGGTTCTTGTGAACCGTGGCTCTATAACTGCTGACAGGTACATTAGGGAGGTACTTGAGCCATATGTAATACCTTACGCCAGAAATATCGCAGGTAACTTTATTTTTATGCACAATAATACCCGACCTCACGTTGCTCGATCAGTGCAATATTTCCTCAGACAAGAAGAAATTGACGTTATGGATTGGCCACCCGGAAGTCCAGATGTGAACCCAATAGAGCATGTATGGGACATACTTGGAAGACGTGTCCGCGCCCGAGACCCACAAAATTTGGCAGATTTAAGGGAAATGTTAGTGGAAGAGTGGAACTACATCCCAGAACAACATGTAAGAGCCCTGGACGCTGGAATGGGCAGGAGAATGGAAGCAATTATCAGAGCTAGATGTGGGAATACCAATTATTGATCGTTTTCCTCGAATTATTCCTTTTATTCAGTTTGTTATTTCATTTCATTCCAAAGATTTACTTTTTCACTTTGAGACTGTAGGACATTTTTATTTTTTGATTTGTTTTCCTATTAAAAATTTCTAGAAAAGAATTTTTAATTTTTGATTGCCCTTATAATAAAGTGTGACTTCCAAAGAAAAAGAATATTTTCAAAAATACCCTATACAGTTCAGTAATTTCAAAATATTGAAGTGATCCTTTAATTTTGTCCGGCAATCTATTTATTACTTGACCAAATTACGAGATTTTTTTTAAAATTAAGATATAAAGTTGATATTTAAGCCTGTTATCAACTTATTTTTCCAAATTATTACACTTTTCCCATGATTTTTTAACAATATAATATGGATATAGTACTTTTTGGAACAAAACAAGGATATAGTACTTTTTGGAACAAAACAAGGATATAGTACTTTTTGGAAAAAAACAAAACAAGGATATAGTACTTTATGGAAGAATATAACTCGAGATAAGTTGGTAACAGTCACTATAACCTTCCTGATACAACATTACCGATAACTAACGTTTTTATATTGTTAATTACTAAATTATGAATATTCCGTATTCTCCCTCTAAGAAATGTCTTTCTTTGTTGGTTAATGGCATTGATTATCTATTATTCAAAAAGAAAGTGAATATTCGAAGGGACAATTTATCTATTTATGGAACTATAATAAGATAGTATGTAATCATGAAGTTTTGAACTAGTATTTACTATTTGTGCGAACTTAGCAAATTTATCTATATTATTAACTATATATTATTAACTATTATTAACTATATAAACTACGTGTAAACAATATTTAACCATAGATATTGATAAATAATAACGTTTGAACTTTTAATTTACATTAAAAAAATCGATTACTAATTGTTAGGTTCCTTTAATTAAAATGATCCATTTTTTTATTCAATTCATTTTATTTTCTTATCTTTTTCCCTACGTTTCGACCTTTTGCCATTTTCAAGGGATCTTTTTATATTCCATCATGCACTCATATATATTTTGTCATAATTTAATAAAATAAAAATAAAACAATTACAGGCTGACCAGCCCTGTCCTGGTTGTTATCATCCACTGTAACAATAAAATTATTCATTCAAACAACTTTTAATTGTAATAAAAATTAATCGATTACAAAGTTAAATCAGGCACGGGTTTTCTTCACATATTTAGCAAGTTCGTGGAATGCTAATTCCATCTATTTGCTGTATCAAATACAATCATTCTTTTAAAATGTGAGTTGCTGAAAAATTTTAAACCAAATTTATGTTGTTGCAAGAAGAAATAATAATAATAATAATAATAGGCTTACCGAACCCGAAGGTTCGATGCCGATACCACCAAACTTCGCCTGCACAGACCCGTCCAATGTTCACCGGTCAAGCCCAAGCCCCCGAGATCAGCCTTAATGCAATCCTCCCATCGACGCTTCGGCCTACCTTTCGGACGCCTACCAGTCGGTTCAGCGAATACCAACTTTCTCGGAATCCGTTCCTCACTAAGCCCAACAACTTTACGCGCTCATTTGAGTCTCCGCGATGCTATCAACTCAATTATATTCACAGAGTACAAACTCCGCAATTCCGCGTTGTGCAACCTTCTAAACTCCACAGTGGCCTCATCTCTCTTCGGACCAAATATTTTACGCAGTACCTTATTCTCGAAAACCTTAAGCCGTTGTTCATCCTTCAAAGTAAGCGGCCATGTTTCGCATCCGTAAAGAACCGTTGGAAGAATAATAGTTTTATAAATTCTAACCTTTAAGTTTTTAGACAGAAGCCGCGAGCTAAGCAATTTAGCAACCGAATAATAACACGCATTTCCCACCTTTAACCGGGACTTTATTTCTTCTTGGATTTCATTTTTTCTTGTTATCATTGAACCTAAATACTTGAATTTCTCTACGTGTTCAAAAGTATGACCTGAAATATTAATATCATCAAGATCGCCACCATTTCTGCAACTAATCATATATTTCGTCTTATCGGCATTTAATTCGAGACCTATTTGTTTACCGGCTTTTATTAACACACTTGTATTTAGTTGTATAGTTTCCGTGTCTTCACCTAGTAGTACCAAATCATCGGCATACCCCAAAACCGGAATCTTGTCACCCATATTTAAGCCTTTCTCGGTACACATCACCTTTTCTATGACATACTCTAAGGCTATATTAAACAAAACAGGTGAAAGGGAGTCACCCTGTTTCAAACCCGATCGCACCTCAAATCTCTCGGAGTAATTATGACCGATTCTAACTTTATGAAATGTTTCCGACAAACACATCTCTACTAGGTTTACTAACTTTTTAGGTATCCCCTCTTCAATCATGATGTTATATAGCTTCTGACGGTCTATGGAATCATAAGCCTTTTTAAAATCTATATAAAGTTGATGAACTACACCGTTGTATTCCAGCTTCTTCTCTAATATTTGACGTAAGGAAAATATTTGATCAATAGTCGAGCGATTCCGCCTAAAACCACATTGGTAGTCTCCGATAATTTCCTCAGCGTATTCCGTGATTCGGCTAGTTAGTATTGACGAAAATATTTTATAGCATACTGGGAGAAGAGAGATCCCACGATAGTTGTTACAATCCGTCCTCGGTCCTTTTTTGTGAATCGGAATAAGTATTGATTCTTTCCATTCTTCGGGTATTTTTTCATTTTCCCAGATCTTTTTAACTAAAACATGTAATTTGGAAACGCCCGCTTCTCCACACGCTTTGATTAATTCACTCGTGATATTATCATTTCCTGCAGCTTTATACCGTTTTAATTTTCCTATAGCCATTTCAACTTCCTCTTTACTCGGTGCGTCTACCCATGGTTCAGCGCTCTGGTATTCAGAGGGAGGAGATTGATTATTGTTTTCCGTATTTAGAATGCCGTCAAAGTGTTGTTTAAATTTATTTAATATCTCAGTCGGATCCGCAATTATGTTGTTATTCGCATCTTTAACCCCATTCAATAGAGGTTTAAATCTTTTACGCGATTTGTTTATACCTTTGTACATCTCTCTTACGTTATTTTCGCTTCTGTGTTTTTCTATTTCTATTATTTTGCCTTTAAGATACTCTCTTTTCTTATTTTTTAAGAATTTTGAAGTTTCGTTTTTTACTAATCGAAAGTAAGCCACATTATTATCGCTTGGATTATTTAAGGAATTCAGTTTAGCGGTTTTTCTTTTTTCACACATATTTTGACAATCCCTGTCGAACCAAGGTTTGTTCTTTTTATTTTCGATTTTCCCAAGACATAAGTTACCGACCTCTTTAATATTATCCCTGATCCCTTCCCATAATTTGTTTACATCTTCGTGTTCCTCGTCTGACGATTCCAAAGCATCGAACCTATTTTTTACTTCTATCGCGAATTGTTTTCTAATTTCGGGGTTGTTCAATTTAACAACATCAAAATTCTCGGGATGAATATAGTTCGGTGTTCTCTTTTTTGTATTTAGTTTTTGTCGAAGTTTCGCGATTACTAATTCATGATCAGATCCGCATTCTGCACCACGATACGATCTCACGTTAATTATGCTACTTTGCCATCTGTTTTGTACTAAAATATGATCTATTTGATTCCGAGTTTGTCCGTCCGGCGATGTCCACGTATACTTATGAATGTCCTTATGTTTAAACGTAGTACTTTTGATTATTAGGTTTTTCGAAATGGCAAAGTTTATTAGTCGGGTCCCATTATCATTACTAATATTGTGCAAACTTTCTTTACCGATTGTAGGACGATATACTTCTTCCCTTCCAACCTTTGCGTTTGCGTCACCTAGTATTATTTTAATGTAATTTCGCGGTAAATTATCGTAAACCGACTCTAGTTTATCATAAAATTCGCATTTTACTTCATCATCACTGTCTTCGGTGGGAGAATGAATGTTTATAAACGCGATTTTAAACCAACGTCCTTGAAATATAGCAACCGATATTCTTTCACTAAAGAACTGTACGTCCCGTAATGCGGAAAGAAATCTATTCCCAATCAGAAACCCGGTACCTAGACAATAATTAACGCTCCCCCCGTACCAAATAGTGTACTTTCCTTCTGTTAACGAACCCTCCCCTGGCCAGCGAACCTCTTGTAATGCAACGATATCTAAATGGTACCCCTTAACTTCATTCGCGACCGACTTTAACCCACCTGCCGTATTTAAACTTCTAACGTTCCACGTCCCTATTGTTAGATCTCTACTTTTCATCTTGCGCCTAGATTCCTCTGAAGCAGTCCCCACCCGGAGACCCGAACGGGGGACTAGTTTGCTTCCGGATAATGGGCGTTTTACCTCAGAGGAATCCATGACTGTTTGTGGTATTTTGTGAACTAAAATATGTGAGTAGGGCGTTCGAACTACGTCACACCCTCCAGCAAGCCTGGAGGGGCGCTCTCATTGTTGGTCAGCGAGTCCATCAGACTTAGCCGGGAGGAGCTTCCGAGGAAATTCCATATACGCGGTAATGAGATCCGCGCGAGGTGCAACAAGAAATACTACGAAAAAACTTAATTTAATTGACAACCTAAAAGAACCAAAACGACACTAAGTTGGTTCGAATAGCCTAAAATCTGATTAGTAGGTTAAAACCATTGATTAAAATAATAGCGGTGATTCAAGACGTGCTAAATTAACTAATAAAAATGCACAAAATTGAGAAAACAATAAATAAATGGTAATATATCACGGGATTAGGTGCTTCTGCCGTTTAGTAGGAAATATAGTACCTTTTGGAAGGAAATGAAAGGAAAGGTTATATCTGTTTACATAGGATATAGTACGTTTTGGAACGAAACATGGATATAGTACCTTTTGGAATGAAATAAAATGTGGATTTAGTACCTTTTGGAATGAAATGTAATTTTTAAATACTTTTTTAAAGGATTTTTATATAAATATGGATTTTTTTTTGTGATGACGGATTTAGATAAATCTAAACCATTAGAATACAATGATGTAAAAATATCAACTTTGAAAAAAATGTCCTTCAGTACCTTTTGGAAATCAACGTTTCAATTATTGAACCCAAGAAACTTCAGGTGTATAAGAGTTCTAGGATTTTTTTTAATTTAACATAATTTGCATTAGTTCCCATACGATAAGAAAATTCCAGCATTTACAATTTATATTTTTGGTTCCTTCAATAAACGTGAAAATTAATAAACTTTTAGGTATCCAGAAAAGTTGGCCTTATTTCATTCATATTTAAATTATATTGAAAAATTCATTTTTGGATCTCCTTTCTAAATTTTTTTCTGTATAGATACAATTCATTTATGAACATACACCATTTTAGTTTAAACGAAAAGGTCTCTTATTTTATTTTCAGTTTCTTTTCTTAGGTTTTACCGTTCCTTAATATTGAAGTTCTAATTTTACTATACACCTTTCATAGAAAACCTTGAACGTCGGATGTTGAAAATTTCTACAACCTCTTAACGGATTTATTGAAGTGTTGAAGGATCAAAGCCGTCAATGCTTATGGAACTCGGTAAAATGCTTTTACACTTCTGTAAACACCTTTTGCAGAGCAGTTTCCGACAGCGTACGTTTCCTAAGAAAAACCAATGAATCATGATTTTAACTAGAATACAAATTTATTCGTATTAACACAAGCCTTTCAAATATGATGATTTGAAGAGGGTATTATTTAATATCAATACGATTATTTAATATGGATACGATTATTTAATTAATAAAATATGATTATACATTTTTTTTCAATTTTTTTAATTAATTGAAATTCACAACTGTGTTAGTAAATACATCAAGTATTAGCTGATAATATATATAGATAATATACATGAAAAGATATAACGAGAATATGCCCATTGACAACACTCCACTAGGTAATCTACACTAGAATGTCACGAGACCATCTTCTTTTCAAATGCCTCGGAGAATTTTCAGGAATAGAAGAGGAAGCAAGGATTGAAACTAGTGGGTTAGAGTTAGAGTGGAGTTTGTCAGGGAATGATTGAAACATCGAACGGGCCTAATCAGCAACATATGGGACATTAAGGTTTTTATGAATGAGTTTGTTGGTGACAAAGTAAGGAGCATTGATGATTTTTCGAAGCATTTTGGATTTTAAGGATTGAATATGGGAAGAATTTGATAGTTTAGTAGAGCCCCAAAGCTCAACTCCGTACGTCCAGTAAGTGTTGAAGTAAACGAAAGCGTTGGGCAGTTTCTTGTCGTTTCAGTCTTGTGTGCGGATTCCAAGTTAGTCGTTTGTCAAGTAGGAGTCAGTCTTAGATAGCGAATCTGTTCAACCGGGACTAGCGGAATATTATTAAAGAATAATAGTAAATTACAAAAATAATATTCTCGTGTCCGGCACCAAATCAAAAAAACAAACTTAAGGTTATACTTATATTATTTATAAAAGTAGTAAATACAACGATAATAGTATATATATATATATATATATATATATATATATATATATATAGTTTATATATAGCATTTCCAAGTCAATTGTAACCTTTTCCAAGTCAAATGTAACTTTTTCCATTTCAAATGTAACCTTTTCCAAGTCAAATGTAACCCTTTCCATTTCAAATGTCACCTTTTCCAAGTCAAATGTCACCTTTTCCATTTCAAATGTTACCTTTTCCAAGTCAAATGTCACCTTTTTCTTCACTTCTAGCCTTAAATATTCCGTTTTATTTATTTATTTATTAAAAAATAATTAGTTTAATTAACATTATGACTTTTTTAATAATTTTGGCATATAATAATTGATAATTTTTTGGAGTCTCTTAGATATTTGATACCAAGTTCTGTTTTTTACTAGCTAATATTTAAAAAAATTAATTATCGTTTATTTAGTTTTAAGATAGTTGTTGATTTTGATTTTTTAGAGAGCAGGGGTAGTTTTTTGGAATAATTAATGTGTTTTCGTGGATTATAATTATATTTTTCGAGCTGTATTTTTTATCGCTCGCGTGCATGTTAACTCGCATTAAATTGTAATGTTTTTTATTGATATAGGGATTAATTAATCTGCTTTCGGGTGGTTATGATAACGTTTTTCGAGCTGTATCTTTTATCGCTTATGCGTATTCCAACTCGCATTTACTTTTAATGTTTTTTATTGATATAGGGATTAATTATTTTGCTTTCGGGGGACTATAATTACGTTTTTTCGAGCTGTATTTTTTATCACTCTCGCTTATTTTAACTAAAATTGACTTTTTATGTTTCTTATTGATATAGGTGTTGATAATTGTGTTTTCGGGTCCTATAATTATGTTTTTTTAGTTTTATTTATTTATCGCTCCCGCGCATTTTAACTCGAATTTACTTTTAATTTTTTTTATTTATATAGAGATAATTAATGTGATTTTGGGTGGTTATGATTACGTTTTTGAGCTGTATCTTTTATCGCTTATGCGTATTTCAATTCGGATTTACTTTTGATATTTTTTATTGTTATAGACGTTTGTAATTATCTTTTCGGGTCTTGTGATTACGTTTTTTAAGCTGTTTTTATTGTCGCTTGCTCCCATTTCAACTTGCATTTGCAGTGGTCTTTCTTTGTTTTTGTTTTAGGGGATTCTCATAACGTGTTTTGAACTTTATTATTTTATGCGCTTGGGAATTTCTACAAACCGTAGGTATTATGTTATAATATGATGTAAAAAATATTTATTGTGTTTTTGCAAGATCTGATTACATTTTTGATTTGGACGTTACATCGCGATTGCGCATTCTTCTAGATCACTTTTCATTTAAGTTTAAATGTGCACTAGCTATAAATAAATGTCATAAACTCTATTAGTATTCCCGAAAACACTATAAACGATCCCTCTATCGAATATTTATGAAATAGGAACAGTAACTTAAAATGAGTAAAAGCGATAACAAATTTGGTTCAAATAGTGTTATCAGAACACCCGAAAATGGAATAAACGATTCCTCAATTAAATTATCAAATAATTGTAAGACCAAGTTAGGAAGCGGATCCTTTACAAAAGTTTTAGTTGAAAAAATTTACCCAGGACGCTAGAAAAGGACCTATAACTAATCCTTTTATAAAATAATAATAATAAAAAAAAAGAAAAGAAAAAGCTAATCGATGTATATTCCAGTAACGTTATAATGAGAACCAAAAACAAAAAAATCAATACCAATATCAAAAATAAAGGCGAATTGAAATCCGCACGAGTGATAATAAAAAAGCTTTTAAACATTTTCATAACCCCGCGAAAACACAAGGATAGATCTCTATAAAAATAAAAAGATTAAAAGTAAATACAAGTTGAAATACGCGCGAGCGATAATACATACAGCTCGAAAAATGTAATCATAACCACCCGAAAGAATATTAATTAATCCCTGTATCAATAAAAAACATTAAAAGTAAATGCGAGTTGAAATAAGCATGAGCGATAAAAAATACTGCTCGAAAAACGTAATCATAACCACCCGAAAGCACATTAATTAATCCCTATACCAATAAAACACATACAAAGTAAATTTTAGTTAAAATAAGCGCGAGCGATAAAAAATACAGCTCGAAAAATGTAATCATAACCACCCGAAAGCAAAATAATTAATCCCTATATCAATAAAAAACATTAAAATTAAATGCGAGTTAACATGCACGCGAGCGATAAAAAATACAGCTCGAAAAATTTAATTATAATACCCGAAAACACATTAATTAATCCCTATATCAATAAAAAACATTAAAAGTAAATGTGAGTTGAAATACGCATGACCGATAAAAGATACAGCTCAAAAAACGTAATCATAACCACCCGAAAGCACATTAATTAATCCCTATATCAATAAAAATACTTTAAAAGTTAATGCGAGTTAACATGCACGCGAGCGATAAAAAATACAACTCGAAAAATTTAATTATAATACCCGAAAACACATTAATTAATCCCTATATCAATAAAAAACATTAAAAGTAAATGTGAGTTGAAATACGCATGACCGATAAAAGATACAGCTCAAAAAACGTAATCATAACCACCCGAAAGCACATTAATTAATCCCTATATCAATAAAAATACTTTAAAAGTTAATGCGAGTTAACATGCACGGGAGCGATAAAAAATACAGCCCGAAAAATTTAATTATAATACCTGAAAACACATTAATTATTCCAAAAAACTACTCCTCCTCTCTAAAAAATCAAAATCAACAACTATCTTAAAACTAAATAGACGATAATTAATTTTTTTAAATATTAGCTAGTAAAAAACAGAACTTGATATCAAATATCTACGATACCCAAAAAAAATATCAATTATTATATGCCTAAATTATTAAAAAAGTCATAATGTTAATTATACTAATTATTTTTCAATAAATAAATAAATAAAACGGAATATTTAAGGCTAGAAGTGAAGAAAAAGGTGACATTTGACTTGGAAAAGGTAACATTTGAAATGGAAAAGGTGACATTTGACTTGGAAAAGGTGACATTTGAAATGGAAAGGGTTACATTTGACTTGGAAAAAGTTACATTTGAAATGGAAAAAGTTACATTTGACTTGGAAAAGGTTACAATTGACTTGGAAATGCTATAATAATATACATATATGTATGAAGAGATATTATGATTGTACTTCTTACTAACATAATAAATGATTTTCTGAAAATACTTTAAAAATAAGTTGAAATTCTGGTAATTCCCCTACAGCTATAATTCATGATTAAGAAGAGAAGCGTAAGATGTTTCGTTCGCCAAATGTAATCAACCATTTTTAAGTAATATTAATTTATATATTTATAAGGGAACCCGTGGCTGAGTGGCTAGCGCGCTAGCCTCTCATGCTACAGGTTGTGAGTTCGAATCCAAGTCCCGGCAGGGCTTTTATAAGGATGTAATTAAATGGGAATTCACTCACAGCCTCTCCCCCGAGTATGTGAGACCCGTCAGCCAAACGGTGGCCACTCACAAAATTAGGCGTAGGGAGTGATGACCCTACACTACGAATTGCATCGTGAAATGCGAGTGTAATCTCCCCGGAGATTACACCGCGAGGCCCAGGGCCTGCACGGCCTATTACGCCACTGAAATATATATATTCAAAAATAAAAATATTTTTTAAAAAATTGCCTTTCTTTTCTTTTTCATTTTATTCAATGACAAAAAAAAAATCTGAAGATTATTTTTGGATTCGCTTGAACATCTCAACAACAAATAATAATAAAATCTTTAGAACTTACTTCATTACACATTCATCATTACTTACAACTTCTTTGTAACTGTAGTTTTTTGACATATTATTAGTTTAGGAGAATCGTACAACTCCAGATTTTATGATAAATAAAAATTTAAACAAAATCGGAAACGGATACACTTGTTGTTGTTTGTTCGTTTAACGTCACTTTTATGCAACTATGGCTAATCGGACGATGCTACAGTGGGAGTCCTAAATTTTGCCTATCCAGGTTTTATTAGGATAGGGATCTTTAACGAGTACCTGACTTCGCACAGGCTCGGGACCACCTTTTAACGTCCCCTCCGAAGGACGGCGTAACTAAGGATTTTTTACTCCCATTAAAAAAACGGATACACTTGTTATGGCCTTGTAAATATTAAACCCAGTACTCTTCATGGTCATAGAATTTTTTTTTTTTTTGTAATATTATAAACGAAAGTAAATCATATTAAATGAATGCTTTTATATAATTGAGTGACATTGGTGAATGAGTGGCTGATAGAAGGGTATACAATTCTATTTACAGTGACTGTCGCATTAAGGAATGTATGGGTTCCAGAGAATAACTTGATAAGAGGAACAAATGACAAGGAACTGGTTACAGGAGCTCTCTCTGAGAAAGTGGAACAATGAGTGAATAGAGTTTGCTAACAGTCACTAACTAGTTTGTCAGTCCTAACTAAATATTAATATCTTCATCTTGCTCTATTCATCATCTATGCTGCTCCCAAACTCCTCATAAATACCTAACAATATATACCCATGAATTTCAGATAAACCATGATATAATTTATAAAAAATATATATATAAACGTCCAACCTGCAGATAGTACATTTATGTACATTTTTTACCTCTTTTTTTTTTTTTTTCGTTGGCTAAAACCACTTGGGTCATTTACGCCTTAAATCACGGATTAAATATTATAGTTTAATGTATAACCTGCGCAGAGTGGCTTCCAAAACCCGCAGGGATAGGATCAGGAATGAAACAATAAGGGAAGAATTAAACATTCCTGCAATAAAGGAGACCCTGGAGAAGAGACAGTTGGGGTGGTACGGGAATGTATGTAGGATTAGCCAGGATTGCGACTTGGTTTTATGGAGGCAAAACCAGTTGGCACCAGACCTAGAGGAAGGCCTAGGCTTTGCTACGATGGCTTCATTACCAAGTTGGGGCAAGCGGGAGGCAAGACACTGCAGGAGATGAAGACTCTTGCAGGAGACAGAGAGAGATGGAGATCCTGGGTTGTACTATCTCCACGCTGAAAGGCACAAGGAGAGAGCTAAAGAAGAAAAAATATAGGTTTGTCTGTCGTAGGAAATCAAAAAGTTTTGCAGTTGTCTGTATGTTGTCTTGTAGAACGGTTGGTAAGTCAGTGTCAATTTCAATATAAGCTCTTTGAGTATCATAAGCCCTACAATCTGTCAAAACGTGTTTAACAGTAACCGGGCAACCGCACGTCAGTAGGAGGTTCCCGTACCATGAGATGTTCGTGAGTTAGTCGGGTGTGTCCATGCGCAGGCGCGCAAGGGTAACCTCTTTCCTTCGCTTTTGCCGTAGGGCCGAATGCCAATGGGAGATGTCCCTTCTTATTTTCCTTAACTTGTTTTCTGTAGTATCGTGCCAACTCTCTCCCCACTTCGACCGAATCCGATGATTAATGACAGACCAACAGGCACCCCAATAAACAGAATCCCATCTGGTATTGCTTCTTTGGCTGCACGATCTGCGAGTTCATTGCCATCTATACCGACCGCATTTGCTCGGTACCCAGACGAAACTGAATTTTTAGAAACTATTGTGGACTGCAATGATAAAAGAATATTTTGAAAAAGAGAGTCGGCGAAGAAAGTGTGTTTCAAACTGATAAGGAGCCGATAAGGAGTCTGTGCAAATAATCCTGGTTATTTTAGTAGGTTGAATAACACTTAAACTTTAATAAATTCCAACTAGTTCCGTTGTATAGTTGCTATAGAATGGAAAGAGGGAAAATAGATGTTGTCTGTCCTCACACACGACCGATGCTCCCACACCTAAGGGACTCTCACAGAGCCATCAGTATATACGTAATCAGCAACACCGAGTCTATCTTGAAGTGTTTGAAAATTCCTGCTTATTTATGTAAGGAAATGTGTTTTGTTTGAGTAATTTGGTGAGGGAAAGACAGATGTTCGGAGAGGGAAATTGTCAAGGATAAATTGGAGATGTTTCTATTGTAAAGAAAGAAGGAAATTCGAGGTTAAGCTCGACCAGAAATTTAGAAATGGGGACTATAGAAATGCGTACTATACTTTACCTCTTTATTTAGGTCTAAAGGGTATAGCCAGGTAAAAATGATAAATCTGCCCCCACGGCTTTTTGACTTAAACTTGGCGGATCTATTTGGTGTCGAATAAAAATAATTCATCTAAATTTTTAGCTTTTTAATCCAAACGTTTTTCGAGATATTTCTAAAACCTTTTTTTTTTCGATTTTTTTATAGTCTAATTTGAATTTTTTTCTCTTATTCTTTTGAGCCAAAGGCATGAAAAAATTATATGATCATGTTTCGTAAACGAAGAGCCAATTTTTATCGAATGAAAATAAAGCATAATATGCATTTTTTTAAACCTTTTTTAGAAGTGTCAATCACTGATTTTTTTCTGAAAATGTCTTTTATACTCTTGTATACATAGGCTTTTTTTCGAATTTTTGAAGTGGCGGAACAATATGAAAAAAATTATAACTTATTTTTTTCTGACATCTAGCATTTAACTTATATTTCTTATTATTATTGAAAAATGTCTAAACAATTATTTATCACCAGAAAATACATTACTTATAAAACACTTTTAATCAGTTTACTACAAAACGATTGGATTATAGCTACGTTTTTCGAAACGCTCTATTACGCTGTATATTTAGCCACGATCAATCATTTATTCTAAGGTCTCGGTTGTTCAGGTATTCTCACTAGATTTCTCAATGACGTCTTTATTTTCGGTTGAAAAAATGATTTTCTGCGTGAAATGCGTGAAAAAATGATATTGTTCCACCACTTCTAAAAACTTCTACAGTTTTAATAAGAGTGAAAATAAAATCCTTTTTTAGATGTTATGTATAATGCTTTTTTGAAAGGTGTCACTCATTGAATTTTGTCAGAAAATGTCTTTATGCTCCTCTGTACTATAGAATTTTGTCTTATTTTTCAAAGTGTTGGGACAAAATGAAAAAAAAAAAAACTGATTTTTTCCCCTAAATCTTGCGTTTTGAGAAACTTAAAGTTTTTAAATGATCGAAAAATGTGTAGAAAATTATATTTTCAACCGAAAATTGATCTCATAATTATCAACATTTTTTTATTTATCATGTTATCATTATTTTTATAGTACATCTGTATATCTCTAATATTTTAATTCAATTGTCTATATATTCATAATTTTTCATTGGCATGTGATATTTAGTTTGAGCTGAAACATCGGCATAATCAACATATTTTTATAGACGCCCCCGATTATTTCTGCTTATGAAATTTCCAACAGTCAATTATACATCCTCAATATTACTTAAGAAATTGATGTTTTAAAGTATTTTTATTTTTATCGTTTAGTTATATCTTAATATTCTATTTAATTTCATCTAATGACCTCTCAAGTCCTTGAAAACCGCAATTCAAAAATGTAGATCCAAATTATATTAAAACATTTCATTCCATAACTTTAATATAGTGTTATTAAGATAGGAAATAAGACAATTAATTATCAATTTTAATGCGAACAGAATCAAATAAGTAGGTTAAATAATATATTGGATATAATTATTTGACTGTTTGAGAATTACTGTAAGGAATTAGTCTGGATGGGGGTCATTAAATCAAACAACTAAATAGTTTCAACTATTTATTGTTTACCAACGTTTCGACCTCCTTCACGGGTCATCATCAGGGCTAAAAAGATACAAAATAAATAAAATTAGAATAACAAAAAATAATTCTTCAGGGTTAAAGAAACAAAAGAAGACAACCAGTTGTAGGATAAAATATATAAAGATGATAAGTAAGAGTGATTATACTGAAAATTACAAAACAAAATGAAAAAGTAGTTATGTTAATGGAGAATGAGAGATAGGAAAGGATTTGCAATGTCAATACACTCTACCAAGAATTTAATGTTCTCGTGATTGTATTTCTTTTGTATCTTTTTAGCCTGGACGATGGCCCACAAAGGGGGTCGAAACGTTAGCAAACAATAAATAGCTGAAACCATTTATTTGTTTCATTTACCGACCGCCACCCAGAATAATTCCTTCCACTTAAATAATTTAGCAATTAGAGAGTTTTGTGCTTTCTGTAAAATTTCATAGAATAAATATAGTTAGTACGTTTTGGAAATCAACGTCACATATGTTCGCACAAGAAATTACATATTTTTTCCTTAAAATGTTACAAATATATGCTAAAAAGCGAAAAATTGGAAGAAAAGTCCTCAAGATGTCCTGAGTAAATATTCCAGAGGAGAAAGAATGAAACATGAGAGATAGGAAAGGATTTGCAAGGTCAATCCCCTCTACCAAGAATCCTCCCCTTTCTTTACATTACTTTGGTTACCTTCTTTATTTCAGATTTTTCACCGAAGGAATGTTCCAGAAAAGAAAATTCAGCTTCTCGTACCACGCAAATTTCTCTTATTCCCCTACCTACTTGAAAATTCCGGTGCGGGAAAACACGACTTTCACTTATCTCCGTTGTTAAAAAACAATTTGACAACTTTAATATTAAGATTCAGGAATTACATCGAGTTTCTTGAAAATATATGTTTCCCATTAAATAATATAAAAATAGAAATTATTATCTACTACGATCATTCAGTTTTGTACACTTGCCATCATTTGTCATTATTTTATACTACAAATTTGTATATCAATAAATAAATAAATTCTTTATTATCCTGGGACATGTCCCTTTAGAATAAAATATACCGAATATGCAAAGTGTGCTTTGGAGTCTTAAAGTATATTAAATACATATATACAAGTTAAGAATTACACATATAAACTTGACATATTTAATTGTGAATAAAACAACAACCACAACAAAAGAAAACAAATAAAATAAAATAAAAAAAACTTATTTACAATTCTATTGAGCCTGGATATTCATTGTTGTTGTTGTTTTGGTTTTAAGGGCAAAAAACTGCGAGTGGTTATTATTGCCCAAAACATCTTCAGAAGACGATTAACTTACCAATTATGAAGAGAAAAAAAAATTATAATAAATAAATATAAAATAATAATAAATAAAAAATAAGATAAATAAATAAAAATTGTGAGTAAAATATCAAAAATTGCGTAAAATAGCCTGAATGTGTTAAATGAGGTGATATAAACGAATGTTCTTCACCAATTGAATGACACCATCGACGACACGATCACTATCGCTCAATGCCTCCGAGACTTTACGTGGTACGCAACATTTTACAAATTCCCTACTGTAACGAGGACACTCTTCAAAAATATGACTTACTGTGAGAGCCACTTTACACAGT
Source organism: Piezodorus guildinii (assembly GCA_023052935.1). NCBI lineage: Eukaryota > Metazoa > Arthropoda > Insecta > Hemiptera > Pentatomidae > Piezodorus > Piezodorus guildinii. Next base: position 33,946,008 of record CM041298.1, on the reverse strand, counting down.
TGACATCGAGGGGATACCTTCGTGCCATGAGGTGCTCATGAGTGAAACGGCAGTGTCCTATCCACAGGCGGGCGATAACTACCTCCTCACGCCTGCACTTTCTTGACGATGAGACCCAGCAGCTGATGTTCGGTTTGACATTTTTCTATTTGTTGTTCTCAAGAGCGGTCCAAGACTGTTGCCATTCATCTATGATCTTCGCGTTTATTGGCTGAAACAGCTCAGATGATGAAATGAAAGAGGGCTTTATTTCTTCTAGTGAGTGTGCCTCTGTTGCTGCTCTGTCGATTTCCTCATTCCCTGATATTCAGGAATGACTGGGAATCCAAAATAATTTTTTTTTTTTTTTTAAGATATTCTGGATATTCATTAAGTGATCAAATATGCGGGATTTGAAGGTAGAAATAGAGTTGGAGTGACGGATGGAAGGAGGGATAGAACTCCATAGGATTGAGGATCGAATGAGAAAGGATCTGTCGAAATGTGCAGTTCGGTGGGCCGTACTGTATAAATCATAAGACCTGGAACGTTTACAACGGGGATGGTCATAGGATTTGAAGTTTAGGAGGTCAAAAATGCATTATGTGCGGCGGGATTGGATAACTGGGTAAAGGAATGATGCGAGGAAATACTTGCGACGATTGGAAGGGTAAAGCCACTTTAACTCGCCTTAAAAATGAGATACGGAAGTGTACCTAGGGACCTCAAAGATGAAGCGAACAGAGCCATTGATTAAGCGTTTTATTTTTACCTAGAGATCGCCAGGCACACCGTCGTATAACGTACAGCAGATCCAAATGGGTAAATATTAGAGAGGTAACAAGGAGTTTTTGAGTTTAATGCGGGAGTAGATGGCGGATGGAATACAGTTCCCTTAAGGTTGAAAATTTATGACGAGAGATTTCGTAAATATGTTATTTAAAAATTAATCTTGACATCGATATATTTGTTTTTGCAGAATCCACCAATAGGCCAAAGTTCAATTACAAGTGGTAAATTATTACTTTTAATGTATAACATACCAGCATATGAATAATAATAATAATAACAAAAAAAAAGTAATCATAAAATGTGTGTAAATATAAATAAAATTATGTATGTAAAGGACAAAAAAAGAGACGGTGCGAAAGAAATAATAGAAAAAAAAACTTCTAGACTCTCAGTCATTTAATCATAAATTTATTGATAATGTGCATCTATTTTCAACATATGTCTAATATAGTCGCGTCATTGAAGCCATAAAACAGGCAATCTTAGAAAGTCCTCAGAAACAGCTCCGATTTTAATAATTTTTTTAAATATTTTATATTAACCAAAATCAGAAACCTTTCAAAGGGGGAAAATAATTATTTATATGTCTAAACAATATGCATGTTTATTAAATAGGAAAAAATGTTTCGCTTTATTATTTTTTATGAATACTAAACAAAAATATCAATCAAGTGACTTTTTCAATTTTTCATCATAGTGGATATAATTAGTTGACCGTTGAGAATTCCTTCCAGTTTTCCAATTTTTGTTATTATTTTTACAAAAGAAAATTTAACTTTCAACAATATTTTGTGTTTTTGTAACTTTATCTTCTTCGAATGGTGGGTGATTGTTAAAGTCACTTCCACTGCATGCAATGCAAGTGGTTGAGCAATAAAAACCACTTTTTCTGCAGCCACACTTCAGTTACAGTTACAAGAGCAAAATATAATTTTCAAGACGTTCATTGGTGCTGCAAGTTGCGTCATTTTGATTGTTTACAAATAATTATCTAATTTTCCAACCCCGATTTTCGGGAGATCTTAAAGTATTATTTTAGCATAGTTGAACTTGCAAGTGCACTCTTTTAATATGTTCTTTTGCTGCATCCTCTGTTGGAGGTGATGAGCTGAGTTGTACGCTCTCGTCTTTAGAAGCTAATGGTATAAAACGCTTGTATAGTAGTTCATTCAAGTTGTTGGCAGTTTTAGCACCATACATGGTGAGAATATTATAAATACCTCAATAAAATTATTTTTTACCTTATTTTAAAAAGTAGATGTAGTATCGCATCCAGTGAATGAATGAATGAATGAGAGATGATTTTGTGTAATATTTGGGTATTTTACGAACATGGTTTTATTGGATAAACTCCTTGCAACACATAATTTTTGACTGGTTTTAAGATAAATATTTCTATATCATCAGGTGCTAAAGCCACCAATATCACTAAAACATCAATATCCTCTGCAACAACGAACACATAATGGAAGGAACTATCAAGAGCTGACTGTACAATTAAATGATCTGCATCACTTTCTGCTTGACTCCATTCAATATTATTTTCAGCCAATTTTTTGTAGAAAAGATTTATAAATCTATTTTTATTTTAGCTGTTTCATAAAAATTTCTCTTTACTTGTATTCATAGGCATATCTTCTTCAAACAAATAATCGATTGAAGTATTGCTAATATATCTACGATTTCTCTCGGACGCAGATTTTTCTGCTATCACGAGCGTCAGTGTGCTGGTATGATCATTTAAAAGAAACTCGACAAAATTCTTCCATTCCGTCCACGACGCCTGTTGTAAATAACGTTATTCTTATCCATTTGAAGACAGCGCTTAGTGTTGCTCCACTTCTGGAAAAACCACCCTCTATTTTTATGGACTTCATGAGAGTTTGGTCTATTCTTTGAACAGTTGATATTTTTGTGAAATACATGTACAATTGTAACAACAACTATTCTTAATACTATAATTAATACACGAATAATTCTTTTCAAAGAAAACCACGCAAAAACTGATTTATTTATATAAATAACGTACATATTGTTTAAACAATATAAAAATTATTTTCTCCCTTTGGAAGGTTTCTGATTTTAATTAATATAAAAAAACAAATATTAAAAAAAAAAGAATGATCAAAATCGGAGCTGTTTGTGAGGACTTTCGGCGAAAAAAGCTTCATTGACGCGACTATATTAAACTCGTGCATTAATATAGTGTATTAGATTTCCCAACATTAAAAATAAAAATCGCAAAAAGGTGAAAAATCATAAAGTGGCTCTTCTGGTTCGTCAATTTTATTTAGAAAGTTACTGCTCTATCTCAGGCGTATTTGTTTCTAAACTATAAAATTTCAGTTCTTTGAACCTTACTATTTTTGAGCTAGATATATAACACGCACAAAACCTTTTGTGGGACTTAGTTTGTTTGTTTGTTTTGGTTTTAAGGCGTGAAACCCTAAGGTCATCAACGCCTAGACACTATATGCATATTCAACCTTTATAAGAAAGAACTATTAGGTAATGAGTAATTGAGAGAAGGAAAGAAAAAAAAAATAATAAAAAATAAAAATTAAAAAAAAAAATAAATAAAAAAATAAAGAAAGAAAAAATATTTTTAAGTAAACAATAGTTTAAAAAGCTAATACTAGTAATGCTAACTGACTAGGAATGGTCTTAATTATTTCGATAATAATGACTGCTCCTTAAGAAAATCAAAACTAATTCAATGGTTCTCTAGATCACCCAGCACCGCTGAAATATTCGGGCTTAGTCCAATTTTACTCAGGTGTGATGAATAATAATGTGGGACTTAGTTATTTTGACCCTAAATGTTTATTTCCGGTGAAAACTGCAAGTCGAAATGTCCACGATCGCAATTTTTTTTTATATATATGTATTTTATATGTTGGTTTATTTATTTATTTAACGTCACTTTATGCTACTATGGCTAATCGGACGATGCTACAATGGGTGTCCTAAATTTTGCCTATCCAGGTTTTATTAGGATAGGGATCTTTAACGAGTACCTGACATCGCACAGGCTCGGGACCACCTTTTAACGTCCCCTCCGAAGGACGGCGTAACTAAGGATTTTTTACTCCCATTAAAAAATCCTAGGACCACCTGCGGGTTTGAACCCGTGACCTTTAGCATGGGAGGCTGTTACGCTAGCCACCCAGCTACAAGTGATCCCTTTACATGTAGGTAAGTGAAAGCAATAATATTAAATACAATAACATAGCAGCTTGTCATCGAACAACGCTAAATGAATCGTTTTCCTTATTAAGGCTTTCATATTATAGTAATTATAATTTAATATTAAATTCAAATTGAATGTGGTATAGCAATTAAGTTCTCGGATTTTGGGAAGGAATAAGTCCTGGATTAGTTTTGGAAGACCAGTTCGGCGAGAGGAGAGGGAGAGGTGTATAAGAGCGGATAGGAAATGAAATCGGAAGGAGGCGAAGTTGTCAAGAAAAAGAAACGAAGGGATCTATTGGAGAAATCTACGGGCCGAGTTGTCGGTGCGGAAATGGAATCTTTATATCGGTTCCCTTATAGGGCATCATTCACGCTTGATAAAATCAAACTCGAGGCTCCCATCCTGGATCAGAGCATCTTGTCAACATGGATCTTTGATGTGTAGTGTTTCGTATCGCTTGTGAATGTTGTAAATATTATAGGGTGAGCGAAATGGTGAGCTAAGCGGAACAGATATTGGGACTTGGGTGTCAATGGTATACTGAAATTAATCAAGGAAAAAATATTCCGTGAACAGTCCTCTAAGAAATAAAAAAAATAACACACACACAAAATAAATGACATTTGTTTATTACTTTCACTTGTATATGAAATAGATATTTATATAAAATTTCAATCATTCGTACTAAATTTTAGTTTATTATATCGTCACCAAATGCATTTGTATTGTTTTTTTTTATTTATGTTTGTTTGGTTTTTCCTTATTAATTTTTTGTTTTGGTGAGATATGAAAATTTTATTATGTCAACGTTTATGTTCTTCTTAAGGGACTTAGTCCCAGAATAATTTTGTTTATTTCTTTTTTTTGTTTAAAGGGTCATATTTGGAGCTCTAAATAATTTTATGAGCACTTTGTCATGTATTCAATGGCTTTCTAAATACGTTTTATTCTGTGCTATGAAGATTGCCATGGGGTGAATTTCAATGGCCAATCCTCAGACGGCATCATATTGTTTCCCTCTTCTCGACTTCCTACTGCCTCACATCCATTTTCTAATATTGCCTCCTATTTCCAATAGCTTTGAAGGACTGTCTCTTCAGACCATATCCCAATGCGTCGTTATTAAGGTTTTCATTTGCCTCTCCCAGTCTCCCGAGGAACTTGTTCAATAATCTTGAAGGGATAAGTCCTGTCTGCACGAGATACATAGATAGGGTACACGAGATAGGGGTCAGACATCGGCCCTTTCGTTCCCTCTAATGCCGCAATGGATGGAACCCAAATTAAAGTTTGAAATCTTGATCCCAAACGTGTTTCACAGATTTTGAAGAAATCTTTTTTAGTAAAACTATACATTAAACTATAAGACTATGAAAAATATTAAGGGCCAACGCTTCCCCAGACTGGCGTAAAAAATCGGAAAGTCGAAAAAACACATTTTACTCAATATCTCTGGTTCTAGTGAAGGTAGAAAAATAAGTTTGGCGTCAAAACTGCCCTATTTCAAATCAGAATATTAATATATATATATATATATATAATATATATATATATATATATATATATATATATATATATATATTTATATATAACTGGAAGGAATTAGTCCGAGTGGCGGTCATTAAATGAAACAACTGAATAGTGTCAACTATTTTATTGTTTGCCAACGTTTCGACCCCCATTTTTGGGTCATCATCAGGGCTAAAAAGATACAAAAAGGAAACATTTAAAATAAGATTAAAAATACTATTTAAAAAAAATAACTATTGCGCTAGAGAATGTCAATATTATAACATAAAAGGAACTAGATGTGTACAGAAATCAATTAATTAAATTACAATGATAAAGATATACTAATGAGAGCTATACAGACCATGTAATGACTAAAGATAATGTACAAATATTTAAGAAAAAAAAAAAATTACATGAAATAAAAAACATTAAAAAATGGAGTACAGTGGAGATACGTACCGTCTGGTAGGCGAGTGGAAACTAGGTACGATTTGGTAATATGGAATATAGGCAGGTAGATAGGAAATTACGTACAAAAGGTTGGGTGGTAAAATGGAAAATACGTACCGCATTTCTAGACGGGATCTGACAACAATGAGTAAAATTGTAATATTAACATAAACAGAACTATTCAGATTAAACCTACAACACTAATAACATCATAACGGTATTAGAAGATGTTTTAACAAGATTGTTGAAGCAAAAACAATATAATACAATAGTAAGAATAATAATGTTAATGACGGCCACCCGGACTAATTCCTTCCAGTTATTCTCAAAGGTCAACTAATTATGTCCACAATGTATATATATATATATATATATATATATATATATATATATATATATATATATATATATATATATATTAAATTATGAAAGTCTTTTCATCGGTAGAAACCCTAAAAATATAAATAATCTGGTCAACACAGTACTTTCAATAAGGTTTCTTAAAAACTGTGTTCTGGCTCCTATAAAGGAATCTTAATCTAAGCACGATTTCTGAGAAATCTTATTAAAAGCACTGTTTTGACGAGATTATTTATAATTAAAGCGTTATTACCAAGCATAAAACTTAAATAATTTAATTATTTATTGAACTAGAGATATTAAATAAGTTGTGTTTTTTGCGCGCAAACTCTCCGAGCGTTGGCTCCTTGTATTTCCCAGAATGTAGAAAAATAATTTTAATGTAAAAAATTACCCAAGTTTAAAGCCAAGTAATGAAAAAAATGAGCCATAAAAATATTTAAGTTCTATGCTTGGTTGTAACCCTAGAAATATATATAATCTCTTCAAAACATTAAAGATAAACTTTTAAATAAGCTTCTTAAGAACTGTACTCAGATACCTCACGCTTAGAAAAAGTTTTTTTTATTTTATAATTTTATTAACTTAAACAATTTTTATGTACCACCAAAATTATTGTTCTGTAAAAATAATAAATCCTTCACTAGAACCGGAGATATTATTGGGTTATGTCACATGAAATCTCCGTTATCAAGGAAAAGGATTTTTATTAAAAATACGATATAAAAACAAGATAATTTTATTCGAAGTAGTTACCTTCTTTTTATACACATTTTTCCCAACGTGACACCAACTTTTTTATCCCCGCACTGAAAAACTCTGAGCTTTGAAGTTAAACAAAATCTGAAAACGCACTTTTCACTTGATCATCATTTTCGAAAAGTTTTCCTTTGACGAAGTTTTCAAAATTCCCGAACATGTGGTAATCTGTAGGAGACAAGTCGGGAGAATATGGTGGGTGCGGAAGAACTTCGTAGCCCAGTTCTTTCAATTTTTGCACAGTATGTTTTGAAACATGGGGTCTTGCTGCCGCTCAGTGAGATCATGAGGTACCCATGTATCGAGCTTTTTTACTTTCACTTACTATATATAGTAAGGGGAAGTATTGCGATCGTGAAAATTTTCAAATTCCAGTTTTCAACGGAAATACACGTTTAAGGGTCCCCTGAGTCCAAATAACCAAGTCCCGCAAAAAGGTCTGTGTGTGTGTGTGTGTGTGTGTGTGTGTGTGTGTGCGGTAACTCCCGGGGGAAACGGTAAGTCCTATGAAACTGAAATTTCATACTTAAGACAACTATACGCCCGAGACGTGACAAAACTTTTTTCATCAAAATGAGTTTACCAGAAGAGGCACTTTATACCATGCATTTTGAACCTTTTTTCGATTTTCTCGAAAACGGTTCCGACGATTTTGATTAAACTCGCCGTATCGATGTAAAATTTAATGGGTTTTAATATCATGTAGGTTTCCTTCTTATTAAAATGGTCTGATAGGGCTTAAATGCCGATTTTTTAAATTTTCTTCTGCTAAAGTACTTTTAATTTTGTAGATTCAATAAAAATAACTATATTTTCTTGTTAACGCTGATGAAAAACAGGTAAATATAAAAATTGAATAAATTCGATACCCAACTAAAGGAGAAAACAGAAAAAAAAATTTTCTATGCAATTTTTCGTTTTTGAACATAACAGCAGTAATATACATGTATGATATACCGTTGGAAAGCTAAATATTTTAGAAAAAATATCATCTCATACACAAGCTTTTAGAAGTTAATAGAGATTGATGAGAAGAAGATAAAACTAACTGATTATTTTAGATAATAATATAATAGATTTTTTAATGAAACACATGATTCTATAGAAATTTAATTTAATTTATTAATTTCACTTACTATATATAGTAAGGGGAAGTATTGCGATCGTGAAAATTTTCGAATTCCAGTTTTCAACGGAAATACACGTTTTAGGGTCCCCTGAGTCCAAATAACCAAGTCCCACAAAAAGGTGTGTGTGTGTGTGTGTGTGTGTGTGTGTGAGTGTGTGTGTGTGTCTGTGTGTGTGTGGTAACTCCCGGGGGGAAACGGTAAGTCCTATGAAACTGAAATTTCATATTTAAGACAACTATACGCCCGAGACCTGACAAAACTTTTTTCATCAAAATGAGCTTACCAGAAGAGGCACTTTATACCATGCATTTTGCACCTTTTTTCGATTTTCTCGAAAACGGTTCCGACGATTTTGATTAAACTCGCCGTATCGATGTAAAATTTAATGGGCTTAAATATCATGTAGGTTTTATTTGGATAAAAATGGTCTGACAGGGCTTAAATACCGATATTTTAAATTTTCTTTCCCTAAAGTACCTTTGATTTTGTAGATTCAATAATAATAACTAGATTATCTTGTTAACGCTGACTGTATTTGAAAATTCTTTCATTGATTTTAAAAATCGAGGTAAGTGAAAGTCGTGTGTTGCCCGCACCAGATTTTTTACTTTCCTTATACACTTTAAATGTCTAGAAACGGTAGATGCACTTGCATTTAGTTGTGCTGAGAGTCCTTTAACTGTTTGGTAGGGGTTTCCTTCTTGTGTATTCTAGTGTGTTTTTACGAGGACATCGTTGTCTATTACGGACGGAGGTCTTCCTCGGGGCAAATTTTCCAAGTCGGTCTTCCCAGCTGAAAAATCAGCAATCCAACGGCGAATAATCCGTTCATTAACACTCCCTTCCCCAAACGCCTTGCAAATATTTCTAGCGGCCTCAGCTGCTGAATGGCCGGCCTTTAAACTCGTACAAAAATATTACTCGAAAATCGCGTGTTTCCATGTTCATATTTGGAGGTATACTAAAAAGTGGGTAGTTGATTGGGAAGCTAATGTTTATAATACAAAGATAGAGGATAAGTAACTGTTTACTTTAAATATGTTAACATTCGGAAGAAAACAACAGAGACCTACAAAATCCTTTATGTATTTCAGAAACTATTAAACCGGACATTTCATGTGAAACAACCCAATAAATAAAATCTGTTTATTAGAGCGCATACTTTACGATTTTTTTTTTCAAGCACCTTCTCAGGAGCGTTGGCCCCTAATATTTAATGCCTAGTCTTACATAAAAAAAAAAATCATCAAAATCGGTGAGAAACATTTAGGGGATTCCCTTCTTGTAAAACACTTGACGAAATAGAGCTCTAGATTTGTTGTACAAGGATAAATGGGGTATTAAAGGACACTTTGTGGCAGGAGTCATCGGTTCGCAAAGAAGGGCAAGGATATGGGATTTGTAAGGATTTAGAATAATAATGTGAATTTGAATATTAGGCTCTGTGAAGAAGTCCTTTCGCGAGGTGGTGTACAGCTTGTTTTCTTCAGTAAATAAGATGTCAAGACAAGGATCTGGCTGGTTTCTGAAAGTTTTAATTTAAGAAATATGAAGTAAATTCTTAGGGGCAGTAATGAGAGGGAGGAAGAGCAGAACCTTGCTCAATTCCAGGAGGGCTGTTGCCTCCCAATAATAAGATTACTGCTAACTGGGTCATCACCAACTTTCCACCTGCCTGGCCTTGGCTCTATAATAGGATCATCGTCCGCGGCCCTCTTCTTGTCAGATTATTCCTTTAAGGAGTCTTCGTAATAATTAATAAAATAAACCTTTAAAAGGTCCCTCGACAAAAAAAAAAAAAAAAAGAAAAAAGAAAGAAAAAAATCTGGTGCTCGCAAAACAATACTTTCAATTTACTCGGTTGTTAAATCAATTTAAGAACTTTTAAATAACAATATGCTTAAAAAACTAGATTCAGTTTTGATAGAATCATATGTTTTAAGATCATTTTATTTCAGTAGCACAAGAGGCCGTGTAGGCCTTTGGCCGCGCGGTGTAACTGCTGGGGGATTAAACACGCGTTAACCGATGACATTTTTGTATGGCGGGTTCATCACTCCCTCTGTCCATTTTTGTGAGTGACTAGCATTAGACTGATGGGTCTTATATACCCGGAGGAGAGTCCAACGGAGATTCGAACTGGGATTCGAACTCACAACCCTAGCAACTCAGCCACGGGCTCCCCTAATACAAGGTCCACTTCGTATTTAAGATAGCGTTTCATTGCTATTCTTGAGTTAGGAAAAAAAATACCTAAAAGAATATTTTTGATCTTTTTTCCATTAGTCGGTTATCAAATTCGTTCAAAATGTATATTAAGCCGTTTTATCAATACTAAAATTATGATAAGAAAAAAACAAAGTATTGGTTCTGGAAACTTCGTAGAGAAATGAGGACAGAAATAAAAATTGATGAACAGCTTAAAATTTATTTATTTAATCTAAAAAATACTTACCACCGTTAGCGATTACCCTTTCCCAATGGCTTGGAAGATCCGGTTTTTCCAAAAATCACTGTCCTTACTCATGAAGAACAATAAAAGGTCAGTTTTGACGTCATCTTCTGAAGAGTAGGATTTCCCTTGTAGAAAATTTTTGAGGGAACGGAAAAGATGGAAATCCGAGGGAGAAATGTCAGGAGAGTACGGCGGGTGAGGTAAAACCTTCCATCTGAAGCCTAATAACTTTTGCCGAGTCCTTAAAGACACATGGAGCCTAGCGTTGTCTTGGTAGGATAGCACTACTTTCCGATTTTCCAACCCTGGCCGTTTCTCTTCAATTGCTGCCTTCAATCGATCTAACTAGGCACTGTAAAAGCCCGTATTTATAGTACGGTTTTTTGGAAGGAGCTCAAAATGTATGTGTCCCTTCCAATCCTACCAAATACTGAGCATCACCTTTCTTGGATGCAAGCCGGCCTTTGGTGTTGCAAGCGGCGTCGTTCCAGGCAACCACAAGCATTTTTTTGGCTGGCCTTGGTGTAGATAATCCATTTCTTGTCACCAGTAACAACTCGTTTCAAAAATGGACCCTCCACATTTTTTTTCAGCAGCGAATCACAACATGAAATCTTTTTAATAAGGTTCCTTTCACTGAGGTAATGGGGAACCCATTTCATTGCTTTCTTTTCGACCAACCCTTCCTCTCTCTCTTCCCTCGAACTATTTTTCTCTTAAATGACGATTAGAATATAATAAAAAAATATTTTAAACAACAAACAAAAAAATAACAAAATTATTACTTCATCAGAAATATAAAAATTTATAAATTATACAGAGAAATAGCATGTAAAATTATGTAGAAAAAAGTATTGGAAAATGATGTAGCTATAATTTAAAAGAGACGATAAATGTTAGTTCATATAGACGATGTAATTAATATCTTTATTAGTTTTTAGTGAAAGGAAATGTATTTTATTCAAATGTAAATGAGGAGTCACTTTTAGTGGTTGAACACGTTAGGAGAGAGGTTGTTAGGATTGTCAAAGTTAAAGGATAATGGTTCAGGGTTATAGCAAGTTCTTTTTTTTTTTTTTTTTTTTCGGTTGGCGCGACAGGCCTTGGAGGCCCTTGGCCGCAAGTTTAAATATTTAAAAGTAAATACGTTAATGGTGGACATATTATATTTGTATAACAGTATATGGTCTTGTTTTCTTGGCTAAACCAAAAATTCGCTCATTAAATAATATATATATTTATATACATATATATATATATATATATATATATATATATATATATATATATATATATATATATATATATATATAACCATATTATTTAATGAGTTAATTTTTAGTTTAGCCAAGAAAAGAGGACCATATACTACTATAACTATACAGCGTGTTTCGTAAAACCATGGATTACAGCAAAATAAATCTTCAAATTTGATTTTTCTCTCTAACCGATTTTCCACGGCTATGGGTTGTACGAACTTTTTTGTTTATCTCGAGGTCTTGTATCTGCTCCGACCATATGACCAGATATTAATGAGGCACGTATCAAGCACAGATTTTTTATTTTTTTTTATTTCTTGCTTTTTTTTTTTAATTATTGATTAGCCAATAAAGTCAAGTTGGTTTTGCATCATTTATAAGCTAATTAGTAGAGAAGTAAGTTGTGGGTACAGTCAAATTAACCCACAGTTAAGTAGAAACTGAATTTAATAGAGCCTACGTTTCGGTTTAAATTTCAGGCGTTCTTCAGGGCGGTTGAAGGAATGAGAACCTAACAATGTATTGTGAATAGCAATACAAACCAAATGAAACAAAAATTGATTTTTGGGTTATCATTCCTTCAGTCACCCTGAATGAGCCCTAAAATTTACGCCGAAACGTAGGCACTATTAAACTAACTTAATACTTATTTGTGTGTTAATTTTACTTTTTAATTTAATATAAAAACGCTGCAAATTATTACACAATGGTTTATTATTTCCAAATAACAATATAAGGCTATAACTGTTTATATAGGTGTTGATAGGAAATTGAGAAGTATCAAAAGCAATAATTCAAAGCATAATATCATGTCACTACTGCTGTTTTCAAAACGCAATATCTCAGCTAGTTGTTAACTAATATCAATGATTCTTTTTTCATTTTGTCGAAAATTAAATTCTCTATCAAATGGCACACAAAATTAAAAATGTTGGTATTTATTTATTTATTAATTAGGTGAAACAGATGTTTTTATTCGTTATTCGGATTCTACGGATATTGAAATGTAAGCTTTTAAATTTTGAGGGGAGGTATTTTTTTTTGTTTGTTGATTACAAAGGTTCACTATTGAAAATAGTAAACCAAAAAATTATTTTTAATTGTTGGATAGCAGAAAAAATGTAAGTGTATAAATATATATTTAAATTGATTCTTAAGATGTTAGTAAAAAAAAAATATTATTCATTAGTAACATACATATTAAAAAAAAAAACGAGCTGCTATATATATAAATATATAAAACTGTTACTTACGAAAACAAAACCAAGATATAAAGATATAAGATCAGACACTCACCTGAAAAACATAACAAAAAAAATTAATAACAGAAATATGTACATAAACTAATGACTAAATTATTTTTAATATAAATTCATATTCCTGGCAATTAATGATAATTAAATTGTTTTGACTGCACCATCAACTAACTTCTCCCCTTTATATACATAGGCGACCATTATCACTTCACGATAAAACCTAATTAAATGAAGAATATATTAGAGATCAAACAAATTTAAAGCCGTACCATATAAGAGTAATAGAAGCTTCAAATGTTGGAATATTCTTAGAAATATTAATTTTTTTTTTATTTTTACGAACTGCGACAAATTACTTTCCTATTTTAGTAGTTCGACTTCTTAAGCTAATGGGAAATTATCTTTTCTTTCATTTCGTACCATTTACTTCTCTTTGTTTGTACATAAAGTAGATATATTTGAACTTTTCTTATGAATAACGACAAAAATCTTTCAATTTTATTTTCCTATCTAACCATTGGGTCATATCATTTTTTTTTTTTTTTTTTATATCTTTAGTTCTTAGATCTGCTCCAACTATATGACCAGACATTGGTAATATAATGTTTGTTTGTTTGATAATTTAACGTCACTTCATGCTACTGTGGCTAATCGGACGATGCTACAGTGGGAGTCCTAAATTTTGCCTATCCAGATTGAATTAGGATAAAGATCTTTAACGACTACCTGACATCGCACAGGCTCAGGACCACCCTTTTACTTCCCCTCCGAAGGACGGCAAAACTAAGAATTTTTTACTTCCATCAAAAATTCCTAGGACTAACTTCCGGTTTCGTACCCGTGACCTTTGGCATAAAAGGCTGTTATGCTAGCCACCCTGCATACATTACTAAGACACATATTAAGCACACTTCTTTTTTTATTATTTTAAACTCTTGCCTCCTCGCATCCTTGTTTGGCCAATAAAGTTAAATTAGTTCTGTACCATTTGTAACCTAATTAAATAACGGCTTTTGTTTACCTAATTAACATATTAATTAATTAACCTAATTAAATTTTATTGTTTTTTTGTGACGTGACACTTATTTTTCTAGGTTGAGGGTTTGGCTATTTAATCTTATTAGAAATTTCTTCTTCCTTCATTTGGTACCAATTAGTTTTCTTTGCCTCTAAACCAAGTAGATATATTTAAACATTTCTCATGGATAACAGCAAAAATCTCCTAATTTAATTTTTCTCCCTAACTTGTAAATCGAGCTATGGGTCATATCAATTTTTTATCAATTTTTTAGATCAAAGTACCTGATCCCAAAATATGACTAGACGCTTATATGATACCATCTATACATTTTGTGAATATGCAATGATTCAAGAATTTTTTTATTTTTTTTTATCTTCACATTTTTTCATTCACACCAGTCAATTAAGTCAGTTAACAATCAGCGAATGTGATGATAAAGGATTGATAGTTAGCGTGGTAGGCATTATTGAGAGAAGATGTCCAGCGGAACCTCTTCCTGGCGTGCTTTCTATAACGGATTTAGCTTAGAAGGTCCCTCATCCAGCTTCTTTTCAGTCTTCTGCGAGTATTGTCCGGCATGTTGCTAGTGGCCATGCTTCGTATTAGATTGTTAGTACGTCCGTGTAAGTTGTTGTTTAAACGTTTGCAGAAGGTCCGAATCTGTTCGTTGACTGTTGGCATGTGAAGGTCTATATGTAAAGTAGTGTTGCTAACGTACCATGGTGAGTTTTAATAGTTCTGAAAGTTTTGGATTGAAAAATTTGAATTTTGCGTATGCGTGTCTTTTGGCAGTCCCGTATATCTGTGAGGCGTAAGTCCAAATGGGCTTCAGTAGGTAAGTGTAAGTGTTTAGTTTATTTTTAAGTTTTAATTTTGAACGTTTTGAGAGTGGTGAGTATAAAAGTTTTAGTCTTTTGTTTAACGTTATCTGGTTGTTCTTGATGTGTGGGCCCCATGTTATTCTTCTGTCGAATGTCAAGTCCAGATAATTTATTTTGTCTGTCTGTGGAATTTGGAAGTTGTCAAGATATCCTGGAAAGAATTGAATTGAAAAATTGAAAGAACTGGACTACGAAGTTCTTCCGCACCCACCATATTCTCCCTACTTGTCTCCAACAGATTACCACCTATTCAGGAATTTAGACAACTTCGTCAAAGGAATACTTTTTGAAAATGATGATTAAGTGAAAAGTGCGTTTTCAGATTTTGTTTCACTTCAAAGCTCAGAGTTTTTCAGTTCGGGGATAAAAAAGTTGGTGTAACGTTGGGAAAAATGTGTAGGAAAAGAAGGTAAATACTTCGAATAAAATTATCTTGTTTTCATATCGTATTTTTAATAAAAATCCTTTATCTTGAAAACGGACATTTCATGTGAGACAACCCAATAAAATGTTGAGCAACTATTCCAATAACCCAACCCTAACTTACTAGAGATAGTATCAAAGATTGCTTGGTGTATGGATTTATATTTTTATCATCGACCAAAAAAGATTTTTTTAAAAATAACATGGTGCATCTGACGATTGTGCGTTTGTTTTTAAACATTAAATTGTTTTTTTTTTCGCTTTTTTTAACGCTAATTTTTGCCATGAGCACTGCTGCCGATACTGAACTGCAGATAACCACCTCTTGAATAAATAATCTATATTTCGAAGACAAAGGGATGAAAATGAAGTGAAGTATTTGCTGAATGCCGAGACTTTTTGTTAAAGGAATGAGATGGAGGGGTGGGGAGGGGAGTATTATTAATTAAAATGAATTCGTGGAAGGAGACAATGGAAGTTAAATTGCAAAGAGCAATTAGGGGAGGGGATGAAAGCATGTTCCTTTTGTCGAATCATCCACCTCCTTTCGGAGATCAAATATTTGAGCACACTGAAACCCTACTGGGGTCTTCGGGGGGCGTCGTCCGAGTTGTCTCTTATTAGCTTGAGCAATTTTAGCTTGTTCGTCCTTCTTCCTTACGTTCAAAATTGCAGGAGCCAAGTTGTACGTAAGGCATACACTACTGGACAAAAAAAAGTGCACACCTGATTTCTGGTGTTTTATGAATAAATCTGAGGGAATAAGAATAAATAAATAATAAGCTTTTAAAAATATAATTGAACTTTTGTTTAATGTACACAATTTTATACATATGTTTTTTAAAAATCTGGTGCGGGCAACACACGATTTTTGCTTATCTCTATTCTTAAAACTAATGAAAGAATTTTCAAAAACAGTTAGAGATAAAAATACGTGAAACTATTAAGGAATTAATTAAATTGATTTGATGTAGAAACATGTGTTTTATTAAAAATTCTATTATATTATTATCTAAGATAATCAATAGGTTTTATGTTCATTTCATCACTCTCTATTAACTTTTAAAACCTTGTGTATGAGGCAATATTTTTTCTAAAATCTTTAGCTTTCCAACGGTATATCATACATGTATATTACTGCTCTTATGTTCAAAAACGAAAAATTGCATTAAAAACATATTTTTTCTGTTTTCTTCTTTAGTTGGGTATCGAATTTATTCAATTTATATATTTACCTGTTTTTCATCAGCGTTAACAAGATAATATAGTAAGTGAAAGTAAAAACATAAAACAGTAGAAAACAAGTTTAAAAAAAAACCAACTAATTTCACACTAATTTAAGTATGAGATACAGTCATGTGGTTTGGCCTAGAAACCTTATAAACTAATGTTTATAAAGAAAAATTATTGATTTATTTTAATGAAAAATGTAATTGGAATGTTTATAATTATCGAGCTTCTATTTTAGATAATAGGTGTTGAAAAATAAGAGATTAAATGTGAATAACAAAGAAGCATGATGTATATGATATTATCCTTAAGGGACTTGCCCCAGAATAATTAATAATTTATTTATTTAAATATTCATATTTGTATTCAAATATTATATTAGAAGTAATGAAATATACATAACGTTAATCTTATTTGATTTAAATTATTGATAGGTAGGAATTTTACTTTCACTTACCTATATATGAAAAATATAGTAAGGGAAAGTATTGCTATCATGAAAATTTTCGAATTTGAGCTTTCACCGGAAATACATGTTTCAGGGTCTCCTGAGTCTATATCACCAATTCCCGATAAAAGGTCCATGTGTGGTAAACTATAGCGCGAAAACGAAAAGTCGTAAGAAACTGAAATTTCATATTTAAGACAACTATACGCCCGAGATGTTACAGCAACTTTTTCATCAAAATAACCTAAACAGAAGAACCACTTTAAACCATGCATTTTTTTACGATTGTCTCAAAAACAGTTTTAACGATTTTGATTAAACTCGTCATATTGGTGTATGTAAGTATAACGGTTTTGTAACGTCTCGGGCGTATATTTGTCTAAAATATAAAAATTCAGTTTCATAGGGCTTACCGTTTCCGCCCGGGAGTTACCACACACACACACACACACAGACCTTTTGGCGGGACTTAGTTATTTGGACTCAAGGGACCCTAAAATGTGTATTTCCGTTGTAACCTAGTATAACGAAACCCGTCGAGTTTCTACAGTTATTTCCTGTATAAAATTGATGGGTTTAGCACAATATCACAAATAGCATGCATGCTATAGCAAACGTAGTGAGTACCTCTAATGTAAGTAAATGTAATCAAATTTAATTGGTAAAATAACAATGTTCCCTTATCCAACTTCTTTTCAGACTTCTGCGAGTGTTGTAGGGCATGTTACTAGTGGCCATGCTTCGTAATAGATTGTTAGTCATCTCCTTACTACATTTTTCATATGTTTATATAAGTATTCGTGCTAAAATTATCTTTATTAATTTATTCAGGTTAAAGAAGCTATTAATTGACGTGCCACTGGAAAAAAATAAACTGGGATACGTTTTATTGACTTAGATAATTTTGAACTTTACTTCAAACAAAGCTAGAAATTTATTTGCAAATATTGCATATATGTGTAGTATACTCTATCTGAACAAACTAAGTTCTTCTAGACTAGACCAACAAATATACTTCATGAAAATCATAAAAATAAAATAATATGACAGGCAAAATTAAAAGTTTTATTAGTGTTTTACCCTTTGAAAAAAAAGTTCATTAATCATAACCCTTTTAAGGATTTAATCACGTTTGATGGATACGAAAGAAAATTAAATAAGCCACGTGGATGAAACCACAGAAGCATTTATTTCATTAATATTAATGTCGGAGGCAACATATAAATATTAGCTTTGTTGGGAGATCAAAATTTAATATGAATATAAAAAGAAAACATGTTACTTCTATTTACTTTCATATGAGGTATGGCATTAAAAAAATTATTGCAATAATTGAAATTTTTAGTATGTATTTTATGTTGTAGATGATAATTCTTATTGATATATAATTTAATCTAATACAAAATTTTCCATCGAAACTTAATACGATTTTGTTTCTAAATATTAATCTCTCACCTTAATTAAGTTTTGAAATTGATTAGAATAAGGGAATCAAATTATAAAGTAGTGTTTGCATGCACCAGATTTTTATTATTTTCTCGAGAACAGCCTTACCGATATTGATCAAACTAACTATATTTAAATAGGAATTAAAAAAAAAAAAATATTAGACTTAGTTTCTTAAGATAAAATGTCTGGCAAAGTTACAAAAAGAAAGTATTTGTGAGAGAGAGAGAAAAATATACACATAAATTAAAAAATCTGGTGCGGGCAACACACGACTTTTACATACCTCCGTTTTTAAAAATCGATTAAAGAATTTTCAAATACAGTTAGAGATAAAAATACGTGAAACTATTAAGGAATTAATCAAATTGAATTTATATAGAAACATGTGTTTAATTTAAAAATCTATTATATTATTATCTAAAATAATCAGTTAGTTTTATCTTCTTCTCATCATTCTATATTAACTTTTAAAAGCTTGTGTTTGAGATGATATTTTTGCTAAAATCTTTAGCTTTCCAACGGTATATCATATATGTATATTACTGCTCTTATGTTCAAAAACGAAAAATTGCATTAAAAAAATATTTTTTCTATTTTCTCCTTTAGTTGGGTATCGAATTTATTCAATTTATATATTTACCTGTTTTTCATCAGCGTTAACAACATAATTTAGTTATTATTATTGAATCTACTAAATCAAAGGTACTTTATAGAAGAAAATTTAAAACATCGGCATTTAAGCCCTGTCAGACCATTTTTATCCAAATAAAACCTACATGATATTAAAGCCCACTAAATTTTACATCGATATAGCGAGTTTAATCAAAATCGGCGGAACCGTTTTCGAGAAAATCGAAAAAAGGTGACAAATGCATGGTATAAAGTGCCTCTTCTGGTAAGCTCATTTTGATGAAAAAAGTTTTCTCGTCTCGGGCGTATAGTTATCTTAATTATGAAATTTCAGTTTCATAGGACTTACCGTTTCCGTCCGGGAGTTACCACACACACACAGACCTTTTTGCGGGACTTGGTTATTTGGACTCATGGGACCCTAAAACGTGTATTTCCGTTGAAAACTGGAATTCGAAAATTTTCACGATCGCAATACTTCCCCTTACTATATATAGAAAGTGAAAGTAATAATATAAAACAGTAGAAAACAAGTTTAAAAAACAACTTATTTTACACTAATTAAAATATGAGATACAGTCATGTGGTTTGGCCGGAAACCTAATAAACAAATGTTTATAATGAAAAATTATTGATTTATTTTAATGAAAAATGTAATTGGAATGTTTATAATTTTCGAGCTTGCATTTTAGATAATAGGTGTTGAAAAATGAGAGATTTAAATGTGAATAACAAAGAAGTATGATGTATATGATATTATCCTAAAGGGACTTGCCCCAGAATAATTAATAATTTATTTATTTAAATATTCATATTTGTATTCAAATATTATATTAGAAGTATTGAAATATACATAACGTTATTCTTATTTGATTTAAATTATTGATAGGTAGGAATTTTACTTTCACTTACCTATATATGAAAAATATAGTAAGGGAAAGTATTGCTATCATGAAAATTTTCGAATTTGAGCTTTCACCGGAAATTCACCTTCAGCGTCTCCTGAGTCCATATCACCAAGTCCAGCAAAAAGGTCCATGTGTGGTAAACTCCAGCGCGAAAACGAAAAGTCGTAGGAAACTGAAATTTCATATTTAAGATAACTATACGCCCGAGCTGTTACAGCAACATTTTCATCAAAATCACCTGAACAGAAGAACCACTTTAAACCATGCATTTTGCATCTTTTTACGATTGTCTCAAAAACAGTTTTAACGATTTTGATTAAACTCGCCATATCGATGTAAAATTTTATGTGCTTTAGTACAATGTAGGTTTCATTCTGATTGAAATAGTCGGACAGGGCTTAAATACCGATATTTTAAATTTTATTCCTCTAAAGTATCTTTAATTTTGTAGATTCTATAAAAATAGCCATACCACCTTGTTATCCTAAATAAAAAACTATTAAATATATAAGTTGAACGATTTCGATATCCAACAAAATCAGGAAACTGCAAAAATATTTTTTTGTTTGCAATTTTCTGTGTTTGAACATAAGAACAGTAATATACATGTATAATATACCGTTGGACAGCTAAAGATTTTAGAAAAAATATCATCTTATGCTCAAACTTGTAAAATTTGATAGAGAGTGATGAAAAGCCAATAAAACTAACTGATTATTTAAGATAATGATATAACAAATTTTTTAATAAAACAAATGTTTCTATAGAAATTCAATTTAATTAATTCTCTATTAGTTTCACTCATTTTTATCTCTAATTTAGTTTGAAAATTCTTCAATCGGTTTTTACATCGGAGGTAAGTAAAGTCGTGTGTTGCCCGCACCAGATTTTTTCCCATTAACACAGTCACTCAGGATAAAAATCATGGACAATGAAAATGTATTATTTTAATTTTAATATTTTTAAATAGTTAACCTTTCAATCTTTTTTTAGAAATACTATACATGGATAAACAAGGGCCGTGAAAGAAGAATTTAATTATTAACAGAACGAGAAAAAAAAATTAAAAAAAAAAAGGTAATAAAATATTTATCAGGTTGAACAATTTTACCGGAAAAAAAGTATTTATGAAATGTTTAATATAATACTAATGATTAAATAAAAAAAAAGTATTTATGAAATGTTTAATATAATACTAATGATTAAATAAAAAACTCTCATTTTCAAAGCTATAGAAGATAATGGAGATTTACGAATAAACATATATAAATTAAAGTACATTATAATATCTATGGCGGTCTTGAATAAGTGGTTAAGTCAAAATCTTTCATTTTACTTAAACTTTACGTAATACCCTAAATAGAGTAATTAACATACAGCTTTCTTTCCACCTGAAATTTCTTCCACCAAGAAATTTCTTTAACCAATTTAACACTATGTGGGAGAAGGTCTGAGGGAGCTATACGTGGAGTAATCTCATTCTTGATACAACTCGTGTTATCCAGTTTTTCACGACCAGATATCCACAGATATTTACTGTTATATGCGGCAGAGAGTCTGAAACAGCAGCGCATGTGCTGGGAAATTGCCCCAACAACTCCCTACTCATCACGCGTCGGCACCACAGGGTTAAGAACGAATCAACAAAGCTTCTCAGGGAAAAATATTTCACTTGTTTTGACGAGGTATACTGCATTGATACGCACGGATCAGTTTGGTACGCAGACATCGTTGCATTCCCGAAGAACGGAACTACTGCAATGATCCTGGACCCTACCGTTCGATATGAGACTAATGACCTCGATCAAGCAGGTGGAGTGGAAAGGGAGAAGAGAGCCATCTACAGGAAATACTTCCCTTTCCTGAAAGAATAGTTCCGCGAGACATTTGGGTAGAGACAGTTCTCCGTCAAAGGTCTATGGCAGTTTTCGCGGAGCGATCCCTGGAAGCACAAGGAGATTTTTGGAAGACCTGGGTGTCGATATAGGAGATATAGCGGTGTTAGTGGAAAATGCGATTTTAGACTCCCTGGGGATTATCCACCATCGCCTGTATGGCAATTAAATGGTGAATGTGATTATGTAATGTGCGCACTAAAGGTCTAAATTTACAATATAGTGCTAAATATAAATAAAATAAAATAGTGTAAATGGCTAAAAGAGGAAAAAAAATGAGAATGTATGTAAAGTATGTCCAAAAGATTGATAAGTATGCTGTGTTATATAACCAACCCGATGTGTTTGGGCAGTATTGCCAAATAAATAAAGCAAAAAAATAAAAAAAATAATCGAAAATAATGCTTTAAATTCAATGTAAATTTAAATAAAGCATTAAATAGTGTTATAAATGAGCCATACCAAGCATAAACTTAACAACTAACTCCTGGTTAGCGTATGTGTTTAATTTCTGTCATTTTAGATTTGAACAGTTTAAAAAGTATAAATAAAGAAGTCTCACTCTTTGGTAAAATCTTAAATTAATTTCAACTAGTAAATGAAAGACGTACTGTACTGTGCCAACCAGATTTTTTCCTTTTTATCGTGTTAGCTCTTGTGTTATGATGCTGAGGAATTTCATCACTATTGCTATAGTCGTTTCATAGGACAGAACGTAATACTACTAAATAAATATTATAAATCTTTTGAATTCGAGATGGAAAATTCAAGCGAAAACATCTAGGGGCTTGGCGACGGAGCGATAGAAGAGAAACTATGTGAAGAATGCGATTGAATGTGAGGGTACCGTTTGCTTTGGCTTCGTAGCAATACCTTTTTCCAACCTCAACAAATGTCTATACAGCAACTTCCCATTCTTCAAAGCTACGATAGCTTAGCGAATATAAGAAAGAAAAAAAAACGATTAAAAATAATTTAGCAATGAAAACATATCTATCTCAACCCTTCCTCCATTTTTGCTTAGTGATCATCCTATTGTTTTTAGTTACATTCGCAAAACGCTTGGTACCATCATTGACCAAAACCTGTCCTGGAAACCCAAAATTGCTCAAATTTCCTGTCGATCGATAAGTACCTGCATTGAAATTATTCCACCGATCACTCCAGCTTCTTTTAAAATTTTCCCGTAAACTACTTAGTTTCTTCAGTCATTTTCCTCTTGACGACCGATTGACAAAGGATTATGAATTGCTTTTTAAGATTTTTGTTCGGTTGTTTTTTGTTCTAGTTGTTTGTTGTTTTGGGTCTCCTCATTGCAAATGTGCAACTCTCGTAAAAATCTATATAATACGTATGTATATGGCAAGTCAAGTTCCAAAACATGACGTATACCGCAGCTAGATATATCACCAGTTACAATCAATCCCAACTCTTCAATCAAAGGAAGATATTGATGCTCATATATTTACTTTTCCCCAAGTAATTTAAGTTCAGCGAACGTCACCATTCCAAAATTCTGTCCTCTACCGCCTGCAATTCGTGTACCACCAGAACATATCCTACAGTAAGTATTGAATGCTCTTACTGTACAGATTCGTAACCGTATTAGCGCGTGGAAGACGACTATGTGAGAAGATAAACAAAGAGCGGCGCATGGAGATCACCGAAACTTATGGAAGATGACAAAGAGAGTGATTAGAACTTCAACTTCCGTCGGAATTCACGAAGATAGTAAATTATTGAGTTCAGAAGAACAGGCTAGAAAACTAGCTGAATACTTCGATCCAGAAATAAGACAGGAGTTGCTTAAGTTAACTTACTCCCCCAGAAAGAAAAAGAAAGCAATTTCATGTTCGTGTTCTACAAACAATTAAAAGCGGTTCTTCGCTGGACGCACGGTAATAATGCACCAGGATGTGACGGTATACAGAATGTATTACTGAAACAATTTCCAAGAAAAGGATTAATGCACCTAGTTAACTTGTATAATTGCTGCTTACGGCTAAGATATTTCCCAAATGCATGGAAGAATGCAATACTATTCCCTCTCCTGAAACCTGCCAAATCTGGAGATGAGCCACGTCACCACCGTCCAGTTAGTTTATTACCACATATGGGAAAAGTTTCCGAGAAAACTATCCTTAATTACCTAAGGAAGTTCTGTGATTAAAATGAGATAATCCCACCGGAACAAGCAGGATTTTAATCTCATTTGAACACAGAACCTTGTTTGATTAGACTGCACAATGAGGTGATTAGGAATGTAAACTCGAACAAGGCAACTGCTATGATAGCCCTCGACTGTTCTAAAGCTTTTGACTCTGTGACACACGAAATCCTCTGCCAACAACTAATTGAACTAGAGTGTCCAGAACAACTGGATTCGGTCATTAAATCGTTTTTGAGCAATCGCTACATAGCTGTAAAAGTTGCGGAGGAGCTCTCCTGTTCGGTACAACTTAAACTTAAACTAACTTGGAGTTCCACAAGGAGCAGTGTTGTCTCCTATATTGTTCTCCATTTACACTTCTAGCGTAGTTGGAATGAAGTAAGAGAAAGCCACTGTATCAGCTTATGCCGACGATATTGCAGTCACGAGCTGCAGCTCCAATGTCAGTAAGGCTCTCAAACAGTCACGAAATGTCTGTCAAAAAATAGCTTTAGAGCTAAAGCGGCTAAACATAGAAATTAATCCTGATAAAACAAAGGCTATTGTTTATTCGTTCCAGAAAGGTAAGAAAAAACTTCCTTCAGGATTTAATCTCAATAATTGCCAAATTAAACTGTCCAAAAATATTGTATATCTTGGAATCACATTTGACTGACACTTAAAATTTTCAGTCCACTTTTCTAGGGAAAAATATTTAGGCTTAACCATTTTATTTCATCCCCAAGTTTATCTCTTCGACTAAAAGCGATGATATACAAAACAATTCTTCGTCCGTCGCTGTTGTATGGCTCACAACTTTTTCCACACGTAGCGAAATCAACAAAAAAGAATGTCCAGGCATTTCAAAACGGCATTCTAAGAAGATCGCAAGCATTCAAAGGCATCATGAAATTACACAGAATGAAAATACCAACAATTAAAAAATTTTGAGTAAGAGGAATTTAAAGTTTTTTGAATCTACAAAATTTGGACCTAACCCTTCAACTGAAACCCCCAGGAATACCTGAGTGAAGGCAGAAACTCAACAAATAAATAAATTAGTTAAAGTTTTAGTTGTAAGGCCGAAAAAAACTAGAAGGTGAGCACCATCACCTGAATTATTATTCATAATGTTATTATTATTTAATTATTTAAAAAAAAAAAAAAAAGTTGACGTACTAAACAGAATATCATATTTACAGTATCCTTTTCATCGAAATATACGTACCACCGACCTAATTGCGAATTGCACTTTTTTTTTTGTTTACCTTTTCCTCTAAGACGGTTCTAAAGAGATGATTAAAGTATCACTTTCACTCAGTCCAGATCATATGGGTCACACTTCGAGATCACGAATTAAAGTGGTTATCCCCCACATTTCAAAGACAATATTTCCTTGGATCATTCCTACATCACATCATCAACTCCCACCACCCATTTTATGTTAACAGCCTCCTACAATTCAAATTCTTAAGCCATTCCCAGGAAACAAGATCCAGTCAGTCCGACATTCATACCCCTTTCCACAGAACTGAAAAATATGGTTGCTCCTTTTTAGCCCGGTTCACTGCCTTATGGAATAAATACTCTCCGTAAAACTTCCGTCATGCTCTATTCTTATCCTTATAAACATTTTTTTTTTCTGTCTTTTAATATTTAAACTTATTTCTATATACTTACAAATATTTCTACAGCCTTCTGGTATTCAAATCCTCAAGTCGTTCCCATGAAACAAGATCCCGTCTTCCGGAACGCTATACCCTTTTCCATAAAACCAAAAATTATGAGTGCTTCTTTTTTAGCCCGGTCCACTTCCTTATGGAATACTCTCCCGTCAAACATCCATCCTGTTCCTTCCCTATCATCGTTTAAATCCCTCCTCTTTCAATACTTTCTTCCAAATGATGTGAGGTGAATAGTGCATTTAATTTTAAAGAGGTTTTTAGAACTTAAATTTTATGTTTATTCTTATTTAGTATTTTCTAGAATACGTACATAGAGATTTCACTATTGCCTGTTTTTTTTTGTTTTTTTTTTTGTCTTCTTCTTTATTTTGTTGTATAATTGTAGTTGTGAATACTTACAGTTATTATAATTCTTTTTGGCCAGTTTTAATTTTTATTTTATTTTTTAATACGATTAATATTAACCTACAAACTAAACTTTTAAATATTTAAAATCTGTAAGTAGTAAATATAAATATATATATATATATATATATATATATATATATATATTACAACTATATATAATATAATACAACGAGTAATAATATAATAAACAAGAACTATGTGCAATGAAAAAATACCCAGAGATACTTCTTTAATGTTCATAAATGTTATTCTTAAGGGACATTGTCTTAGGATAAAGTTCCTTGTTCTATTCAATAATATTCTATGTAATCATAAATGCACCTATTTACTATATAAATTGTTGAATACCTATAACTGGAAGACACAACATTTAATTTCATTCAAATATTGAATACCAGATAGTAAGCCGGACACGATAAACGTGAATAATGCTGCAAGTTTGTGTTTCAGAAACAGAAGCTGGGTTTATCTGAGAGCGGTATTATGATACTGCGGCGCATGGTTCCGATTCAGAAAGTTCTCCAGCCATCTAGATAATCCTTCAATAGGTCGGATTGTTTCCCACCTCTTTTCATCATTTGAGTTCGATAGCCGCGTGTTTTTGTGCAATAATTCGTTATATTTGTTCTCTCTGTACTCGGTACACATTCAGCAGTGACAGGATTGTAAATTGTTCATTCGCCTATTTTAGCCCAAGGATGATACTCAGATAGAAAGACCTTCCCCTGGCTCACTCCGCCTTTGTAAAGTGGATAGCTGATTATTGGTTTATCATGAGTGAGAACCCCTCGTTGTAAAAATATTTACACTAATATAAAAAAATATGGTGCGCGAAACACACGGCTTTCACTTTCCTCAGTTGTTAAAATCAATTTAAGAAATTTTAAATACATTTAGAGATAAAAATAATTTCTTAAAGAATTGATTAAATTGAATTTCAATAGAAACATGTGTTTATGAAACAGTCTATTGATTATATTCATATCTAAGACAATCAGCTAGTTCTATCGGCTTTTCATTACTTTCCCATTAACATTTCCATTTCCATGTGTTGTATAAAAAAAATTATAAAATCTTTAGTTCTCCAACGGTATATTATATTATCATTTTTGTGTTTAAAAACACAAAAAATACAAAAAAAAAATAACAATATGTTTGCAGTTTTCTCCTTGAGTTGTTCATCAAATTTCCTCAAGTTACATATTTAGCTGTTATTTATCAATGCTTTTAAGATGATGTGCCTTAAGCTCTGTAAGACAATTTCAATCAGAATGAAACATACATCATATTGAACCCCATTATATATCGCATCTATATAGCGATTTTTATTCACAATAGTTAGAACCTTTTTTGAGAAAATCGTGAAAAGATCCATGCATTTAATAAAGTGGCTCTTCTTCTGGAGTTTAGAAGGTTGCACAACGCGAAATAGCGGAACTTGTATCCTGTGAATATAATTGAGTTGATAGCATCGCGGAGATTCATATGGGCGAGTAAAGTTGTTGGGTTCGGTGAGGAACAGATTCCCAGAAAGTTGTATTCGCTGATCCACTGATAGGCGTTCGAAAGGTAGGCCGAAGCGTCGATGGGAGGACTGCGTTAAGCTGATCTCGGGGGCTTGGGCTTGAACGGTGAACATTGGACGAGTCTGTGTAGGTGGAATTTTGTGGTATCGGCATCGAACCTTCGGGTTCGGTAAGCCTATTATTATTATGGTATAAAGTGGAATTTTTGGTTCGCACGATTTTGAAGAAAAAGTTGTTGTAACATCCCAGCCATATAGTTTTCCTAAATATGCAATTCCATTTTCGAACGACTTATCGCTTATTTGGACTCAGGGGCCTATAAAATGTGTATTTTCGCTTAAAACTTCAATTTCCAAAATTTCACAATTTCAATACTTTTCCTCATATGTAGGTAAGTTACTAAATATAGTTAAGTCACCTGAATTTATACTTTAACTTACCAATTTCAAAAATATACAGTAAGTATAAGTGTAAAAATTAACGATCATAATATCTGTTCGTACTCACACAGTTAAAAATTTAATCATTCATTTAAAGACAATTTATGCTACTCTGGGTAATCGGACAGATGCTACAGTGGTAGTTTGCTTATCCAGCATTAATTAGGAATGGGATCTTTAATGTCTACTCCGAAGGACGGCATAGCCATGTATCATTTACTCAAATTAAAAAAAAAAAAAAAAAAAAACACATCCCGTGTTTGGTGTGTTGTATTTAAGTAATCAATTTATTCTCTAGCTGTAAATCTATCCTACAATAATTAAAGAAAAAAAATATGGCATGCTTCACGATATTGCATGTCATCCTTTCGCATCGTTATAGCTCTTGAAGGCATGAAAAACAAAAATTGTAGTTGAGTAAAGAAATAGGTAAAACTAGCGGATGATTTAGACTGTCCATTTGATAGGGAATTTCTATCGGTGGCGAGGTGGAAGAGTCAGGTAGTTAATTTAATAGCTGCAGCCAAGGAAAATTTTAAAAACGAACTAGAAATCTCCGTTATGGGTGTCGAACACCATCTGTTCTA
The DNA here is from genome assembly GCA_023052935.1 of Piezodorus guildinii. NCBI lineage: Eukaryota > Metazoa > Arthropoda > Insecta > Hemiptera > Pentatomidae > Piezodorus > Piezodorus guildinii. The sequence goes on along the minus strand of CM041298.1, from coordinate 33,917,183 downwards.
TAATAAGCTTGATTACGGTGTAGACTACATTAATGATAATAACAATAAAGAATTAATAAAAACAGTTTTTAAAACAAGAGCCGAAATGATATCCTTCAATTGTAAACCATACATGAGAGAAATAGTTTATACATGCTGAATTTGTAACAGTAAAGAGGACGAACATATAATTCATCAGTTAGATAAAGGTACGGCATTTAATTATTTTGGAGAAAGTATTTTGACTGAAAACAAAATAATAGACATTATAAATGGAAATAATTTAAACTCATTATATGTATCTATGAAATGTGCTGTAAACTACAGAATTTTTTTAGTAGAAGAATTCAATTCCAATAATTAAATAAACAGAGTATATGTTGTCACAGATAAATTATATTTATATTTTTTTTATTCTATTTGGAAAACAAAGATTATCCCACTATCTTTTTACAATAGTGTATATTTTTTTTGTATTGTAATTGTAAGTTTATTGTTTTGTTTATTAATATAAACAAACAATTATAAATAAATTATAAATAAACCAACTTCCTGGCAGACGGAAATCCATGCCAGTATTTTGTGTTCTCTAGCCACTGTAAAGAAACTTGTCAAATTTATTAATAAAACACGTTTATCTATCTATCTTATAATTAAAGAAATCAGCTGTTGTAAATAATGTTCTTTTAGATAAATTGAATCAAACTAAAAGTTGGTCCGAGGGAAATAATTTATTTAAAAAAAAAAAAAACAGAACGCCAGCAACCATTGTAATAACTTTCCTTGTTTGACAGATTTAATCCAAACATTCCAACACTTAGCAGGACGTTCCGAGAGACAGGAACAAAGAAAAAGAACTAATAACAACAGAAGAAAGCATCTGTTGAAAATGAAAAAAAAAGAAGAAAGATTTTTATCAATCTCAGTTCCCTTTTCATCTCTTTTTCGTTCATTATAGGATATTATAGAAGTCTAAAATGTGTAAAAAGCTATTACGGTATGGTAGTTTTTACATTATCTTACCTATATGTGTAATATATACAGTAAAGTCAATTATTTAAATATTTAATACGTTTCATCTTTGAGATCTACACGGACACCTCTGTAACCCTATTTTACGAGGAGTTAAATTGGCTTTACCCTTCCTACCGTTCTAAGTACTTCCTGGCATCCTTTCTCTTTCAAGTTCTCCGATCTCAACGTCCATCGTACATCTCGGATATATTTCCATTTAAATCCTCCGTCCACACCTGCAACACTCGTTCGCGACCTTCGGACCTGTTTATAACGCCTTATCGAACCGCAGCTTTCGACCGATATTTCCTCACCCGATCCTCGTCCGTATGGAATTCTATTCCTTCTTATATCCGTCATTCCAATAATCTTTCAACCTTCAAACCCAGTTCGTTCAAACACTTCGTATCTATACAATTTTCGAATGACAACTGATTTAGCAAATTTCAATAAAAATGGTAAATGGAGCTGTCAGAAATGATTTATTATATTTTATTTTGTATCTTATTTAATGATTTATTTTACTTCACGTAAAAAAAAACCTTAAGGTCAAAATATATCAGGCATGGGAACAGATGTGGTCGGAACTTTACAACACCAATAAATTAAGAAATATCAAGCAATCGCCTGATCCATGGAATACATCATTGCGAAGTAATCGCCGCGAGGAAACTGCTTTGGCGAGACTTCGCATAGGACATAGCAGACTCACCCATCTCCATCTCATCCTCAGGCAGCCCGTACCAATGTGTGACTTGTGTAGAGTGCCTCTCTCAATAAAACACATAATTGAGAACTGCCCCAAATTCCATGTACAAATGAATAAACTTAACCTAGCTAGATGTTGAGTGAGAGCTTGAAGGACTCTAGTGAAACAGTTAGTTCACTGATTAGGTTCGTCAAAGAATGTTCTCTGCTCCAGGAACTATAAGAAAAAAATATATAAAAATAATAATTAAATCAAGAAAAAAATTGGAATAAATTCACTAATTCAGAATATGTCAACAAAAGAATAATAAAAAAAAATAAAAAAAAAAAAATAGAAGGAAAATAATAAATAAAAAGAAGAAAAAAGAGTAAAACAAATCTGTTACTACAAATTTATTCGGTGCTAATAACCATGAGGTTGAGCACCTACTCCAATACCAAACCCTAACCCTATTTTACTTCACACATTTTCATAAGCATTATGAATTTATTTTGTTTGTTTTTCTAAGATATTATAAGAAGCTACTAATTAATTTATAAATATTATTCATTTTGTTTGTTATTTCTGTTGCTTTTTGTGTGTGCTCTTACTCTAAGAAACTAAAGTTCCAATTTAATTTTTCTGTAATATTATAATGAAGTAACTTGTCCCAGAGTAAATAAAGAATTTATTATTATTATGAAACGAAAGTGAAAATATTCGAATTCCAGTTTTTAACGAAAATACACGTTTAAGGGCCCTTCTAGACCAAATTACAAGCTCCACCCGCAATATGGTCTGTCTATGTGGTATCTCTATATTTCTACATATATATTTCAAACCAACTAGGGGAGTATTTTTCGCAGTGATTTATCGCAAATCTATACTGTAAGACTTACTTCTACTCAATTCCTAGGAACTAGAGGTAAGTTCCTTCAGAACCAAAAAACCCCTCTAGGAGAGATACACTTTATTCATAAATAAACAAACAAAATGATGCTGCCCAACTTAATTGGGTTGCTATAACACAGCATACCGATTCTTTCCTACAGAAATATTCTTAACATTTTATTTAACTATAAATACAATAAATTTTTTTCCTTTTTTTACTCTTTTTAATTTTTGTTCCTACTTATTTTTCCTTATTATTTACAAGCTCCGTCTATTCCTCCCTCCTACCTATTTTCTTATTATCCAATCCTACCTCGCTGATAGATCGTTCCAAATAAATCACATTATTTCCTATTCCTTACTCTTTTCTCAATCTGCTGGTGTTCCTCAAGGCAGCATCCTAGGACCCCTTCTTTATACAGTCTATACAGCAGATATCCCAACCCATCCAAACACTTTCCTTTCTACCATGCTGATGACACGTGTGTGCTATCAGTAGATAATGATTCAGTTACAGCCTCCCACACTCTTTAATCCCACATCCGAGACCTAGAAGTATGGTGCCAGAATTGGAGGATTAAAATTAATTCTAACAAATCCCACCAGATAACATTTACCCTTCGTCGTAAACCAATGACTTCCTGTCCAACAGTATCCTTTAATGATACTCCACTAGCCCCGGTTGAACAGATTCGCCATCATAGGACTCCTACTTAACAAACGTTTAACATGGAATCCGCACACAAGACTGAAACGACAAGTAACTCCCGTCGCTTTCGCTTACTTCAACACTTACTGGAAAATGCTCCAACTTTCCACTTAATTACAAAAGACTCATATGTGAGTATATGACCATCATAAGACCGATATGGACTTACGGGAGTAGAGCTATGGGGCTCTACTAAACCATCGAATTCCTCTCGTTTCTAATCCTTACAATAAAAAATCCGTCAGAAAATCCTCAATGCTCCTTATTTTGTCACAAACACACTCATTCATAAAGACCTTAATATTCCATATGCTGCTGACTTAGACCGAACCAGGTACCATTCCTTCGATTCCCACTAAAATCTATTAGTTTCAATCCTTGCTTCCTCTTCAATCCCTGATATTCCTTCGAGGCGTCTGAAAAGAAGGTGGCCACGGGTCCTTCTAGTTTAGAATATTTTTAGAGTGCTGCCACTGGGTAGTGTCTCTACATGTATTTCATGACAGTTTTATATGTTGCCATCACATTTACTAGATGTATTTTATTTAATACAGTTGTAAATAACAATAAATATGAAAAAAAAAAGTTTATTTAAATGATTTTAACTGCCAAAGTAAGTGAACGTTGTTTATAACGCCCGCACCAGTTTATTCAGAAACTGGAATAATAAATAAATTGAATGAAAAGAGACTTTCATTTTGATTGAAATTTTCAAGAGAACAATTTAATTAATGTCGATTAATTATAGCTATTAATTAATCATGAAAAAAGGAAAATGTACACTAATAATAATATTTCTTGTAATAGCAATCCCTAAATACCGGTTGGTTATACTTGAATTGAGGTTACAAATTAGATTCCATGCGGTGATTTTGATAGAAAGCAAAGGATTCTACCCTCATCTCGCTTTGCTACGTAATCCCTTCTACACAGATTAGGATTTACAGAAGGGACCACCTTATCAATGTTGTAGCATTGTTTGCGTCTCTATATTACTGTTCCTATCCTACGGTTGAATATTATGTGGATATCCGAAAAACAATCCAGATGTTGATTTCCAAAAGGTGCTAAAGATATTTTTTTTTTTTAAATTGATATTTTGATATACTTGTATTATGATAGCTTAGTTTTTTCTAAATCATCAGATTCTATATAATAAAGATAAAAATCGTTGAAAACCGTATTTGAATATTATATTGAATATTGAATATTATAATATACAGTTCATTTCAAAAGGCACTAAATCCACATTTCATTTCATTCCAAATATACTAAAAACATATCCTTTTAAAACTATATCCAGTGTTAACAGATAACCCTTCATTTTATTTTTATTTTACTTTTTAAAGATAGATAAGCATTTTATTGTCAATGAAAGTTACATAAAACTTTACTATATATAAGGTTACATACTTTACATATTATATAAGTTACATAAGATATAATGGTGTTTCGAGCTGGACGGGCTTTTTTATACTCTACATGTAAGCAATGATTAGAATATTAAGTTATAATTTAACAAACAAGAAAAATAATAGAGACAAAATTCACAAAGCAAACCCTCTAAAGAGACAGACATAGACATTTTTTTTTTATTATACTGGGACAGGGTCCCTTAAGAACAATTGATATGTACAATTAAGATATACGAGTGTCTGGCCAAAAGACCAAAGGATTATAATTAATTTTTATTTACAATGATACCTCAGAAAAAAAATGGATTAAAGTATATAAAAGAGTAAATAAAAATAAAAGAGTAATATACATAACATCTTATAGATTAAAGCGTTGAATAAAATAAAACATTGAAACTGGTTCATAATAACATATTCATTAACTGAGTTTAATATAAATTTTCTTTACGAATTTAAATTTGATTTGAAATATCAGGCTTGTAGTTCAGCGTCTGTTTGGGATGACAGTAGGTACTGGAACAGCTGAGACTGACAGGTAGGTATGAAGCATGGCGGATATGAGTAGGTAAGGAATTCTAGAGAGTGGTAGAGCGGACAACAAAGGAATGATCAAAAGTTTTTGTTCTATGGATAGGAATATAAGTCAGAATGGCGTGATCTTGTTTCGAGACGATAATGTTTTTGACGATTTAAATTGCAGAAGACTGTGGATATAGGGAGGTAGCTAGGAGTTGATGGTTTGGTAAAGGAATGATCCAAGGAAATATTGTCTGCGGTTTGAGGGAAGGAGCCACTTTAACTCGCTGTATAAATGGGTCACATGAGACCTCTTCGGGTGTGCCGAGGACAAATCTTAAAAAAATGTTCATAATTGTCTTCTGTCCTCGAGCGCAATCGAGAGTCCACCATATACCCCGCAGCATTAGTCGAAGTGGGAGGAAATAAGTGAGGAGACAAGGAGCTTACGGGTGGATCGCGGAAGAAGATGGCGGGAGCGATGGAAAAATTTAAGGGTACTTATTGTTCTACGGGATATTTGAGCAATATGGGGTTTCCAGGAGAGGGTTTGGTCAATGGTAATCCCCAGGTTTTTAACAGAGGATGTGAAGGTGATTAGGTGGTCATTTAGGGTTAGAGTTGGAAATGTAGTATGGTATCTGAGGAGCGAATTGGAACCTATAACAATGGCTTGAGTTTTCATAGCATTTAGCCATAACTTATTTAGGGTTGCCCAGGCACAAATTCTATCTAAGTCTTCCTGAATATTGGCAAATGCTACTAGACACTCGGAGGGAGAGAAGGATAAGTAAATCTGGAAATCATCAGCGTATAAGTGGTGGGAGCAGTGATGGATGGAATTGGGAAGATCATTGACATAGACAAATCAATGCAAACAAATAATTAAATATAAAATAATAAATAAAAAAGGAAATAAAAAGTAAACAAATAAATCAGTACTGCTATAGAACAATATGTTTTAGCCTCGTATGCTTATAAATTTTATACGTTAAATCAGCTTTGGAATAATTTACAAGGTCCCTTAGATGGTCATGCTCACTGTTTTCACAAGATTTGAAAAAATCTGTAGTTAACTTGTGAATAAAAATGGATATGCTAGACACATTCAAACAATAATGCATAAGATCAATTGGTGTCCACCTCCGATAGCCAACAAGTTGCATTTAATCTGCAATTTGTATAGTTTGTTTTGCAAGTGTTTGACCTACCATACGGGACAAGCATAACATATAAGAGGTCTGATATAAAGATAATAAATTAACTTTTTGATAATTATATTGTTTTGAATATTTACAAAGTAATGGAAATAACTTTAGCATGACACCAGTAGCTTTATGAATAAGGATGTTAATGTTGTTTGTAAAATTTAGCTTTAAGTCTATTAGGACACCTCAGTAAGTATTAGATTTAGCTCATAATAAGGATTTGCCAACAATTTTACATATCTGTCTATTATAGGCCGACATTTAGTAAAAAGGATGACATCAATTTTGAGATGGTTTGGTTTAATTTTTCACTTATGAAAGAATTTAAAATATTTTGATATTGCTACAGCCTATTGTGTCTATCCTATAGAAGAGAATAAAGATACAAGCATCAACTGCAAAGAGGGCAATGTCTGTTTTAGTTTTGATTTGGGTTGTATAATTTATATAATGATTAAAAAGTTTGGATCCTAGGACAGATCCCTGCGGTACACCAGCTGCACCTAACTCAGTACTATATTTCCATTAATTTATTGTTTTCTTCATTTTGTGAATTTTCATTGTGGCATTTAGCACGTCTTGAATCACCTTTAATATTTCGTACAATGGTTTCAGCCTTAAAACAAGTTTTTAGGCTGTTCTTAAATAACTTAGTATCGTCACTTTGGTTCTCGTAGGTTCATTATTAAATTAATTTTTTTCATAGTATTTCTTCAAATTGGGTTTGAAAATGTTCACGTTTTAATAGAAAAATGATATCTGATCCTGAAAATGGTTAGAATTAGCACTCCCTGACCTTGCTAAATATCAGAAATAAAACCATGCCTGATCTAACCTGATAGACATTTTTTTTTAAAACATAATATTTATGAAGTGACAATGGTTGACTGTGTGTATATATGAGAGAAGTTGGTTCAGGGTGCAGTAAATTTATTTAAGCAGAGATTAATAGATTTTGGGAAAAAATAATTGGAGCGGCATTTTAGAAGAAAGGTTCTATGTTCTAAATTATGAGCAAGACGTTTGTGGAGGTTTGAAAATTTATTGAAATTTTACTTTTGTTCGGGAAACGTTCTTTTCAAGGAGGATATAGATGTTAAACAATATAGGTGTTAAATTGACTGCATCCTGAACCAACTTCTCTCGTAATATTTATGCAAAATAAAAGCTTAAGAGTTATTTATGTATCAGTCTCTGTAGTTAAATATTGTTTAGAGGTGGTAAATAATTTAAATACATTAGCTAAATTCACAGAAATAACAAATAAAAGTTAAAAACAAACTTCAATAATCTCATATATTCTTATTATAGTCCCACAAAAAAATAAAAGGTCCTTTGTATATTGTTTTCTTTTTTATGATTTAAAATCACTAACCACAAAGAATATATATTTAGAATTATGTTTAAATTCAAACATTCTCTTGTACATTAATATATTCAAGCTCATATCGATCGTACATCATTAACGGTTCGAGGTCTTATCACCTAATCTTCAGAATATCGTATCAAAAATTGTTCCTACTTGTAATATTACAGTTCTTAAAGCAATTGAAAATATTTTTTATGGAATTAGATTAAGTTGTTAAATTCAATCGTATAATTTATATTTTAATGTGTTTAAAATTAAATGAGGATTCATGTTGACAACAAATTATTTTTAAAAAATCCATCGAGCTGTGAACCTGATGTTTGGCCTGCAATACAGCAACTGATATGCTTCCTATCGCATTGACGGCCGACTGACTGATAGCCCGACACACACCCCGGTCAATGATATAATTCAACCGGGAAGCTAATGGCGAGTGATAAGAAGCGGGGCGTGAGAGCAATTTTTCCGAGGCCGACCCATTTGTCACATCCTCCCCTCTACCCAATGTATCAACCTGCCCCGGGTAGGGTTGGGGTAATTAGGTTCACCCCCTCCCCCCGAGGATATTGAGTTAGGCTAATCAGGGGTGGGGGAAATCATTAGGTTCCTCTCCCTTCCGGAATAGCTGATTGTGCTTCTGTCTTGTCAAAAGGATTCTCGCCCTTCAGGTTCAACCCTTTGCTCAGGTTAATCCTAGTCTTACTACGACCTGGATTCGAGAAATCAACTAGGCTCCCTGCGGTACTGTATTCCAAATATTCCAATTATATTTCACTAGTCAAAAAAGAAAATAATTCCAACGATTTTGATTCGGGCTTGGCATGTGAGCGGTAACGGTTTTTTTTTTTCAACAAGAAAAACTAAAATAAACGGCGGAAAACCATCATGGGACTGACAAGGAGAGAATCCCGTATGTATTGGGTTGATGCAAAATTAATGCAGGTTTTTAGTAGGTATTGTAAATACGCCATATCTTTACTTTAACCATATATATTTAATCAAAATAATTTCCATCTGAATCAATGCACTTTTGCCAACGTTCAACAAGCTTTCTTATTCCACCAGAAAAAAAATCCGAATCCCTGGACTCAATGAAATCACGAAAAGAATTTTCAATGTCGTCCTGGTTTTGAAAATTTTTCTCCCTCAAAAAGTTGTCCAGATGCCTGAAAAAGTGGAAGTCTGTAGGAGAGAGGTCAGGTGAATAAGGCGGATGTTGGAGAACTTCGTAGCCCAACTCGTGCAGTCGTCGAAGCGTTGGTTGTGCAACGTGTGGTCTGGCGTTATCGTGGAGCAGGATCGGCCCCTTCCGATTCATCAATGCTGGGCAAAGACGTTGCAATTTTTGATTCATGCTGTCAATTTCTTGACAGTACTTGTCAGCAGTTATAGTCTCACCTCGATTGAGAAAGCTTTGGCCTCAGCTGGTCGTTGTCCAGAGCAAGATACGGCCCCGACCTTCCTTGTCTTCGAGGTCGAAATCTCCTCTGCGAAACTTCTGGAACCAACGCTGCACCGTGCACTCATTAATAGCCCCCTGACCCCACACTTCATTAATATTACGAGCCGTTTGCGCAGCGCTGCGCCCTAATTTAAATTCGTAAAAATAAATTTGACGAAAATCGCACTTTGACATTTTCGATTCAAGACCTTTGAACACACTGAACAAAACGATTTTACTAAACAAATTCATGGTGAAAGAGAGGGTATTAGATACGGTTTGTTTTGGTATAATAATGATCAATGTTAGGATTAGCTTTGTTTACACAATTGGAATTAAGATATTGCAATAGAGGAAACCTGCATTAATTTTGCATCAACCCAATATTTTACCGAGCTCATGAATCCAGACTTTAAAACATTAAAAAGTAGTAACCAACGTTTCAACAGATTGAAAAAAGTCGGTCAGACCACATTTTATTAAATATCTCTAGAAATTATGTTAATCATCCAAACCTCACTAATGCCAAGCTTATTAAATAATGTGAGTTCTGTACATACTAGAAACAGAAAAATGAAAACCTCGTTCAAGTTTAACTAAAAACTGGCCTTACGTCTTGCTGTCACACAAAAGAAATAAATAAAAAAAATCTGGTGCCCACAACACACGACTTCACTTACCTCCGTTCTTAAAATCAGTTTAAGAATTTTGAAATACATTTAGAGATAAAAATAAATCGATAAAGAATTAATTAAATTGAATTTCATCGGCTTTCCATCACTCTCCATTCACCGTTATAAATCTGTGTATTAGGTAAATGTTTAGCTTTCCAACGGTATATTACTATTTTTGAACCGATTCTGAGTGAAATGTTGGTCTGAAAAATTCTTGTGTTCAACGTTTGATATCAATAGGCTTTTATTAAAATTATACCTGATAATTCGGATTAAATAACTTATAAATCTTCTATCTGTTCGTATTAGTATTGAGGAACGCACAGAGTTGGATTTGGATTAGGGTTTTGGCGCTTTACTATTAAAAATCATTAATAAAGCTTTTATTTTTTTTATGGTCTAAAATGATAAACCAAAAAAATGTACATATTGTAGTCCCGAAAATATATATTAATATAAATTGACGTTAATTATGAAAGTAGTTGAGGGTTATTTAGCCACTTAAGGACTTGCTGGTAAAACGAAATTCATGAAGTCGCCAATAAATTATAAAGAATGTATCATAACACAAGAATTACGGCGGTTATAAGGAATAAGGAGTATTAAGTCTTTTTTTTCTCTTGCATGGTGTTGTGTTGGCATGCAGTATAAATTATTAGAAATTCAGTTTGTTTGTCGTTTTTTCCCCTTTTTGAAAGGTTTTTCACGAACTAATATGATTTAAATAAAAAATGTATTTCCGTATCCCGTACGTCGGTGTGGGCTATTAACTTCCCAAGGCCATCCTCAATCGCTTAGTTTTAAAAAACGCCGTATAGTTTAACAATGTTGGCCTTAAGCCCTGTCAGGTTATTGAATTATTGTAGAATGAAACCTACATGTTATCAAAGTCATTTAAATTTTACATCAGTATAGCTAATTTCAATCGAAATAGTTAGAGCCGACTTTGAGAAATTCGTAGAATAGTGACAAATGTGTGGCGGATGCGAGATGGAATGCTACACACACGTGATACAAAGGCAGAGTTAATCTGACCTATAGTGATATCGCTTAGGTATTCTAAAAAGCTATTTCAGCTCTTGGGGATCTTAGTCATCAATGTCAATAATTGACAGTGAGAGCTTTGCCAGTAGACTAGAGCAAATTACCTTGAGTACTTAATTTATTCTCATAGAACAGTTACACGAATATAAATATTTACAATGACACTAATTAGTAACAATATACAATATTATTCGATATAGCGTCTTCTTATATTTGGCCGGTAAGGTATGTGGACGCCGCTAGCGCTATCTGTGAGCGAGCGTGTGTAGCATCCGCCATAAATGCATAGTATACAGTGGCTCTTCTGGTTGACCGATTTTAATGAAAAAGTTGCTTTAACATCTCGGGCTTATATTTGTCTTAAATATGAAATTCAAGTTCCGAATTTTTGTTTTTGCGGTAGACTTACCACACACGGACACAGACACTCAAACACACAGACCTTTTTACGGGATTTGGTTATTTGGACTCTGGAAACCCTAAAACTTGTATTACGTTGAAAACTAGAATTCAAAAATTTTCACGATCCCTAGCTATGTATTTCATATATAGGTAAGTGAAAAGTAAAATAAGTTATATGTCAGAAAACTGTTGCCAGGTCCGCTAGTTTTTAAACATAAATCGGTGTTAATTAAAAAAATAGGTAAAGGTTTATTTAGCCACTTGAGATCTTACTGGTAATACGAAATTCATGAGATCGTCATTAAATTATCAAGACTGCACCATAATACAAGAATTAAGGTGGTTCAAAAGACTAAAGAGTTTCAAGATTTTTTTTCTCTTACATGATGTAGTGTTCGCCTGTTGTATAAATTATTAGAAATTCAGTTTGTTTTTTGTTGTTGTTCTTTTCTGAAAGGTTTTTTACGAACTAAAATGACTAAATAAAAAATTTATTCCCGTATCCCGTACGTCGGTGTGGGCTATAAGGCAACCGAGCTATAAACTTCCTAAGGCCCTTCTCCATCGCTTATTTTGCATTCAGGTTTCCTTTAGAATGGCTGGAAAAACTCGCTTTATCTCGGAGTTGCCTAGCCATGATGGCCTGAGGAACATGCTTTTACAGATTAAACTCTTATACCGCCCCTGTAAACAAGACCCCTTCGAGGGGTAGCAGTCACTGAGAACTCATTTAAACTTTCATCCACTTCCCTCAGGGAGATTAGGAAATCAAGTTAATATTCTATTTTCTACTCAATTGCTCCCTTTATTTTCGATTGTATTCTCTCAGTTTAAATAAACTGACAACATAAACAAGTTTATTCTCATGCTTTTAAAGGAGTATTTTAGTTTATTATTTTTAATAATCACCCATTGTAAACGATTAAAAAAATAATAATAACAACAATGGAGTCACATGTGGTGTAGTGACTATCATGAAAGCCTTTCCTGTCCAAGATCGCGAGTTCAAGTCCGCCGGTGCCTCTAGGATTTTGTGTGTGTGTGTGTGTGTGTGGTGAGTCCAGAGAAAAAACTAAAAGCCGTACGTAATTCAGATTTCTTATTTAAGACAAAAAGACACTCGAGATAATACAGCAACTTTTTTTTTCAAAGCAGCTAACCAGAAGAGTCACTTTATGTCATGCATTTCGCACCTTTTTACGATTTTCTCAAAAACAGCTCAAAAGATTCTGATTAACTGCATGGATGTAAAATTTAATGAGCTAAATATGATGTAGGTTTCATTTTGATTGAAATAGTCTCACAGGGCTTAAACGCCGATATTTTAAATTTTCTTTCTCTAAAGTACCTTTAATTTTATAAATTAAAAAAAAAAAAAAAAGGCCCATTATTATTGATAAATGACGGCTAAATGTGCAAAATGAATGAATGTGATAAACAACCGAAGGAGAAAAGTTAAAAAATATTTTTTTATGCAATATTTGTCTTTTTAAACACAGGGATAGTAATATTGATGTATATTATACCGTTGGATAGCTAATAGTGTAAGAAAAAATATTATCTAATACATGAATTGTAAAGTTTAATAGAAAGCCATAAAAATATAATAGATTATTTAATAAAACACATGTTCTATCTCTAAATGTATTTGAAAATTTTATTTTCACTTACTACATAGTAAGAGAAAGTATTGCGATCGTAAAAATTTTCGAATTCCAGTTTTCAACATAAATACACATTTTAGGGTCCCCTGAGTCCAAATAACCAAGTCCCACAAAAAGGTCAAAAAGGTGTGTGTGTGTGTAGTAACTCCCGGGCGGAAATGGTAAGTCCTATGAAACTGAAATTTCATATTTAAGACAACTATACGCCCGAGTCGTTACAAAACCTTTTTTATCAAAATGAGCTTACCAGAAGAACAACTTTATTGCATGCATTTTGCAACTTTTTACGATTTTCTCGAAAACGATTTCGACGATTTTGATTAAATTCGCTATATCCATGTAAAATTTAATGGGATTTAATATAATTCAGGTTTTATTCGGATTAAAATGGTCTGAGGCCCAAATGTCGATATTTTAAATTTTCTTTCGCTAAAGTACCTTTAGTTTTGTTGATTCTATAAAAATAACTATATTATCTTGTCACCACTGATGAAAAACAGGTAAATTTATAAATTGAATGAATACGATACCCAACTAAAGGAGAAAACAGAAAAAATATTTTTTTAATGCAATTTTTTGTTTTTGAACATAAGAGCAGTAATATACATTTATGATATACCCTTGGAAAGCTGAAGATTTTAGAAAAAATATTATCTCATACCTAAGCTTTTAAAAGTTAATAGAGAGTGATGAAAAGAAGATAAAACTAACTGATTATTTTAGATAATAATATAATAGATTTTTTAATAATACACATGATTCTATAGAAATTTCATTTGAATAATTCTTTAATAGTTTCACGTATTTTTATCTCTAACTGTATTTCGAAATTCTTTCATTGATTTTAAAAATGGAGGTAAGTGAAAGTAGTGTGTTGCCCGCACTAGATTTTTTAAATTGATTTTAAAAACGGAGGTATATTAAAGTCATGTGTTGTGCGTGTCAGATTCTTTATCAAAACGTTTGGCGGTTTTCCCATTCTGAGATTGATAAATCAGATGCGTTCGACGATTTTCAATTTAACCTGTTCAAGGAGTAAAGCAGACATTTCATGTGTGACAACACAAGTTTTGGATTTATCCTAACATTTTCTTCACTGATGAAAATTCTGCAAAATCTCAACAATGAATAATTTCCTGTTGATATGCTATCTGGAAATTCAGCAATCACTTTTTCAAAACAGGAAATGTATATTTCAGACAAACCTGTTGTACAACTTCATCAGGAGATTGGAAAAAATTCTATAAATTCCGTTCCAGGAAAATTAAGCATTAAAAAAAAACTGGAATTAAGATATAATAAGAACATCAATGAATAAAACATGGAAGGAAAAATGTTCCTTGCAATTCCAGGAATGTTTAATATTTAAAATTGTTTTTCTTCGTCGTGTATTTTTAGAAAAAAAAATCGCTTGAATGCTTACATTTATGAAAATGTGGTAGTACAATATCAGTCGATAAGGCTATTCATTGTTAATTCTTCATAACAGATTATATGTATATATATATATATATATATATATATATATATATATATATATATATATATATATACATATATATATATATATATATATATATATATATATATATATAAAACCTTTGTAATTGACAAAAAAAAAAAAAAAAAAAAAAAAAAAATACCCCTGCTCAAAATTTGAGAGCTTGCGTTTCAAGATGCGTAGAATCCGAATAACGAATAAAAAGAAAAAAAAATCCGTTTGTCGGCCGACCGTTTCTCCGAAGCTACTGGAACATTTTTTTTTTTTAATTCGCCACAAAAATACTAGTCTATTTAATTTAATTATTTTTGAAGGTAGAAAAAAAAATCATTAGTGTTTTTTAACCAAAACCGCCAATAATTTTATAAAAGTGAAATAAAAAAAGAAACAAAAATTGAAATTTTACACATAATTATGCCCATAACTGAGTTATTTTTGACGATAGAGAAAAGTATGTAAAGAGTTTTAGATTTAATAAAGCGCGATAAACAAAAAAAAAACAAAACAAAAAATGAATTCTCGCCTATATATACGCTTGTATCTACGTTGCTTTTGAAGATAAATAAAAAATCATTATTGTTATTTAATCAAAAAATCCGTTTCTCCTAATAAATAAATGAATAAATACCAATTTAATTTTTTTTTATAGTGTCAGTGTTAGGGTTATATGATGGGTTATATTATATATGAGGCTTTAAATTATTTCTTTTCATATTACTTAATTTCCTATCAACAGCCATATAAACAGTTATACTTTAATATTGTTATTTGGAAATAATAAACCTTTGTGTAATAATTCGCAGCGTTTCTTATATTTATAGTTCGATTTTTATATTTCGGCTAATTATTTTCAATAATGAGCCTTTGTATTCTAAATACAAAAAAATTACACTCCTCCAAATTTGATGGCTAACATTTGAAGATGCGTAAAACCCGAATAACGAATAAAAAACGCTACAAATTATTGCACGATGTTATATAATTTACAAAAAACAATATTAGGTATAACTGTTTTAAAAACTGTAGATAGGCAATCAAGTAATATGAAAAGCAATAAATAATTTAAAGGAAAATTGCATATCACTGGTAATTTCAAAACGCTGTATCTCTGCTGCTAGTTCATAAACATTGCATTGTTTTGATTATTTTCTTATATTGTAGGAAATTTAATTCTCAAAAAGGGCCTAGCCGGATAAGCATGTGAAATCTGCCCCCGCGTGTATTAGAACCAAATTTATACCATTGAGTCACACCTATGAGAAACAACCTTACACAAATTTTTAGCCCCTTAATCCTAACGGGAGGGAAGTTATGGAGGGGGAAAGAAAAAACAAAAAAAATTGTTTTTTCCTGAACAGCTCAACCGATTTTCACGAAAACAATATATGTTATGGATTTTACAAATAGGTTTCAAAAAATATTATTTTAATTTTTTTTCCACGAAAATGCTGGTCAAAATAACTTTTTTAATTTTTCAAAAAAATATTTTCTGGTTATGATGGTTTGGTACACCTCCAATTTTTCGCTATTTTACTTCATTGGAAGATCTTCTATAACATATATTTTTTTCAATTTTATCGCAAGTGTACCCCATAGTGAAAAATAAAAAAAACAATTTTTTCTTCTGAACGGATCAACCGAATTTGACGGAAAAAATATATGTTAATGGTATTCTAAAAGAGTTTCAAAAAACATTTTTTTAAAATTTTTTATTTTGAAAATGTGAGTCAAAATTTTTATTTTTAATTTAAATTTTTTTTTTTTAGTTACTTTGGTTTGGTACACCTACAATGTTTTTGCTAATTTAAGTCATTGGAGGGTCCTGCACAATATATATTTTTTTCGAGTTGATCTAAAATGTACCCAACAGTGAAAAATAAAAAAAGCACCATTTTTTCAGCTCTCTTAGTAGTAGCTAGTCACGCATGAAGAGTAGGAATAGAGCTGTAGGATCGTAATGTCATTAGATATTAATTGCACACTATGCAAATACATACTATTTATTATACCTATCATTGTAAATATCTTATATTGGATGGAATATATTTATTTTTTTACATTTATTTTATTGTTTTTACTCGGAAATTATATCCTGTAGAAGATTTCTAATAATATAAATAACACTATTTTTCGCTACTTCAGGATATTTACATAGACAGTTGATATTTAAAGAATAAACACTTTTTAATTTCGTGAAAAACGGAAAAGTTCATCTGGGAGACGAATATAGTGACATTTTCTCGAACATAGATAGCATGCTGTCAAGTCTGTCATCAAAACTTTTTTGATTAACATATAATAATATGAAAAAATATATATTAAAAAAATCTTTGTAATTATGTTTTATATAAATATAGCATATAGTGCTTTGTAGTAATTATCGAAGTCAAAAACAATAAAATAAATTTAAAAAAATAAATATATTCCATCCAATATAAGATATTTACAATGATAGGTATAATAAATAGTATTTATGTGCATAGTGTGTGAGTAATATCTAATGACATTACGATCCTACAGCTCTATCTCTACTCTTCATGCATGACTAGCTACTATTAAGAGAGCTGAAAAAATGGAGCTTTTTTTATTTTTCACTGTTGGGTACATTTTGGATCAACTCGAAAAAAATATATATTGTGCAGGACCCTCCAATGACTTAAATTAGCAAAAACATTGTTGGTGTACCAAACCAAAGTAATTTAAAAAATAAAATTTAAATTAAAAATAAAATTTTGACTCACGTTTTCAAAATAAAAAATTTAAAAAAAATGTTTTTTGAAACTCTTTTAGAATACCATTAACATATATTTTTTCCGTCAAATTTGGTTGATCCGTTCAGGAGAAAAAATTGGGTTTTTTTATTTTTCACTATGGGGTACACTTGCGATAAAATTGAAAAAAATATATGTTATGGAGGATCTTCCAATGAAGTAAAATAGCGAAAAATTGGAGGTGTACCAAACCATCATAACCAGAAAATATTTTTTTGAAAAATTAAAAAATTTATTTTGTCCAGCATTTTCGTGGAAAAAAATTTAAAATAATATTTTTTGAAACCTATTTGTAAAATCCATAACATATATTTTTTTTGTGAAAATCGGTTGAGCTGTTCAGGAGAAAACAATTTTTTTTGTTTTTTCTTTCCCCCTCCATAACTTCCCTCCCCTTAGGATTAAGGAGCTAAAAATTTGCGTAAGGTTGTTTCTCATAGGTGTGACTCAATGGTATAAATTTGGTTCTAATACACGCGGGGGCAGATTTCACATGCTTATCCGGCTAGGCCCTTTATTTATTTTATTTTTTTTATTTTATTTATTTATTTTTTATTTTTATTTTTTGAGTCGATCACTAAGGTTCGTTATTTAAAATAATAGACCAAAAGCATATATGCTAGACTGTAGTAATAGTAACTTCGTTACTATTTTCCATCATTTTCTTTTCTTTCGATTTATTTTTTTTCAAATAAAATTTCCTTATTCCACAATTATTTTTTTTTTCAATTTTTTTCTCTATCATCAGTAATAACCAAGTTATGAGGTAGTCACATCTCTCATAAGTTGTGGCTTGACCGTATGAGATTTTTTTTTTCTCTGTATTCATCGTGTTATTAAAAGTTTTTTAGATTTTTCTTTGTCTTCAGAAATAACCGATTATTGGTGGAATCACACTTAAATCATTAAAATTGATGTTTTCAAATTTCCTAAAGGCAAAAACGACCTGGAAAAAAAAATGAATTTTTTTAAGTATATTTGGTAGGTAAAAGATGTGTTTGTCGGAAACATTCCATAAAGTTAGAATCGGTCATAATAACTCCAAGAGATTTGAGGTGCGATCGGGTTTAAAACAGGGGGACTCCCTTTCACCAGTGTTATTTAATATAGCTTTAGAATATGTCATAGAAAAGGTGATGTGTACCACGAAAGGTTTAAATATGGGTGACAGGATTCCGGTTTTAGGGTATGCCGATGATTTGGTACTGCTAGGTGAAAACACGGAAACCATACAACCAAATACAAGTGTGTTAATAAAAACCGGTAAAGAAATAGGACTCGAATTAAATACCGATAAGACGAAATATATGATTAGTAGCAGAAATGGTGGCGATCTTGATGATATTAATATATCAGGGCATATTTTTAAACACGTAGAGAAATTCAAGTATTTAGGTTCAATGATAACAAGAAAAAATGAAATCCAGGAAGAAATAAAGTACCGATTAAAGGTGGGAAATGCGTGTTATTATTTTGTTGCTAAGTTACTTAGTTCGCGGCTTCTATCTAAAAACTTAATGGTTAGAATTTATAAAACTATTATTCTTCCGATGATTCTTTACGGATGTGAAACGTGACCGCTTACTTTGAAGGATAAACAACGGCTTAAGGTTTTCGAAAATAAGGTACTGCGTAAAATATTTGGTCCGAAGAGAAATGAGGCCACTGGGGAGTTAAGATGGTTGCACAACGCGGAATTGCGGAACTTATATCCTGTGAATATAATTGAGTTGATAGCTCCGCGGAGACTCAAATGGGCGAGTAAAATTGTTGGGCTCGGTGAGGAACGGATTCCGAGAAAGTTGGTATTCGCTGATCCGAGTGGTAGGCGTCCGAAAGGTAGGCCGAAGCGTCGATGGGAGGATTGCGTTAAGGCTGATCTCGGGGCTAGGGCTTGAACGGTGAACATAGGACGAGTCATTTTGGAGTGTAGACATAATTTGGTGGTATCGGCATCGAACCTTCGTGTTCGGTAAGTCTGTTATTATTATATTTGGTAGGAATGATAAACGTGTGTAAAGTATATATATTTCACACCGTATTTTCACTCTCTTTCATCCTTGTATTTATCTCAATTTTTATTTCATTATTTTTGTATGAACAATTTAACCGTTATGAACAATTTAACAAATAATTTAACCGCCGTTCGTATTTCAAAAAGAACAAAATTATTTATGTTGTAGAATGATTGATGAGCCGACGCCCGCCTCATCAAACTTTCATCCACAAATACGCAATTCATGAGAAGCTTTGAACCGTTTTGATATTTATGTGTTTCAAATCAGGAAAATTGTAACTACCGGGAATTGAGATACCAGTAGAACCATTGAATCGAATTTTCTCATCGGTACAGATCCATATTCAAACCTTCATCTTTAAGAATCTATTCAATTTCAAATAGAAAATATATTAAATTTTAGAAAATTCTACTAATTAATAAAATCGTTATTTATTAAAATAAGTTAAATTTAGAACAGGAATACTTCGTTTTTTATCGGTGGTCATTGTCTAAAGTTATATGGAAGAACAATGTTTGCTGGTTCAGCTTGTAATTTATATATTTATTTAATCGAAACAACAAAGTTCTTTTTTCAAATTAAGATTTCTAAAAAAATCTTTTCTTTTTTTTAATGTATTTATTGTAATTTACAACTCTATTATACTACACAATGACTAAATGTGCAAATTAAAAAAAGTCGTGTAAATGTCTTGAGAAAGAACTACCCAGTTGTAGCACTTCAATAAATATTTTAAGGCAGTAGGTCCCGAGGCCACCTTCTTTTAAATCACCTCGGAGGGTTATCAGGAATATCTATGGAAGATAGATTACGGACAAGTGGATTTGTATAGACAGGTATATCGAATGAAAAGAGGTGTATTTATCACTGACTATGTCAGCAACAAATTTGATATTTATGTCATTATGGAGGAGTTAATTTGTAACAAATTAAGAGGCATTCAGGAGTTTGAATTGTAAGGATTGGATGCGGGAGGAATCAGGTGATTTAGTAGAGCCTTAATGCTCGATTCCATATGTCCAAATATGGTTCATTGTAGTGATATAAATGAGTCTTTTGTAATATACAGGAAGTTTTGAACGTTTGTCAAGTAAGTGTTGTAGTAATCGGTAGTAATCTTTGAGCAGTTTGTTGTCATTTCAGACTTGGGTGAGGATCTTAACAAAAAAAATTTATATATTTTTTTTATTGATATTTACAATTGTATACTATGATACATCAAGTAAATATGCTGCTAAAAGATAGTGCACATGAAAAATATGAAGAGAAACTGCTCGTTTGCAGCACTCTAGTACTCAATCTAAACTAGAAGTTCTCGAGGCCAAATTCTCTTCAGAAGCCTCAATGGATTATCAGGAATTGAAAAGGAAGCAACGATTGAAACTAGTGGATTAAAGTGGAAATGGAGTTTGTCTTGGAAGGATTGATATTTTGTTCGGGACAAAATAGCAACATATGGAATATTCAGGTCTTTGTGGATGAGTTTATTAGTGACAAAGTAAGGAGCGTTGAGGATTATTCGAAGGATTTTGGATTGTAAGGATTGAATACGGAAAGAGTTTGATTGTTTAGAAGTGCTCCAAAGCTCAATTCCGTATGTTCAGATAGGCCTTATGATGGTGATATAGATGAGCCTTTTGTATTTAACTGGAAGGTTGGAGCGTCTGTCCAGTAAGTTTTCAGGTAACCAAAAGTGGCGAGCAGTTTCTGTTTTATTCAGTCTTGTGTGCGGGTTCCATCCAAGATGTTTGTTAAGTAGGAGTCCTACGAACCAGATAGGTTCATCTGGGACAAGATGAGTGTTATTGAAGGATGCTGTAGGACAGAATGACACAGGGGTCAAGAATGTCACAGATTTACGACGAAGGATAAAAGTTATTAGGTGAGATTTGGTGGAATTCATTTTGATTCACTCATTCTGACATCATACCTTAAGGTCTCTAAAGTGGGACTGGAGATTTGAGAGGCAATGGTTGGATCGTTATTGACTGATAACACGCAAGTGTCATCGAAATAGCTAGAAGGGAATGTGTTGGGATGTATAGACAGTGTAAGGAATGTGTCCTAGGATACTGCCTTGAAGAACACCAGCAGGCTGAGGGAAACGAGATGAATAGGAACTATTGTGGTTTATTTTGAAGGATCTGACAGAGAGCTAGGACTGGGCGATAACGAAGTATGCTGGAGAAAGGAATATAAGGAGTTTGTACAGCAGTCCTGTATGCTAGACTCAGTCAAATTCCTGTTCTACAACGAGAAAGGCTCCCGTGCAGTACAATCCGCGTTCCGATGCAGACGAGACAACATGCATCACACGGTGACATTGCAGGGTAGTGGAGTGGGAAGTTCGTAATCCAAACTGGTGGTATGGAATTATGTGATATGATTCTAAGTTAGGATATAGTCGTCTTAGAAGGAGCCTTTCACGGATTTTACCCATAATGGGTAAAAAGTAAAACTTAAATTTACAACTGTATTTTTGTAAAAAGTATGATGCGAATGTAGCTACTTTGTTTATAAATATAACATGTGATATTTTAGAAATACTGTTTATATATTAATTTTATTCTTTTATCTAGGTGAATCAAAGTTTCAGTATATAATGTCTATTACGAACCAAGACGAAACAGATTGGCCTGAAATTGATCTCTCTGAAGATCCAGGAGAAATATATTTTTGTACTCCTTGTAAGATGGATTTCAGAAAAATCGAAGACATAAAAGTGCACTTGAAACAGAGGGAACATAAAAGAAACAAAAGGTATGCAGCTAAAATATACAACCGAAGAGTCTTCAGTGGAGACCTTGTAGAACAAGGTCCGCTCCTCATGTCCGAACCAGAAACTTCAGAGGAAGAAGACGCGACGATGAAATACGAAAGGGAAATGAGGCTGAAGAACAATCTTTGCGTCCATAAGGGCTATGGATTCTCCTGCGATATATGCGCCGAAAAGAGAGTTGACATGGAAGAAAATGGGAATTTCGATTTTGTTGAAATCGGAAAGCATTTGGAAAACGTATATAACACGATGGTAATAGAATACGGAGACGATCTTTCTATGCCCTCCATGGATTCTGAGGACGATAAGGATTTGGGTGACGATATATTCGAAAAGGCGGACTTGTTGTTAGAATCTTTAGTCGAAGATGAGGGCGATAGCAAGGATATAGATAGTCCAGAAAGAGAAGGTGAAAGAGAGGAAATGAAGGCTGGAGAAGAAAAGGCTGATGAAATCAGCATGGAAGAAATCAGAAGCAGATTCGAGGAAATCCTTCAAGACCCGGAGAGCGGATACGACAACTGGCTTCCTCGGGTCGTGAGCACGGACGAGGGAGAAATGATCAACTCTGGTTCCGAAAGCGAAGAAGATGGATGGAGTGTTGAAACTGATAATCCAGATCAAAAGGCACGCGAGGAAGTATTCTCGAAATTTGACACACTGCGCGGTAAAATCAGGTTTGCTAATAATATTAAAAAGATTCCTCTTTAAATGTCGAAAGTATTTAATTTGTTGCAATTAATTGGTAAAGACTTAGAATTAGCCCTTCAGTTTACATAGACAATCACCCTTTAACGCAATTAAATATAGTAACGTACTTAAGACTAATATTTGACAAAAAGGTTGACATGGAGCCCACACGTCACGACAAAACGAAAAACGCTGAAACTTTCGACTTAGACTATTATATTCAATATTAGATAGACGTTCTAAATTATCCACCAGACAGAAACTTAATATATACACTTATTTATTAAAACCAATATGGACTTACGCTTGCCAAATATAAGGACCCGCTAAAAAGACACATATACGAAAAATACGAACCTTTCAATCGCAATTTTCAAGACTGGCAAAAAACTCACCACCATATGTTTCAACGATACCCTACACACTGACTTACGTATTCCAACTACAATAAACCACATTCGACTGACTTACAAACGATTTCAACACAAACTTAATGGATATAGAAACATACTTGTAAAAAACATGGCTACAACTGACATACCAGGATGAGGGACTCTCGGCGTAGGCTGAAAAGGAGTTGGATGGGGACCTCCTAGCCTAAAAAAATAGTTTGTTTTTTGAATGTGAGGAGGATGCACCACTGGGTACTGTCTCCCTCATGCCATCCCATGCTTTGTTTATCAAATATAACTCATTTCCTGATTGTAACTTACTTATACAGGTGCAGATAAAATTATCAAAATAAAAAAAAAATTGGTAAAGAGTATAGCCGGGTTAGGATGGTCCTTCTGGTCCCGCGGCTTTTTTAACTCAAACTTGTGGGATTAATTTGGTGTCAAATGAAAATAATTCACCTAAATTTTGAATTCAAACGGTTTTCGATCATTTTTTTTTAAACCTCTTTTTTCGATTTTATTATTTTTTAATAGTAAAAATTAAAAATAATTAACGATAATTTTTTATCTGATTCTTAGGGGACAAAAGCATAAAAAAAAATGATATGATTATGATTCTTAAGCGAAAAGCCAATTTTTAGTGGAAGAAAGAAAACCAAATATATGTATTTTTTATATTTTTTGAAAATTGTCAATCACCGATTTTTTCAGAAAATTTCTTTTAAACTCGTCTATACGCAGGAATTTTTTCGAACAACGTTATAACAATATGAAATAAAATAAAAACATATTTCTTTCTAAGATCATGTATTCAACTTATATTTTAAAAATGTGTAAACAATTATTTCTCACCAAAAATTCAGAATTACTTTTTTTATAAAACATTTTCAATCATTTTACTATAAAATTAATTGGATAAAAGCAATGTTTTTTAAACACGCGCCAGGCTTGCCCTTTATATGTCTATTTAGTCACTCTCAATAATTTATTCTAAGGTCTCTCTTTTTGAGGTATTCTCTATGCATTTCTCTAGGAAGGATGTATTTTTTGTTAAACAAATATTTCTATACATTTTCAATAATATAAAAACTAAACTTTTTTTAAAACGAAATATTTAAGAAAAAATATCAGGTTTTTTTTCTTATTGTTCCACCACTTTGAAAAAATCGAAAAAATATTCAGTATAGAGGAGCGTAAAAGACATTTTCTGACGAAATTTGGTGAATGACATTTCTTAAAAAATATATATATATTTTGATTATCATTCAACTAATAAAAACCTCTTTTATCCTTACCTGGCTATACCCTTTGATCTGTATTAATAATCCTGCAAACGAATAATGTATTTCCTATAAAGTAAGTTATACATACATACATACATATACATATATATATATATATATATATATATATATATATATATATATATATATATATATATATATATATATATATATTGGTAAGTCTAAGGAAAGTCAAAGGCAAAAGTAATACGAAACGCCCGAGTTGTTACAGCAACTTTTTCATCAACATCGCCTAACCAGAAGAGCCTCTTTATACCATGCATTTCGCACCTTTTTACGATTTTCACATAAACGGCTCTAACGAATTTCAATAAAATCGGTGTATAGACGTAAAAGTTAATGGGCTTCAATATCACGTAGGTTTAATTCTGATTAAAATATGATAGTTTTACAAGGGCATAAATGCCTATATTTATATTATCTTAGGTATGCCGTCCTTTGGAGAGGAGGTAAAAAGATGGTCCCGAGCCTGTGCGATGTCAGGTACTCGTTAAAGATCTCTATCCTAATTAAACCTGCATAGGAAAAATGAAGAACTCCCACAGTAATATCGTCCGATTAGCCACAGTAGCATAAAGTGACGTTAAACAAATAAACAAACAATAAGACGATATTTTAAATTTACTTTCATTAAAGTAATTTTGAAAATATACCTTTTTATATTAATTTATTGACAGTTAGATACTTAAAAAATCTACAAAAAAAAAAAAAAAAAAAAAAAAAAAAAAATATATATATATATATATATATATATATATATATATATATATATATATATATATATATATATATAAGTTTGTGTTGTTCTTAGGTTTCAGTCAATGAATAAACAATTTTATCTATGCGACGTTTCGAGAATTTATTGTTCTCATAATCATGCCTTAACAGTGGAAAAAAAAACAAAACAAAAACAGAACATTAATTTTATTATACAATAATTAATATATGATGTTATTGTTAGAGATGTAAAGAAGAGTACATTGAACAATGAATAATCATACAGTAGGTACATAGATATTTTAAATTAGGATTTACATCAAAGATATTATTATAAAATTACTTACAATTTTGGACAAAATAGTGTCTTAATTAGACATGTTTAGCCTACAAGCTTTGAAAGAACACTGAAAAAATAAAAAAGGAATAGTTCAAGTATGGAAGATTTTTGTAGGAATTTATGATGACGTCAGGAGTCTGGGGTATTTAGGTAGTATACTGACGTCATCATAAATTCCTGGAAAATCTTCCATACTTGAACTATTCCTTTTTTATTTTTTAGTGTTCTTTCAAAGCATGTAGGCTAAACATGCCTAATTAAGACACTGTTTTGTCCAAAATTGTAAGTAATTTTATAATAATATCTTTAATGTAAATCCTAATTTAAAATATCTATGTACCTACTGTATGATTATTCATTGTTCAATGTACTCTTCTTTATATCTCTAACAATAACATCATATATTAATTATTGTATAATAATATTAATGTTCTGTTTTTTTTTTTGTTTTTCCACTGTTAAGGCATGATTATGAGAACAATAAATTCTCGAAACGTCGCATAGATAAAATTGTTTATTCATTGACTGAAACCTAAGAACAACACAAATATATATATACATATATACAGTGAGAGGTATGTTCTAGGATATAGTTTATCTATCATGTTGTTACTCATTTCATAGTTCCTCCAGTCTGTACTCTTCTTTTCAACAGATTTCCAGTGCTAATCGAGAAATGAAAAAGTGTTCACTTCTATAGGCAGTTGCTATGATTGCCTGACTTTTTTTTTAAACAGAGAAATAAATTACCGAAACGGATTTTACTTTTTTTCCTGCCGTAGATCAAACATTCACCACCTTTTGGGGAGAATTCACCCCTATCTTTATAGCGAGCTGTTGAGGGGCGTGGAGTGGG
This sequence comes from Piezodorus guildinii, assembly GCA_023052935.1. Classification (NCBI taxonomy): domain Eukaryota; kingdom Metazoa; phylum Arthropoda; class Insecta; order Hemiptera; family Pentatomidae; genus Piezodorus; species Piezodorus guildinii. Next base: position 33,890,798 of record CM041298.1, on the reverse strand, counting down.
TAACATGTGTTTTACGATTATAAAAGGGTCTATAAATCTTGGCTTTCTTTGTTTCATAGCCGCTGTGGTAGGAGGGGAATCGGCCTACCAAACAAAACCTTCCCTACCTAAAAGCCCTTCTTCCGAGTTTAAAAAAAATATATTCCTCTAATATATTTAGTTTATGTATTAGATACTAATATGAGGCACTGATTTTCAAAAGGTACTAAAGAACATTATTTATGTTTATGATATCTTGACATAATTGTATTCTAATAGATTTATCGAAAACCGTCATCATGCACTTTCTAAAGAGAGAAATTCTTTATTTATTTGGCAATGCTGCCCAAATAAATCGGGTTGCTCATATGACACATTATACATACTTATCAATCAGTTGGACATATTTTACATACATTTTCAAATTTTTTTTTTATAATATTTACAATTTTTTTTCTTATTTTGTTTCTCTCTACCTCTATACTGTAAATTTAGACCCTTGGTGCGCACATTACATAATCAAATTCGCCATTTAAAAAAAAAAAAAAAAAGGACCGTTTAGGTTTAGGCACTAAGTACAGTCCATCATACTCAATGGTTAGTTGCCATTTAGAAGCCAGCTGTTCAATTCCCTGCACACACCAAGCTTTGGGTTTTGAACTGAAAAAGTTTTCTACCCACAATTTTGACTTCCTCTTAAGAGTGGAATAGCAATGCAAACATTTCCTGTTAGGTAATGTATGTAGGAGTGACTTGGAACATCTTTTTATTAGCCTATAGCAATAATATCATAAAGTTTTCGATTCCGGTTTATTTACAGTTTTCAAAGATACTTGAAGTCAAACCTACTTGAATTAACAATGTAAATAAGACGGTCTCATTCAATAACCAAACAATAATCACTGGGATTTTATATTTGCATGGAAGGAAGTAACTCAAAAAATTATGAACATATGCGTCGAAAAAAGAATATTATCTTAATTATTCTAAACTCAAGTTTTCCTCTTAAGAAGTGAGTCATGGCTCTAAAGAGATAGTAGTCTGATGGTGTAAGATCAGGGTTATATGAAGTTCGGTGGCATCCATCTCAGCAAGATTTTACTTCGTATATCGAGAGAAGTGGTGCTGGGCGTTGTCTTGCTGCAACAAACATTCTTCCGCTTTACCAAAGTCGGGTATCGCCTCTCCAAAACTTGGTACAACCGTTGCAGCAGAATCTGAATAGAGTACTGAATCAACAGAATGCTCATCTGGCACAAATTTATGGTGAAATACTCCTTCAAAATACCAAAAAATCCTGATTTCCTTTGTATCGCCACTATCAAATTTAGCAAATCTCCTCACAGTCCGTTCATTTAGGTGAGGTTCCTCTTATATTTCCTGTATTAATCGCGTGGTTTCGGCGGTTGTAATTGTTTCGTTTCCAATAGTGCCACAATAAGACACGATTTCGTAGCTTGAGTGTCATTTTAGTTCAAGGAATGCCTAATAAACTTTGAGTCTCACAGGGGCATTATGTTTACAAAATGATTTAATATAGTATTAAAATTATAATGATACCAATAACAATAACATTAGAAACTGAAAGAGAAAGAAAATTGAATACATATCTTGAGTATTAAAAAACCATCATTTTTATTTTTTTAAACTCATCCCAATAATATGTGTCTACACCACTTCTGATATTTCAGAAAAAAATTGTTGACTACTGGATTACGGAAAAAAAAATTTATATATTTATTTATTAGAATTTACAACTATAACAAGTAATAAACAAGTAAATTTGAATGAAATATAAAAAGGTATGGAACACATGTAGAGAAGCTTAAAGTAGAGGGGCCATCTCCTTTTCAGACGCCTCGGATGATTGTCAGGAATTGAAGAGGAACAAAGGATTGAAACGAAAGGATTAGGGTGGGAATGGAGTTTGTCATAGAAGGATTGATACCTCGTACGGGCCAAATCAGCAACATATAGGACATTAAGGTCTTTATGGATGAGTTTATTGGTGACAAAGTAAGGAGCATTGAAGATTTTACGAAGGATTTTGGACTGTAGGGATTGGATACAAGAAGAATTCGATGGTTTAGTAGAGCCCCAGAGCTCAACTCCGTAAGTCCATATCGGTCTTATGATAGTCATGTAGATGAGTCTTCTGTAGTTAAGTGGAAGATTAGAACGTTTGTCTAGTAAGTGTGGAAGTAGTCGAAAACATCGTGCAGCTTCTTGTCGTTTCATTCTTGTACGAGGGTGCCAAGTAAGGGTTTGTCAAGGTGCAGTCCTAGATATCGGATCTGTTCAACCGGTACAAGAGGAGTATTATTGAAGGAGACAGTAGGGCAGGAAGTCATAGGTTTACGACGAAGGGTAAAGGTAATTTGGTTGGATTTGTTGGAATTTATTTTAATTCCCCACTTCTGACACCATACTTCTAGGTCTCAGAGGTAGTATTGGAAAGTTTGAGAGGCAATAGTTGGATCAGTATTGACTGATAACACACAAGTGTCATCAGCATAGGTAGAAAGGAAGGTGTTAGGATTGGTTGGGATATCAGCTGTATAAACTGTGTAAAGGATGACGGAAAATTTAATTTTCCTTTCTATGTTAACACTTGATTTTAAAGTAATGTACTAGCAAAACATAAAAGTAAAACAAAAAAAAAAAAAAAATGCCATTGGTAATAGAGGAAACTGTGTCAAAATACGTCTCTTGGTTTAGAATTAGCGAAAATCGAGTATAGTAAATATTGATTAAGCACTCCTTATTTTTAAATTAAGTGATTTAAATCAATTGGCAAATATAGATACATTTCATTTAGCAAAACATATTTTTATATTCGCATACCTACATTAGGGGTACTCACTACGTTTGCTATAGCATGCTATTTGTGCTATTGTGCTAAACCCATCAATTTTATAAAGGAAATAACTGTAGAACTCGACGGGTTCAGCAAAATAACACAAATAGCATAATGTAGCAAACGTTTAATGAAATACATCGCAAAAAACGCTGCAAATTATTACACATGGTTTATTATTTCCAAATAGCAATATTAGAGTATTATGTTTACAAAGCTGTAGATAGGTGATTAGGTAATATGAAAAGCAATAAATAATTCAAGGGAAAATAGCATATCACTACTGATAGTTAATTAATTGAGGCATCGATAAAGCTTACCTGAAATATTAGTATTAATATAGACGTATAATATACCGTTGGAAAGCATACGATTTTAGAAAAGTTAATACGCAATAATATAAGTATTACAAGTTTACAGAATAAACACAAAAACTTATAAACATGTGTTATTTGTAATGTTCGTAATAATGAGGATTATGGGATTCAGTGTTTCCACCGTACACCATCGTACGGTATATTCTTCTAAACAGTACGCAATATTTTAGAAACAATATTAAGTACCAAATTGTACGTAAGTTGTTAAAATAAATTGAAAGTTGTCATAAATCCACATACAGGCATGGTTATTAATTATTACTTTCTTATTTATTTCGATTTCAATTTATGTATTTTGACTTTCCTTTTGTTTATATTGTAAATATTGTATGAATGAGATCCTGTAGCAATAGTATTATTGTCTATTATGACAAATTGTAATATATACGAATAAATAAAAGTTCTCGAAAAGAATTATTACTTTAAAGATTATTCCATGAAAACAGATTTTTCACTATAAACTAAATCGGAATTTCATGTAAACCTGATTAAACTTTTTATATGTTATTTAATAGTTCATTTGAAAAATAAAATAATAATTATGGAATACCTTTATTTTTATTTTTTTATTTTTTTTTTTTTTTTTATCTAACCTCGATGGTGTAAGAAGGGATTATTTTTTTTGGTTACATTATTTACCTATTTTATTCTTATAAATTTAGGATTATCCTTGAAGGTTAAAAATTAATATTCGTACACTTGAGTTTCTTTTTCTCTATCTATACATAAAATCATCTCGTGGTTCTTGGTTTCATCCATATAATTCTAACACAGTAAAACAGTGCATTTTTAAACATATATTGGACCTAGAATGGCAGGACTAACTAGTATAAAATAATTCTTTTCATCTGAACTTAGTTTAATTCCTTTTGAACTTTATTTAGTGCTTGATTTTAAAAAAGGAGATAAGTAAAAGTTGTGTGTAGGACGCACCAGAAGTTTTAAAAAGCTATTCTCATTACATTCCCTCAAAGTTATACAAAATGAGATACATAACCGTCTCTATCTCGATTTAAATTCGTCTGTTTAGCTCAAGGCATTACAACTACATGACATCGATACGACTTTTCATAACGACTTTTTTTTTTCGTTCCTTTCTTTTTTTTTTCTAAACCAATTTTTTTCATTCGTATGGGGACAGAGAGAGTTTGAAAAAAAAGTCCCTTTTCCAGAGTCATTTGTTTTTCAATTTGTGCAGTTCTGTTTATCCTGGGCGTGTTTGCTTTAGTCGGATTGGTCTTGGATAAGCCAGCTCCCAAAGGTCATGCCGACTTTCGGTCAGATCATAGACATATTGGATTGCGATTTATCTCTTTTTGGTTCATTTATTTTTTAAATTCAATTAGTTAATTTCATTTATCAATAGATGTATATATATGTTGACCAATCAATTAAAAGTCGTCTAGAACCATGCCACTCAACATGCTCGATTTTTATGATATTTTGATTTGCAACTGATTTTAATTCAATTAAATACTGAAATAAAGCATTAAAATATCGGCATTTTTGTTCCGATATTACACTGGTATCGATAACGTTCACGGGAATTGATATCGTTATTTTATCTCTAATATACAGGTATACACAGAGCGCATGCGTCAGTCTAGAGCATGATGGTTACGAAATAAAAGCTTTTACCCCTGCCAGAAATCGCATAATTTGTCTGAAGTCGTTTACACATAAAAAAAAAAAATTAAAACCCAATGTAATTTTTTACATTTTTTTCAACTCTAACTTTATTTAAAATTGAGGTGAGCAAACAATGTGCTTTGATAGCAGTAATACTGAGTTTTCATAGCTGTAATACTCATCGCTTCAGAGTTAGGCACATTGTATTATTTCTAAATAATTCAGTTATTATTAAATTAAAAATAAACAGCTCTATAACGTTTTAAAAAAATACTATTATATAATTATTTCATCGAGTCAATATTTAATTAATCACAAAGTATAAACGTGAAAGAAACAAAGTGAAAATCGAAAAAGAAAAAAAAAAAAACGGTTTAAAGGAAGAGAAGTTCTAATTCGCTAGAAAACAATGCCGACGAAGCACATTTCTCACCACTGTACACGAGGAAAAAAAAAAAAACTCAATTCCTCTCGCTGAACACACTCCATACATCATCTAAACCCCCCCTCAACTTTTTGTTGAAGAAGTTTATTACCCGCGTTTATGACAGTTCATTCTATTCTCTTAACAGAAACATGTCCTCTGGATGGTTGGTAAATAATAAACTTGGGAGTTTTATATCTCGTTCCATTTTATAACTTTATTTTTTTTAATTTGCAAAAAAAAAAAAATTCATGGCCGAAAGAACAGAAAGCAAGTTGGATTTATCTATTAAGCTCACCTCATTTTTTTTTTCCTTTCACTTATCCATATATTTTATAAAAAAAATATATTCATTGAAATTTACAAGTTTACTATTGAATACATCGGAAAATTTGAGGAGCACATCAGAAACGTTATACACAGCTTTAAAAATATACACTCAACGTGAAGATATCGGGGCCATCTTTTCAGGCCTCTTGAGGGATTAACAGGTATAAAAGAAAAGGCTACGATAGAAACTAAAGGGTTAGACTGAGAATGGAATTTTTAGGAGCATTAAGGTATTTATGGATAAGTTTATTCATGACAAAGTAAAGAATTAAACATTTTACGAAGGATTTTCGATTATAAGGATTAGATTCGAGAGGAATTTGATGGTTTAGCAGATGCCCAAACCTCAATTCCGTCTGTCCACATTGGTCTCATGATAGCCTTGTGAATGAGCCGGTTGTAGAGTAGTGGGGATTAGAACTTTTGCCTAGTAAATGTTTAAGCAGCCCGAATACGCCGAGCAGTTTCTTTTCGCCTCATTATTGTATGAGAATATAAAGTTAGTATAAGAAAACTCTTATCACCGGAAATACACGTCTTTTGGACCCAGAAAAGACCAAGATTTTATGAAATTGACCTCTTAATTGAAATTATCATCTGATTAGCATTGCTAAAAAATATCTAAATTTATGAGTTGGATAAATCTGATAAATAACTAAAGGTTGAAAAGCAAACATATTTTTTAATGCAATTTTTTTGTTTTTGGACTTGCAAACAGTAATATATTACTCGTTGGAAAAGGCAAGGATTTTAGATAACATATTAAATTATACTTAATTTTGTAATAGGTAATAGAGAGTGCTGAAAAGCCGAAAAAACAAACTGGTTGTCATAGACAATAATATAATAGATTATTTAATGCGTTTTTTATAACTTTTTAAGTTTCTGTTAAAACTCGATGTAAATAATTTTTTGACATTTATTTTTGTTTATAATTTTAATTTTTTTATTTATTGAGATATATTGCAATTTGTTTCTATATTAAAATTATTAATAGTGATATAAGATCCCATTCACACAATATATACAGTATACAATGATAAAGTCAAATTAAATAAAATATAATATACATATAAAATAAAAAACAAACAACAACCTATAATTGAGATAAATACAAATAAATGAAATAATAAATACAAATAAATGATATATATATATATATATATATATATATATATATATATATAATTAAATAATAATAAATATAAAAACAAATCAAAACATCAACCTATAATTGAGATAAATAAGAAGTTGGCAAATAACTAAACATCATAAACAAACAAACATAAATAAATACAATATATACAACTGCTATAGGGACCCCAGACTGGGCTTTTCCCTCCACTTGTGGATGAAAAAGCGGAATCCAAGAGATCCTAGCGCCTCGCTCTCAGCCCCGTCACTGGTGTGACTCAGTGGAGGCCGAACTAGGGCGCAATAGCCACAAACATACATTACATGAGTGGAGGATCTGACCAGTGTCAGAACTCCAATTTAAATGTTTACAATACGTCTCGCGGCCACTGCCGTTTCAATCTTCGAGGAGGATTGTAGGGATGGGTGGTACTTTATAGGGATTGTGCTAGAGGGTTAGGATGATGTGTAAGGTTCTGATGAAATTCGGAAAATTTGGATGGTACCACGTCTAAAATAAACGGAATTTTAAGGTCGTGGTGTGGGGTATGATATCTTTCACCACTAATATTGATGTCCAAATTGGGACATATTGTAATTTTTCTCAATAAATTGTTGTTTATTATTGTTGTTATTACTGATCTTATTATGAAAAACAAAACAAAAATTACATAAAAAAATAGTTTTGGTATTTTATTCTTCAGTAGATCATCAAATTCATTCAACATATATATTCATCCGTTCTTTATCGATGTCAATAAGAGTATATGGTAAATCTTTTGGAATGTACAAAATTAAAGGTAGTTTATAGAAAAAAAAATTAAAATATCGGCATGCAATCCCTGTCAGAATATGTCAATCAGAATGAAACGATCATAATATTAAAGCATATTAAATTTTACATCAATATAGCGAGTTTAATCAAAATCGCTAGAGAAGTTCTTGAACAAATCGTAAAAACGTGCCAAATTGATGGTATAAAGTGTCTCTTCTGGAGAGCTGATTGAAAAGAATAAGTGGCTGTAACATCTCAGATGTATAGTGACCGAAAGTCTAAAACTTCAGTTTCTTACGACTTTTCGTTTTTGCGCTGGATTTGTCACACTCATTTGTGTATTTCCGTTGAAAACTCCATATATATGTAAGTGAAAGTAAGTATAACATTAAAAGTGTGACTCCCTCTACTCAGCTAAGACTTGAGCATTGAAAATACTGCAAACCCTAGAAATAGAATATCATATACGATCAAGTGGTCTCTCTCGGATTCAAAAAGTCCCTACTACTGATATCAGAAATATGGAAAATGAAATAGATACCATAGAAGATTTTTTAATGGAAAGCGGAGAGAAGACAGAAGAAGGGTATTCTGGGAGATGTACATGGGTTAGCTTGCGAATTTCATCAGCTAGCTTAATCCATTTTATTATATATTAGAACCATTTTAAAAATTAATTGGTTTAATACATAGTAGAGAGCAGGTCGGAAAATAAGGCGTTAGAGTCTTATGTAACAAGCAAGGATTCGAAACCGTTTGAGAAAAATAAAAGTTAAAAAAAACCTAGATTGGAATCTTCTCTTTCATTATTATTGATTGACAAGCTCTGCATCGACTTCAAAAAATTTAAATCCTATATACTTTAAAAAAATCTGGTGCGCGCAACACATGACTTTTACTTACCTCCGCTGTTAAAATAAATTTAAATACTTTTCAAGATTTTTTAAATTTATATAAAGATCAAAATAAATGTTTAAAGAATTATTGAAATTGGATTTTAATAGACACATGTGTTATTTTAAATAATTATCTACGACAAACAGTTTGTTTTAATTGCTTTTTATCCCTCTCCGTTAACTTTTACAATAGTATGAATAAAATAATAGCTCTTCTAAAATCTGTAGCATTCCAACGGTACATTATTCAGGTTCTGTTTATTATCATTACTGTTCTGAACTTCAAAAACCATAAAATGCATAAAAAATATTTTTTCTGTTTTCTTCTTTATTATATCGAATTTCCTTAACTTATTGGAAGGAATTAGTCTGTGTGGCGGTCATTAAATTAAACAACTAAATAGTTTCAACTATTTTATTGTTTCCATACTAGTTTATTGTGAGTTTCCATTCTCTCACCATGCGCCCTGATGATGACCCACAAAGAGGGTCGAAACGTTGGCAAATAATAAAATATTTGAAACTATTTAGTTGTTTGATTTAATGACCGCCACCCGGACTAATTCCTTCCAGTAATTCTCAACGGTCAACTAGTTACATCCACAATTCCTTAACTTATATATTTACCTTTTTTTTAGCAATGCTAATTAGACGATATGGTTAATGTTTTCGTATCTACAAAATTAAAGGCACTTGAGCGGATTTTGAAATATTGGCATTTAAGCCCAGTTAGGCTTCAATTCAGATTTCAATCTGAATGTAACCTACTCGATATTAAAGACCGTCAAATTTTACATCGATATAGCGAGTTTAATAAAAATCCGTTTTTAACAAAATCGTAAACAGGTGACAAATTCAAATTATTTCAGATTGAAACTGGAATTCGAAAATCTTCACGATCGCAATTTTTTCCCTTACTTTATATTCTATATATAGGTAAGTGAATGTAAAGATTTATTCATGCTATATTAATTTTAACGGCGTTGAATTGAAATATTTTAAGAAGGGCACAATATCATATAGTTTCAAGTGTGAAGACGACACAAGGAGCTGAATGTCACAGCTATAAAAGACAGACCCTTCAAGACAGAAGCTAGAATGGTAGGGACTGCTCGCGGGGGAAGAATATTTATGAAGGCATTAGAACCAGGCCTAGAAGAGGGTACGATAATTCCAGTTGAGAGGATGGGTACCTGGAATAGGCTGGAATACTGGAGGATAACTCGTCCTATTCATCTTAAACAGAGTAGGAGTGGATGATTACAAAAACGCTGCAAATTATTACACAATGTGATATTATTTCCAAATAGCAATATTAAGATATGACTGTTGATAAAGCTGTAGATAGGCAATTGAGTGATATAAAAAGGAATAAATAATTCAAAAGAAAATAGCATATCACACCACTGCTGATTTCAAAAAGCTATATCTCTGCTAGTTCTTAACCAATTTCAATGATTCTTTTTTTATTTTGTAGGAAATTTAATTTTCATTTTATTTATTTTTAATCTCGAGAAACTGATTTTTTTAAATTATTTTTTCGGGTTTTACCTATCTTGAATCGTAAGCCGTCAAATTTCGAAGTTTATTTTTTTTTATTTTTTTTTTGGTCGATTACAAAGTTCATTTATTGAAAATAAGAAACCAAATGCATTTATACTAACTAGACTGTGTTACTATTTCCTATTCTTTAATTTTCTTTCAAATAAAATTTCCTGATTCCAGAACACCTTAACTTTTTTCTGAATCATCATTAATAACCTAATTATCAGGGAGTGACATCTATTGTATGTTGTAGCTTGGCCATATAAGATTTTTTTTTCTCTCCTCTTTGTTCATCGTGTTGTCTTGATCTCAAAAGTCTTTTCGATTTTTCTCTATCTTCAATAATAACCTATTTTAGGTAGAATTACATCTATTACAATTTTTGACTTTAATATAAAGATCAACTTTTTTATTTTATTATTATTATTATCGCACTTTACTGATTCTAAAACTCTCTACATCTTTTTCTCTTTATTGCTGTATTTATGGATAAAATTTCGATTTATACCCTACTGACCTGGCGACCAAGTTACTTGGCCATTTCAACACGGGCGACCCTAAAACGTGTATTTCTGGTATAAAAACGAATTAAAAAAATTTCGAAATTAAAATGAGGCTGTGTACTGTGCATTTCGCACATTCTGACAATTTAATAAAAAAAAATGATTTTTATTAAACTCACTCTACTTTTATGAATTTTAATATCAAGTAGGTATCATTTTAATTAGGAAGTACGATAGGGCTTAAATGCAGATGTTTTGATATGTGTTCCTCTGAAGTACCAAAAATAATGCAAATTCAAAGTATTTAACCATTTCCTATTTCTAGGAACATGTTCTAAAAAAAAAAATAAATTAAAAAAAAAAAACTATAAAAGAATTTGTTAACTAACTCCAGAATAAAAGCAAAAATATTTTTTTACGGTAAATTTTTTTTTATTTCGTACATAAGAATAGTTCTATATATATATATAAGTTTGTGTTGTTCTTAGGTTTCAGTCAATGAATAAACGATTTTATCTATGCGACGTTTTGAGAATTTATTGTTCTCATAATCATGCAATTTTGTACAAAATAGTGTCTTAATTAGACATGTTTAGCCTAAAAGCTTTGAAAGAACACAGAGTGTCATCAAACATGTCTAATCAAGACACTATTTTGTCCAAAATTGCATGATTATGAGAACAATAAATTCTCGAAACGTCGCATAGATAAAATTGTTTATTCATTGACTGAAACCTAAGAATAACACAAACTTAAATTATCAACAGTCGAGAACTGATCAAACAATATATATATATATATATATATATATATATATATATATATATATATATATATATATATATATATATATATATATATATATATATATATATATATATATAATATACCGCTGAAAAGCAAAAGATGAAGGAGATGAATTGAGACGTTGATTTTCAAAAGGCACTAAAGGACATTTTTTTCGAATTTTACATATTTGTATTCTAATGGTTTAGTTTTATCTAAATCCGTCATCAAATTTTATCTAAAAAAACATAGTAATCCTTTAAAAACCTATTGGAAAATTCCATTTCATTCCAAAAGGTACTAAATCCACATTTCATTCCATTCCAAAAGGTACTAAAAACATTCCCTTCCAAAACTTGCTAAATCCTATGTAAACAGATATAACCTTTCCTTTCATTTCATTCCAAAGGGTACTATATTTCCTACTATACGGCAGAAGCACCTAACCCCGTAATATATCACCATTAATTTATTGTTTTCTCAATTTCGTGCATTTTAATTGGGTCATTTAGCACTTCTTGAATCACCGCTATTATTTTCATCAATGGTTTTAACCTAATAATCGGTTTTTAGGCTATTTGAAACAACTTAGTAGCGTCGCTTTGGTTCTTTTAGGTTGTCAATTAAATTATGTTTTTTCATAGTATTTCTTCTTGCAACAACATAAATTTGGTTTAAAATTTTTCAGAAACTCACATTTTAATAGAATAATGGTATTTTATCCAGAAAATGGTTGGAATTAGCATTCTACGAACTTGCTAAATATAAGAGGAAAAACCGTGCCTGATCTAACTTGATAGTAGATTTATTTGATTATTTTATCTATACTAATATTATAAAGCTGAAGAGTTTGTTTGTTTGTTTGTTTATTTGAACGCGCTAATCTCAGAAACTACTGGGTCTAATTGAAAAATTCTTTTTGTGTTGGATAGTCCATTTATCGAGGAAGGTTATAGGCTATATAACATCACTCTGCGACCTATAGGACCGAAGAATCAGTCGGAAATCTGGGAAAAAACGGGGAAAATTTGGGAGAAAAAAAAACCTCGCTTCCCAATGATTCCAAATGATTTACCTTTTATTTTTAAATAATTCAATTTCCGGTTAATTTATATTTTTCCATTTAAACACGTAGGAACAGATTTACGTCGAGATCGGGTTGCGGAGAAATTCAGTATGTTCTTCTGCCACAAGAAAATAAAACTAAAAATGACATTTACGCGGAAATGACATGTACTTTAAAATATATTCTTTTAAAAACTTCTTAATAGCAATCATAATAAGAGAAATCGATGCAGACAAACTTGCTTTAGAATACATCAAAGAAAAAGTGACATGTACTAAGAAGGTTTAAATTTGGGTAATAAAATTCCGGTTCTGGGATACGCCGATGATTTGGTACTGCTAAAGGAAGACACGGAAACTAAACAACTAAATACAAGCCCGTTAATAAAAACCGAAAAGACAAAATTTATGATTTGTAGCAGAGACGGTGGCGATCTTTATAGTGATATTGATATATCAGGGTATACTTTTAAACACGTAGAGAAATTTAAGTATTTAGGTTCAATGATAACGAAAAAAAAAATCCAGGAGGTAATAAAGTCCTGGTTAAACGCGGGAAATGCGTGTTATAATTCAGTTGCGAAATTACTTAGCTTCTGTCTAAAAACTTAACGGTTAGAATTTATAAAACTGTTATTCTTCCGACGGTGAAACGTGGCCACTTACTTTGAAGGACGGACAACGGCTAAAAGTTTTAGAAAATGAGGTACTAAAATATTTGGTCCGAAGAGAGATGAGGCTAGTATAAAATAAAAGCTCAAAAGTTATTTATTTATCTATAGCTAAATACTGATTACACGTAGTTAATAATACAAATATACTTGCTAAATTCACACAAATAGTAAATACAAGTTCAAAACAAACTTCATAATCACATAATTTCTGATTATAGAGCCATGAAAAGATAAAATGGCCTTTGAATATTTACTTTCTTTATGAAGAATAGTTAATCAATGTAATTAACTAACAAATAAAGATATGGTAAGGCGAGGTTTTCTGGGGAGAAGAGAGATAGGTGTCAAAGCGGACCAAATTAGCGGTATATAAGTCGACATTTCTTCCTATCCCATCGTACTCCTCAGAATAGTGGACTCTTACCTCAAAACATAGGAGCCAAATTCAGGCCATGGAAATGAGGTATCCCCGAAAAATAGAGAGAAAGACACGGAGAGTAGGATACGGAACGCCACTATACGGGTTAACCTTGATGTCAAACCGGCGGAGACCGTTCTAGAGGAACACAAGCTGAGGTGGTTTGGACATCTTCTTAGGATGGATCCGCAGAGAAGTGCCAGGAAGACTTACGGGGGGGAAAAGACCCAGAGGAAGAAGACCTCGCATCTCCTGAGAGGACGGTGTAAAAGAAGCTTGCAGGAGGCGCGGGATAGACTGGCGTAGGAGAATGGAGTTAGCACAGGAAAGAGATATATATGGGCCAGACTCTACAGGCAGGATCGTCACACCGAACAGCGGTAGAAGAGGAAACGATTATGATGAAGAAAGATTTTTCTTTTTTTTAGAAAACAAAAATTATTCTGGGACTAGGTCCCCTAAGAACAACAGTTACGTACAATTTGAATATATAATATGTCTGGCCAACAGACAATAAAAACATGATTATTATTTCCAATGATTATAAAAATTACCATTATTTACAATGAGAAGTTATATACATAAAAAATTACAAAGAAATTAATAAAAATATATATTTTCTTAATTTTATCTTATGAGTAAATAAAAATTTTATTTACACAAAATCAAATTAAAATTTGGGCAGTAAACAGTAATCTTCATTCATTCAATGTATCGTAGATTTCTAGATAGAATTGACATCACTTTTGCTAATCGTCTGTTTGGGATGACAGAAGGTATAGGAAAAGTTGGGATTTGAATGAGGATAAAGAGGCAGCATGGTGGATGTGGATAGGTAGAGAATTCCAGAGTGTGGTAGAGCGGACAATAAAGGAACGATCAAAAGTTTTGGTTCTGTGGGTAGGAAGGTAAAGGTCAGACTGTCGCGATCGAGTTTCAAGACAGTGGATTGAGGATTTAAATTGAAGAAGACTGTAGATGTTGGAAGGATGCTGGGAGTTAATAGTTTGGTAGAGGTATGATCCAAGGAAATATTGTCTGCGGGTTGAGGGGAGGAGCCACTATAATTCAGCGTATAAGTGGTTAACATGAGACCTCCTTGATGTACCGAAGACAAATCTAAAGAAAATGTTCATAATACGCTTTAGTCTGTCTTAAGGCACAGCCGGGAGGCCGTTATACACCGCACAACAATAGTCAAAGAGGGGGAAAATAAGTGAGGATACGAGGAGCTTACGAGTGGATTGGGGGAGGAGATGACGGGAGCGATGGAAAAATTTGAGAGTACTGATTGTTCTTCGGGAGATTTGGGCAATATGGGGTTTCCAGGAGAGTGATTGGTCGATGGTGATACCTAGGTTTTTGACAATGGAATTGAAGGTAATTGGGTAATTATTAAGGATTAGACTTCGAAAGTTGGTATGACATTTGATAAGGGAATTAGAACGTATTACAATTGCTTACGTCTTCATGGCATTTAGCTTGAGTTTATTCAGATTTCCCCAGGCGCTAATTCTCAGAGAGTATATTTCTGAGAGGGAGAATAAGGAAATATACATAACTTAGTAATAAACAATATAAAGACGTTAGTTATCACTAATGTTGTATCAGAAAGGTTTTAGTAACTGTTGCCAACATATCTCGCGTTATATTCTTCCAAAACGTACTATATTCCTTTTAATTCTTTCCAAAAAGTACTATATCCACGTTTATTCTAAAAAAGTACTCTATCCATATTATACTGTTTGAAAGTCATCAGAAAAGTGCAATAATTTGGAAAAAATGAGTTGGTAACACGTTTAAAAATCAACTTTAGATTTTAATAATAAAATAATCACGTAAATTGGTCCAATAATAAATAAATGACAGATTTTTGCGTTCCCTGTAAAATTGTCTGAAGTGAATCTGGTACCTTCTGGAAATCAACGTCTTAATACTTGACATATACTCTGCCATGGATTACTTCAAAAATACTTATCCACGAGTATACTTCTCAACTATAGAAATTGTATAATAGAAGGTACTTTCAGAGTCTTTAATGTTTGAAACAGCATCATGCGAGCTTGTAAAGTTGTCTGAAGTACCATCTAAAATTAAGTGTTATTATCAATTAAAATCTACTAGTCTCTTTCCTCCAATAAAATGGATACTAAAGCCGTTAGAATGTCTGAATTTAATCACTCTTCTCGAAACTATTTAATGGGTTGTTATCAAGCAGTAACTTGTTTATTACGTATCTATTTAACTCTTTTTGTTTTTATTTTCACATTCTTACTTATCCTTTTTTCGGATAGAAATTTAATTATCTAGATAATATTATAAATTATACAATCTGTTTATTCACCTATACATATCGATATTTCATAACTGGTTACACAAGATTAGTTGTAACAATCATTTTGTTGTTAATGTCAAATAAAATCTAAGAGACAAATCAAAACAAATTTACCAGCTGTATCTGATAGAAAAAAATCTGGGGCGCCCGACACACGATCTCCTATGCTAAAATAAATTTTAGAATTTTCAAATAAATTTAGAGATAAAAATAAATTGATATAGAATTAATTAAATTGAATTTCGATAGAAAAGTGTGTTTTATTAAATAATATATTATATTTTTATCTACATTAATCGGATAATTTCATCGGCTTGTTGTCACACCCTAATAACTTTTACAATTCCGTGTATAACATAACATTTTTTTAAAAATCATTATCTTTCTAACGGTATATTACAATATTAAATTACTGGTCTTACGTTCAAAAACGAAAAATTGCATTATATAAATATTTTTGTAGTTTTCTCCTTTAGTTAGAGATTGAATTCGTTCAACTTTTATATTTACCTGTTTTTTTAGCAATGCTGATAAGACGATATGGATATGATAAAAAAATACGAGTTCTAGTCTCGGTTCCGAGGAGGCTTTTATCAAGGCATTAATTCCCAGCCTTCATCCCCTGACCCGAGAAACCCACGTATAGCCTTTAAAGGCGAGGTAGGGATTAAAAAAAAAATAATAATAATAAAAAAATAGCGTAGGTAAGTGAAAATGAAATGAATACATGGACTTAATTTTTCATGATTTTTTTTTTTTTTTCAAGATCATTTAACTATCAAAAACTCGTTGCATAATGTATAATAGTCCATCCAACACACTGTTAATGGAAGTTAGTACTGTACAAGTCCGTAAAACATGTCCCGAGCCTGAGAAGTTGGTGGTTAGAGTCGACCTGTAGCCCAATGGGCCGTGCGCTCCGAGAGCTATGGGACTGGACTTCCCTAATTCTGCTTCTTCTAGCGGCCTCCCCTTCGACTGCTGAGTCGGCATCATTAGTTCCTCCGAAAATAGGATGGTCGGGAGAGCGGGGAAAGAAGTAGACGATGCTCTAATAGTGGACCATCTGGATCAGGGTAGGCCTCCCTAGTTCTGTCTATAATTTAGAGCTTTGTCAATTGATAACATAAAAGGTTTATTGTTTATTCATTTAATGTAAAATAATGCTGCAATAGCTGATCGGAAAATGCTACTGCAGGAGTCCTAAATTTTGTCTTTCAAGGGTTAATTAGGTTAAAGATCTTTAACAAATACACCAGCCACCAGCATGACACAGTTGAGTCCCAAAAAGCTATTAAAATATTAATCAAAATGTAACTCAATCCCTAACATAAAAGGCTGGATTATTATACTAAAATAAGATACGATAGAAATGAGTAAACAAGATGATATGGTTAATATCTACAAAATTTATGGTAGTTTAGAGGAAGAAAATTTAAAATATCGGCATTCAAGCCCTGTAAAACTATTTTAATCAAAATGAAACCTACATAATATTAAAGTCCATTAAAATTTCAACGATATACCGAGTTTAATCAAAATCGTTAGAGCCGTTTTTGAGAAACTCGTAAAAGGTGCATAATGCATGGCAAATAAAGCTGATTTTGTTGAAAATGGTTCTGTTACATCTGGAGCGTATAGTTGTCTTAAATATGAAATTTCAGTTTCACAGGACTTTTCGTTTACGCACGGAAGTTACCACACACACACACACACAGACTTTTCGCGGGACTTGGTCATTTGGATTCAGGGGGCCCTAAAACATGTATATACGTTGAAAACTGGAATTCGAAAATTTTCACGATCGCAATACTTTCCCTTACTATATATTTGCCTTACTATAGTAAAAAAAAAAAAAAAAAAAATGCTTCTTTGGCAATTCTCCCTGACTTGGAAAAATAATAGATTCATTTGAAACAATTTAACTCCTAACCGGTTAGTCTTGACAAAAAATGTTTTATAACAAAACATATTTACCACTAAATTTCATACATCGAAATTGCCGTCAAAATATTGATTCATACCGCAAAAACAAAGCGCCAACCTTTACATTTTTTTATGTGGTCGTCTTTTTTTTTGTTATTCATTTCAAACAAAATACCTCCTAAATGGTGAATCCTACAGAAAAATATTATATAAAGAATTAACTTTAAATTTTCAATGCGAGCAACATCAACAAAGCTTTTTTGACACAGTGCGTGTTAATAAAGCCCCTCACACATAATAAAATGATCAAAATGTGACTTAATTCATCCGAATCAATATAACTCCAAAACGATAGATCCTAGCAAGAAATTTTATATAACAAAAATGTTATTCACAAATTTTCGATTCGAACAGTGCCCACAGAGCTAGAGATTGTAAAACTGAGGGTGATAATAATAGTTGCACAATGAAAATTACTGACCCTTGTCAATGTACGTATTCATGTCAACAAGGAAACTTAATGTTTGAACGAATTCGATATCCAACTAAAGGAGAAAACTAAAAAAATATTGTTTTAATGCAATTTTTACTTTCACTTATCTATATATGAAATAGATAAGGTAAGAATAATTTCCCTCACCTCGAATGTTAAAATCAATTTAGAACTATTAAATATACTTTGATTTATATTTGTAGTTGATTTTAATAAAACGTATATTCATTTTCGTTGGAAACATACGATTTCGATAAGGTAATATAACTATATCAAATTGTTAATCAGTAATAAGTGTATTCTCCATTCGTCAGTTTATATTACCTTTTACAACTTTGTATATTAGATAATATTTTTTCTAAAATCTTTCTCTTTCTAACGGTATATTATACGTCTATATTAATGTTAACAAAATTACAAAAATTGCATTAAAAATATGTTTGCACTTTTCTCCTTTAGTTTTTGATCAAATTTGCATGACTTGAATATTTAGCTGTTATTTATCAATGCTAATAAGATGATGTGCCTAATTTTTTGAAATCTGCAAAATTAAAGGTACTTTAGAGGAAGAAAATTTAAACTATCGGCATTTAAGTCCTTTCAGAATATTTTAATCAGAATGAAACCTACGCCATATTAAAGCTCATAATATTTTCTATCTGTTATAGCGAGTATGATTTGAATCGTTGCAGCCGTTTTTAAGAAAATCGTAAAAAGTTGCAAAATGCGTGGTATAAAGTGGCTCTTCTTGTAAGCCGATTTTGATGAAAAACTTGCTGTAACATCTCGGGCGTATACGTTTCTTAAATATAAAATTTCAACTTTCTTCGTGCTATACTTACCACAGACCTTTTTCGGGATTATTTGTTGTCTAAAGGTTATATTTGGACTCAAGAGACCCTAAAAGTTGTATTTCCGTTTAAGACTGGAATTCGGAAATTTTCACGATCGCAATACTTTCCCTTAAGTATTACATATATAGGTAAGTGGAAGTAATACTATAATTACATTTTGAACAATCAATTTGACGAGCGATTTCCCAGAGGAAAAAAAGTTTATTGAAAAAGGGAGAATGGACGAGGCAAGTCCAAAAAGTGATAAATTCTCGATAGTGAAAAGAAATCCTGTTGAGAGAAGTCTATTAAACTTTCTCAAAAAGAAGTATAAAGGGCTAAATCAGAGCTCGTGCCGTGTGATCCTTATCCTTGGTGTCACTAAGGCTTCTCGCTGATATCTAAATTGATCTCGGAGGGGGGGCCTCTCTCTATCTCGGCACACATCCATTAGTTACAGAAAGAGATTCGACTAGTCTTGACGGCTTGTCCCTATTGCATTAGGCAACGCTTCTCATCTTCTATATCTCCAGCGGAAGGATTCGTATTTTATTCAATAAGTATTTCCTTTCTTCGATATCCAAGTGGTTTACAGAAGATATTTGACAAAGTGATGTATGATTTATATAGATGACGATCGCTCGAGAGTATGATTGAGCCCGCTATAGATTGGATGAAATCAGGGTGATGCTCAGAAATCGAAGTCGAGCTTATTTATACGCATACTTATAGTATATTTATAAATATAAGTACCGTTTAATTGAATTTTATGTTCATTGCCATATTCCTAAAAATCTGGTAAGGACAACACACGAGTTTCGCTTTCTTGGTAGTAATTTTTTTTTTTTTTTTTGATTTATTTTAGTAAGAGAAAATACAATCTGCCACCTTTAGGGCAATGAGTATTACAGATAGTATAAATCATTTATCCCATATGTACATTGTAAATATAAAAAAATATATATATATAATAAATAAAAAATTAATAAGTATTAAACAAAGAAAAAAAAATATATTGTACGAATGAATGAATGAATGAAAAAAGAACTTTATTCTGGGACTAAGTCCCTTGAGAATAATACACATGTACAAAAAAAATAATGATTACAACTGGCTAAAAAACACATAAAAAACTAATAATATTAATGATTGCAATAATTATTTACAATTATTTTAATTGATGAAAAGAGAGAGAAATGAAAAATATAAATTAAAAAAAATACAGTAATATCTAAATGTAAAATAGAACTTACAAACCAAAAATACAAAACAAACAAAAAAAAAAAACATTAGAGGAGGAGGAAATTCCAATTTGGATCTGCTGCTCAACTTCGCTGAGTTGCTACAGCACACAGCATACCGCATCAATCCCGAAGACAATCTTAAAGAAGAAAAAAGATAGAGAGAGATTCTGCCAAATAGGAAATACATATATTTTACTAATTTTGAAATCGATCATGGACATCTGAAAATCCAAACCAGCCTCAATATATATGGTGATGCAGGATTCCCAGTGAGTCCAAATTATGGTCTCGGCCATGTTTTGCATCTCATTTTTTCCGAGTCCATAGTTCTCTAAAAATAATCCAGTGGCTACTGGGATGGTTCCTCTGCTTCCGAACCAGAGGAAATGAAAAAATAGAAATGATGATTCTATTAAAAATAGAAATGAAAATAAACTTTACTATTATTTATGTTATGAAGTGTAGACATTTCTCACATATATACATAAAATTAAATAAATGTTATAAAGAAAATAATAATAACAATATTGATCACATTCATACCTATTTACAATATTTACAAACTGCCCCTGGGATCACTGAATCAAACCTCGAGATCCACTAGTGGATGTCGATGCACAACGCCAGTAGATCCCAGCGCCTCTCATTCAGCTGCGTTACTGGTCTTGAGAGCCAGTGGAGGCTGAACGAGGGCGCTAGAGCCACATACACTCAGGGCATGGGTGGAGAAGCCAGCCATTGTCAGCACTTCAATGACATATTTACAAGAGATATCTGGGCTACTGCCGTTTCAACCTACGAGGAGGGTTATATGGAAGTTTGGAACTAGATAGGGAGTGTGCCTAGGAATTAGGAACGTTAGTAAGCTTCTGATGGAAGATTGTGTTCCTTGGCAGTTTTGGCAAAATCAATTTAAGAACTATTAAATAAACTTCAACTATTAAAAAACTCTGCAAATTATCACACAATGGTTTATTATTTCCAAAAAACAATATTAGGGAATAATTGTCTATATGGCTGTTGATAGGCAATTAAGTATTGGGTTGATGCAAAATTAATGCAGGTTTTTAGTAGGTATTGTAAATACGCCATATCTTTACTTTAACCATATATATTTAATCAAAATAATTTCCATCTGAATCAATGCACTTTTGCCAACGTTCAACAAGCTTTCTTATTCCACCAGAAAAAAAATCCGAATCCTTGGACTCAATGAAATCACGAAAAGAATTTTCAATGTCGTCCTGGTTTTGAAAATTTTTCTCCCTCAAAAAGTTGTCCAGATGCCTGAAAAAGTGGAAGTCTGTAGGAGAGAGGTCAGGTGAATAAGGCGGATGTTGGAGAACTTCGTAGCCCAACTCGTGCAGTCGTCGAAGCGTTGGTTGTGCAACGTGTGGTCTGTCGTTATCGTGGAGCAGGATCGGACCCTTCCGATTCATCAATGCTGGGCAAAGACGTTGCAATTTTTGATTCATGCTGTCAATTTCTTGACAGTACTTGTCAGCAGTTATAGTCTCACCTCGATTGAGAAAGCTGTAGTGAATAACACCAGCATTATACCACCAAACTGTGACCATAACCTTTTTTGGGTGCAGGTTGGGCTTCGGGAAAGGTTTTGGTTGTTCATCTTTGCCCAGCCATTGGCTAGAACGCCTTCTGTTGTCGTATAAGATCCATTTTTCATCGCACGTCACAATGCGATCGAGAAATGGATCATTTTTATTGCGTGTCACAAGCATGGAGCAGATTTCAAAGCGGTGATTTTTTTGGTGGTCGTTTAATTGGTGTGGCACCCACTTGGCCAACTTTTTTACCTTACCAATTGCTTCCAAGTGGCGTACAACTGTGGATTGGTTCACACCGAGTTCCGCCGCCATTTCTCGTGTGGTTTTGGTTGGGTCTTCTTCCACTTTTGACCGCAGCTGGTCGTTGTCCAGAGCAAGCCCCGACCTTCCTTGTCTTCGAGGTCGAAATCTCCTCTGCGAAACTTCTGGAACCAACGCTGCACCGTGCACTCATTAATAGCCCCCTGACCCCACACTTCATTAATATTACGAGCCGTTTGCGCAGCGCTGCGCCCTAATTTAAATTCGTAAAAATAAATTTGACGAAAATCGCACTTTGACATTTTCGATTCAAGACCTTTGAACACACTGAACAAAACTATTTTACTAAACAAATTCATGGTGAAAGAGAGGGTATTAGATAAGGTTTGTTTTGGTATAATAATGATCAATGTTAGGATTAGCTTTGTTTACACAATTGGAATTAAGATATTGCAATAGAGGAAACCTGCATTAATTTCGCATCAGCCCGATAATATGAAAAGCAATAATTCAAATGATCATATCATATCTGTACCACTGATTTCAAATCGCAATATCAAAGCTAGTTTTTTACCATTTTCAATGATTATTTTTTCATTTGGTCACAAATTTAATTTTCTATCAAATATCACTAAAATCTTTTTTGGTATTAATTTATTTATATTTTGAAGAAACGTATTTTTTTCCCAGAACACCTTACATTTTATCTTTTTCAGCAATAATAACAGAGTTATCAGGGAATGACATATCTTATAAGTTATGGCATGATTAGTATTTTTGTGGCAAATTTCAAAAATATCAGGCCAGTAGTTTCGGAGAAATGCTGCGGATGGCGTACGGCGGACAAACGGATTTTTTTTTTATTCGTTATTCGGATTCTACGCACTTGAAACGTACACTCTCAAATTTTAAAAGGGGTTATTTATTTTTTTTATGGTCGATTTCAAAGGCTCATTATTAAAAATAATTAACCAAAACTGATAAATAGTTTAATTTGGTTTCGCTAGAAATATATGATTTAGATTAAATAATATTGCAGATGACCCTCGTTCTACGAAAGGGGATACCGCATATAATTTTGATTTTAAGTGAGTTTTTTTTTTTAAATCAGTAAAAAAACCGTAGCGTTATTGGTAGAGGAATTTCTCGTATTTGAGTATGGGATTTTATAAATATTGAGAAAAAATTCCTAATGATGGAGTTTTGTTGACCGTTGAGAAATTAGATGAGGAAGATGGTTGGGGGTGCGGTCATAAACTAAAAACACAAATTTAAAATAAGTGTTATCTTAATAATGTGCCGACGTTTCGGCCTACAATGATGGCCTTCATCAGGGCTAAAAGAAACAAGATAACAACCAATGTAATTATAGAATTAATAATGCGTTAGGTATATAATAATAATATGACAGTAATAAATTATGGGAACATAAATAAAATTAAATGTAAAATGATAATAAGATGACAATTAGACAGTTATAAAGTATGGAAGTAAACATAATTGAGATGATAATATTGTAATGAGAATATATAAAGAGACCAAGCAAATGAAAAAAATGACAAAGGAAAAATATGTGAACAATTAAAATTTTAAATATTAACAATTTTGAGTTGATATATGACGGTAATATATTAAAAACATAGTTAAGAGTATAGGTAATATATAAAAAAAGAACATAGTCATTACAAAAGAGAAACAGTATGAATAAAAAATAATTTAAATTTTTTAAAATAATGTAATATTAAACTAATAATTATATGTCAGGATATGTAACGGAGAAAGATATGAATATGGAAAGAGGGAGAAAGGAATGGGCGATGAAAAAAGATCCTTATCAATAAGAGAAAAAATTCCGTTATTTAAATAGTATATTCAAACGGAATTTAATTCCGAAATAAAAGCGGAAGGTATTTGTATTTTTTTATTAAATTCAATGTATTTTTCTGAAAACATTATCATACATTTTCAGCGTAGTGCATAGAAATGGTTACCCGGCTATTGAGGGCAGATAGTGGGAACTAAAGGCGCTGGATATCTCCCAGCCAGTATCTTCTCGTCCCATTTAGGGAAGGCATAATGCCATAAAAGAGACGATAGATATAATATTGAAAAAGAGGAGGGGCAGAGAGGGGGGTGGGGACGGAGCCTGTGTATAATGTATGATAATACACTGAGGTGGGGTAGGGAAACCAGATTTACAATGCAAAACCACCCGAGGCCTGGCCTCCGTTCAGTATGTATTAATTGCCTACAATGTCTTTAAACCCGGCAGCATCTCTAATGTATTCCCACCGAGTCGGCTGGGCATGTATTAAAATACACACCCTATATACTCTTCTCAGAAGGCTTCTGTATTTCCCTAACGGTTTAATATTTGTATAGGGAATTCCTCTTATACATAAAGGGAAGATGCAATAGAGAAAAGGAAAACACTTTAAAAAAACTATTATAAACTTCTGTATCAAATAAAATTATAATTTTAATCATTTTCTAACCCGACACATCAATACATTTTCTCTGCGAACCGAAAAATCTCTCCTCAATTCAATGACAAGTAACGTAATACTGGATGCTTGAAAGTCTCTGAAAAAAGCTGTAAATGATTACACAATCGTTTATTATTTATTATCAACCGTTTATCATGTCTTTATCTCTCTATAAAAAAGTATCAATAATTAACACAGAGTTGATGTATGAAACAGAAATAAAAAAATTAGGCATTTTCATAAATAATAATCAAACTTGGAACGTACAAACTCAGCACATATGCAGTCAAATTTATAAAGCACTATTCCGACTCAGGAAACTAAATTTTCAGCCTTCTATGCCGATTAGAAAAATCCTAATAAGTAATACGGTTATGTCCTACCTGAATTATGCCAGTATGACCTGTACGGACATCACAGAAAAATTATTAAATAGACTTCAAAGAGCCCAGAATGCAGATGTACGTTATATAACGCAAACCCGAATAGATCGACATATCACACCTTACTACAAACAGTTAAACTGGATAAAGATAAGGTCAAGAAGAATATTTAATTTATTAACAATAACATGTAAAATATTAAAGTGCAAAACCCCGAGCTATCTTTACGCTAATATGATCTACTTACATGGCATTCATAATAGAAATAATAAAGCATCTAAATATACATTTCTGATTCCGAAATATAAAACTCATAGTGAGTTCATGTAGAACATTTAATATGTTCAAAAAAAAAAAAAAAATTAAACACTTAAATTAAATTAGAAACAATTAAAAAAAATATAAGAGAGAAAATAAATGAAAAATCATTTTAAGTTTAATAACAATATATTATTATATTAGAAAAACTTAACTAATATTTGTAAATATTATATTTTAAATTTTGTCTTGTTAAAGTTCGTAATGAATATAGCTTATATAAGAGTATTAGAAACGTTTATGTGAAAAGAATGATGGAGAGTTAAATTTCCTTTTATGTTTGTTTAGTTTTATTTTAATCTCAAATTTGATGTTTTATTTTGTTTTGATGATGTTTTAACCATTAGATAGTATTAATACTAGGAATATATATTGAGTTAGTGAAAACCAGTATCCCGATATCATTATATATATAGAATAGAGTTTATTGTTGACCTGTTACATTTAGAACCAAACTGGTCCTCTCTTACAATGAACAGGAATTGTATTTACATTTATATTTCACCTTGAGTCAGATCTTTTAAGTCAGTATTTACAATTATATATATATATATTGTAAATACTGACTTAAAAGATCTGACTAAAGGTGAAATATAAATGTAAATACAATTCCTGTTCATTGTAAGAGAGGACCAGTTTGGTTCTAAATGTAACAGGTCAACAATAAACTCTATTCTATATATATAATGATATCGGGATACTGGTTTTCACTAACTCGTTCTAAACGACTGGAAGGATTTTGTCTCGGTTTTTACCATCATTAATGACATTGTTTTCTGAAGGTTCATAAGTAAAATACATTGCAATTTAGCTTTTCCCTAAACGAGAAAAATATTTTTTTTTTGCAATCAAGTCATAAAAAAATCATTCCTGAAATATAAGTAGTAGGATAGACGTATAATGTAGCGTTGAATTTTAGATTTTGTCGTCGCAGTGTTCTGGTCCTAAAATACTTTACATTTTTTTTCAGTATATTTGAAAATAAATGAGTTACGGGCGTTTTTGTGAGTGAAATTTCGATCTTGTTTTTTTCTTTTTATAATCAATCACGGGTTCTTTATTAGAAAAATCTATAAATACTTTTATCTTTCATTAAAAATTGCTGAGTCATTGAATTAAATATTTAATCGGCAGTCATTTTAAAACTAATCGACTTATATCAATGTTCAGAAGTGAAGTTCATAGCCCAATGCAATGATAATTTATGTCAAAATTCTGAGAAAAACAATTGTCCAATACTTGCAAGAGAAAAACCGCGGACGGCGGAAAGACGGATTTTTTGTCTACGTTATTCGAGCTCTACTTATCCTAAAACGATTTCGAAGGTGCATTATTAAAAATAATAAACCTAAAATCGATATATTCTGGGTAAATTCCCAATGATCTATTAGACTTAGAAATGGGGGCCATTTTTATTTCCCCATAGGAGAATGACTGCACTTGAATTCATGACTCAATATTCTCCGTCATTTTATTTGATTCATTACTCGGCATTGAAATATACTATCGCCTAAAACCTGTGAAAAATTGTCGTTCTGAAAAGCCGTATTTAGAGCCTTTTTTTTTTAGCGATAGTCTTATTACTAAGTAAGAAAAGAGGTAGATGGAATTTCGGGAGAGCGAGGTATTGTTAGAGTTCACAAAAGAAGCGGGAAAGGAGGAAGGAATGTCTCAAAAAATCTGATAATAACAAAAAATATTATTTTTAAAAAATGATATCATTAAATATTATTTTAAAAAAGACAAAAAAAAAAAGATAAACTAATATCAAAACAAACAAGTGTGCCATACAGATAATGAAAACATTTTTTGACGTGACAACGTCTTATAATTCATTTTGCCGGGTGGCATGTTAGGAAAAGTGTAGCGTTACGAAGATGGTAGTGGTGGGGATAGACTACTATTGTACTAGTGGGGGAATGACATCTTGAGAGTCAGGAGTCTTGTAGGCAAAAGTGTAGCGTTACAGAGATGGTAGTGGTGGGGATAGACTAGTATTGTAGTAGTGGGGGAATGACATCATGAGAATCAGGAGTCATGTAGGCAAAAGTGTAGCGTTACAGAGATGGTAGTGGTGGGGATAGACTACTATTGTACTAGTGGGGGAATGACATCTTGAGAGTCAGGAGTCTTGTAGGCAAAAGTGTAGCGTTACAGAGATGGTAGTGGTGGGGATAGACTAGTATTGTAGTAGTGGGGGAATGACATCATGAGAGTCAGGAGTCATGTAGGCAAAAGTGTAGCGTTACAGAGATGGTAGTGGTGGGGATAGACTAGTATTGTAGTAGTGGGGGAATGACATCATGAGAATCAGGAGTCATGTAGGCAAAAATGTAGCGTTACAGAGATGGTAGTGGTGGGGATAGACTAGTATTGTAGTAGTGGGGGAATGACATCATGAGAGTCAGGAGTCATGTAGGCAAAAGTGTAGCGTTACAGAGATGGTAGTGGTGGGAATAGACTAGTATTGTAGTAGTGGGGGAATGACATCATGAGAGTCAGGAGTCATGTAGGCAAAAGTGTAGCGTTACAGAGATGGTAGTGGTGGGAATAGACTAGTATTGTAGTAGTGGGGGAATGACATCATGAGAGTCAGGAGTCTTGTAGGCAAAAGTGTAGCGTTACAGAGATGGTAGTGGTGGGAATAGACTAGTATTGTAGTAGTGGGGGAATGACATCATGAGAGTCAGGAGTCATGTAGGCAAAAGTGTAGCGTTACAGAGATGGTAGTGGTGGGGATAGACTAGTATTGTAGTAGTGGGGGAATGACATCATGAGAGTCAGGAGTCATGTAGGCAAAAGTGTAGCGTTACAGAGATGGTAGTGGTGGGAATAGACTAGTATTGTAGTAGTAGGGGAATGACATCATGAGAGTGAGGAGTCATGTAGGCAAAGTGTAGCGTTACAGAGATGGTAGTGGTGGGGATAGACTAGTATTGTAGTAGTGGGGAATGACATCATGAGAGTCAGGAGTCATGTAGGCAAAAGTGTAGCGTTACAGAGATGGTAGTGGTGGGGATAGACTAGTATTGTAGTAGTGGGGAATGACATCATGAGAGTCAGGAGTCATGTAGGCAAAAGTGTAGCGTTACAGAGATGGTAGTGGTGGGATAGACTAGTATTGTAGTAGTAGGGGAATGACATCATGAGAGTCAGGAGTCATGTAGGCAAAAGTGTAGCGTTACAGAGATGGTAGTGGTGGGGATAGACTAGTATTGTAGTAGTGGGGGAATGACATCATGAGAGTCAGGAGTCATGTAGGCAAAAGTGTAGCGTTACAGAGATGGTAGTGGTGGGAATAGACTAGTATTGTAGTAGTAGGGGAATGACATCATGAGAGTGAGGAGTCATGTAGGCAAAAGTGTAGCGTTACAGAGATGTAGTGGTGGGATAGACTAGTATTGTAGTAGTGGGGGAATGACATCATGAGAGTCAGGAGTCATGTAGGCAAAAGTGTAGCGTTACAGAGATGGTAGTGGTGGGAATAGACTAGTATTGTAGTAGTAGGGGAATGACATCATGAGAGTGAGGAGTCATGTAGGCAAAAGTGTAGCGTTACAGAGATGGTAGTGGTGGGGATAGACTAGTATTGTAGTAGTGGGGGAATGACATCATGAGAGTCAGGAGTCATGTAGGCAAAAGTGTAGCGTTACAGAGATGGTAGTGGTGGGATAGACTAGTATTGTAGTAGTAGGGGAATGACATCATGAGAGTGAGGAGTCATGTAGGCAAAAGTGTAGCGTTACAGAGATGGTAGTGGTGGGGATAGACTAGTATTGTAGTAGTGGGGGAATGACATCATGAGAGTCAGGAGTCATGTAGGCAAAAGTGTAGCGTTACAGAGATGGTAGTGGTGGGATAGACTAGTATTGTAGTAGTGGGGAATGACATCATGAGAGTCAGGAGTCATGTAGGCAAAAGTGTAGCGTTACAGAGATGGTAGTGGTGGGGATAGACTAGTATTGTAGTAGTGGGGAATGACATCATGAGAGTCAGGAGTCATGTAGGCAAAAGTGTAGCGTTACAGAGATGGTAGTGGTGGGGATAGACTAGTATTGTAGTAGTGGGGAATGACATCATGAGAGTCAGGAGTCATGTAGGCAAAAGTGTAGCGTTACAGAGATGGTAGTGGTGGGATAGACTAGTATTGTAGTAGTGGGGAATGACATCATGAGAGTAGGAGTCATGTAGGCAAAAGTGTAGCGTTACAGAGATGGTAGTGGTGGGATAGACTAGTATTGTAGTAGTGGGGGAATGACATCATGAGAGTCAGGAGTCATGTAGGCAAAAGTGTAGCGTTACAGAGATGGTAGTGGTGGGATAGACTAGTATTGTAGTAGTGGGGGAATGACATCATGAGAGTCAGGAGTCATGTAGGCAAAAGTGTAGCGTTACAGAGATGGTATGGTGGGGATAGACTAGTATTGTAGTAGTGGGGAATGACATCATGAGAGTCAGGAGTCATGTAGGCAAAAGTGTAGCGTTACAGAGATGGTAGTGGTGGGATAGACTAGTATTGTAGTAGTGGGGAATGACATCATGAGAGTCAGGAGTCATGTAGGCAAAAGTGTAGCGTTACAGAGATGGTAGTGGTGGGGATAGACTAGTATTGTAGTAGTGGGGAATGACATCATGAGAGTCAGGAGTCATGTAGGCAAAAGTGTAGCGTTACAGAGATGGTAGTGGTGGGGATAGACTAGTATTGTAGTAGTGGGGAATGACATCATGAGAGTGAGGAGTCATGTAGGCAAAAGTGTAGCGTTACAGAGATGGTAGTGGTGGGGATAGACTAGTATTGTAGTAGTGGGGGAATGACATCATGAGAGTCAGGAGTCATGTAGGCAAAAGTGTAGCGTTACAGAGATGGTAGTGGTGGGGATAGACTAGTATTGTAGTAGTGGGGAATGACATCATGAGAGTCAGGAGTCATGTAGGCAAAAGTGTAGCGTTACAGAGATGGTAGTGGTGGGGAATAGACTAGTATTGTAGTAGTGGGGGAATGACATCATGAGAGTAGGAGTCATGTAGGCAAAAGTGTAGCGTTACAGAAGATGGTAGTGGTGGGAAGTAAGTATGTGTAGTATGAGGATATCGACAATATGAAGTAACAGAGTTTCATGTAACAATTAATGTAACGTTACAGAGTATGGTATTGGTTATTAACTAGTAATTTATAGTGGAATGCATCATCGAATGTCAGGAGTCATGTAGGCAAAAAGTGTAGCGTTACAGAGATGGTAGTGGTGGGGATAGACTATATTGTAGTAGTGGGGAATGACATCATGATAGTTCAGGAGTCATGTAGGCAAAAGTGTAAGCGTTACAGAGATGGTAGTGGTGGATAGACTAGTATTGTAGTATGGGGAATGACATCATGAGAAGTCAGGAGTTCATTTAGGCAAAAGTGTAGCGTATACAGAGATGGTAAGTGGTGGAATAGACTAGTATTGTAGTAGTGGGGAATGACATCATGAGAGTCAGGAGTCATGTAGGCAAAAGTGTAGCGTTACAGAGATGGTAGTGGTGGGAATAGACTAGTATTGTAGTAGTGGGGGAATGACATCATGAGAGTCAGGAGTCATGTAGGCAAAAGTGTAGCGTTACAGAGATGGTAGTGGTGGGGAATAGACTAGTATTGTAGTAGTGGGGAATGACATCATGAGAGTCAGGAGTCATGTAGGCAAAGTGTAGCGTTACAGAGATGGTAGTGGTGGGATAGACTAGTATTGTAGTAGTAGGGGGAATGACATCATGAGAGTCAGGAGTCATGTAGGCAAAAGTGTAGCGTTACAGAGATGGTAGTGGTGGGGATAGACTAGTATTGTAGTAGTGGGGGAATGACATCATGAGAGTCAGGAGTCATGTAGGCAAAAGTGTAGCGTTACAGAGATGGTAGTGGTGGGGATAGACTAGTATTGTAGTAGTGGGGAATGACATCATGAGAGTCAGGAGTCATGTAGGCAAAAGTGTAGCGTTACAGAGATGGTAGTGGTGGGATAGACTAGTATTGTAGTAGTGGGGAATGACATCATGAGAGTCAGGAGTCATGTAGGCAAAAGTGTAGCGTTACAGAGATGGTAGTGGTGGGGATAGACTAGTATTGTAGTAGTGGGGAATGACATCATGAGAGTCAGGAGTCATGTAGGCAAAAGTGTAGCGTTACAGAGATGGTAGTGGTGGGGATAGACTAGTATTGTAGTAGTGGGGGAATGACATCATGAGAGTCAGGAGTCATGTAGGCAAAAGTGTAGCGTTACAGAGATGGTAGTGGTGGGGATAGACTAGTATTGTAGTAGTGGGGGAATGACATCATGAGAGTGAGGAGTCATGTAGGCAAAAGTGTAGCGTTACAAAGATGGTAGTGGTGGGGGAAGGGTGTCTTAGGTTATCGTCAATTTGTAATAAAACACACGTTTCTATAGAAACTTAATTTAATTAATTCTTTATTAGTTTCACTCATTTTTATCTCTAACTGTACATCATCGAATCATCATCGTATCATCGTCCGATTATGAATAGAATATTAGAAATAAAGTCTTAGCATTAAGTATACGTGTATAAGTAATATGTATAATGAAGCAAAAATAAATGTCTGTATTAAATGTGTGAATTGGTTTATTATTTGATACAAGTACATAAAATTTGATAGTTGCGTTAAGTATTAAGTAGTAAGCGTCAAGTAGTAAGCGTCAAGTAGTAAGTGACATGTTGTCACGTCAAGCGTGTTTTTTTTTTAATGTAGAAACTCCATTTTAGGAAATTAAACATTATTTTTAATTAAATTACGGACAAATATAGGACGATTTTTCATTAAAAAAAAACGGTAATTGAATATGTATTCGTTTAAAGTATGCGAGAGAGAATGATAATTCATTATCACCAAATCTCACGAATTTTTATCAACGTGTTCTCTCGCCTTAAAAAGCAGGTAATCATGGAGCAACTAGTTACCAAAAAAAGCTCTAGGTACTGCTCTCGAGACCGACAATTTTTCAAAGGTTTTAGACGCTAGTTAAAACATTGCTTCTTTAATTATGTTTCAATTTCTTTATCTTCCTTGGTTTTGCCATCTGTATTGCGCCTTAAAAACCTTCAAACCCATCAGGTAAGAACGGCTTAGTATTTACGCCTAGCATTAGGAAAGATGTTTTATTTACGTTTCTAAAATTAGCCTTGTTCATTTTTATAGAAATTGATTTTTTGCCTTATATCTAGAGCTCATTTCATTTGGCACCTTTACCAACAAGTAAATTGTTTCTAAACCCATTTTTTCTATATGTAAATACATCATAAATTCATGTAGTGTTTCCAAAACTCGCCTTATTCTAAGATTTTGTTTCCAAAATACACCTTATCCAAACATGTAGGAACGGAACTGTTATGTATCTAACGTAATATTGTATGAAGTTAACCGCAGTAAGATGTTTATGAAATGTTGATGTTTATGAAATATTTAGGATGGTGTGTTATTGTTTCCCGCTAGAATCTTCAATTAGTATAGAGGAAATTTGAGGCAATATTTCTTTAATTCGTAAATATCTTCCTTACAATTTATATTCAGCTCTCAGACATATCAATATATGTAAGTAACTAGAATAGATACATTTATTTGAAAAACCAGTAGCAGGGTGGCTAACATAACAGCCTTCTATGCCAAAGGTCACGGGTTCAAACCCGCAGGTGGTCCTAGGATTTTTTAATGGGAGTAAAAGATCTATAACCATTCGGTTTTTGGAGGGAAATATCCATACCTAATTAAACCTGGATAGGCAAAATTTAGAACTCCCACTGTAGCATTATACAATTAGCCACATTAGCATAATGTGACGTTAAATGTATAAACAAAAAATACATTTATTTTACTAAAGGTGAGCGAAAAGCGTTTTTCGTCTTCTAAACATTTTTCACAAATTAATAAGGCGTATTTTTGAACCATTCGCCTCATATATACAGCACGATATATTTTACTTACCTTGAAACAAATACTCAATGTGTGTTATTACAGTAAAATGAAAAGTGCAGTCTTGATGATGATCAAACTCGAAACGTCAACTAGATTTGTTTACCCTCTAGCGGGCAGCAACACAGTCAAAGGGGCACAACACCATCTAGGGGTAAGGTAGCTCTGCCAAGAACTGCAGGAAGGCAGAAGATATGAAAACAAGCCTAGATAGGCAAGACAAATAAGGAAGAGTATAGTGAGCACATGTGCCCCCTGGTGTAGCTAGACACTGTTTATCCTTAATAGCTACTCTGCATTATTTAGGAGTAAACCATAGGAGTCGGCCTTCCCACGGCCGAGAGGGAAGTGGGCAGAAGAAAACAGAAGACATAAGAAAAATTGCCTACCTCATCGGCTAGATACGTACAATAGACGATAATTTAAACCGCTAACCCTCATTATAATACCATGTTACCATATTAGAACAATATACATTCATTTAGTTAATACAGTCTACTATTCATTTAGACATTCAGTCTATCACTATTTAATTAATTATGAGTGGGAATTATCTGGAACGCCCCGGGCCGTTATTCATAAGCAGTATACGATGATGGTTTTTTAAAGTGATATATCTTGTTTGGAAGAATGATCTGTTCAATTTATTATAGTTGCATGATATATCGCTATGTAGATAAGATTTAAAAATATTATTGGACGATTTCGTTATAAGTTTTTTTCATTTTTTACATTCACTTACTATATATAGTAAGGGAAAGTATTGCGATCGTGAAAAGTTTCGAATTCCAGTTTTCAACGAATATACACATTTTAGGGTCTCCTGAGTCCAAATAACCAAGTCTCCCAAAAAGGTCTGTGTGTTTGTGTTTTTCTTTTTGTGTTTTTTGTCGGGTAGGGAAAAATCTTTTATAAGACGAAGTGCAACTGTCAGGCTACACAACAGTGTGAGATTCCTACTCACTAAAAAACCACCTCCCAATTCGTCTTTACCACCCCACGAAACCGCTGTCAAGCATTACTTCATGGGGGAGGGGGCAGAAGGGCTAAATGCCAGCTACTTTACTGGACATCTGCTTTAAGCTAGGCCAATGCCCCGCCTCTCCTTTCTTGCTCCTGTACTCTGAGCTTTCTGCAGATTTGTGCTGCATAATCAGCTGCAGCGCTCCAACTCTCCTGACTAGCCATTATCAAGGAGACTAAATTTTCGGGTGATGCTTTTGTACTAAATTTTGCGTCTATCTCCGACCTTTCTCGAACGAATCCCGAACAAGAGAAGAATGCATGTTCCACTGTTACTTCTATGGGATCACAAAATGGGCATAGTGAACTTTCCTCTATTTTGAAACGGGCTAAGTAGGCTCTGAAGCAACCATGCCCAGTAAGCAGCTGAGTGAGATAGTAATCTACATCTCCATGTTTCCGGGATAACCATGTCGATATGTCGGGAATTAGGCGGTAGGTCCATCTTCCAGGAGATGAAGCGTTTCAGCGTCTCTGCCATATATCAAGAGTATGAACTCTCTCTTGTTTTGCTAAAGAAGCCCAGTGAGCATCCGTGTCTTCTCGTTTTCTTCGGTAGATCCTTCTGCGTTCATCTGCCAAAAGATCAATCGGAGGCATGTCTGCGATGACGCATACAGCGTCGTAAGACACAGTGCGAAAAGCTCGAGCGACACGCAGAGCACTTCTCCGATACACTGTGTGTTTGTGTGTGTGGTAACTTCCGGGCGGAAACGGTAAGCCCTATGAAACTGAAATTTCATATTTAAGACAACTATACGCCCGATACGTTACAAAACCTTTTTCATGAAAATGAGCTGACTTTCTCAAAAACGGTTCCGATGACTTTGATTAAACTCGCTATATCGATGTAAAATTTAATGGGCTTTAATATCATGTAGGTTTCATTCTTATTAAAATGGACTGACAGGGCTTAAATGCCGATATTTTAAATTTTCTTTCTCTAAAGTACCTTTAATTTTGTTTATTCTATAAAAATAACTATATTACCTTGTTACCACTGATGAAAAAAAGCTAAATATACAAGTTGAACGAATTTGAAAAGCAACTAAAGGAAAAAACTGAAAAAATATTTTTTTAATGCATTTTTTTATTTTTAAACATAAGAACAGCAATATACATGCATGATATACCGTTGGAAAGCTAAAGCTTTTAGAAAAATATTATTTCATACACAAGCTTTTAAAAGTTAATAGAGAGTGATAGGAGTAAGTGATTTTTTTAGATAATATTGTAATATAATAGATTAAAAATAAAACACATGTTTCTATAGAAATTCCATTTAACTAATTCTTTAATGGTTTCACTCATTTTTATCACTTACTGTATTTGAAAATTCTTTAATCGATTCTAAAAACGGAGGTAAGTGAAAGTTGCGTATTGCTCGCACCAGATTTTTTAACGTTAATAATAAAACGTTTTTGTTATTAATATTAATATTTTAACGTCAAAAAGAAAAAAAATACAGATTTAATATAATTTAAAAAAAAAGTTAAGTGTTTTATCCAGAACTCTGTGGATATTACATCTTCGAAACAACACTGAACGAAGATGCTAAGGACGGTTTTGGAAAGAGGTAGGGAGAGATTTTCCAAATTACTGTAATCTGAGAATAGAATATTGAGGTACAAGAATTATGATTGATAATTAGTCGATGAAATTGATAGCAGAAAGAGAAAAAAAAAACCTAAATGTTTTGATAAATTTAATAATAGAGTGAGTTCACAATGAATGGATATATAGTAGTTGAATAGATATCTTGATTGGATTTTACATTTGTTATAAATTTATAAATAGCTATGGAAGAAATAATGTAAAATTTTCTCATGATTGAAACAACATAGTGTCTTGCATAGAACTGGGTGAATATTCAAAACTTTGAAAGAATAATAAACAAAGGTATAGAGGGATTTTCAAAATTATTGCGTTCCAACAATCTGGCTTTCAGGTACGTGATTTATGAATGGTAATAAGTAGATGGCATTGATATTAGAGAGAGAAAAAAAAACAAATCAACAACATGTATTTAATAAATTCAATATTAGAGTGAGTTCACAATCTATGGATATGCAGTAGTTCATATCAGCGTAATAATATCGTCATTTAGTGCCCTAAAACACCATCCCTACCTACCTACCTATCGTTATAAATATATATAAAACATATATTATTAAAACTTAACGTACGTAAACTTAACAATAAAATATTTTTCATAGAACTGTGTTAATTTTACATACTTTGAAAAAACACTGTCAAAGATGCTAGGAAAGGTTCAGAAAAAAGTAGGGTGGGATTTTCCGAATAAATGCGTCCGAGAATCGGGTTTTAGCTACGTTATTTATGTATTTTTGTTCGATAAAAATTAGGCCGTTTTCAAATGAATTCTATATTTATATATATATTTTTTTAAACAATTTATTTAATTTCCAGTCATCGCAACGTTTCAGCCTCAAGAGCTATTCTAAAGCTTCTGTAATCATTTAAAGTTTCATTGCATTTATACATTTTCAACATCTAATTACAATGAATCTTACTCAACTGTTTTCGGTGTTCTCGTGCGCGACTAAACTTGGGGTGGGGATGCCAAAGGATTTATATATTTACTCTGTTGATGACAGTTAATAAAAATGTTTCTTTTCTTTATTGAATAAATAGACTCCTTTCTTAATTGATGATGAAATATAATATGATATTTTTTAGTGCAGGTTTTTTTTTAAATGATATTTTTAAAAATTATGACGACGCTGCTGAAAAGCGGTGAAATGAAATGATATGTAACATGGATATGCATGGTAGGTGACATAATTATTAAAAATAATTTATTACGTGTTGTAATTAGATGTTGAAAATGTATAAATGCAATGGAACTTAAATTGAATACAGAAGCTTTAGAATAGCCCTAGAGGCTGAAACGTCGCAATGACTGGAAATTAAATAAATTGTTTAAAAAAATATATCCAAGAATACTTTTGTAAAACGGCTTAATTTTTATCGAACACATATTCAAACAAAAGAACAATTACGACAATGATGAGAAAAAGTCATTTATGACTGATAATTAGTGAATGTCATTATTAATAAACGATTTTTCCATACGCACCTATCAGAAGCTATCTGACAATAATCAAATAAAAACGTAAGCAGCAGAAATGATTGACACGGAGAAGGAAAGTGCCCAGCAGTACCCCTTCCTAGGCTTCAATTTAGCAGTTCATGTTTCTCATCCAGCTTCTCTTTAGCCTTATTGTGGCAACACTGGTTACCAGTAACTTTCTCTGGCAACACTGGTACCCCCAGTAACCTTCCCATGTTGTTATATATGTAATTATTAATTAAAATATAAGTGTGTGTTATTAGTTTCTGTGGATTGTTATTTATGAAATATACATTCCTTCAACAGTTTTCCAGATATAATAAGATACACATATCAGCTGATGCGCTCGATGATAACAGTCATACGTTACATCGTCTCTCAGATTTTTGCTTTTTTCAGTAGGAATTCGCTAGAATTCAGTCTGGAGAACATCACTAGACCTCAGGAATATTACGGCAGTGAATATTGGAGAAGTTTCAGTAAGCAAAGTTATAATTTACTTTGTACAATCACGAAAAAGTGAAAGAAGGGTCACTGATCAGCTGATTGCCGCTAGCTCGGCAAGCTCGGGCTTGCTTTTCTTTTAATTATCTTTCTTTTATCTTTAATTCTTACCTCATTATTTATTTATTATTATTATTTTCTTAATCAATGAGATATTTTCATCAAGTCATGTCCTCAAAGTCTGCAAGTAAAAGATCTAGATCTGCAGGTTCTAACTCGTCTCCCACAAAACAGAGACCCCGCCGTGAACAAAATAAAAAAATGATGCCACCAGCGACCGCGTCAGCTACCTCATTAGGTTCTGAACCACAGCCCAGCACATCATCACAAGGAATAACTGATGAATCTCCGTTTTTTACACCGAATCCATTTCAGATCCTCCAAAATGAAAAAGAAACCATGGAATCTTCTCCTATACCCAGAGAACCACTACCTCCACCAATATTTGTTAAAAATATT
Source organism: Piezodorus guildinii (assembly GCA_023052935.1). Classification (NCBI taxonomy): domain Eukaryota; kingdom Metazoa; phylum Arthropoda; class Insecta; order Hemiptera; family Pentatomidae; genus Piezodorus; species Piezodorus guildinii. The sequence goes on along the minus strand of CM041298.1, from coordinate 33,852,522 downwards.
AAAAATTTTAAACTGATGTGTGCGCATTTAAATAAAGTAACAGATCCTAATAGTTATTATTGTATAAGTAGAACCAATGATACTAAAATATCTCCGACTACTGCTGAAACCTACAGAAAGATTGTAAAATATCTGACTGAGACCAAAGCTGACTTTCATACTTATCAGCTGCGCCAAGAGAGAGTATTAAGGGTCGTAATCAGAAACCTACATTCCTCAACACCCGTTGAAGCAATCAAAGAAGAACTGACAGAATTAGGATTCCAAGTGAGGCAAGTCACCAACGTTCTAAAAGATAAAAGTCCACTGCCTCTATTCTTCGTGGACTTGGAACCATCAGCAGGAGTCGAAAAAATCTATGACCTCAGCAGACTGTACTATACCCGTGTAAAAGTTGAAAAACCTTACACAAAGAAAGAAATAGTCCAGTGCCATAACTGTCAGGCATATGGTCATACCAAAAGTTATTGCCATCACATACCACGCTGTGTGAAATGCGGTGAACAGTATAAAACAGAAGAATGTACAAGATCAAGATCAGCACCCGCTGTATGTGCTCTGTGCCTCAAGGACCACCCGGCTAACTACAAGGGATGTGAAATCTACAAGAAACTCAGAACCAGATACCAAAAACCTCAGGATCCGAATGAAACAGCTGTACCAACCAGAAGCAGAAGAGAACCATCAAAACTTGTAAATTCTAACGTGTCATTTGCCCACTTGCTTGGAGGTGGTAACCAGAATCATGAAGTCGAGGCACTGCCGGAACAACATTTTCCTCAACATTCTCAATCTATTGTACAAGAATCTATCCCTCAAAGTTTACCTAATCTTCAAAAAACTCCTCAACATCAAATTTCTCATATCCCTCCACCATCAAACGTCACAGATCTTACCAGTCTAATGACATCGTTCATCTCCGAAATCAAATCTCTTGTTATGCCGCTTATATCACTCCTTACAAATCTAGTATCGAATCTAATCCCTGCCTTGAAAAATCCTTAAATGACTTCACCTAACTCCTTATCCATTCTCCTTTGGAATGCGAATGGTGTTAGAAATCATACTGACGAACTGACAGCGTTGTTGCAAGACAAAACAATCGATGTTGCACTTATAACTGAAACAAGACTAACGACTAAACAGTACTTCAAAATACCGCAATACATGACATACCGTACTGACCACCCAGACGGTAAAGCCCATGCCGGTTCTGCTATCATTGTCCACCAATCCCTCTCTCATCATTTACTCCCACTTCCCACCTATGATTTCCTACAAGCCACATCCATAGTAATCAAGACTTTTTCCTTTCCGGTAACCCTCACATCTGCATATTGCCCTCCTAAACATTCCATTTCCAATTCTGAATTTGTATCCTTCCTGGATTCCTTAGGAAATCGTTTCATTCTGGGTGCAGACTTAAACGCCAAGCATCAGCAGTGGGGTTCCAGAACCACGAATTCTCGGGGACAAAATTTGCTGTCTGCACTCAACTCCCGAAATTTTAATATCCTGCCTCCTGACTCCCCTACCTACTGGCCAACCGATCCTAACCGCAATCCTGACATCCTCGACTTCTTTATCCACAGCGGATTAGGCTCTCTCAACTTGTCTTTAACTCGCCTTGATGAACTATCCTCAGACCATAGTCCACTGATCCTAAAAGTATCTCTCACTCCAATTCCAAAACCCATTCCACCATCATTCATCCGAGGCCCTGTCAACTGGAACCTTTTCCGCCAAATCCTGACCGATAATATTGACCTCAGAGTAACCCTCAAAACCCAAGATGACCTAGATAATTCCGTCTATTCCTTTACCACCGCCATCCAACAAGCTGTCTGGACTGCTTCCTCTCCTAAACACTCCAATATAAATCCAGACCAAAATCATTTTCCACAACCTATTATAGACCTTATCCACACCAAACGCCGAGCAAGATCATTATGGCAGCGCACCCGACACCCAACAGATCGCCGCTCCTATAACTTCTATTGTAGACAATTGAAGAGGGAGTTGGCGAACTTCCGTTCCCAGTCCTTTAATTCCTACCTCTCCTCTCTATCAGCTCGTGATAATTCCCTGTGGAATGTCACGAAAAAGATCCTAAAATACCATCATGTTTCCCATCCTCTCCGACGTGGTGATGACTCCTGGGCTGCGTCTGATGAAGATAAAGCCGAGGAATTCGCCACACACCTCTCCAAAGTATTCACTCCTCACCCGGAATCCCACATCAATCACACCGCAAAAGTGCAAGACTTTCTTATGTCACCGATTCCACTTTCCCTACCTCCTAAAGCTATTAATCCCTCTGAGGTCAAATATCTTCTCCAAAAACTGACTCTCCGTAAATCTCCTGGACACGATCTCCTTACTCCCCAGATCCTCCGACAACTTCCCCAGAAAGCCATTATTTTTCTTACTTATATTTATAACTGCATCCTCCGCACCACCTATTTTCCTCTGTTATGGAAACATTCCACCATCATCCTTTTTTTAAAACCAGGTAAACCTTCCAACAACACTTCATCCTACAGGCCTATTAGTCTACTCCCCATCCTCTCAAAAATCTTCGAAAGGCTTCTTCTTAAACGTATCCTACCCATATTAGAATCTCAAAATCTTCCTTCCCATCAGTTTGGATTCCGTCCTCAGCATTCCACAGTTCAACAGGGGCTCCGAGTTGTAGACCATATTTCCTCAGCTCTTGAATGCAAAGAGTATTGTTCTGGTGCGTTTCTGGACATTGCGCAAGCTTTTGACCGGGTATGGCACACTGGATTACTCTTCAAGCTGAAAACCCATTTACCCCAGTCCCTATACCTCATTATCCGATCCTATCTCTCGAACCGTTCCTTCCGAGTTCGCTGTGGTGAAGAATTTTCTAACCTTTATCCCGTTGAGGCCGGTGTTCCTCAAGGCAGCGTCTTGGGACCCATCCTCTACATCCTTTACACTGCTGATATTCCTACACATCCTGATACCTTTCTGGCAACTTTTGCAGACGACACCGCCATCCTATCATCCAGTTCCAATCCTGAAACAGCATCCTTAAACCTTCAGAGACACCTTTTCCTTATCGAACACTGGTGTAATAACTGGCGTGTAAAGGTGAACGAAGCCAAATGTAAACACATAACCTTTACTCTTAGACGAAAATCCTGTCCGCCAGTTTATTTCAACTCATTACCGATTCCTCTCTCAGATACAGTCCGGTATCTTGGCTTACTGTTAGACAAAAGATTGACTTGGAACCCACATACAAGACTTAAAAGACAAGAACTCAACCGACGATTCGGACAGTTATACCGACTACTCAACAGAAAATCTGAACTTACAGTTGAAAACAAATTATTAATTTACAAGACAATACTGAAGCCCATCTGGACCTACGGACTTGAACTGTGGGGGACAGCTAAACGTTCTAACATCAAACGCATTCAATCCTTTCAATCCAAAGTCCTCCGTACAATAGTAAATGCTCCTTATTATGTCTCCAATTATACCTTGCACCACGACCTTAATGTTCCATTTATTTCAGACCTAATTCCATCCAAATTTTCCAAATTCCACCAGAACCTCATTCATCATCCTAATCCTTTAGCTCAATCCCTATCCAGCTCCACTCATCCATACAACCCACCTAGAAGGTTGAAACGGCAGTGGCCCCGCGACCTTTTGTAAATATATTGGAGTTCTAGCACTGGCTAGATTCTCCACTCAATGTGATGTATGTATGAGTGTGTGTATGTGTATATAGGTATAAGTGAATTATTGACTTTTGTATTGATTCATTATTGTGTATATATTTTATTGTAATTTTATGTTGTGTAAATATTGTATGAATGTAGTATGTTTGATATCATTCAGCAATACTATTAATGTCCAAATTGGGACAGATTGTAAAATTTTCTCAATAAAAATTGTTATTACTAAAAAAAAAAATAAGATACACATTACTTATTATAACAGGCTTTTCAGCTATTGGCATGTTCTTTTAATAGTCTATTACCGCGTCCAATCAGTTTATTATGAAAACGAGATTAGAGAGAGTTCTTATATTTTATATTTTATTCAACATTGAATATATATATATATATATATATCAGTTATTTTAAGTCCGTATGCAGGGTTTTGTTTTTACGTACTAAGGAGTCATAATTTTTAATTGTTTTTAATTTTTAAATGTTTGCAGTATTTGTATGTCAGTCTTTTTAGGCGATCCATAAATATGTGAAGTAGAAGCCCACACGGGTTCAAGTAGGTAAGTGTATGTATTCAGTTTCTGGCTAATTTATTGTTTTGATGAATTAGACTGAAGAGAGTATATTACTTTTATCGCTGGTTGAGAGTCATTCGTTTCATCATTCAAGAAAAAATAAATAAAAAAATAAGAATGTAATGAATTCACAATAAATGGATATATAGCAGCTAAATATTGATATATTACTTGTAAGGTACAACATACATAGGTGAAAAATATAGAATTCCTAACATGCTGATGGCTTTTTAATTTATTTAACTCTTTTAAGGATGATTTGTAATTATACTGGGCTAAGAATAATGTAAATTTTGTATTTGTTTATAATACATTGAATTAATCCCAAAGAAAGATGAATGCTTACTCAAACTTTAAGACTCCAAGATTCAATGCCGAAAAAGTTGCTCGTGTTGGATACAAACTCTGAAGCCAACTTGTCAATAACGATTACTTATAATAGCCCTTAATTAACACGGATAAAATTTATTCAATTTTTCAAAACCCTGTTGAAAAGAACTTTCTTTTAACTTGCTAAAACGGAGGAGGGAGGGAGAAATGTTCAATTGAAAATGATTAATTGCTTAAGTTTAGGCTAAACAAAGTGAGAAATCGCTTTAGTTGTTCTTTCTACTTCGGGCCAAGGCAGAAGACCTTTTTTCCAGGGAACATTTATAGAAAATATAATTCCTGAAATACGACTTTTTTTTTTAAGACCTCCTTTCATAAAACTGCGATAAATTTCCAATTCCCATTTAATTTCCCTATCAGTGAATCACAAAAGAAGCTGTTATGTATTAATAACCCATCTTCCCAGTCATTGGAATTTACTATGATCTGCAATAAACCGGTAGATAGTCCTCTTTTTTTTTTTATAGCTATCGTAAAGTGGTATATGAAGGGAAAGCAATAAAACGAAGTAGGCATTACAAAGGCATGCTAACCTTTGTGACTGTACTTGTGTACAAGGGTACTCACTTTCATTGGTGTTTATTATGTACTATGTTTAATAGCCTTTGAGCATAGTTATAATAATAAAATAACACATAATGACTACTGTTATATATTTTTTTATCTTAATATATCGTAAACAGTATTTCCTGGGAGTATTCTTATTTCGCAACTTCAATACCAAAAAGTAATCCCTATATTCATGACCTTTACATCTCTTGTTCTTCGGTAAATTCATTTAACACATCTCAGTCCGCTATCCATTATTTTCTTTTTCATCGAACATAATCCTTTGAAAAATCATTTACTTTGCTTAACACTTGGTTCTGGAATCCTATATCTACCACTATACGCAAAGCATCTTCTTTAACCTCATTGAAAAACAAATTATTCCTTCATCTCCTTGATCATCATCATCAACAATCATCCGATTTGTTGTATACAAAAGTTAGAATAATGGTCATATTCCATTCTTAAATGAGGACCACTACTAATAGGTCAACAAACATTTTTTTATTTCTATGATTTTATGATATTATTGAGAAGTACAATCATAATATCTCTTCATAGACATATGCATATTATTATATAAACTATATATATATATATATATATATATATATATATATATATATATATATATATATATATATATATATATATATAAATATATATACTATTATCGTTGTATTTATCCGCACACAAGACTGAATCCGCACTACAAGACTGAAACGACAAGAAACTGTCCAACGCTTTCGCTTACTTCAACACTTACTGGACAGACGCTCCAACCTTCCACTTAAATACAAAAGGATCATCTATATTACTATCATAAGGCCTATCTGGACGTACGGAGTTGAGCTTTGGGGCTCTACTAAACCATCAAATTCTTCCCGTATTCAATCCCTACAATCCAAAATCCTTCGAAAAATCCTCAATACTCCTTACTTTGTCACCAACAAACTCATCCATAAAAACTTTAATGTCCCATATGTTGCTGATTTGGCCCGTACGAGGTATCATTCCTTCCATGACAAACTCCACTCCCACATTAACCCACTAGTTTCAATCCTTGCTTCCTCTACCATTCCTGGCAATCCTCCGAGGCGTCTGAAAGGAAGATGGCCTCGAGACCTTCTAGTGTAGATTACCTAGTGGAGTGTTGCCAATGGGCATATTGTCTTCATGTCTATGTATATTATCTATATTATGAGCCAATTTACTTGATGTATTTACTAATACAGTTGTAAGTTTAAATAAATTAATAAATAAAAAAAAATAAACTATTATTCTTAGGGGACTGAAGGTCCTAGAATAAAATTTACTTTTCTTTCTTCTGTTTTTATTCACATCTGAGATGCAGTTGACAATTAGTGAAGTGAGGTAAGGTTTTGATGTTGCATGATTGGTAGGATGAAGAAAAGATGCTCAGTGACACCTTATCCTTGATTTCTATTACGCAATTATGTTAGGAGGTCCCTCATCCAACTTCTTTTCAACCTTCTTCGAGTTTTGCGAGGCACGTTAGTATTGGAAAAGTTCGGATTTACGCATTCCTTTATCAATGTATTTAGTGGAAAGGGTCCGAATATGTTCGTTGACTGTTATATGAAGTCTGTCTGTATTTAGAGTAATGTAGTAAACGTACGATAAAGAAATTCTCGTCAAACCAAACAAGAAATATATATTATCACAATGAGAAATCTAGGGTTAAAAATGTGTCCTGAGATACTTTAAAACAAACGAATTAGTTTAATGAACCCTCAAAGTGATATATTGTTAACATCAAAGAAGGTTCACTTCTAACCAACTCTTAAGCCACTAACTAATTATATTAAAATTAATTTAATATAATTACTCAACATTTTCCTGGTTTAGCTTTCAGTAAGGCTGGTATGTGAACATAGTTTATGTAACCTCATTGTTCATCGTTAAAAACTTGCGTTTCTTATAATAACGTTAACTACTTTGGCTCGATACTTATTATAAAGTTACATAGATATAAAAAACCGAATTTAATTGGCCACCGATTCTGTGTTGGCAATGTATTATATCAGTAAAGAACTTCAAATATAAAATTTAAAGTCCCCATAAAAATAAGTAAATATACAATATGAACTAATTTTATATCTAACTATAGGAGAAATAAGCTAAACTTTTTTAGGTAATTTTTTTTTCTGGAATATAAGAAATATAATTTAAAAGTATAATCAACCTTTGCCAAGCTTAAAACTAAAAAAAAAAAGGAAATTATCTTATACATAAACTTCCACAATCAAATGATGAGTAAAGAAAAACGGATAAAACTGATTTTTGTATATAATTTTAAAATACACTAGCTGTGTCACGCAGCTTTGCTCGCGAATATTGCATTTCGTTTTAATTTATGTGAGTTTATGGTGAGATTGGCTATAATAAATATCAACTATCAGCTAGTCGTTGTTATCATTTAAAGCCCGATCTTGACTTCTTCCGGTTATACCCATAATCACTTAATATGTAAAAATAATCGTCACAAACCATTTTTAAAAAATAAATAACAATTGAATATATTTTCATAGGAACCTACACTCGAATCAGATATGAATCGCAATATGTTTAAAAGGGTCGGTCACCTTTATGTAGTGACCAGCCAGGTGCCCTTAAGATTTTTTAATGAGAGTAAAAAACAACCTTAGTTATGCCCTCCTTCGAAGGGGACGTAAAATGGTGGTCCCAAGCCTTTGCGATTCCATGAACTCGTTAAAGATCTCTACCCTAACTAAACTTGGAGAGGAAAAAATTAGTCATCATACGATTAACCATAGTAGTATAAAAGTGACGTTAAACGAACAGATAACAACAGTAATATGCTTAAATATATTTGTTATAAAATCTTTGTACCTTTTCTGATACATATCAGATTAAGACAATTTTACTTTTAGGTTTTTCAACCACTTTTTGGGCGAAGATTTTCAAATCCTGCCTTATTGCACATCTAGACGGTAAGACGAACCTCCAGGAAAAATGTTAGCCTCACAACCATAGTAATTTTTTAGATACTATAAAATTGAGTGGTACATTCTTTTATAAATATAGACATACAGCTAGTAAAAGTCCTAAATATGCTTAAAATAAAAGTTCTGATTATTATACTCGAATAAATCAAAAGAAATAGTAATTTTTTAGTTTATTTAAATTTACAAATGTATATGCTTCAAGGTAATAACAATTAAAGTTGAAAATGACTCTTGAAATAAAATATGACAATAATACAGATAATAATATGGATTGATATAAATATTTCCGCGTTGTGTAACCTTCGACACTCCCCAGTAGCCTCATCTCTCTTCGGACCAAATATTTTAGTACCTTATTTTCTAAAATCTTTAGCCGTTTCCGTCCTTCAAAGTAAGCGACCACGTTTCACCGTCGGAAGAATAACAGTTTTATAAATTCTAACCGTTAAGTTTTTAGACAGAAGCTAACACGCATTTCCCGCGTTTAACCAGGACTTCATTTCCTCCTGGATTTTTTTTTTCGTTATCATTGAACCTAAATACTTAAATTTCTCTACGTGTTCTTCGATATATTCTAAAGCGACTTCGTCTGCATCAATTTCTGTTATTACGATTACTATTAAGAAGTTTTTAAAAGAATATATTTTAAAGTACTTCCGCGTAAATGACATTTTTAGTTTTATTTTCTTGTGGCAGAAGAACATATTGATTTTCTCCGCAACCCGATCTCGACGTAAATCTATTCCTACGTGTTTAAATGGAAACATATAAATTAACGGGAAATTTAATTATTTAAAAATAAAAGGTAAATCATTTGGAATCATTGGGAAGGGAGGTTATTTTTTCTCCCAAATTTTCCCCTTTTTTTCTCAGATTTTCGACTGATTCTTCGGTCCTATTGGTCGCAGCGTGATGTTATATAGCCTATAACCTTCCTCGATAAATGGACTATCAAACACAAAAAGAATTTTTCAATTCGAACCAGTAGTTTCTGAGATTAGCGCGTTCAAACAAACAAACAAACAAACTTTTCAGCTTTATAATATTAGTATAGTTTATTTGATGCGAAACACATGTTTCCATTAAAACTCAATATCATTATTCAACATTTTTACTTTCACTTACCTTTATATGAAATATATTGTAAGAGAAAGTTTCGAATTGGAGTTTTCACCGGAAATACACGTTTTATGATAACCTAAGTCTAAAAGACCTATCTTAAGTAAACCTGGATAGGCAAAACTTAGGAATCTCGCTGCACCGTCGGATTAAGTAACACAAAGTGACATTAAATGGATAAACAACAGCAAGATTTAATAAAAATGTTAAGTTCTTGGTAGCAAAACCTCAATAAATTGACTGTATAAAATGGGTACAAGAAATTATGAAATAGACTGAAAAAATTATGAATTTGATTGAAAAAATTATGAAATGGACTAAAAAAATTATGAATTCGACTGAAAAAATTATGAATTTGACTGAAATGATGTAGATTTCATTCTGATTGAAATAGTCTGACAGGATCTAAATGTCGATATATTTAATTGTCTTTCTCTTAGGAACCTTTACTTTTACAAATTATATAAAAGTAGGCATATCTTCTTATTAGGATTGATGAACAACTGCTAAATGTGTAACCTGATGCGAATTTGATGATCAGCGAAAGTAGAGAAGTGCAAACATATTTTTGTATTGCAATATTTGTGTTTTTGAACTATAGTAATATAGATGTATAATATAACGTTGGAAAGCTGAATATTTCAGAAAAGCTATTCTCTGATACACGGAATCGTTAAGGTTAATGAAGAGTGATGAAAATCCAATAAAACTAACTGGTTATTGAAGATAAAAAGAAACTCCCGGTCAAAAGTATTGCAACACTTGAATATATTTGAATTTTACAAAAAACGTTATTTCTTCATAATAAAGAAAAGTTCTGAAGTCTTTTTTAAACTATAAATCAACAACTTCACTAAGACCGAATCTTTCTTTTGAGATAATCCCAAACGTGCTCGATAGGGTTAAGGTCAGGACTTCTTGTTGGCCAATCAATGGTGTGAATATTTGTAATGTTCAGGTATTCAGAAACACATCTTGCCTTGTGAGGACGAACATTATCATGCATGAGCAATGATTCAAAGCCTATAAATGGCAAAAAAGGCACTACATAATCTTGAAGAATCATTTCTACATACCTCAAAACATTCAAAACCCTAGTTGGATTGACACTGAGTAGTTGCGCGCCTCCATAGATATTCCATCCCAGCACATGATAGAACCCCCTCCAAATAGCTCAGTTTCTAACTTGCAGCACTGACGATACCGTTCTCCAGCCCTTCTCCAAACTCTTTCACGGCCAACTTGGATGTTAAGGGCCAATCTCGTCTCATCAGTGAATACAACTTTTTTCCATTCCTTAACAGTCCAAGATTGGTGTTTCCTTGGAAATCTTAATCTTTTTACACAGTAAGAAGAGGACCTTTCACTGGCCTTCTTGACTTAAGGTTTGACTCTCTCAGTCTTCTAATGACCGTTGACTCAAGTTTTTAATGGAAGATGCAGTAAAATTACGCTTGTATTTTAAGTGCTTCTATTTTAATGAAGCGGTCATCTATCCAGTCTCCCTGTACCTTTTAATGGTCCTTGAAACGGTAGAATAGTGAATCCCAAGTCGCTTCTTAATGTAACGTAATGATTTGCCTTCTTCATAGAGATTGATGATTCTGACCGAATTATCGTGACTTAAACGATTCATTGTGAATGAAATTAATTGTTTTAACAAGGCTTAAGAGAAAAGAGAGAACAGACTTTAGGCAAACGAAAGATAAACATGGACTAAAAGGAAATTTGAAACGAAAGAAACAAAATCCCACCGTTTGTTGGTAAACAGTGAATAAAAATAATATGTCTAATCCCTAATATCTCTCATTTAATAAATAATATCACTATAAATATAAACAAAGTCTGGATTGAGGTAAAAACCAAGAAAATCTCAAGAATTATAGGTTTTTCAATACTTTTGACGGTGAATGTATAATTGATTATTTTAAAAAACACGTGTTTCTATTGAAATTCGATTTAGTTAATTATTTAACAACTTATTTCTATCTCTAAATGTATTTTAAAATTCTTAAACTGATTTAAACAACGGGGGTAAGTGAAAGTCGTGTGTTGTTTTTTTAACTCTAAATTAAATTAAAAGTTCTTATATTAACAATTTAGGTAAGCAAAAGTCGTTTGTTGCGCGCACCAGATATTTTTCCTTTTCATTCTGGCTTGCTCGCTGAAGGGAAGATGGAAAGATAAGCGAACAATCTGTGGCCTAAATAAAGGAGGCGTCAATAAATGAAGGTGGGCCTAAGAATTTGAGGCTCTTAGCTTCTTTCAAGACCCGGAGGCGATGAAATGAAAGATTGTATACGGAGGGAAGATTGATGGTCTGCCGAGCGACCATTAGAGCGTCCTCTCTCAGCCTCCTCCATATATATCCCTGCTGTCCTCTTCTCTATCTCTAATACACTTGCGACAAAATACAACCTGTACAATTTAATAAAACATAAATTTAATTAAAATTGTCTTATTAAAATATTAATGCGCGGGGAATACAATTTCATATATTTGTTTATAGATTTCCTTTTTACTCTCACATACATATGCATGAAAAATGAAGTAAGGAAAAGTATTACGATCGTGAAAATTTTCGAATACAAGTTCTGAACGGATATACACGTTTAAAGAGTACCCTGCGTCCAAATAACCAAGTCACGAAAAAAAAAGAAAACTATCCATCTGAGATGTTACAGCAGCTTTTTCATTAAAATCGGCTAACCAGTAGAACCACTTGCACCACCATACATTCTGCACCTATATACGATTTTCTCAAAAACGGCTGGAACGATTATGATTGACCTCGCTATTTCGATGTACAATTTAGTGGGCTTTAATATCATGTAGGTTACATTCTGATTGAAGTAGTCTTGACAGGGCTTAAATGCCAATATTTTAAATTTTTTTCTGCTATAGTAGCTTACATTTTTAGATTCTATAAAAATAACAATATATTTTTAGCATTAATAAAAAACGGATAAATATATAATTTGAAAAAATACGACCAATTAAAGGATAAATAAGCAAAAATATTTTCTCATGCAATTTTTATGTTTTTTAACTAAAGATTTTACACACGACTTTCACTTACCTTCGTTGTTAAAATCTACGACAATCAGTTAGTTTTATCGGTTTTTTCATAACTCTCATTTAACTTTTAATTTCTAAGATCTTTAGCTCTACTTTTAATATTCAAAATCACAAAAATCGCATGTAAAAATATTTTTGCTTATTTCTCCTTTAGTTGTATATCGTATTTATTTAAATTTTATATTTATCCGCTTTTTATTAATGATAAAAATATGATATGGTTATTTTTATAGAATCTACAAAATTTAAGGTACTGCTGGAGAAAATTTAAAATATCGGCATTTAAGCCCTGTCAAGACTATTTCAATCACAATGAAACCTTTTATTTACGTCCATTTTTAAAATCGATCAAAGAGTTTTCAAATACAGTAAGAGATAAAAATTAGTGAAGCTATTAAAGAATTAATTAAATTGAATTTAAATAAAAACATGTGTTTTATTAAAAAATCTATTATATTATCATCTAAAATAATCAGTTAGTTTTATCTTCATTTTTTCACTCTCTATTAACTTTTAAAAGCTTTTGTATGAGATAATATTTTTTCTAAAATCTATAGCTTTCCAGCGGTATATCATACATGTATATTACAGCTCTGATGTTCAAAAACAAAAAATTGCATTAAAAAAATATTTTTTTCTATTTTCTCCTTTAGTTGGGTATCAAAATTATTCAATTTATATATTTACCTGTTTTTCATCAATGGTAACAAGATAATATAGTTATTTTTATAGAATCAACAAAATTAAAGGTACTTGATAGAAAGAAAACTTAAAATATTGGCATTTAAGCCCTGTCAGACTATTTAAATCAGAATGAAACCTAAATGATATTAAAGTCCATTAAATTTTACAACGATTTAGCGATTTTAATCAAAATCCTTAGAGCCGTTTTTCTTTTTTCGTAATATTGTAAATTTATACATATCTTATATAGAGGAGGCCAAATGCATTTGTATTTTCCTGAAGATAAATTAACATATAAATAGTAAAAAAAAAAAAACTCCTTGGCAATGACTTGAGAGAACTCACTCCCAATAAGAAAGTAATATGCAATATCTCACAACAGTCTGACACTCGTAGTCTCTAGGAAGGCTTACAATGCGCCTAGGTAATAGGGATCAATGTTGTTGTTTTTTTTTCCATAGCTTTTCTTGGAAGCTACATGTTGGATGCATAACTTAGTAGCCTTGTAGCAACATTAGAGGTAATATACCGGTTCTGTCATATATCTTCGGTTCGGCATGATGGAGGCGCCAATTTCCCGCCCAAACCCATAGCCTCTCCTTCAAGTTTTTTACTAGCTTTTTTCTATACAAATTCTTAAAAATCTTGTGCGCATAACACCGTTTTAAAAATTAATTTAAGAAATTAAAAAAAAAAAAAAATTACAATTCAGACTGCCGATAGAAGTGAAGAATATTTGTTTAAATTCACGATTTGCGCTGGAAAAAATTGAAGCTTTTATCCCTGCCAAAAATCGCATAGCGCGCCAAAAGAAATTATAACTTCAAAATTAGAGATTCAAAAAGGTAATTATATTGAGTTCCGATAGAAATATGTTTTTCATCAAATAATATATTATATTATTGTCAGGAACAATCAGTTAGTTTTATTCGTTTTTTGTCACTCTCCATTACAAATTTTTATATAACAAAATATTTTTTTCTGAAATCTTTGGTTTTCTAACAATATGCTATACGTCCATATACTGTTCTTATTATAAAAAAAATACATAAATAAATATTTTTGCTCATTTCTCCTTTAATTTGTTATCTAATTCGTTCAACTTGAATATTTAGCTGTTCTTTAGCAAAGGTAATCACATGATATGGTTAACATTTTTAAATCTACAAAAATTTAAAGGTACTATAAGAAAAACAAATCTTGAGAACAAAGCTTGAGAATCATTTCTAGCCTCCCTTGTCATAGCGCGCTAAGGGTTTCAGTTTATATTAATTTTTGTGAATTTTTTAAACCGTTTTCTTGGCTACTTAGGTAATGGGTTATAAGGACCAAAATTATATAAAACACTTTTATCATCGTCCTTGTTTTTGTTTCGTCCTTAAATACGCAAAATTGCCGGAGTTTTTGTTTGTTGTTTTTAAAGAAAACTTTATTTCAACAGAGAAGAGAATTTAATAACTCCGGAATCAGCTTAGTCTCAATGGCCAAGCTTATTTCTCTTAAACATATCGTATTGATAGGTAGATTTTATTAGTTTAATTATTTTTCACTCAGTCCCTTTTGAGATATTTCCGTGTAAACATCGCGAAAAATGAATTTTAGCCAATTTTGAAAATTCATATACAAAAAAGGACAATACTATCAAGATCGAAATTTTTCAGCAAGTAGGACTATGACTAAGCTATATAAGAAAACGTAAATAAAATTAGGAGAGTCTATTTTCCTCCATATACATTAATCGCGTCAAAACTCTCGTTTTTTATTCATTTCCTGAAATTATTAAAACAACATTCTTCGTGAGTTTTTGTTTTGATATGATATCTATAATATTTTAAGAAGTAAAATGATTTACACCCACGAAACTGACTTAAAATGGCTGCAACACTAAAAGTATTGGCCAGATTTTTACTTTCACTTACTATATAAGGGAAAGTATTGCGATCGTGAAAATTTTCGAATCCAGTTGTCAACGGAAATACACATTTTAGGGTCTCCTGAGTCCAAATAACCAAGTCCCGCAAAAAGGTCTGTGTGTGTGCGTGTGTGTAACTCACGGGCGGAAACGGAAAGTCCAATGAAACTGCAATTTCATATTTAAGACAACTATACGCCCGAGACGTTACAAAACCTTTTTTTATCAAAATGAGCTTACCAGAAGAGGCACTTTATACCATGCATTTTGCACCTTTTGTCAATTATCTTGAAAACGGTTCCGACGATTTTGATTAAACTCGCTTTATCTATGTAAAATTTAATGGGCTTTAATATCAGGTAGGTTTTATTTGGATAAAAATGGTCTGACAGGGCTTAAATGCCGATATTTTAAATTTTCTTCTCTAAAAGTACCTTTAATTTTGTTGATCCTTTAAAAATAACTATATTATCTTGTTAACACTGATAAAAAAAATTTAAATATATAATTTGAATGAATTTGATACCCAACTACAGGAGAAAACAAAAAAAAAATTTTTTTAATGCAATGTTTCGTTTTTGAACTTAACGTTTTTGAAAACTTTCATTCTGATTAGAATAGTCTGATGAGGTGTAAATGCCGATATTTTCTTCCTCTAAACTATCTTTAATTTTGTAGATTCTGTAAAGAGAACCATATTATCTGGTTACTGTTGATAAAAAATAGTTTAATATATAAGTTGAACGAATTAGATGACCAAATTAAGGAGAAAACTTAAACAATACTGTTTTATTTTTGAACATAAGAACAGTAATATACATGTATGATACACCGTTGGAAAGCTAAAGATTTTAGAAAAAATATTATCTTATATACAAGCTTTTAAAAGTTAATAGAGAGTAATAAAAATCCGATAAAACTAAGTAATTGTTTTAGATAATAATATAATAGATTTTTTAATAAAACACATGTTTCTATAGAACTTCAATTTAATTAATTCTTTAATAGTTTCACGTATTTTTATCTCTTACTGTATTCGAATATTCTTTCATTGATTTTAAAAATGGGGTTAAGTGAAAGGCTTGTGTTGCCCGCACCAGATTTTTTTTTCACTTATGGTTATATATTCACTTAAGGATATAGAATAACTGGCCGAAAAATCAAGAGAACCAAAAACGTCCAGCTGCAAGGTCTGGAAGATTTCGAATGAAATGACTCATATTTATTTAAAACAGAGAAATTTGTTCTTCTGCACGTTGATGAAAGCTTAATTGAGACGTTGATTTCCAAAAGGTACTAAAGGACATTTTTTACGAAATTGATTTTTTTACATATTTGTATTCTCATCATTTAGTTTTATCTAAATATTCTATTTTATGTTATCTACTGAATTCTCAAGTCCTTAAAAAACGCGATTTAGAAATGCGGTCATTTTCTAAAAGTACTAATTACGCATTTATTTTCCTTCCAAATCATTCTAAAAAAAATCATTTCATAACTTTAATATGATGTTATTATTATAGTAAAAAAATAATTCTAAATTTTAAGGTAAAAAGACCCAAATTAGGTAGTTTAATAATACAGTAATGAGAGATTTTCGCGCTTCCTGTAAAATTTCCTAGAATGGATATAGTACCTTTTGGAAATCAACGTCTCAATTATAGAAATGTGAGGAGTTTTGGAGCGATAAATTTCTAGATTATTTCTTCCGTTTAATTAATATTATATTACGTTTAGCTTTATTATATTAGATTTCATAAAATGAATAGGTACATCCTCTAAGTGGCAAATATTTGTTGATTCGTTATCTGATTCTTTTAGTTTGTTAGTGGAAGTAGTCCAGTTAGTTTGCCACTTGTTTATAATGCCCTGCTTACATTGCCTCTTCCAATCTTCTGCTGTTGTAATGTTTGTCCCTGGTTCATTCAGTCCAGCCTTGTTGGCTTCTCTAACGGCTACTTCGTTACTTACAATGTGGTTAATACCGCAATGTGATGGGAACCAAGCAAGTAGGACTGTTTTACCCAATGGTCCATGCAATTGCCAAATTCAATCATTTATTTACCTTACTAGAGAATTTTCTTTATTTGGTGTCAGAAATTGCTTTTAATGAACTTAATGAGTCCGTCACTAAGAGTAATTACTTGGAATTTATAGACTTAATTTGTTCTAAGACCTGAGATTAAATTGTTTCTCTAACCACAGCCTAGCATCCGTAAATGTTATAGAAAAATTATTATATTACTTTCACATACCTATGTATGAAATATATAGTAAGGAGAAGTATCGGGATCGTGAAAATTTTGTATCCAAATGAACAAGTCCAACAATAAGGTGCGTGGGTATGAGTGGGTCCGTATGTGGTAAGCCTAGCGCGAAAATGAAAATTTGTATGAAACTGAAATTTCATATTTGAGACACCTATAGGCCTGAGATGTTACAGCCGATTTTCCGATGACCGAAAGATCTACTTTATACTCGTACCATAAATTTTGTACATTATTACAACTTTCTCAAAAACAGCTCTAACGATTTTGATTAAACTCTCTATATGGATGTAAAATTTAATGGGCTTTAATATGATGTAGGTTTCATTCTGATAGTCTGACAGGGCATAAATTCCGATAGCTTAAATTTTCTTCCTCTGAAGTACCTTTATTTTGTACATTAGAATAAATTACAACTGTAATAACAATTTTTATTGAGAAAATTTTACAATCTGTCCCAATTTGGACATTAATAGTATTGCTGAATGATATCAAACATACTACATTCATACAATATTTACACAACATAAAATTACAATAAAATATGTACACAATAATGAATCAATACAAAAGTCAATAATTCACTTATACCTATATACACATACACACACTCATACATACATCACAATGAGTGGAGAATCTAGCCAGTGCTAGAACTCCAATATATAAATTAATTAAATTAATAAATTAAACTTTTCATCTTGTTAGCAGAGGTAAAAAAACGGTATAATACATAAACTAAACAAATTTGATATCCAAGGAAAGGAGAAAAGAGCAAAAATATTTTTTTTATGCAATATATCTGTTTTGGAACATAAAAATAATAATATAGATGTATAATATACCGTAGGAAAGCTAAATATTTTAGAAAAAATATCACCAGTATACACATAATTGTAAAAGTTAACGGATAGTGATGATACGCCGATAAAACTAACTGATTGTCGTAGATAATAATATAATAGATAATTAATAAAACACATGTTTCTAATAAAATTCAATTAATATAATTCCTTAACAATTTATTTTCATCAAATTCGTGTGTTGCGCGCACTAGATTTTTAAACTGAAGAACAGTAATATAGATGTATACAATACCATAATGGAAAGCTAAAGTTTTTAGAAAAAAATATATGTTATACATCCTAGGACTCCATCTTGATAAACGTCTTACATGGAATCCTCACACGTGACTAAAACGACAAGAGACTGCCCGTAGATACCGATTACTACAACACTTACTCGACAAACGTTCAAAACTTCCAATTCATTACAAAAAGCTCATTTATGTTACCGTCATCAGACCCATCTGGACATATGGAATCGAGCTTTGGGCTCTACAAAGCCATCTAATTCCTCCCGTATCCAATCCTTACAATTCAAAATCCTTCGCAAAATCCTAAATGCTCCTTATTTCGTCAAATAAAATAATCCATAACGACCTTAATATCCCATTTGTTACAGACCTTTCTCGTACCAGATATACCACTATTAATTCCAAACTCCCAGTCCAAATAAATCCTCTTGTCCGCAACCTATCAACCTCACATATTCCTGACAACCCTCCTAGGCGATTGAAAAGAAGATGGCCTCGGGATCTACTTACTTAAATAAATATCGAAGTTCTACCGCTGGGTAGTTTCTCCACAAGCCTTTCACGCCCTTTATTCTAATTCAACAGTTTTACATATTGTATTTAAGTTAATACAGTTGTAAAATTCAATAAAATATGAATAAAAAAAAAAAAAGTGTTATACATAAACTTGTAGAAGTAAATGAGAAGGATGAAAAACCAATATAAGTAACCGTTATAATATTATTTAATAAAACAAATGTTTTATCAAAATTCAAATTAATTACTTTTTTTTAAAATTTTGTCATTTCTAACTGTGATTGATAATGCTTAAATCGATTTTAACATCGGAGGTAAGTGAAAAGGTGCTCGACCAAGAATATTTTAATGATTTATTGCCTGAATATTATTTTTTCATTCTCCATTCGAAATAACAATTATACCTTAATCTGTTTGATTTAATTGCCACTTCTAACAGGGCCAGCTCCCCCGAATAAGGTCGGTTCGGCACATCATTAATGCACATTGCGTACAACAATGGGTTGAGTGTACTTCCTGCGAAACTCCAGCTTTAATTGGTGCTATGCAATTGGCCGCGTTGGCAAACTGTGCGTATCATACACTGTTCCTCCGAAATAATTATTATTTACTGGTCGTATTGGTGAGATGATGGAATTTTAGAAAATTATAGCATTTAAAATCAAAATTTTAAAAACTACGAAATCATCGTTCCATGGATACAAACGAAAATAATTTAATATTGGCATCAGAAGAAGAATTTGTGTTCTTTTACTAGTTCTAAACATACTTTCAAGCATTATTTTTAATTTAGACGAGTTATTATTCAATCCATGGAATACGAACTTTATCCAAATAGGCAGTATACTTTCAAAAGAAGAGAAATATTTAGAGAATTGTATTTTTGATTTTTTTGAAAGCTAAACGAGATATACGCTTAAATCATGTTTAGTTTTTTATAGAAATGAGGAAAATCTTGCTATGTTCATTTAGGAGTACAGAAGCATTTTATTTCTTCAATTTAGAATGTATCGGTAACTATAAAAAAATGTATTAAAAGAATCATTTCTATACATATAAAATGATAACGGGATTTTGTTTCTGTGAACTCTTTCTAAAGCACAAGACTGATTTTGATACAGTTTTCAACATCATTTTTGAGCGGCGTGGTCTAGTGGATAGAGCACTAGTCTACAGTTATCTAGGTCCTGGGTTCGAATCCCGCCTGTGGCAGAATATTATTTACTCTGTGAATTCAGTCGAGGGGCGACCCTAGCTTATGGAGATTCCTTCGAGGGCAGACCCAGCCCATAAAGTAGGTATAAAAAAAATGGGGAAAAAATCTGGCGCTGAGTTTGATCTCAGCCTACTTACCTCGTTGCACTGTCGTTGGCCTAAAAACAGTACGAATCTCTATTTGTACTGAGCCCAAGACCCTTCATGGGTTGTAGTGGTACAAGTTTTTTTTTTTTTTTTTTTTTTCAACTTCAATTAAGGCGTTATTTACAGAAGGGTTGTAAGTAAAATACATTGCAATTTAGATTTCCTTTAAATTTCCTTTAGATTTCCTTAAACCAAGTCATCAAAAACATTATTCTGAAATATAAGCAGTAACATAGACGTATTATATACCGTTGGAAAGCGCAAGAATTTAGAAAAGTCAATATGCAAAAAAAGAAATTGAACAAGCTAATATAATTTTTCGTAAGCCCATCAAATTATGAACATATGTTATTGCAAAATGGGAAGGTTATAATTTTTTTTTAGAAACTAAATAAACTATAATAATTTTTCTATAACACACACACGGATGCTCCTGAAAATAAATGCTGTTCAAAAAAACATAAGTGAGTTCAATCAAAATCGTTAGAGCCGTTCTTGAGAAAATCGTAAAACCGTACAAACTGTATACTAATAAAGTACCGGCCAACCAATTTTAGTGAAAATGTGCTGTAACATGTCAGACATAATTTGTCTCAAATATGAAATCTCAGTTTTATACAACTTTCTGTTTTTTTAGCTAGAATTATTAGAATCACACACGGACGGGTGGACACACCGACAAACAGAGATTTTTTGTAGTACTTAGTCATTTGGACTCAGAGGACGCTAAAACGTGCTTTCCGTTTAAAACTGAAATTCTAAAATTTTTAAGATCGCATTACTTCCCCTTACTTTAGATTTCACATATAGGTAAGTGAAAGTAAAAAATCTGGTGGGCACAACACACGAATTTCACTTACCTCAGTTGTTAAAATCAATTTAAATAGTTTTTATGAATTTTTAAATAAACTTAGAGATAAAATAAATTGTGAAAGAATTAATTACATTGAATTTCAATACAAATATGTGTTTTATTAAATAATCTATTGGATTATTATCTATGAAAAATCGCTAGTTTAACAGCGTTTCGTCTCTATACATTAACTTTTACAATTTCGTATAAGATAATATTTTTTTCTAAAATCCTTTCCTTTCCAACGGCATATCAAAGTCTATCCTTCAAAAATAATATTTCCGAAATCTCTCGACGTACCCTTTCAACCTTAAAGCGACTTTATTCCTCCGTCACCTATTCCCGCTTGAAACCCGAATACTCCTCGTTACCTCCCTAATATTTCTCCACTTCGACTATTGCTGTACGGTGTATGGTGGTGTGTCTGGGGATCTCGAGGTAAAAATAAAACAGCTTAATCAATTCCTTTGTCTGATTCATCTTCGGGGTCCCTAGATACACCTCTGTATCCCAATTTTATGGGCGAGTTGAAGTGGCTTAACCCTTCAATCGTCGCAAGTATTTCTTGCGTCATTCCTTTACCAAATTATCCAATTCCGCCGTCCATCATATATTTTTGACCTCCTACAGTTCAAATCCTTGTCCATCCCCGTTCTACACGCTCCAGGCCTTCATATTTATACAGTACGGCCCACAGAACTGCACATTTGACAGATCCTTTCTCATTCGATCTTCAATCCTTGAATTCTATACTTCTTCCATACGTCCCTCCAATTCTCTTTCTACCTTCAAATCCCGAATATTTGATCACTTATTGAACATCCAGGCTCAATAGAATCCAAATAAGCTTTTTATTTATTTTTTTTATTTTCATCTCATTTAAATATGTATATTTTATACCATTAATTATTAACTTGTTAATATTTAATTAATTTACTCTAAGACTCTAAAGCCCTTTTTTTTTGTACATTTTATTCTAAAGGGACATGTCCCAGAATAATAAAGAATTTATTTATTATTATTTATTTATATTATACTTACTAACGGTATAATATTTTTTCTTAGTTCTCCTTTAGTTTGTTATCAAATTCGTTCATGTTATATATTTAGAATTTTTTTTTAAAGATGATAACAATAAAAAAAATGGTTAATTTTTTGGAATATACAAAATTAAAGGTACTTCAGAGAAAGAAAAATTAAAATACCGGAATTAAAGCCCTGTCAGACTATTTCAATGATCATAAATCCCATATGATATTAAATTTTTACATCCATATTGAGAGTTTAATATAAATAGTTAGAGCCGTTTTTGAGAAAATTGTAAAAAAGGTGATAAATGCATAGTATAAAGTGGCTCATCTGGTTTGACTATTATGATGCAAAAGTCGCTGTAACATCTCAGGAATAAACACGTCTAAAATATGAAATTTCAGTTTTTTACAACGTTTCGTTTTTGCGCTAGACTTACCACCACACAGACCTTTTTTCGGAACTTGGTCATTTAGACTCAGGAGATCCTAAAAGGTGTATTTCATTTGAAAATTGGAATTCGAAAATTTTCACGATCGCAATACTTTCCCTTACTATATACTTCATATATAGATTAGTAAAAGTATAAAACGTAGATGGATAGGAAATATTTTGAAATTTCCTAGCTTAGGAATTGGATTAGTTGATACAAGAGCATACTAAGGTTATAAGTGAAGCTAATGGACAGGCAGTTGTGGTTTCCGATACCCGCCCATTACACCTCGATCCCAACACCAATGGACCATACTAAGCTACAGTCCCATGTTTTATCTCTCTTGTTCAGATATACTGTTATCGGAAGTTCAGGTAGTAACATTATCCATTAACTGAATGGTTTTAACTTGAGGTAGTTTTTTAAGAGAGCTAAATCTGAAATAATTAATAACAATGTTAGCGTCTTTTGGTTTATTATTTTCAATAATCAACCTCTGTAATCGACCAAAAAAAAAAAAAAAAATTCCCCTTGCTCAAAATTTGAGGGTTTACGTTTCTAGATGCGTAAAATCCGAATAACGAATAAAAAAAAATCCGTTTGCCCGCCGTCCGCGGCATAATATCTCCGAAACTACTGGACCGATTTTTTTTAAAATTAGCTACAAAAATACTAGTCTATTCAACGATGATCCTAACACCTAGACGTTGATATCAGCTGTTCATTTTTAAAATGGCGGCCGATTAAAAGGAATTTATTCAATAACTCAGTTGTTTTTGAAGATAGAAAAAAAAATTATTAGTGTTTTTTAACTAACAAAACGCGAATGATTATATTAAAGAGAAAAAAAAAAAGAAAAAAAATTGATATGTTACACATAAATACGTTCATAACTCAGTTATGTTTGACGATAGAGAAAAGTATGTATAGAGTTTTAGAATCAGTAAAGCGCGATAAACAAATAAAAAAAAAAGGAAAAATGAAAAAAATTGAAATCTCGCTTATATATACGCTTGTAACTACGTTTTTTTCGAAGATAGAAAAAAAAAATTCATTATTGTTTTCTAACCAGAAACCGCGAATAATTATATAAAAGAGAAAAAAAAAATTGGAAAATTGAAATCACGCTTATATATACGCTTGTAACTACGTTATTTTCGAAGATAGAAAAAAAAATTCATTATTGTTTTTTAACCTAAAAACGCGAATAATTATATAAAAGAGAAAAAAAATTGGAAAATTGAAATCTCGCTTATATATACGCTTGTAACTACGTTATTTTCGAAGATAGAAAAAAAAATTCATTATTGTTTTTTAACCTGAAAACCGCGAATAATTATATAAAAGAGAAAAAAAAATTGGAAAATTGAAATCACGCTTATATATACGCTTGTAACTACGTTATTTTCGAAGATAGAAAAAAAAATTCATTATTGTTTTTTAACCTAAAAACCGCGAATAATTATATAAAGAGAAAAAAAATTGGAAAATTGAAATCTCGCTTATATATACGCTTGTAACTACGTTATTTTCGAAGATAGAAAAAAAAATTCATTATTGTTTTTTAACCTGAAAACCGCGAATAATTATATAAAAGAGAAAAAAAAATTGGAAAATTGAAATCACGCTTATATATACGCTTGTAACTACGTTATTTTCGAAGATAGAAAAAAAAATTCATTATTGTTTTTTAACCTAAAAACCGCGAATAATTATATAAAAGAGAAAAAAAATTGGAAAATTGAAATCACGCTTATATATACGCTTGTAACTACGTTATTTTCGAATATAGAAAAAATTTCATTATTATTTTTTAATAATTATATAAAAGAGAAAAAAGAAAACAAAAAAATTGATATTTTTCGCATAAATACGCTTATACTCAGTTATTCCTGAAGATAGAGAAAAGTGTGTATAGATTTTTAGAATCAGTAAAGCGCGAAAAACAAAAGAAAAAAACGTATTACATGTCAATAATACAATAATTTAATAGCATCAAAACAATTATCTTGAACTAATGATTTATACACTCGTTAACGACAAACTAAACTTTGCCATTTACAAGTAGATAGCAAATGAGGATTCCAGGAGAGCCCCCAGTGCTATTCTTCAAAACAATTTTGAACCAAGTGAAAAAAGAATCATTGAATTTGGTTTACAAGTAGCTTAGATATTGCGTTTTGAAATCAGTGGTAGTGTTATGATATGATGATTTGAATTAGTGCTTTTCATATTACCTAATTGGCTATCAACAGCCATATAAACAGTTATACCCCAAATGGTTTGTTATTTGGAAATAATAAACCATTGAGTAATAATTTGCAGCGTTTTCATTTTAGGTAACCTATTAATAAGTTATGATATTTTTTTTTTTTTTTTTTTATGAATTTAAACAATGATTTATCTATGTCAGATAAAATCATAAGACTTCATATTTGTAATTCTCCAAAGGTTATTATCGCTGAGAGAGTTGGTGTATGAAGTTAATCTGTACTCTGTATTTTAAAAATGAATCTGTTTAAATCATATTCAGTTTTGAAGTCAAATAAAATAGCTATAACATTTTTACTAAGAATCTGTGTTCTACATGGAAAAATGAAATTTCAAAAAGACACTTCATTTAAATAATTTACCGTAAGTTTTGGAGCTGCCGAAGACAGGTATGTAACCAATCCATAAGTGTATATAAAGGTACATGGTTCGAAAACTGCAGGGTTTCTGTCGATAAATCCATACTATTTGCATATTCATGGGCTAATGGTTACACGACATCATCTTCTTGTATAAAAAAGAGTTCGGTAAGTCAGCTGTTATCATCACTGACTGGAAAAATTACATGAGGGAACTCTGTGCAACAAATATAGTCCAAATCCAATGAAGATCGGGGGACCAGGATTGGTAGTTGAGATCTTTTGGAGAAAATTATGGAATACGAAAACCGGTTTTTTAGTAGAAAATATCTGTTTTCTATGTATGAATAACACTTAAAAAAATTATGAAAATGACAAATGTAGCAGATTGATGAAAACACTTTTGCAAGCGGTTTGGTTCTTGGAATCATATCGGTCGATATGATTTCAAGAAACGGTGTGTTTTGTCTGCTGGATGAATTAATTTGGATTTTATATCAGTTTGTCTTCTGGTAAGCGGTAGTACTTTAATGTTTATTTGATCAGCAGGTCTCGAGGCCACCGTCTTTTCAGACGCCTCGGAGGATTATCGGGAATAGAAGTCGATGAGTGTATGCGGACAAGAGGGTTTGAAAGGGCGGGTAATTTGGAAAGAAAGGAGGTGTATCTTTTTTGGGCAATTTCTGCAACTATTGGGATATTTAGGTCTCTATGGATGAGTTTGTTGGTAACAAAGTAAGGAGCGTCGAGGATTTGTCGAAGGATTTTGAATTGCAAGGATTGGATGCGGGAGGAATTCGATGGTTTAGTGGACCCCCATAGCTCAATGCCATAAGTCCAAATAGGTCTAATAATTGTTGTGTAAATGAGTTTTTTTTAAGTAAAGAGGGAGTTTTGATCGTTTGTTGTTAAGTAAGTGTTTTAATAGTCGATATCTACGAGCAGTTTCTTGTCGTTTAAGTCTTGTATGAGAATTCCATGTGAGACGTTTGTCATGGTGAAGTCCAAGGTATCGTATTTGTTCTACAGTGATGAGTGGGGCATGATTAAAGGAAACAACGGGACAGGAAGTCATAGGTTTACGTCGTAGAGTGAAGGTGATTTGGTGGGATTTATTAGGATTTATTTTGATTCTCCAATTGTGACACCATTCTGCAATGGCGGATACATGGCTCTGTAGGATTTTGGAAGCAACGATAGGATCATTATTCACGGATAGCACACAGGTGTCATCAGCGTAAGTAGAGAAGACTGTGCTTGGATGGATAGGGATATCAGTTGTATACACTGTGTAGAGAATTGGGCCTAGAACATATTTTAATATTATAAAAATATACATTTTTATAATCAGGCTTTAAAAACAATTACGCCTAGTTCGGTTGCAAGTGAAAGGGTATTTCTATTTCAGGAAATTTTGTGAATAAACTAAGGACACAGCTAAATAACAAATCGATAGCATAATTGTCTTTGAAACTTAAATTGATTTTAATAAGTATGTATGCATAAACTTTTTTTACTCTTGTCTTTCGGCTTTGATTATAATTTACATTATATAATACACAGTTATATATTTTCTTATTGTTTTTAATAAGTATCCATCTGTAACTTAAAACATTGTTTTAAAAAACAATAATATGGTTATTATGATAATATATTGTTTTTATTTATTCGAAACCTTTGTTGAATAACTTGTTTCACTATTATAAACATATTTACATCTTTATCGTGAAAATTATGCATAAACAACGAATAATTATATTTGAAGTTATTTAATCCTGTTCAACTATAATTTCTTTGTTCTACTAAATTGCATAAAAATTATTACTGTCAATAAAATTGAACAGTAAATAATTTCAGTCTAAAACTCATTTTAATCACTCTAAATTTTCTGTTAAAATTTTTTGTACAAATTACAGAATATTCCAGTAAACATTTTTTTTAATAAAAATTCGAAACCGGTTAAAAACGGTTTTATAGGAAAATTACTATTCGAATACCGGTTTTCTAAAAGGTCGGTTTTTGTATAAACCCTACCTGGAATGTTTTGACTGTATGATATATACCAATGCCATCCATTCATGGAAAAAAAAAATAAAATAAAAAAATACCTGGAATGTTATATCCAACAAAGTGGGGTTTTAGAAGTGTTTGTGGGCAAAATAAAGATATATTTTTATATGCCGTTCCAGATAGCTCAGACTCACACTGAATGTATAAAGGCCTCAGTAAGGCGAGGAAGCATAATATTTTCTGACTGCTGGAGACGAAAGTACAATCTTAAAAAATTACCTGGAATGCAGTAGAGTCTTTATACAGTTAATCATTCTAGAATTTTTTTAGAAGAGAGAAATGCTTTATTTTATCAAAATTACAATAAAACAAAACAGTGCTGCCCAACTGTATTGGGTTGCTATCATCATACACAGCTTACTTATTAATCTTGATGGCATATGATATTGACCTGAAAAGTTATAAATTTACTTTTTCTATCAACAGATTTCTATGTTATGCCTTATAATTTGTAATATAGTCTATAATCCAAAGCAAAATCCAAGCATAAAAAAAAAAAGAAAAAAAAGAAACGAGATTTGAAAATGCGCACCTAAAGGACCAACAGTATCAAAGAATCAATGACAAAATTTAAACAAAAAGATAAGACAAATAAAGAAAAACATAAATATAAGTAAATATATAAAGGTTAGGTAAAAATCTTAACCCAACTAATATCCGTATAGGTGATGATGAATAAACCCCAGACAGTCCAATATTATATTCTCGGCCATCATGGACAATTCACTATTACCAACACCTCAGCCTTCCAGAAGGCTCCTTGTTCTACTGGACACAGTTCCGCGAGATCCGAACCAGAGGCCTCTCCTCACACAGAACTCTCTCTCTCCGAAGGTCTCGCGGAACTTCTCCTTTAGGAAAGACATACACTTATTGTAGATCTCTCTCTTTTCCCTATCCACTTCATCTGCCTGATCGAGGTCGTTTGTTTCATACCTGACGGTCGGGTCGAGGATCAATGCTGTTCTCCCGTTCTTGGAGAATGCTACAATGTCAGCATACCTAGCAGAACCGTCCGTGTCCACGAAAGTAGACCTCGTCAAAGCAGGTATAATCCTTTTCCCTAAGGAGTCTTATTAACGCATGCTTAACTCGTTGGTGCCGGCGAGTAACTAAGAGTGAGTTGTTGGGGCATCATGTAAGTTTTGTACATACTCAACAAGTTGAGCCATTATGGTCATCAGTTAAACGCCGCAAAAAAAAAAAAAGGAAGGAAAATGGAACGCGAAGAAGCATGCTTGACTTCTACGTGTGTGAGTATGTATGGAGGCATCGTAACGAAGGCAAGGATTCATTTTATAACTTTAATATGATTTATTATTATAGTAAAAAAATAATTCTAAATTGTAATGCAAAAAGGCCCAAATTCGCTGATTTAATAATATATTAATGCGAGATTTTCGCGCTTCTGTAAAATTCCTAAAATGGATATAGTACCTTTTGGAAATCAACGTCTCAATTATAAAATTGCCATATAATCTGATTAGCATTTAACAGTTAAATATATAAGTTGTACGGATTCGATATTCAACTAAAGAAGATAAATGCAAAAACATTTTTACGCAATTTTTTGTTTTTGAACATAATAACAGTAATATACCGTTGGAAAGCTAAAGATTTAAAAAAAAAATATTATCTTATACGTACTATTGTAAAAATTGACGGAGAGTGACAAAAATCCCACAAAACAAACTGATTGTAGTAAATAATAATATAATAGATAGCGAAAAAGATAGGACTTACTGTCAATGAGGCCAAGACCAAGTATATGGTATCGGATCAAGCTCCGAGTACAATAGGCACCAATGTTTCTTTTGGACCTTACAGATTTGAGCAGGTCTCCGGGTTCGATTACCTGGGATCAATGGTAACATGCAGCAACGATGCTGCCGTGGAGATTAGGAGAAGAATATTAGCTGCTAACCGCTGCTATTTTGGACTCCGGATGCATCTTGCAAGCAATTTGATAAGCAGGAGAATCAAAGTTATCATATACAGAACTCTCATCCGTCCTGTATTATGTTATGGCTCGGAGACATGGACCACAACCAGGGCTGAACATCAACTCCTTCTCACATTTGAAATAAAAGTATTACGTCGAATTTACGGCGGTATATGTGAGAACAATGAATGGAGGAGGAGAAGTAATCGGGAGCTGTACGACATGTACCAAGAACCAGACATCTCTTTCATTATCAAGCTTGGAAGACTCGGGTGGGCAGGGCATCTGACCAGAATGTCTGACGATCTACCTACAAAGAGAAATATGACTGAGCCTTTGTATAGTAGTCGAAGAGTTGGTAGACCGAAGCTGCGATGGGCGGATTGTGTGGCCCAAGACGCTAGAAAATATTTGCAGGTCCGAAACTGGATGGCAGCGGCACAAGACAGAGATGCATGGCGTTGCTGTAAGAGGAAGCTAAGACCCTTTATGGGTTGTAGAGCTATTAAAAGAAGAAGAATATAATAGATTATTTAATAAAACAAATGTTTCTATTAAAATACAATGTAAATAAATTTGTTAGCAATTTATTTCGTTTCTAAATTTGTTTAAAAATTTTTACTTTGATATAAATAACGGTGGTAAGTGAAAGTCGTTTGTTGCGCGCACCACATTTATTTGATTGTTACCGATACACACTAGATTGAAAGATACAATGCTTCGCTACTGGATTAATGCAACTAATTGATGTGCGCACTGATAAATAAACATAGCGAGATTTTTCTCATTCATTTACAAAATAAAACATGGTTTAAGTGTCTATCATTTTTAGTTGTCAGAAAAAAAAAATACTATATCTAATAAAAATAAACAAATTAAACCTGTCCGCAAAAATTAGATCTCGAAAAAGGAGAAAATGGGAGTTGGTGAGGTATCCTGTCCTTAATATAGGCTCTCCTATATTAAAGCTTCAGCCGAGGCTAATATCGAAAGCACCGCCCGACTCAAATGAGACACCGTTTCGAATTGCCTTTTCCCCCAACTCCATTTTTTTTTCATCCAATTTTTTAAAATGCCATTTCATTACGAGTTTCAGATATGCTTGAACAATTTCTTCTTGTCTGGATTATATATTTTTTTTAAATCTTGCACACGATCATACCCAATTTCCTATTTATTTATTAAAAAATATTAGACAAATGCCTTTGGGCATATATTGCAACATTGACCATCGTTAGTTGAAACCTCCTGAAGGAGTCTTGTGAACTCGGGAAAAGAAATCTTCTACTGAAGGCACTCCTTGCGTAAAACATCTCAGCTAAAGAAGTAGATCTCTGCTTTAGATCCGTTTCAGTATGTTTGGTTAGTTTTGTAGTGGTGTGTCTGTCACTATGTTTGGAAATCTAACTAGTGAGTCGTGCAATTTGTATAATTATTTCATGATTAGGTCCGTTATGATTGATATGCTGAGGTATTTCTATAAATATATTAGTTGCGTAATAATATATTGCTAGTAATAATTTCCTAATTAAAATTGTATACTTTTGAATTTGGTCAGAAATTAGTCGCGGTCGTGTTTTGTATACATTTTGCTTAGTTTTCATGGTAGCTTTTCTAAATAATCTACAAGTCGAATTTATTAATTACAACATTAACTTAAGTGTTTGAGTGTCACTCGTTTTGTAGTTAATCACACAAGGTCTCAGATTAATTTTTGATATTTTATATTATTCTATGATTTTTGGTTTATTATTTTCAATATTGTTTGTTTGTTTCTTTGTTTATCTAACGTCCCTTTATGCTGCTATTGCTAATCGGACGATGTTACAGTGGGAGTCCTAAATTTTACCTATCCAGGTTTTATTAGTATAGGGATCTTTAACGAGAACATCGCACTGGTTCGGGACCACTTTTAACGTCTCCTCCGAAGGGCTGCATAACTAAGGGCCACCTGCGGGTTTGAACCCGGAACCTTTGACATAGAAGGCTGTTATGTTATCCAACATGCTACCGGTATCCTCATTTCAATATTGAACATCTTCAATTGACCAAGAACAGAAATTACCATGAAAAATACGAAGTTTTAGCGGCCGCTTTGAGTGCCTGCTCACGGGTAGGGCTAGTGGAGCTTACACTAACGCGACGGTCAGACAACGGAATACTTGTTGACCTAGGTTCATGACATTAGTCTGGTAGAGAAGCTCTCTAATTATTAACATTGTGGGCTAACATCCCCAAGAATTTTGTTCAACTCTCAGATCACCTATCTACTTCTACCAGGGGGTATCTCCCTAGGTCAGAATATCTCTACCTTTAATTCCTAAAAGTTGGTGGTCTATCTTTGATTTACTTCCTTCATCTACCTGCTCTCCTTATTCCTTCATATACCCCTCCTCATAGGATGGGTTGCATGGCTTCTACGCATGTGCACTTATGAAGGATCCTAATCACTGCTGTTGAGCTTCTACCTAACGGGGACTTCCTTTCTCACCAGCCCTCTCTGCTAATAGGTAGGTGCAGAGTCACTCCTATCTGGCAGACTTATACTTGGTGCTGCGGTACGTGCTTCTACCATGGCAGGCACCAACCTCCATCATATTTACTCCTTTACTAAACAGGCATTTCCAAGGTCTTCTGAAGACCTGTCACGGTTATGACAACCAATCTCAACAAGATCTTAAATTTTTAGATATGTATAATCCGAGTAACAAATAAAAAAAAAATACTGTCCTAATTCTTAAGGGACCCTGTCCCAAAATATTTTTTTTTTCTATTCTATTCTATTCTAAATGGATGAAATGTTATATAACAATCCATCTTCTCCACAGTATAAAACAACACATATTTTCATTACAACGTGTTAAAATGTAATAGCGCTTGAAATGAATCCTAGCCTAATCAACCCTTTTCAAGGGATGCGAAACCCTAAGGCAAGATCAACGGGTAAGACCCTAATGACAATTTAAACTTTGCAGCCGTTTCTCAAGCTCAAGTCGGGAAGAGATTCGAATGCAATTACGAAATCGTATCGGTTGACTTGGAGAAGGGCTAATGACGAGTCAACTTTAAGTAAGGAAGCACTCTTCGTAAAGTTATATATTCAAGAACGTCGTATCACCCTAAAAATCCAATCCTTCCATAAACTAGGTCTATAAGGAATGAGTGAGTGACGCCAAAAGCTTCAAATACGCCTCAATAAAGAGATATATAAGTATGGACTGTCTTTTGTGTAATTTACCTTACTTATCGTTACCTTAATTTTGTAGTTTCGAAAAAGACAACCACTTCGGATAGATTATAACGATCTGGTGCGGGCAACACACGACTCTCACTCACCTCCGTTGTTAAAATCTGAATTTTAAAATACATTTAGAAAAAATCTAGTGCGGGCAACACACGACTTTCAATTACCTCCGTTTTTAGAATCGATTAAAGAATTTCCATATACACTAAGAGATAAAAAATGAGTGAAACCGTTAAAGAATTAGAAATTAAATAGAATTTACATGTGTTTTATTAAAAAATCTATTATATTATTATCTAAAATAATTACATAGTTTTATTGGCTTTTCATCACTCTATTAACTTTTAAAAGATTGTGTATGAGATAATATTTGTTCTAAAATCTTTAGCTTTCCAACGGTATATTATACATGTATATTACTGTTCTTATGTTAAAAAATAAAACAGTATTGCTTACGTTTTCTCCTTAATTTGGTCATCGAATTCGTTCAACCTATATATTAAACTATTTTTTATCAACAGTAACCAGATAATATGGTTCTTTTTACAGAATCTACAAAATTAAAGGTAGTTTAGAGGAAGAAAATTTAAAATATCGGCATTTACACCTCATCAGACTATTCTAATCAGAATGAAACCTATATGATAATAAAGCCCATTTAACTTTACATCGATATAGCGAGTTTAATCAAAATCGTCAGAACCGTTTTTGAGAAAATCGGAAAAAGGTCAAGATGCAAGGTATAAAGTGGCTCTTTTGGTCAGGCAATTTTTATGAAAAAGTTTTTGTAACATCTCGGAGGTATAGTTGTCTTAAATATGAAACTTCAGTTTCATAGTACTTTTCGATTCCGCCCGGGAGTTACCACACACACATAACGTTTTGCGGGACTTGGTTATTTTGACTCAAAGAACCCTAATACGTGTATTTCCGTTTCAAACTGGAATTGGAAAATTTTCACATTTGCAATACTTTCCCCTTCTATATATAGTAAGTGAAAGTAATAAAAATGAGTGCAACTAATAAAGAATTAATTAAATTGAATTTCTATAGAAACATGTGTTTTATTAAATAATCGATTATTTATTATTATCTAAAAAATCTGGTGCGGGAAACACACGACTTTCACTTACCTCGATTTTTAAAATCAATGAAAGAATTTTCAAATACAGTTAGAGATAAAAATACGTGAAACTATTAAGGAATTAATCAAATTGAATTTATACAGAAACATGTGTTTTATTAAAAAATCTATTATATTATTATCTAAAATAATCAGTTAGTTTTATCTTCTTCTCATCACTCTCTATTAACTTCTAAAAGCTTGTGTATGAGATGATATTTTTTCTAAAATATTTAGCTTTCCAACGGTATATCATACATGTATATTACTGCTCTTATGTTCAACAACAAAAAATTGCATTAAAAAAATATTTTTTCTGTTTTCTCCTTAAGTTGGGTATCGAATTTATTCAATTTATACCTGTTTTTTATCAGCGTTAACAAGATAATCTAGTTATTATTATTGAATCTACAAAATTAAAGGTACTTTAGGGGGAAAAAATTTAAAATATCGGCATTTAAGCCCTGTCAGACCATTTTTATCCAAAAAAACCTAAATGATATTAAAGCCCCATTAAATTTTACATCGATATAGCGAGTTTAATCAAAATCGTCGGAACTGTTTTCGAGAAAATCGAAAAAATGTGCAAAATGCATTCTTTAAAGTGCCTCTTCTGGTAAGCTTATTTTGATGAAAAAAGTTTTGTCACGTCTCGGGCGTATAGTTGTTTTAAATATGAAATTTCAGTTTCATAGGACTTACCGTTTCCGCCCGGGAGTTACCACACACACACACACACACACACACACCTTTTTGCGGGACTTGGTTATTTGGACTCAGGGGACCCTAAGACGTGTATTTCTGTTGAAAACTGGAATTCGAAAATTTTCACGATCGCAATACTTCCCCTTACTATATATAGTAAGTGAAAGTAAAAAATAGTTAATTTTATCGATTTTTTATGACTCTCTATTAACTTTAACAAGGTTGTTTATAAAATAATATTTGTTTCTAAAACATTAGCTTACAAACTGTATATTACTATTTGTATTATAAAAAAATACATAAAAAATAGTTTTGCGCTTTTATTCTTTAGTTGGTAATCAAATTTCTCCAACCTGTATATTAAGCCGTCATTCATCAATGTCATTAAGGTTACATGGTAATTTTTTTGGAATTATCAAAATTTAAGGTACTT
The DNA here is from genome assembly GCA_023052935.1 of Piezodorus guildinii. Classification (NCBI taxonomy): domain Eukaryota; kingdom Metazoa; phylum Arthropoda; class Insecta; order Hemiptera; family Pentatomidae; genus Piezodorus; species Piezodorus guildinii. The sequence continues at coordinate 33,817,812 of CM041298.1, read as the reverse complement.
TTGAGGAAGAGAATTTGGTCGGCCTTAAAAAGAATTAGAGTAGGACAACTAGGAATACCTCTGACCACCTGGGAAGAAGGTGTAGAGGAGGTATTCAGGAAGCGAGGGGTAGATTGGATGAGGAAAAGGGAACTAGTTATGGGGTTTGGGTAAAATAGGTAATTATATCTTGCATTAAAAGTAGATAAGTCTGTTGCAGATTCACATTTGTTGTGCAAGCATTTGATCGAGTCTGGCACCAGGGACTGCTTTACAAACTCCGTCAAATCCTCACCCCTACATATTTCCTATTAATGCGTTCCTACCTTACCGGCAGAACCTTTAAGGTTTACCATAACATTCCCTACTCATCCATATTTTCCCAATCTGCTGGAGTGCCTTAAGGTAGTATCTTAGGTCCTATCCTCTACTCCCTTTATACAGCTGACATTCCACTCCATCCTCATACTGTCCTCAATACTTATGCTGACGACACGTGTGTCCTCTGTCCATAATGATCCATCTACTGCATCCCAAACCCTTCAGTCCCACATCACAGCCATTGAAGAATGGTGTCAAAATTGGAGGATTAAAATAAATACCACCAAATCACCTTTACCCTTCGTCGCAAACCGATGAGTTCCTGCCCCCCAGTATCCTTTAATAACATTACCTTTACTCCTGTTGAGCAAATCCGATACCTAGGTCTCCATCTTGATAAGCGCCTTACTTGGAATCCTCACACAAGACTGGAACGACAAGAAACTGCTCGAAGATATCGATTACTACAACTTTTATTAGACAAACGTTCAAAACTTCCAGTATATTACAAAAGACTCATTTACATAACTATTATCAGATCTATTTGGACGTATGGAATCCAGCTTTGGGGCTCTACGAAACCATCTAATTCCTCCCGCATCCAGTCCTTACAATCCGAAATCCTTCGAAAAATCCTCAATGCTCCTTATTTTATTACAAATCAACTCATTCATAATGACCTTAACATCCCATTTGTTGCTGACATAGCCGTGATAGATACTCCTCTTTCATTCTAAACTGCCCATACAAATCCACTTGTCCGTAATTTATCTTCCTTAGATATCCCAGATAACCCTCCAAGGCGACTGAAAAGAAGGTGGCCTCGGGACCTACTGAGTTAAAATAGTTAGTGAAGTGCTACCACTGGGTAGTTCTTTCTCAAGACATTTTTTTTTCCATTCCTCATATTAAAGGTTGTAATCCGTTGTAAATTACTATAAATAAATTTAAAAAAACACCAACATTTGTTGTGCCTTAATTTGGGATGCCAAAAGATGTTATAAAGGTGGGATTTGAATAAGAGAAGCCAAGAAGCATGGTGAATATGAGTAGGTAGGGAATTCCAAAGGGCAGCAGTGCGGAAATAAATGAAGATTTTTGAAGTGCAGAAATGAGTAATGAAAAGATTTAGTTCTATGGGTAGGAATGGTAAAGATCGGAATGGCGGGATCTTGTTTCAAGAGTGTGGACTGAGGATTTAAATTGAAGTATAATGCGAATGTATGGAGGGTGTTGGGAGTTGCTGATTTTTTACACTTACTGATTGCTGAGGTAAAGGTAAGTTTTAAGAAAATATTTCAACTTCAAATTGCTGTATAAGTGAGTCACTGGAGGAGATTTCTCATGTCACACGATACTCTCGAGTCTATCCTAGAGTACAGTAGTTTGTAGGTAGTAAAGAAAAAGTAAAAATCATGAAAATTAATTGAGGAGCATGGTCTGAAAGATTTTGTATGGATTGACTCTTACGCAATTTAGCCGTTATAATTACGTCTATTTTTAGGATTATTTTTTCTCAGACCCCTTCCTGGAATATTAATTAAGGGAATATTTTCATTTTCAGAGACCGGGTTCATTTTTATTAAAAGCGCATTTGTGTTCCTTTTGAGTAAAACAATAACCAAAGAAGAAAGAGGCGATCCGAAGAAAAGATGGTAAAAGAAAGCAATCGAAAGAATATTAAATTGGGGGTAAAAGGCTCCTGGAGTATTATAGGTTTTAGCCTGGAAGAAGAGGAGAGGGGGATAGGCTAATAACAAAGTCGGGTATATTTTTCCCTATAGCGAACCCTGCTATAAATGTTTATTTCAAAAGCTTTTCTCGGTGGCGGGGAAAATTGTTCAGCACTAATCTATCTTCATCTTGATATAAATTAGAGCCCGGGCAAGATACGTCCGTTTTTATGAGCTCGGAATAAGATGATACGGCTCGGTTTATTGTTCTTTATTAAAATAGAAAAATTTATTATGGCATTTAACTTTTATTGAAAAAAAAGAAAGAAGAAGAAGAAGTTAAAATAAAAGCCCTTCTGCTAAACGACATTTCTCATTTTTCCTCGTATGATTTAAGTTATATATATTAAAAACATAAGGAAAACAAGGTTGCTTGCTGGGCACCATTAACACGCGCTTGTAAAATTGCTTTTTATTAAAACCTTTGACGATTACTTTTATCTTTAAATTACAGTATATTCTACACCAAAGTACCTAGTATTATTTTTATATAATTTTGGTAAAGGTTTTATAGTGGTTCTAGCTGACCCGGAAAACGTTGTTTTGCCATATAAATTATTTCTAGGAAATTTTTTTAAATATTTATTTATTGAGATTTCTTACAATCTGTTTCAGAATTAACAACATACTGTCTAGGAAATTAGCGTGAAAAAAACAACAACAACAAAACTAACCCATTATAAGTGTCTAAGGATGTGGTATATATGAGTGAAAAAGGCTGATAAGATATAGCTAAATAAAATCACATTAAATGAATAAACAAACAAACAAGATCATAAATATGTATGTTTAGATGCTCAGCATTTTCTGTTACACATCTAATATATAAAATTCTCGTGTAACAATGTTAGTTACCATACTCCTATGAAACGGCTCGACCAATTTTTATAAAATTTTATATTCATTTTCAATAAGCCTGAGAATCGGCTACAATTTTTTTTATACCCCTAACTGATTGCCCACCCCTAACATAATAAACTATATATAGTAAGGGAAAGTATTGCGATCGTGAAAATTTCCTATTTCCAGTTTTAAACGGAAATACACATTTTAGGATTCCCTGAGTCTAAGTAACCAAGTCCCGCAAAAAGGTCTGTGTGTGTGTGTGTGTGTGTGTGTGTGTGTGGTAACTCCCGGACGGAAACGGTATGTCCTATGAAACTTAAATTTAATATTTAAGACAAATATACGCCTGAGACGTTACAGAACCTTTTTCATCATAATGAGCTTACCAGAAGAGCCACTTTATACTATGTATTTTGCACCTTTTTTCGATTTTCTCGAAAACGGTTCCGACCATTTTGATTAAACTTGCTATATCGATGTAAAATTTAATGGGCTTTTATATCATGTAGGTTTCATTTGGATAAAAATTGTCTGACAGGGCTTAAATGCCGATGTTTTAAAATTTTCTTTCTCTAAAGTACCTTTAATTTTGTTGATTCTATAAAAATAACTATATTATCTTGTTACAACTGATGAAAAACAGGTAAATATATAAATTGAATGAATTTGATACCCAACTAAAGGAGAAAACAGAAAAAATATTTTTTAATGCAATTTATTTTTTAACATAAGAGCAGTTATATACATGTATGATATACCGTTGGAAAGGTAAATATTTTAGAAAAAATATTATCTTATACTCAAGCTTTTAAAATTTAATAGAGAGTAATGAAAAGAAGATAAAGCTAACTGATTATTTTAGATAATAATATAATGGATTTTTTAATAAAACACATGTTTCTATAGAAATTTATTTAATTGATTCTATTATAGTTTCACTAATTTTTATCTCTAATTGTATTTAAAAATGCTTTTTCTATAATTTGCTATTTCTATTTTTTTTTAAATGTTTCTATATAAATTCAATAATTGAATTTATATAAAAACATGTGAAACTATTAAAGAGTTAATTAAATGATTTAATTAACTCTTTAATAGTTTCACGTATTTTTATCTCTAACTGTATTTGAAAATTCTTTCATTGATTTTAAAAATGGAGGTAAGTAAAAGTCGTGTGTTGCCCGCACCAGATTTTTTAATTTTTTGGACAAATGATTTGTTTTTATTAATTTTGTATAATGTCACATAAAAAAACACATACAACCCTAACTTTTCACCCTTTTATCATTAGCCCCTATTTTTTAAAAGTCATTTTATAATTTTTCATTCCGTTCGATAATTTATGTATTATCAACGAAGCCGGTCTCCTCTTTCTCTCATACAATAAGCCTTCTCTCACTCCCTCCACAATTTTCGGCCAATATTATTTTTTATGCTTCAGGCATAGTTGTAACCTTTACAATTATAATTTCACTATCTCAGTGTAACTCAGGTTTTTTACACGGACAATTATACGTGACATGCTCTCGAGTGGGCAAACCATCCAGTTTGTTTGTGTTAGATAAAGATGGGCTAACAAAAAATATTGTTCACGCATTAGGAGATGGATATCGTTTGTTAGCGATTTTGTCATAATAAAAATAATAATTAGATGTGTAACAGAAAATGTTGAGGATCTAGACATACATATTTATGATCCTGTTTATTTGTTTATTCATTTAATGAGATTTCGTTTAGCTATATCTTATCAGGTGAAGCTACAGTGGGAGTCTTAAATTTGCCTTTCAGGAATCTTTAGGATAAGATAAGCTTTGACCATCAATCCCGGAGAACATTCCCACGTTCATGTATTGTAGAATAATATATTATAATTTTATACTACACGAAATTGGACATTTTGCCTTTTTTGCCTAAATTGCACGTTTTTTATAAAAATAATAATGCATTAATACCATATTTTGAGTTGAAACTTAATTATTAAATGTTAATTTCACAATTGATCGAAACAAATTTTTGGTAATAACATTACGTAGATATATTAATTTTTTTTCATTTGCATTAAATTTTATTACAATCTGTCAATCAGGACATTTATAATAGTGCTCAAGTACTACATTCATAAAATATTTAGAAAACTATAAAATATAGAAATAATAAAATATTTACTGAGTCTAGAAGTCACACAATATCCAAACATACAGCACATTGAGTGAGAGAATCCATCCAGTGCTAGAACTATATTATACATGTTTACAAAAGGTTCCGGAGCCACTGCCGTTTCAGACTACAGGATTGGGGTAATGGATAAGGTTCTGATATACTTTGGAGACTTTTGATGCAATAATGTCCAAAATAAATGTATTATTTAGGTCGTGGTGTAAGGTATGGTTGGTGACATAATAAGGAGTATTAAATATTGTTCGGAGGACTTTGGTTAGAAAGGATTGAATGCGTTTGATGTTCGAAATTTTGGCTATCTCCCTCAGTTCAAGTCCGAAGGTCCATATAGGTTTCAGTACCGTCTTGTATATTAGCAGTTTGTTAAAAGTAGATTTTATAATTTCCGTTCAATAGTCTGCATAATTTGCCAAATCGTCGTGTGTCATATGTGTGGTCATACACTAACTGTCACCGTGTTTTGTTAGGTAATACCGAGCTATCAATGTTCACTACACAGATCAGCTTTTGATAGATGTTTAAGATGGAAAAACGGGCTTCATAATTCTCTCAAATTAAAGTTAATAGCTTTTTTGCTTATTATAGATATATAAAGTCATTATTAAATATATTATAATAATATTAATATATAAATATTTATATTTATTATATATATATATATATCAATATAACACAAGAGCAACAGATAAATTTATCTACATATCTTAATGATACTTAACATAAACTTAAATATAAACTTAATTTGAACTTCCCTATATTTGGTCTTTCGAGAAACATGTTCCTTTACTGAGATTTAATTAATTTTGTTCAACGGTGGAAGGGAAGAGTTTTCGAGCTCCCGTAAGCACACATGGTATTTTGGAAATCTTCGCCGGAAGATTATAAGGTTTCATTAGTAAATTACCATGTCTAAAGCTTGGTTTCAGAGAAGGTTGTATCAAAAAATGTCTGAAGGGCTGCTACATACTCTCAATTATTGTAATAAGATGATATAACTGAAGTTGAAACAGATTTATTTTAGTTGCAAGTATATATATATATATATATATATATATATATATATAATTATATATATAATTATATATAATAATGATAAATATGATAATATGGATAACATTACCCTATAATATACATTTTTGGTTGTATCTTATTGTACCTTGTTCGGTGGCATTGTATTTTAAACGGATTGAAAAACATGCAAGCCCCATAAAACCTCAAAGATTATTAAGAGTTATTTTACTGACAGAATCTTAAGGTACGATATGGATGCAGGATTAAGAAGCTTCAAGGTCATCGGTGGCGTTCCTCAGGGTTCCATTATAAGACCACTGGTGTGGAACATTATGTATAACGGCGTGCTCAGGTTACCTCTGCCAGAAGAAACTATAGAGGGTAGAAAAAAAAAACTATTAGATATCTTAGAATGGGAACAAGACAATCTTTATCATTCGTCAATGGCTTTCAACGGCAGGCCTTCAGCTTGCAGATCATAAAACTAAAAGTGAGGGAGACAGTCAGTTTCACCGTCAGGGAGTTAGATATCCTATCCAAGCCATCGATTAGATATCTCGGGGTGACAGATTGACGCCATAATTCGATTTGATGAATACTTGCATAAAGTTAGTTCTAGAGCAGCGAAAGTGGTAAATGAATTGGCCAGAATCATGCCAAATATTCGTTGACCAAGGGGAAACCAAAGAAAGCGTCAGGCTAATGTAGCCAGTTCCACGCTTCTCCCAGCTTCACGTAGCACCGATCTGGGCAGAATCCTGTCAAGTGCAATCATATGTCCGTACAGTTATTAGTGTGCATCGAAGAAGTGCACAATACCTATTTCGAGACATAGCTCTTCTGGTTATTTGATTTTAATGAAAAAGTTGCTGTAACATCTCGGGCGTATAGTTGTCTCAAATATGAAATTTCAGTTTTGTATGTATTTCCGTTTTTGCGCTAGATTTACCGCATAAGGACACACACACAGACCTTTTTTCGAGACTTAGTTATTTGGACTCAGGGGACCCTAAATCGTGTATTTCCGTCGAAAACTGGAATCCGAAAAATTTCACGATTGCAATACTTGCTCTAACTATATATTTCATAAATAGTTTTTTGAAAGTAAAAATATGCTTACCTTTCTCTCCTTTAGTTGGTTACAAAGTAGTTTAACATTAATATTTAGCCGCGTTCATTCTACCCTTATATGGAAAGCATTTTTTATAAATCTATAAAATTGAAAGTACTTCAGAGGAAGAAATTTAAAATATTTGAATTTGAGCCCTGTCAGACTATTTCAATCAGAAGTTTTTTGAAATATCTCCAGAAACAATTCTTTATTGAGTAATATTACAATCTGTCCAATTTAGGACATTTTTAATAGTGATTAAGTACAACATTCACACGATATATACAAAACAATAAATTTATATAATAATAATACAATATACATATATGCAAAACAAAATCAATAAAAATATATACAATAGTCACTCATACCTATATACAATTCACAAGCATACAGCGAATGCTAGACCTCCAATATCATGCTACAAGAGGTCTCGAGGCCACTGCCGTTTCAACCTTCTAGGAGGATGGTAAGGATGTGTGGAGCTGGATAAGGATTGAGCTAGGGGATTAGGGTGATGGATAAGGTTCTGAAATTTAGAGAATTTTAATGGTATAAGGTCTAAAATAAATTGAATATTTAGGTCGCGGTGTAAGGTATGGTTGGATACAGGATAAGGGGCATTAACTATTGTTTGGAGGACTTTAGCTTGGAAGGATTGAATGCGTTTGATGTTAGAAAATTTGGCTGTTCTCCACAGTTCAAGTCCGCAGGTCCAGATAGGTTTCAGTACTGTCTTGTATATTAACAGTTTGTTCTCGATAGATAGTTTAGAATTTATGTTCAGTAGTCTGTATAATTGTCCAAATCGTCGATTAAGTTCTTGTCGTTTAAGTCTAGTATGCGGGTTTAAAGTTAGTCTTTTTTCCAGAAAGAAGCCTAGATACCGGACTGTGTCGGAGAAAGGGAGCGGAACGGAGTTAAAGAGAACTGGAGGGTAGGATTGTCTTCGAAGGGTAAAGGTGACAATTTTGCATTTGGATTGATTGATATTGATTCTCCAGTTGTTACACCAGTCTTCAATTTGAGAAAAGTGCGTTTGGAGGTCTATAGATGCAATTTCGGGATCTAAGTGTCAATCAGAATTAAAGCTACATTATATTAAAGCCTATTGAATTTTATATTGATATAGTGACTTATAGTAAAAACCAGAACCAGGTGAACCAATAAATTAGCACACCAGGAATTGTAGCAACCTGCTACAAGAGCATATTTGGAAAATATCTTGGGCAAATTGTACGAAGATATAGCTCTATGGCTGGAAGCGACGAGGCATTACGGGAGCTGGGAGAGATTATTCTCTATTACCCAGGAGGAGGAATGGGGAAAAGTTCCCCCAGGTTCCATTATTAATACCTCTATAATTTTGGGAGTGAAACTTGCCCTAATCCCGCTCGCGAACTGACTGATTTGTAGTTGAACTCCCTCCGACCAACTCCGCCATTACTGATACTAACCTCTGTTCCGTCAGTTCCACTAGCTTCGTCTTGAGTGATTAACAGAAACAGCTTAAGGATTTGCTAACAGAATTCGATAGGTCACGATCCGAAACGTTGCGTAAAATATATAGATGTATATTTAAAATATATAAAAACTATTTATACACCTGTGGTGTAGTGGGCATTACAGACCTTAGTGCGCAAGTCCGAACATGATCGAAAAAAAAAAAATACTCCTCAAAACGGCTTTTTACTGATATTGAACGGACTTTTTCGCTGATCGTAACTCTTTGACGTTGATATCACCAGATCAATTCTAATATTTTTTTAATAAATAACAAAACAGTTAATATCGAATATAGCGTGTATGTAGTTTTCCATCATTACATTGTGATTTTTTTTTTTTTAATATTGAAATTTTACTTATAAATACTCTCTATATATAACTCATTTATTTTTTAAGACAGATAAAAAAAACGCTGCAAATTATTACACAATGGTTTATTAAGTCCAATTAACTATATTACGGTTTATATAGCTGTTTAAAGGCAATTAAGTAATATGAAAAGCAATAAATAATCAAAAGGAAAATGATCAATCACCGCTGTTAATTTAAAAACGATAACTCTCTTTTATTTTTTAACCGTTTTTAATTATTTTATTTATTTTCATATTTGTAGAAAATTTAATTCTTTATCGAATAACAATAAAAATTAATTGATATTCATTTATTTATCTTAAAAAATAACAGAAGTTTGAGCTTGAACATTATATTTTTTAACCTTTATGTTTTTGTTTGGAATTTAAAAAATTAAATTAAATTAAAAATAGTTTTTGTTTTTTTTAATGAGGAAAATATTTTTATTTTTTTGTTAGTTTACGGGTTCTATTTACGTCTAGTGTTTCTATTCAATAGTGTAGTTAAGGATTAGTCAGATAAGAGTGCCCCCCCCTTTCCTTCAAGGAGTACCGATCGCACTAGTAAGCTGAGAGCACGCTTTTCTCGATTGGCGCCTTCAAAAAATATTTTGATCAGGACTTCGTCTCGTCTTCTTGAAGAAAACCGTCCTTCCAGAGTCGCCTACCCGTCGTGTGGAAGCTTAGTTACAATCTGTACCACCATTGAAGAATTTAAAGACAGTTAACTACCCTTGATATTTTTTTTCTTCCCTTTATATTTGTTCTTATTTTTTGTACCATTCGTAGTATTACTAACACACTAATCCAATTTTTAAACTTATTTTTTTTACAGTTTGGTTAATCGAAGAATATTTTTATTTTTTTTATAAATCAAATGATTTTTATTTTTTTGTAAATGTTCCTCATTTTTTTTATTAAACTTTTACTTATTTTGTTTACTTTCAATTTTATCCTTTTATTTAGTATTACCTATTTTTTTATTTTAATGTTAAGTTCTCAAGACTAGCTCTTTTCGAAACGGGATCGAGTCTACGTTAGCCCATCTTTCTTTTATTTTGTTTTAATGTCACTCATCCCAACAACAGAGTTAGGGCGTATATGTAGATAAACTTTTCTGTTTTATAATCATTAACGGTATTCTGATTCTAAAATTCTATAGAATTTCTATCTTCGAAAAAAACAGTTATTGAATTAAATCAGATTTAATCGGACGCTATTTTAAAACTATTTAATGGATACCAAAGCCTTGGTTCATTATAATCATTGCATGCCCTAGTATTTTTGTGACAAGTATATATATATATTGGCAAGGCTTTACTATTTTTTACTTTTCTTTTTCTTTCTTTTTTATTTTCTTCCTTTTTATTTATTTTTTTTATTTTTCGTCCGTCGCAGTGTCCAGATCCTAAAACTAAATATAATTTTTTCTATATCTAAAAAAATAACTGATGGTAACTTATGGGTAAATTTAAATATTTTTTTATAATTATTCACGGTTTCTTGGTTAAAAAACACTAGTATTTTTTTTTGCTAATAATCTTCAAGAATGACTCAGTTATTGAATTAAATCATATTTAATTGGACGGTATTTTGAAACTATTCTGCGGATATCAACGTCTAGGTGTAATGATGATCATTGGATGCCTCAGTATTTTTGTGCCGAGTTTCAAGGAAAATTGGTCCAGCAGTCAGAGAAAAGCTGCGTACGTCACACGGGGATTCCGGTTGATTACAAATTTCATTATTAAAAATAATAAACCAAAAATATATTGTTTTTTAACATCAGGAAACTACAAGAAACAAAAAAAAAAAAAAAAAAGTTTTTTTCAATATTTACTCCTATAAATCAGTAACTTAAATAAGTAAACCGTAATTAATTATCTAATAAGATATATTTATATGGTAAATTTAACAAAAACTATACGTTCAAAGCTAGCAGATCCTGCTTAAATCCCTTCTCTTATGTAAGGTGAAAATATATTATACTGTATAAAATATACTCTTTACACAGTCCTTCAAAAAGACTTATAATGGTGGTCCTATAGCCTGTATAATAAAATAAATTATCTGGAAGAAACATATATTAATGATAAAGAATTGGCTCTAAATTCTCCCTGAAAAGATTATTTTACTCCAATAACTATGTGGAGTCAGCGTTTCGAGTTTTTCACTTCTTCATAACTCACTTTACTCTCTTTCACATTATATTGTAGGATTTTTAATAATTGATCACTAAAAACTCTTAAAATATTTCTTTATACGGTTGTAAAATATTGTAATTACTTGTGTAAAATATAACTTAAAAATATAGGAATAATTAGGAACCATTATTTATCAAAACGAACATGATTTGCAAATTGAGGATTGAAAAGTCTTTACTAAAAATAGTAAATATTTTGCTAGTAATAAACAGACCTCGATAAATATTAAGATTAAAAATATCGGTCATTTTATGCAATTATGTTACAACCCAATATCAAGACTCAATCACGTCCTGGCCGGAATCAAATCTGTGAAGTGTAACTTTTAGGTCTATAAGATGAATACGCCACAGCAAACTCGGATCCATGATTATTTTTATTTCTAGGTAAAAGAGTTTTAAAATACTAGCTTCTACAGCATTAGAAACCATTATCCCTTCTGTCCCCCTTTCGAATTGTTTCCGCCAATCCAAACAATGTCAGAAATTATTATTAGATATTGAATTTCACCACCATCAGTATCTGACACTGTTTGGAAATCTTGTATTGTTGAAATTAGACCTATTACTGCCTCAAGAGAAATGAGCTCTTGTTTCAACTAACTAAGGGAAACAGCCTCAGGATAAAACCACAATCTGATGAGGAAATAGAGTTCAAAATAAAATCGATTTTAGGACGATAACCATTAAAAATACCTCATAGTATATACAAAATAGCGGTCATTCAAAAGGGAATATCACCATAATTATGGTTACTAGCATGGAAACCGCTCATCCTATGAGGATAATCGTTTTAAAATAAATCATCGAGTATGAAATAAGCTTTCATTTGAGTGGTAAAAGACATCTGCATGTTCAATATTCAACGTTATAAAGGTATTACAAAACAAATAATTTTACGGAAACGAGATATCACTCTATTCTAACATTATCATGGAAACCGCTCATCCATGATAATCGTTATAAAATAAATCATCAAGTATTAAATAAGCTTTCATTTGAGTGTTAAAAGACATTTGTTTGTCTAACAATAAAAATATTTTTTGTGGAATACGAGATATCACACTTTTCTAACATTATTATGGCTACTATCATGGAGAACACTCATCATATGAGGATAATTGTTATAACAATTAATATAGAAAATAAACTCAACATTAATTTGGGTCGCGAAACACGCCTGTATGACTAATAGTTATAGAGATATGGTTCTTACAAAAAAAAAAGGAAACCGATAATCTTCTTATTTTTGTCATAAATTTGGTTGATATCATGGAAACGGCTGTTCCTAACAATATAATGGTAATAAACTACTCTACGAAGCATGAAATTAGCTTTAATATGAGTAGTAATAGAAATCCGTAGGTCTAGTACTCACCGGCATAATTTCAGTGTAATGGTTACATGGGTCAGAATCTGTCCCTAAAAATCCAATTTCGAAACAGGTCTGCCTCGGTTTCTCGCCCACTTTTGTGTAGCGGGCTGGCGTCGTTTGATCCGCATTGTCGCCTAGTACTATGGGTCAAAAGGAAAATCGTGATCAAAAGAGTCAGAAATATAATAATAATTATGATGTTAAAAAAAAAAAATGTTTAGTCTCTTTTCTTTTTTAATTTTTCTGGAAGTTTTTCTAAATATTAATACTTAAATGAACACACCTTAACTTCCTTTTGTTAATTATTTATTTTATTTCATAACCATTCACTTCATCTATCAACGTTTCGGGATTGTTTCCCCCTATTCTCAAGATATTATGTGCTTATCTAAAAGTTCATCTATTTTTTTCTTCAAATTTGATGAATTATTGGTCATATGGTTGGTGCTAATATTAAGAAAAACTTCCAGAAAAAATAAAAAAGAAAAGAAACTAAATTTAAATATGGAAATTAGCACCAACCATATGACCAATAATTCATCAAATTTGAAGAAAAAAATAGATGAACTTTTAGATAAGCACATAATATCTTGAGAATGGGGAAACAACCCCGAAACGTTGATAGATGATTTGAATGGTTATTGAATAAAATAAATAATTAACCAAAGGAAGTTAAGATGCTAAAAAATGTTTATTGTAACACCTATATATCGTTGAATATTAGACATAAAAATGTTTTTTACAACTCAAATGAAAGCTTATTTAATACCTGATGATTTACTTCAAACGACTATATTAATAGGCTGAGCCGTTTCCATGATAGTTACCATGATTATGTAAAAAAAGAGTGATATCTATTTTATTTTTTGGAATCTAAAAAATCAAAGGTACTTTAGAAAAAGAAAAATAATCTGCATTTAACCCCTGTCAGACTTTTTTGAATCAGAATAAAAACCTATATCTCATTAAATTTTATAAATCTTTTCATATTGTGAAACAAATACAATAATGTAGCTGGTTGTAAGAGAAAACATTTTTTTTAAATGTTAATTATTGATACTGAATAAATTTTTAATGCTGAAAATGAGAAAAGTAAGTTTATACAAATTTTAATTAATGCAGATGTAGGTCCAAATTTCATTATATGTCTCATGCCAATTTATTTTATTTTACTTTCATTCTGTTTAATTGAAATAAAATATGCACGTGTTATTTTAATGATTTATGTTTTGATAAATTTAAATTAAAACGGTAGAATCATTGTCTCTGTCATAAGTTAAAAAGTTAATAAAAAAATAAATAAAATAATGGATAACATTAAATTTACTAACTTACTAGTGTAAAGTTTCGGAAAGTACTAAGTAAAACCAATGCACCTGATTTTTTTAAAAATAGAATAACCCAAAAAATCTTTATTTTTAAAATAGTATGATTTTTTGGAACTAAAAAAAACTAAAAACAAAATAAAGTAGGTTTAATAAATTACCATACTACCGATAAATAAAAAATAAATTAAAAAGAAAAAATGAAGTTGGTACGTGGAATTATTCAATCAGCTACTATCCAACACAACAGTCAAAAAAGCTTTAAAAAAGTAGTAATAAATGTAATAGAATCATTGACAAGTTTCTCATTCGGCCAATGTATGGTAATGGTTCCAGGTATTTTTTCTCTAAAAAAAAAAAAAATAAAAATAAAAAAAAATAAAAATAAAAAACCTGTACCGCTACAACCTATGAAGAGTTTTGGGCACAGTACATGTGGAGATTGTGTTGATCCTAGGCCAACATACGTGCCATGAGTCGATTCAGCCGAGAACACGCTCGGCCGTCACGTTTTTCCCCATTTTTGGGTACCCACTTTATTGAGGCTGGGAGTGCCCCAGGAGGGTCTCTCGTACTTCAGGATCGCCCCACGGCCGAAATAACAGAATAAATAATATTCCGCCACAACCGGGGTTCGAACGCAGGACCCGGAGCACAGTAGACTAGCGCTCTACCCAATAGACCACGTCGACAAGGTTCGGAATCCGTTCCTCACTAAGCCCAACAACTTTATGCGCCCATTTGAGTCTCCGCGATGCTATCAACTCAATTATATTCACAGAGTACAAACTCCGCAATTCTGCGTTGTGCAACCTTCTAAACTCCCCAGTGGCCTCATCTCTCTTCGGACCAAATATTTTACGCAGTACCTTATTCTCGAAAACCTTAAGCCGTTGTTCATCCTTCAAGGTAAGCGGCCACGTTTCGCATCCGTAAAGAACCGTTGGAAGAATAATAGTTTTATAAATTCTAACCTTTAAGTTTTTAGATAGAAGCCGTGTGCTAAGTAACTTAGCAACTGAATAATAACACGCATTTCCCACCTTTAACCGGGACTTTATTTCTTCCTGGATTTCATTTTTTCTGGTTTTTATTGAACCTAAATACTTAAATTTCTCTACGTGTTCAAAAGTATGCCCTGATATATCAATATCACCAAGACCGCCACAGTTTCTGCTACGAATCATCTATTTCGTCTTATCGGTATTCAATTCGAGTCCTATTTCTTTACCGGTTTTTATTAACAGACTGGTATTTAGTTGTATGGTTTCCGTGTCTTCACCTAGCAGTACTAAATTATCGGCATGCCTAAATCGGTTTGTCACCCATATTTAAGCCTTTCTTGGTACACATCACCTTTTCTATGACATATTCTAAAGCTATATTAAATAACACAGGTGAAAGGGAGTCACCCTGTTTCAAACCCGATCGCACCTCAAATCTTTCGGAGTAATTATGACCGATTCTAACTTTATGAAATGTTTCCGACTTTTTTCTTTTTTTCCCTCTCTACCTTTTCAAAAATATAACTTGCTGATGACTAACGATTTGAAATGGCCTCCGAGGTTAATTTCTTCTTGCCATGAGGTCTTAAACTTGTTTTTGTTTTAGTTGGTTCCTAAGGAGCGGCGTGGTCTAGTGGATAGAGCACTAGTCTACTGTTCTCCGGGTCCTGGGTTCGAATCCCAGCTGTGGCAGAATATTATTTATTCTGTTCATTCAGTCGGAAGTCGACCTTAGGGTATGGAGACCCGAGGCAGACCCAGCCTCTATAAAGTGAGTACCCAAAATAATTGCGGGAAAAACCTGGTGGTGGAGGGTAATCAAGGCTTAATCACCCCATTGAACGGCCGTTGGCCTATATGTACCTATTGAGCCCAAGACCCTTCATGGATTGTAGTGGTTTAAGTTTTATTTAATTTTATAAATTATTTTTAGTTAGATCCTAATATTATGGAGACCCTAATAAAACCTAAGGTAAACCCTTCAAATCGTACTTTTAGTTTATTATTTTCAATAATCAACCTTTGAAATTGATCATAAAAATAAATAAGAAAATCCGTTTGTCCGCAATTCCCGAAACTACTGCACCAATTTTTTTGAAATTTGCCACAAAAATACTAGTCCATGCAACGATGACCCTTAACAGCTAGTTAGTTTTAAAATGGCGGCCGATTATACGTGATTTAATTAAAAAAACTCAGTTATTTTTGAAAATAGAGAAAACAATTAATTTCGTTTTTTAACCAAAAAAACGCGAATAATTATATAAAAGAGAAAAAAGAAAAGAAAAAAAAAAGAATTTTACACAGTTACTGTTGACGATAGAGAAACGTATACATAGAGTTTTAGCATAATGAAGCACGATAAAAGAAAAAAAAAATAAATACCAAAAAATTTCTGAATTTAGTGCCATTTGAAATAGAATTATATTTTTGACGAAATAAAAAAAAGAATCATTGTAATTGGTTAACAACTAGCTAGATATTCTGAAATCAGCGGTAGTGGCATGATATTATTCTTTGAATTATTACTTTTCATATCAGTAAATTGCCTATCAACACCTGTATAAACAGTTATACCCTGATATTGTTATTTGAAAATAATAAACCATTTTGTAATTATTTGTAATAATAATTTAATTATAATAATAATTTGTAATGATTTATTTCCAGCACTAATTTTAATATGAAGGAGAAAAACTAAAAAAGTTACACATGGTGGCTCTAGTATAATTTATCAGTAAATAAGTAAAAAATACATAGGTCGACAAACAAGTCGTGAGGAAGCTTGAAATTTCACAATCCCCCTACCACAAAAAACAAATATTAATTTCTAATTTCCTCGTTCATGAGGAAAATGGTGTACTTTTTTCCTTTATGTTTCCTGATTTTGCATGACAAGCGGAAGTTATGAGAAGATTTTGGAGCAGGAAAACAGGGTTAATAATTCATTAAATTTGTTTACAACGCTCCAGTTTTCCAATTTTTTTTTTTTTTAATACCAGTGATTTTGTGTTAATATAACACGTGCTATAAGCTGCTTCAGATTATGCCTTGGCATGGCTCGTTAGTGACATGATGATGTGTGCACATGTTTTAGGCGGAACGTCGACAAAATTAAAATATTGTTTACCTCACTAATTTCTGAATTTTTCGGCCTATTTAATACTTATACATTTCTTAGTACTCTTAGAGATGGGAAATTAGTTTTTAAAAAAATACATGAATCTTTAAAGGAATACATTTTGAAAATTCTGCAGGTTTTGTAATACTATTGGGTAGTTAAATAGTTTTGTAGCGTTTTTTACTGTTTTTTTCAATAAAACCTTCAGGTTCTTGTAAATATTAAAAAAAAAATTATTTTTTTATGTTGTTGTTTACAATTGTTATTGTAACCTTTTGATATATGACATTTTGCCATCTCTCAGTCAATTTATTTTTTTCCGTCTTCTCAGAACGGCGCTTTTCGCGCGAAGCGCTTTGCGTTATCCAAGTCTACATTTACGGTTGTGAACCGAGCAAACCACTTAAACCTTTGTTCATCCTTCCAAAGGAATCATTTCCATACACACGTTGGCAAACAATAAATAGTTGAAACTATTTAGTGTTTTCTGGAAGGAATTAGTCCGGGTGGCGGTCATTAAATGAAACAACTCTTGAGTTTCCATTCTCCCACCATGCGCCCTGATGATGACCCACAAAAGGGGGTCGAAGTGTTGGCAAACAATAAAATAGCTGAAACTATTTAGTTGTTTCATTTAATGACCGCCACCCGGACTAATTCCTTCCAGTAATTCTCAACGGTCAACTGATTACATCCACAATGATAAAAAGAACACGGGAACAACAAAAAGATACATCCTCCTCAACTCTCCGCCGCAGCGCCAGAATACAAAATCGCAAGCAGGACATACTATCTACATCTCAACAACAGCAGGTATTCTCATCTCAACAAGCCATCATTTCTACACCCTCAGGTGACTCACGCTCTTCTCATCACCACATTTCCAGTTCTAAAAAGGTAACAACTCCTCGATCACCACCACAACGACCAAACCCTCAGTCGACCGCTCTTTTGGATTCTTCTAGATCATCACACCGCTATCACACAAGGTTAAATAGTAATGGATCTGAGTTTCCATTCTCCCACCATGCGCCCTGATGATGACCCACAAAGGGGGTCGAAACGTTGGCAAACAATAAAATAGTTGAAACTATTTAGTTGTTTCATTTAATGACCGCCACCCGGACTAATTCCTTCAGTAATTCTCAACGGTCAACTGATTACATCCACAATGATATTTAGTGTTTTCATTTAATGACCGCCACCCGGACTAATTCCTTCCAGCAAAAATATAATTTTGTTTGAGCAATCAAAATACCACTTAATTATAAGGAATCTCGGTTGAAACAGATGTATAAATTCACCTTAACAAATCTTTTTCTAAATTTGTAAACATTATATGCTAATTAAACCTGATTTTATAAACACAGAGAGTTTTTTAGTTTATTTATTTATAACTATAGCTATAGTGGGAGTCCAAAATTTTTCCTATGAAGGTTTTATTAGGATAGGGATCCTTAACGAGTACCTGACATCGCACAGGCTACCACCTTTTAACGTTCCCATAAAAAAATCCTAGGACCACCTGTGGTTTTGAACCCGTGACCTTTGGCATAGGAGGCCGTTATGCTAACCACCCAGCTACAAGTGATCCAAAACACAGAGAGGATTAAAATGAAATAACAGAAAACGGAAGTTATTTTACAACCCATTATTTCGAAGTAAATAAAACCTATCTGATATTGATGAGTAATCCGTTTTACATTTATGTCACGAGTTTAATACAAATATTACGAATTAATTGAAAATATATGAGATACTAGCGTTACGAAGTTATACATCTTAACTACTCCATCTATCCGTCAGTCATCCTCTTTATATAACTACAAATTCCGCATATTGACTATTTTACGATGATCCTGTCACAATAGTATTGTAAATATTTTTTTTCGTTTTTTCCTTTTCCTCTCCTTTAGATACGTATATGTTATATCAGTATTTTGACTGCATATATCTTGTTTATATGCATTTGTTGGTTTATTTATTTAACGTCACTTTATGCTACTATGTATTTCAGGTCATACTTTTGAACACGTAGAGAAAGTCAAGTATTTAGGTTCAATGATGAAAAAAAAATGATGAGAAAAATGAAATCCAATAAAGTCCCAGTTAAAGGTGGGAAATGCGTGTTGTAATCCAGTTGCTAAATTACTTAGCTCGCGGCTTCTGTCTAAAAACTTAAAGGTTAGAATTGATAAAACTATTATTCTCCCAACAGTTCTTTGCGGATGCGAAACGTGGCCGCTTACTTTGAAGGATGAACAACGGCTTAAGGTTTTCGAGAATAAGGTACTGCGTAAAATATTTGGTTCGAAGAGAGATGAGGCCACTGGGGAGTTTAGAAGGTTGCACAACCCGGAATTGCGAAGTTTGTACCCTGTGAATATAATTTAGTTGATAGCATCGCGGAGACTCAAATGGGCGCGTAAAGATGTTGGGCTTGGTGAGGAACGGATTCCGAGAAAGTTGGTATTCGCTGAATCGACTGGTAGGCGTCGAAAGGTAGGCCGAAGCGTCGATGGGAGGATTGCATTAAGGCTGATCTCGGCGGTTTGGGCTTGACCGGTGAACATTGGACGAGTCTGTGCAGGCGAAGATTAGTGGTATCGGCATCGAACCTTCGGGTTCGGTAAGCCTTTTATTATTATTATTATATTATTATTATGCTACTATGACTAATCGGACAGTTCTATAGTAGGATTCCTTATTTCGCCAGTCCAGGTTTTATTAGGATAGGGATCTTTAAAGAGTACCTGACATCGCACAGGCTCGGGAACAACTTTTTACGTCCCCTCCGAAGGACGGCATAACTAAGAATTTTTTCTTTTTATATTTATTTAATTTACTGTAAGACTTCAAAGTACATTCTGTAATGTCATTTCAAAGAGAAAAGTCACAGGATAATAAAGAATTTATTTATTTAAAGGTAAGCTATATCCACTAAGACCACTTCTATTATCACTTTGAGTTAAATTGATAGGTGAATGTGAAATAAACGGTTAACAAGTTTTTGCTTTTACAATACTATTTTTTCATGTTTAAAACTGTTTACCATAATTACAGAGCATTAAGAGAAGGAATGCTGGAAATCCAGGGCTGGCAGGTGGCAGGTGCTCCCCTAACGAGCAGTAATAGGATGGTTTCTTCAAGCGTTCATAATGATAGCATGATCACTGTTTAGCGCCGGGGCTTATATTCACCGCTGTCGCACAATTTAGGGCATTTGAAATTTCAATTAGGGCTTCGAGTCAATAACGGCTACATTAATTCCTACAATTACGTAAGCGCCTCCCCTCCTCCCACCCCTCACCATTCCTGCCGTCACCCAATAAAACACGCCCTGCTTCGTATTCACAAGCTAACGGTATTAGCATGTTATCAGCAAAGCAAATCAGTTAGTCCAACTGTTCCGGTAAGCAGGCTCCACACCTTCCTCGGTCGAAGTGGAATGCGGATTTCAAACACACGATGAAACGGGATGAATCGTCATGGAATATTCGGGACTAGATTTCTCGTCTGAGAATCCAGATTATTTCATTGTTAAAAGCAATTATTACCTCCATTCGACAATATAAGTGAGAGAAGAGTTTAGAAAAAGCAAAAATCATTGAAAGGAAGATTTCGTGAATTAATAGTGAAGACTATATTGTTTTTAAAAACATATTGTTGCTTCCCGTTTAAATTTTTTTACTACTACTTTCGGTGGAGCCAGTATTCCTCGAGGACCCCTGGCAGCGATGCCTTCCTCCACATCCTGTAACCAACTCTTCCTGGGTCTTCCCGTTTTTCGCCTCTCCATAGGTTGTTTGAGAAAGGTTATATTCGGCCATCGCTCCTCTGTCATACTTTGTACATGTACAAAACATTTTAACCTTTTTATATCTATTGGATTGTATCACATGAAATCTCCGTTTTCAAGGTAAAGCATTTTTATTAAAAATACGATATGAAAACAAGTTAATTTTATTCGAAGTATTTACCTTCTTTTTCTAGACATTTTCCCCAGCGTGACACTAACTTTTTTTTACCCGAACTGAAAACTCTGAGAATATAGTGGGAGCGGAAGAACTTCGTAGCCCAGTTCTTTCAATTTTTGCACGGTATGTTTTGAAACATGGGGTCTTGCTGCCGCTCAGTGAGATCATGAGTTACCCATGTATCGAGCTTTTTTACTTTCCCAATACACTTTAAATGTCTGGAAACGGTAGATGCACTTGCATTATTTGTGCTGAGAGTCATTTAACTGTTTCCTTCTAATGTATGTTTGAGGACATTACGGTCTTCCTCGGGGCAAGTTTTCCAAGTCGGTATCCCTAGCTGAAAACTTAGCAAACCAACGGCGAACGGTTCGTTCATTAATACTCTCTTCCTCAAACGACTTGAAAATATTTCTAGCGGCCTCAGCTGCTGAATGGCCGAGTTTAAACTCGTACAAAAATATTACTCGAAAATCACGTGTTTCCATGTCCATATTTGGAGGTATACTAAAAAGTGGGTAATTGATTGGGAAGCTAATGTTTATAATACAAAGGTAGAGGATTAGTAACTGTTAACTCTAAACATGTAAACTGGAAGGAATTAGTCCGGGTGGCGGTCATTAAATGAAACAACTAAATAGTTTCAACTATTATATTGTTTGCCAACGTTTCGACCCCCTTTGTGGGTCATCATCAGGGCTAAAAAGATACAAAAGAATATAATTTCAATGACATTACATACAATATTATATAACCTATTTAGCTAGAGAACGTCGGTATTGAAAAAATAACAGAAGAACTGTATATGTAAAAAAAAAAACTTAATTAAAATTCAATGACCATATTACAATAATGAAAGTGTTATACAGAAAAAATAAAAATGTTCACTAAACAAAATTTACACAGGTATCAATAATTTACATGAAATATGAAATATAAAAATATGAAGTAGAGTGGAGATACGTACCGCATGCTGGGAGAATGGAAACTAGGTACTGTTTGGTAGATGGGGGGTAGGTAGGATGGAAAATACGTAGGAAAAGGTGGAATGGAAAATACGTACTGATTTATGGACAGGGCCTGACAATAATGACTAAAATTCTTAATACTACCATACAAAGAATCAATGAAATTTAACTTATGATTATAATAATGATACAGGATAAAAAATTATGATTTTAATTCTTGAAATATCACCTATATAATAGTAAGAACAGTGATGGAAGATGTATGTAAAACTGACTGTACCTCCCAACTTAATCATCCCTAATTCTGTTTTAGGTATCCAAAGATAACAGGGTGGAAAAAATAATAATGGAACATTGTAAAATACATTAATTGACAAATCTTACAGGTTGATAAAAAAATTAAATAAACATAAATACAAGTTGGAATAAATTGAATAGTGAAGACATTTAGAAAATTTTAAATACATAAACAAAACAAAATAAATACATATATAGAATTATATGGATACCTAAAATAGATTTAAAAATATTAATAAAAACCAACAAACAATAATAATGAAAAACAAAACAATATATATGGTGGGATAGACAGAGAAAATATGCTACTTAATAGAGTTTAATATGTGGCTATATGTGGAGGAAATGCATTGTTTATCGGTTTTGTGGTTAACAGGATTGGATTGGAGGTGGATATGGACGGATTCAGCGATTAGTCTTTTCTTATGGTTTGGAACATAATCTAAAATGGAGCAGTCGTCAAAGTTAAAGGAATGATTGAAATGTATGGAGTGTTCAGAAAGTTTTGAGGCTAGAGGGTTTCGAGAGGATACGGAGAGTTTATGTTGCGATATTCTGGTTTTTAAGTAATTTTTGGTTTCTCCTACATAGGATACATCACAATCTGAACATGAAATTTTATAAACAATATTGGAACGATATATAGGAGTGATCGGGTCTTTTGTATTGGTAAAAAGGTGAGAAAGCTTGTTCTGGGTCTTTAGTCCTAGTTTTAAGGAAGGTAAGGAAAATTTTAGGATTTTTTTTATATTTTCAGAAAGGTGCGGAATGTAAGGTAGGGATCTATATAAAAATATCATGGGTGAATCATGGTCGGGAATTGTAGGGGAAGTAACGGTGGTTTTTGTGTTATAAGAATCTATAAGGTTTTTAATGACTTTTTTTGGGAAGCTGTTTAAGGTTAGTATTTTTTTAATACGTTCGATATTATTAGGATGGTACTTTGGATCAGACAAGGATAGGCAACGGTGGACGAGATTCTTGGCAACATTTAATTTCTGATGATATGGGTGTTGGGAGAAGAAGTTGAGCAGTCTACCGGAATAGGTGGATTTGGTGTACCAGTCAGTTGAAATAGAACCGTCAGTATTTCTAGTGATAAGTAAGTCTAAAAAGGGAATTGTCAAGTTGTTTTCTCTTTCTACGGTAAAACGGAGGCGTGGATCATATGAATTAAACGATTTTAGGATATCGGGGATTTTGTCTGGGTTTATTATAAGGAAGAGGTCGTCCACGTACTTTTTAATAAATATAATTTCATTTTTATAGGTTGCGGTTATAGAGTCGAGTAAGTCATTTAGTACGATATTAGAGAGGTCAGGAGCGAGACAGTTACCCATTGCAAGTCCCGAGATCTGATTGTAAAATTTGTTCTGAAAAGTGAGATATCCGGTTTTACAACAAAGTTTTAGTGATTCTAAATATGAGAGAAGATTGAGTGTGGTGTGGGGTTCAATGATGTTCCAGTGTTTTTCTACTAGTTGGATAACTTTATCAATGGGGATATTGGTAAATAGGCTTTCGGCGTCAAAGGATGTTAGAATGTAGTTGGGGAGAATATGCAATGATAGTAACTGTTCTCGGAGGTAAAGGGAATTGTTAATGTCATAGGGGTTAGTTCGGCTAAGTATTAATAAATTCAGATAAGTACATCCACAATGATAAACATGTAAACATTCGGAAGGAAACAACAGAGACCTGCAAAATCCTTTATGTATTTCAGAAACTATAAAACGGACATTTCATGTGAAAAAAACCAATATTTGGTTGAGAATATTTTTTTCTTCTTGGACATTCCGCCTAACAGTTAGGTTGGGAACATGATGTAGTCTAGATATGGTACAAGAGCGACTCCAAAAGTCCATTTCCAATGAAATTAGCCTTGCCTCCTTTTTGGAAATCTCCCAGGTTTCTGCTGTATATAGCTTTACGCTTACCAAAAATAAATGGTATAGCCTTTTTTTGGTTTGGGACTCCCGTGCTTGTTCCATAATACAAAATTCAGAGTTCTAATTATTCGTCTTGCTCTTTTACTTTTTTACATGATGTCTTTGGAAGAGCTTCCATCCTCAGCTATCCATCGGCCATGATATTTATACTCCTTTACACTTTCTAATTCCCAATTAGGGATAAGACTTCTATATTTACATAAAATATCACATTATATGCTATAATAAGTACGTAATATATAATTTTATTGTATTTTATATTTTTAATTTTTATTTCGGTATATAAAATAATACACTATACTTACATAATGATATACTAGAACTAGAACTGTCTATTAAGTAACCACATGAAAACAAAAACATAAGATGAAATCACATTAATAAATTAAAAAGAAAAATATACAAAAACTTCTCCATTTCAAAAAAATAAATAAACATATGCAAATACCATCTTGCAACATTTTAAGGAGAAATTTTAATATTTCTTTTAAGATATTTTTTGTTAGTTATACATTTGAAGAAGTACTACCGATTCGGAATGCATGGTTTTAACTTTACAAGAAAATTTCCTCAGATTCCTATACATTTATTGTGGGGTATTTGTAAGTTTGCGTAGTTTCATTTACATTCAGCTAAAAAATGGCATTTATTAGATGTAAAAAAAAATGTATAAATTGTTGTATAAATATAATATATAAAATGCCATAAAAACTTTTAATTGTTTACAGATGCTTGAAAATGGCCCTAGAGGCTGAAACGTTGTGATGTCTAAAAATTAAATAAATAAAAAATGTATCAAAGACTTCTTTTGTATACAATAGCCAAATATATATCTCACAAATATTGATTCAAAAGAAAATTCAAAGGACAATGGTGAGATAATGAATCAGTTTCAATATTTTGTGTTGTTCTACACTTTAATCCATAAGAAGTTATTTATTCTACTCTTTTTTTTTTTTTTTTTTTTTTTTTTTACTTCATTCCATTTTTTTTTTCTGATATGATTTTAAATAAAAATTAATTATAATCCTTTAGTCTTTTGGCCAGACACATCGTATATCTTAATTGTCCATATCAATTGTTCTTAAGTGACCCTGTTCCAGAATACTTTTCTATTCTATTCTAAATAAAATTAGCCTATATAAATAAAAACAAAGTGGTAACTCGACAGATATTGTTTCAGAGAAAAAATCGTGTAATGAATTTTAATTAACTAAGGCTTCTTTAATAGGCTTCTAAATTTGTATTATTTAGGTTATATACAATCACATAAATGTAAATTTCAGTTGAATAAGAGGAGGCCAAAAGGGGAAAGAAACGCCAAGATACCTGACGAAAAAAAAAAAAAAAGAAAGAAAGAAAAACCTTAGACGAGGAGCGCTATAAGAAGTAGTTAAGGGCCTGGAGGGGTGGATTTCTTATCATAAATTCACCTTAGCCGTAGAATACAGATCTCGGGAGAGGGCGGTAAAGGTAAAGGTGAGTTAGTGAAGTCGGAAATAAAGGTAAATTTAAGAGAGCTAAGAAAGAAGACAGTGAGTGTGAGGCTATAAGGGCCGGGTAATGGCTCGGCTAAACCCGCCCGGTACTTAACAGTTCTTCATTTATAAACCAGGGGCGCTGCCAGCCTGTGACGATTACTTCTATTTGTTTTCTTTTCACCTGTCATTAACCTCTCCCGGTACTATTTACTTGTTTCCTCTCTCTTTCAGTATTAATTAATGACAAATCCTATTTCGTTTTTAAGTAATTTACATTAAATGATTATGTGCGTGAGTATAACATGGTCAGAACGACTGCTGACTCTCGGCAGATGACATTCAATTTTAAAAATCCTCGGATTCATACTAACGGAACAAAAAATACGTACATACATTCACACATTTGTATTAATTTAATTTTTTTTTTCTTTTAACATCATTTATTGAAATTTACAACTGTACTTCAAGGTACAACAAGTAAATGTGTCAAAAGTTAAATGGCGTGATACAAACTTGAAGAAGAACTACCCAATGGCAGCACTCCTGTAACGTTTCTACACTAGAAGGTCTCGAGGCCATCTTCTTTTCAGACGCCTCGGAGGATTGTCAGGAATTGAAGAGGAAGAAAGAATTGAAACAAGAGAATTAGGGTGGGAATGAAGTTTGTCATGAAAGGAATGGTATCTAGATCGGGCCAAATCAGCAACATACGGAACGTTGATGTCTTTATGGATAAGTTTGTTCGTGGCAAAATAAGGAGCATTTAGGATTTTACAAAGGATTTTGGATTGTAGGGATTGGATACGGGAAGAATTCGATGGTTTAGTAGAGCCCCAAAGCTCCACTCCGTAAGTCCATATCGGCCTTATGATAGTCATGTAGATGAGTCTTTTGTAGTTAAGTGGAAGATTAGAACGTTTGTCTAGTAAGTGTTGAAGAAGTCGAAAACGTCGCGCAGTTTCTTGTCGTTTCAGTCTTGTGTGAGGGTTCCAAGTAAGGCGTTTGTCAAGGTGTATTAATTAATTAAAATAAGCTTTAAAGCAGGTAATATTAAAACTTTCAATAAAAAATATATGCTCATGTTGCCATTTTTACTATCCCTTAGCTATATATAGTGCTTTACAAGCTCCGTCTATTTATCCCTCCTACCTATTTTCTTATTATCCAGTCCTAACTCCAGTCGATAGATCGTTCAAAATAAATCACAATAGTTCCTATTCCTCCCTGCTTTCTCAATCTGCTGGTGTTCCTTCCTCATGGCACTTTCCTTGTGTTCCTGGACCCATTCTTTATACAGTCTATACAGCTGATATTCGTCCTAACACTTTCCTATGCTGAAGACACGTGTGTGCTATCAGTAGATAATGATCCAGTTACTGCCTCCCACACTGTTCCATCCGACATCCGAGACCTTGAAGTATGGTGCTAAAATTGGAGGATTAAAATTAATTCTAAAAAATCCGAACCGATAACATTTACCCTTTGTCGTAAACCAATGACTTCCTGG
Source organism: Piezodorus guildinii (assembly GCA_023052935.1). Classification (NCBI taxonomy): domain Eukaryota; kingdom Metazoa; phylum Arthropoda; class Insecta; order Hemiptera; family Pentatomidae; genus Piezodorus; species Piezodorus guildinii. The sequence goes on along the minus strand of CM041298.1, from coordinate 33,790,569 downwards.
CCTACAATGTCCTTTAATGACACTCCAATGGTCCCTGTTGATCAGATTCGATACCTAGGACTTCACCTTGACAAACGTCTAGCTTGGAATCCTCATACAAGACTAAAACGACAAGAAATTGCCTAACGTTTTAGACTACTTCAATACTAACTGGAAAAACTCTCCAACCTTCCACTTAATTGCAAAATACTCATTTATATGACCATCGTAAGACCGATATGGACTTACGGAGTAGAGCTATGGGGCTCTACTAAACCATCGAATTCCTCTCGTATCCAATCCTTACAATCCAAAATCCTTAGAAAAATCCTCAATGCTCCTTATTTTGTCACAAACAAACTCATTCATAAAGACCTTAATATTCCATATGTTGCTGATTTAGCCCGAACCAGGTACCATTCCTTCCATGAAAAACTCCATTCCCACTACAATCCATTAGTTTCAATCCTTGCTTCTTCTTCGATCCCTGATATTCCTCCGAGGCTTCTGGAAAAAAGATGGCCACGGACCTTCTAATTTAGAATATTTTTTTAGTGCTGCCACTGGGCAGTGTCTCAAGATGTATTTCATGACAGTTTTATTTGTTACTATCAAATTTACTTGATGTATTTTTATTTGATACAGTTTTAAATATCAATAAATATATATTTTTTAAAACTATATATAGTAAGGAAAAGTATTATGATTAAGTATACGATCGAAAAAAAAAAAAATCGAATTCCAGTCTTCTACGGATATACACATTTTAAGGGCCCCTAAGTCCAAATAACCAAGTCGTGCGACAAGGTCGGTGTATTTCTGTCTGTAGTGAGTATAGCTTGAAAACAATAAGTTGTATAAACCTAAAATTTCAGATTTAAAAGGTGTATATACCTGAGGTGACACAGCAACTTTTTTACTTAAATCGACTGACCAAAATTGGTACTTTACAGTATGCATTTTGTACACATTTTGAAAAAGCTCGATATATCTATGTAAAATATGATTTTCTTCAATGTCATGTAGGTGTCATTCTGATTGTAATAGTCTGGAAGGGTTTAAATGCTCATAATTTTTTCTTCCTCCTTTTAATTTTGTATATTAAATAAATAACCACATCGTCTGATTGGTATTAATAAAATACGGCTAAATATAAAGATTGAACGAATTTGACAATCAACCAAAGGAGGAAAGAGACTAGATATATATTTTTTTAACGTAAGAACAGTAATAAAGATGTACACTATACTATTGGAAAGCTAACGATTTTTTTAAATAATACATAAAATGATGTAAAAGGTAATACAATGTGAAGAAAAGGGTATAAACCTATTACTGATTATTGTCGATAATAATATAATTCAAAATTAAAGGCACTTTAGAAAAAGAAAAATTTTAATTATCATTTCAGCCATGACTAATTTTATCAGAATAAAACCTACATCACTATATTTTTCAGAATAAAGCACATTCAATTTTACCCTTTTGATATTGTGAAAAAAATGCAGCTGATTTTCGTAAGAGGAAAAAATTAATTTTTTCAATATTAATTTGAAAAAAATACTAATTAAATCATTAAATTTTACTTCGAGCATTTTTATTTTCACTTACTACATATATTAAAGGAAAGTATTGCGATCGTGAAAATTTTCGAATTCCAGTTTTCAACGGAAATACACAATTTAGGGTCCCCTGAGTCCAAATAATCAAGTCTCGCAAAAAGGTCTGTGTGTGTGTGTGTGTAGTAACTCCCGGGCGGAAACGGTAAGTCCTATGAAACTAAAATGTCATATTTAAGATAAATATACGCCCGAGACTTTACAAAACCATTTTCATCAAAATGTGCTTACCAGAAGAGCCACTTTATAACATGCATTTTGCACTTTTTTTCGATTTTCTCAAAAACAATTCCGACGATTTTGATTAAACTCGCTATATCGATGTAAAATGTAATGGGCTTCAATATCATTTAGGTTTCATTCTGATTAAAATGGTCTGACAGGGCTTAAATGCCGATATTTTAAATTTTCATTCCCTAAAGTACCTTTAATTTTGTTGATCCTATAAAAATAACTATATTATCTTGTTACCACTGATAAAAAACAGGTAAATATCTAAGTTGTGCGAATTCAAAAAACAACTAAAGGAGAAAACTGAAACCAAAAATTTAGTACCATTTTTTGTTTTTGAACGTAATTGTACACCGTTGGGAAGCTAAAGATTTTAGAAAAAATATTATCTCATAACTAAGCTTTTAAAAGTTAATAGAGAGTGATGAAAAGAAGATAAAACTAACTGATTATTTTAGATAATAATATAATAGATTTTTTAATAAAACACATGTTTCTATATAAATTCAATTTAATTAATTCTTTAATAGTTTCACGTATTTTTATCTCTAACTGTACATGAAAATTCTATCATTGAATTTCAAAATGGAGGTAAGTAAAAGTCGTGTGTTGCCGCACCAGATTTTTACAATAACGACGTGGATTAAAAATAATTGTTGCGGGCAACACACGACTTTCACTTACCTCCGTTTTCAATATCGATTAGGGAATTTTCAAATACAGTTAGGGATAAAAATGAGTAAAAGTATTAAAAAAATAATTAAGTTAAATATCTACAGAAACATGTGTTAAATTGAAAAATCTATTATATATTATTATCTTAAATAATAATCAGTTAGTTTTATTGGCTTTTCATCACTCTTTATTAACTTTTACGAGCTTGTGTATAAAATAATATTTTTTCTAAGCCTTTAGCTTTCCAACGGTGTTTTATATATTTATATTACTGTTCATATATTCAAAAACGAAAAAATTTATTTAAAAAATATGTTTTCAGTTCTCTCCTTTAGTTGGATATCAAATTCGTTCAACATACATATTTACCTGTTTTTTTTGTTTTGTTTTTAACCTTGGTAACATGGTGATGTGGTTATTTTTTTTACTATCTACAAAATTAAATTTACTTTAGAGGAATAAACCAAGTCAGACTATTTTAATTCGAATGAAACTTACCTTAAATTAAAATCGATTTAATTGTACATCAATACACAGTGTTTCATCAAAAATGTTTGAGCTGTTTTTGATAAAATCGTAAAAAGGTGCCACCACATGCATGGTATAAAGTGGCTCTTCTTGTTAGCTGATTTTGATGAAAAAGTTTTAGTAACATCTCGGGCTTATAGTTATCTTATGTATAAAATTTCAGTTTCGTAAGACTTTTTGTTTCTGCCCGGGAGTTACAGACGCACAAACACACGCAGATCTTTTTGTGGGAATTGGTTGTTTGGACTCTGGGGACCCTAAAACCTGTATTATCGTTGAAAACTAGAATTCAAAATTTTCACGATCGCAATACTTTCCCTTAATATATATTTCATATATAGGTAAGTGAAAGTAAAGATAATAATAATAATACTTTAACATCAATTGCACACAATTCTCTTAAATATAATATTTTTAATTATGCCCAAGATTTACCGCTTACATACCTACACGCACAGAACGACCATTTTCCTAGACTGTGGATTCGAAATTTTTCATAATCAACTTATTTTATCTAAAAACATACATATGTATATTAATTAATTAAGAAAAATTAAGTAAAACCATAATTGGATTTCAGCAAAAGAAAGTTTCTAATTTGGAAATTCATTAAGTAAGTATGAAGGAGTGATATATTACAGTTACTTTATTTTAAACTCTGATAAGCTTTAATGGAATTAATTAAAACTTGTAACTAATGGTACTTAGGCCTGTTAAAAGGTTGGCTTGTTTTCCAAGTCTAAAGGTGCTATATTGAAATAATATTAGAGATACTCGTATTAAACCTTAACGTCACACGAGAAGCAATCATAATCTACGTTTATGTAATTAATTTTACATTTAATCATTACTTATTTGTTCTAGTTTTGGGCTATATTCAGGACTAATTTATATGAGATTAGTTAGTTTATATTTAAAATTGTTAGGACATAATAATCTAGTTCGTTCTTCACTAAGCAAGTTCACGATCACGGATCATGATAGCAGAAGTGGGGGGTGGATTTTTTTTTCATACAGTCGGATAGTAACATCACATATTAGTAATTGTTTTTGTTTTTTTAATATTACATTATCAATTAATATTAATTTTTTAAATATACCTATATTTTAAATATTAAAAGGAAAAGGGCAGGAATGGATGGGAGATTATGTTCATTTATGGAGTGGTGTGCCAAAGGAAGAACGAGCAAAAGCGGGTGTCTCTGTCGTGGTGAAGAAAAAACTAAAAAATAGAATAACACATTGCGAGGAATATTCCGAGAGGCTGATGAGAGTGGATCTCAACCTCTGGGGAAGGAGTGTAGTAGTTATAGGAGTGTATGCACCAGGGAACCACGAACCGCAGGTGATAAAAGATTCCTTTGAGGAAAGCCTAAGAGATGTTTTGGAAAAAGTGCGGCCTAACACAGAGATCATTCTTGCTGGTGATTTCAATGCGAGGGTGGGACAGGAAATTGGTAGCCGGGTGGTTGGACGTTGTGGTGAAAGGATGGTGACGGATAATGGTCGGAGACTCATAGATATCTGTGAGGCATTCGATCTTAAAATTCAAAACACCTTTTTTAGACATAAGCAAATCCATCAAATCACGTGGAACAAACCGGGTTTCCAGCCCTCGATGTTGGATTATTGCATCACAAGGCAACGATGTTCATTCAAGGTGGAAGATGTGAGAGTTTTCAGAGGATGGGAGTGTGGCAGTGACCATTATATGCTGAGAGCCAAAATTTTCTTCCCTTGGATAATGTCAAAATATAGGCAGGAGAAACATGATACATGTGCTCTGGACACTCCAAAGTACAACTTACAGCTTCTGGGTGACTCAAGTGTTAGAACTCTGTACCAATGGAGATTGGATGAAAAGATAGATGTATCTTATGGGTCAACAGCGAAAGAGAAGTATGGGCATTTGAAGGAATGTGTTCATTTGGCGGCGAGGGAGGCTCTTGGAGAGGAGGATGAGCGACGTCTGCCGGATTGGTGGTCACAAGAAATAGCCCAGCTGGTAAGAGAAAAGAAGACAGCCTATGGAAAATATCTTTCCTCCACCATGAGAGAGGACTGGGTGACATATAGAACCCTGAACCGGAAGGTAAAAGAAATGGTTACAAAAGCCAAGAACGCTTCATGGGAAAGGTGTTGCCAACAGATCAACAGTACGTTAGGGTTCAATCGGATCCGAGAGTCCTGGAGCGTACTGAAAAAGTTGCGGGCATCAAGGAAAGGAAATATACTTTCCCCTATTAAGGAAAAGGAGTGGGAAAACCACTACAAAACTCTCCTAACTGAAGATAGGCCACAGTTTACAAATAGGGAAAATGACACCGAGTCCGAAGCAGATAACGCACCGGTCCAGGTGAAGGAGGACGATGTTCAACGGGCCCTATCAAAGGCAAAGACTGGCACATCTCCGGGACCAGGCGGAATTGCTATGGAGCTCCTGAAAGCGGGAAGTGCGAAATTGGTCACTCTTTTGACGGATGTGATTAATCTTGTTCTCAAGGGAGATGATATTCCGGAAGATCTGAGAGCTGGTTATATTTCGTCAATATACAAGAGGGGAGACAGAAAAGTGTGCAGGAACTACCGACGAATATGCATACAAAGCTCCGTCACCAGGATTATGGGTAGAATGCTCCGGGACAAGTTAGAGGAGGCATATTTTACCCCTCGGGAGCAAGCAGGTTTTACAGCGGGCCGGTCGTGTACGGACAACTTATTTGTTCTTCGCCAGCTTATTGAGAAGTCCCAAGAAAGAAAGCAGCAACTCCATATGGCGTTTATCGACCTGGAACAGGCGTATGATAATGTACCCAGGGAGAGACTGTGGTTGGCACTTAGGGAGGCTGGTATAAGTGGGTCATTGATAAAGGCTGTGAGGCACTTGTACAGCAATGATGTATATCAGATAAGATGTGGGAACCATCTCTCTAACCCTTTTCATGGTACCAAGGGATTAAAGCAGGGGTGTAGTATGTCACCTACTCTTTTTAAGATATACCTGCATGAATCGGTGAAGCCATGGTACGAGCAATGTGGGGATGTTGGACCGTTCATTGACGACGAGCAGCTGATATCTTTGTTTTTTGCGGATGACCAGGTCGTTTTTGCGAGGCGGAAAGTCTATCTCGAAATTATGATACTCTCACTGAAGTCCTGCTATGAAGCGGCGGGCTTAAAAATTAACTTCGAGAAGACCGAGTACATGGCCATTGGCGATAATGACACTGGTGCGCTTCGGGTAGACAGCGAAACTTGTAAAAAGGTGGACGTTTTCAAATATCTTGGATCTTATTTGGATGCTACCGGGTCGTCTGAGCATGACGTGAGAAAGAAGGTGGAACAGGCCCGTAAGGCTACCCGAATGTTACATCCAGTCCTTTGGAATACGGAGATATCTTCCGAGAACAAACGCCGAATTTTCTCAGCCATAGTTGAGTCTATCCTGACATACGCTTCAGAAACATGGACAATGAACTCCCGTTTGTATTCGAAGGTGCAAGCGGTGGAGATGGATTTCTGGAGAAGGTGTATTCGGGTCACCAGGCTGGACAAGGTTAGAAATGAAGTTGTTCGCCAGAGGATGGAGGTGGGTACATCGGTGAATGAAAGGATCGGGGCACGCCGCCTAAGATGGTATGGACATGTTAAAAGAATGAATGAGGAATGTTGGCCCACTAGAATCCTGGATTGGGTTCCACCAGGAAGGAGAGGGCGCGGACGACCCAGAAGCAGGTGGATTGAAGGAGTCCAAGAAGAAATGGCTGGCCGAGGCCTGCAATAAGATGATTGGTTGGACCGAAGCGCTTGGAACTCTGCACTGACTGGTGGAGGCAACCCTTGATGGAACGCCTATAAAGTAAAGTAAATATACCAAAGTATAAAGTTATATTAAAACAAACAATTGTAACGTATACAATTTTGAGAGCTTACGTTTAAAGATGCGTAGAATCTCAATAACAAATAAAATAAAAAAAATTATTCATCTATTATAATTTTTTTTTTCCTCCTCATCATAGGTAAGTTAATCGTCTTCTAAAGATGTTTTGGGCAATAATAACCCCTCGCAGTTTTTTGCCTTTAAAACCAAAACAACAAAAAATCCGTTTGTCCGCGGCATTTCTCCGAAACTATTGGACCAATTTTTTTTTTTTAAATTCACCACAAAAATACTAGTCCATGCAACGATGATTCTATCACCTAGACGTTGATATAAGCAGGTTAGTTTTAAAATGGCGGTAAATTAAAAGTGATTTAATTCGATAACTCAGTTATTTTTAAGGATAGAGAACAAATTTATCAGTGCTTTTTAACAAAAAAACCGCGAATAATTATAAAAGGGAAAAAATTGAAATTTTACACATAAATACGCTTATAAAATTACAAATTAAAGCTCATTAAATTTTGCATCGGCATGATGAGTTTAATCAAAATCTTTTGAGGCGTTTTGGAGGAAATCTTAAAAAGGTGTAAAATCCATCGTATAAAGTGGCTCTTCTGGTTAGCTGATTTTGATGAAAAAGTTTTTGTGACATCTCGGGCGTATAGTTGTCTTAAATATAAAATTCGAGTTTCATAGTACTTTTCGGTTACGCGCGGGAGTTACCACACACACCTTTTTGCAGGACTTGGTCATTTGGACTCAGGGAACCCTAAAACATGTATTTCCGTCTAAAAATGGCATTCGATAATTTTCACGATCGCTTATTATGGCTTTATCCTTACGTTGGACAGCAATATTTATATGGTTCTTACCTATTCCAAACCCTAAAAAATAGAAAACCTTCCTAAATAACTGAGCTCCTCACCCTCCGCTTTGACATCCATTCGTTAAACACTAGAACCCAATCATATAAAACTGAATCCTTTCACAAATCCTTTTTCGTTTGCTCTTCATTATTTTGTAATTTATTGCCTATTTCTTTCCGTAAAACCGTCTCACTCTCTTCTTTCCAACATCAACTACTTCATTACCTACTTGAATCTCAGTCTTCCGTTTCACTGTAAATATAGGTATCTGTAGTAAAATATGTCTATATAAGTGCCTGCTCCAAGTGTATATATGTATGCAAATATATGTAGATGTATTATTTTATTTTATTTTTTTTATGTAAAAGTAACAGGACTATAGGCAATTTTTCGTGTTCATTATTCATGTTCTAAGGGAACTTGTTCCCAGAATAAAGATTTTTTTTTCATTTCATTATGAGGACATATGTATGAAAAGAAATCACGCACAACTAAGTAAAATTCTTTAAGAAAAGTAATCATATGACATTAACCAATAAGAGTCCTTTAAGGGAGCATGTTGAAAGTTATTTTATTTTATTTTATTTTTTAATTATGCCTTCCCATTTCGACTTCCGCCATAAGGGATCTGGCAGCCCAGTACCACTCCGATCTGGATGGGGTTTCACCTCTTATTTTTTGTAATCGGGGGCATACTTTTAGATGTGCTGTATCTATTTCACTATTTGCATGATAAACGCAGCAAAGTGGAGACCCTACCACTCCGATCCGATGCAAGTGTTTTGCGAGGTATTCATGGCCAGTAATCATTCGGAACTTTGCAACAGCATCTTTTCTCTTCAAATCTTAGGGTGTTCTTTCTTCTTTTATAAGGAGTTAGGCCCAGTGCTTGTTGATCGAACTGAGCCTTTGGAAGTCCGTTAGTAGAGCATGATATGCCCTCTTAACTTCATCCCTAGCTCTACGATGTAGAAAGTTATAAAATATTTAATAAAAAAAAACCTTATGCTTCTTAATTTCTACAGCATTAAATGTTGAGAAAAAATAAAATAAACTTATTTTCTAAAAACAAGTGACTCACCTGTGATGCACGTCGCCTCACGGGATAGTTAAGCGTGACCCACCGGAGGGTCACCCCGTCCCACGGAGCAGTCAATGTTACCCACCGGTGGGTCACCCCGGCGTGAACGTGTTGAACCTGGATAGACAAAATTTGGGACTCCCACTGTAGCATCGCCTGCCATATAATAGCCACAGGAGCATTAAGGGGCGTTAAATAAACCAACAAACAATATAAATTATCTCTGTTATATTACACTCCAATAAGATCCTTTGCACAATAATAACGAGAATCATCGTGCCCCCTCAATAAAATAAATAAATAAAAAATAACGGAAGAGGAAGGAATAGGACTTGATGATGAGCGTACTGTGTATTCGAGATGATTATAATAAGAATGCATGATATATTCGGGGCCTTAGGAAGGGAGGTTTCGCCCCAGTCAACGGACGCTCTACAATCCCATATCATCGGCTCCGGCTGCCTCAGAGGTGCTGAATGCGAATTTGAATAAGGATTTGCCTTTCAAATCCTCACTCTCCTCAAATCCACCGTTCTCGAAAATTCCCATGGGTGACGCGATATCTGACACGAGCAGGGACCCAGTCAAAATTTTATATTAAACATGGAATGTCGGGGCTGGTTGAGACAGCGGGGCTGGAAAATTAAAAGGAAACAATCCGACCTTAAGTATTGCGTTAGCCTTTGAGAACTATTCGTGCCTTCTTCCCTCGCTGTGAAAGCATCCAATAAAATGCAAATCTACAGCCTCGTGTTTTCCTTTTTCCTCCTTCCAAGAGCAATTGGAAAAATCTCTTTACTTTTCTCATCGCTAGTTCTGTCTCATTCTGACTCTTACTAAAGAATTTTACGATAATATTAACATTTAGGTTGTTTCCATTGCATTATCAAAACATTTTGTGCGCGGAACATTTTGTGCGCGACTTTCACTAACCACAACTGTTAAAATAAATTAAAGAATTTTATTTTAGCGTTTGAAAGTTATGGGAAAAAAAAATGAAAGAATTAGATTGAGTTTTAGTGGATTTTTTTTTTTTTTTTTTTTTTTTTTTTTTTTTTTCCAGATCCCCTATTAACAATATGAAATTTAATTATTAATTTATGTATGTAGTTAAATATCTTGTACTGTAACTATGTTACATTTTAAGATTGTGTAAGGGTGTTATGTTACTGTGTTGTTTACAAAATAGATTAGATTGAAATTAGATTAGAGCTGATGGGGCTCACCCATTTTTCGTGTTCATGAAAGACTTATGACTAACTTATTACTAACTTAACTAACTTATTTATAACTAAAGTCCTAATCAAAACTAACATTTATTTATGTGGTGTTTTGCCATCGTACTGGAGCTGGTGCTGGAGTCATCGTGTTGAATAGTGGGTTAGTTAATGTTTTTAAAGAATCAAAAAATTTAACATGGCGTTGCCTAATGTAATCTGAAATTGTTGGTATTTCTAAAATTTTGTGGAGGAGATCGGCTTTCACCTTTTTCATTGAGGTCGAACGGGTCATTCTTCGGAGCATTGTATTTTGAAATCGCTGAAGATGTTTCAGTGTGCCTTCAGTTAGGTGCGTAAACAATGGCGCGCCATACATCAGTGCAGGACGTAATATGCCTTTATAGACTAACAGTTTAAGCCTTAGTGAGAGCGCTGGAGAGGATAGAAGGTAATGAAGTCGGTATGATTTGGTTCTAACCAACCTTGTTTTATTATACACATGAGCAGAGAGCTTCATATGGCGATCCATCTTGATACCAAGGTATACAATAGCGTGAGAGGGTCGCTGAACTGTGCCGCCGACTCGAAAAACTTTTGGTAGTCTAGACTTTTTACCTTTTTGGATAGAGAACACTATACAGTCCGTTTTTGATGGATTCACTCTGATGTTCAACTGCTCTAATTTCCGAACAATGGTTTGACAAACCGATTCAGCCTGAGTAAGAGCTTGAGTTGGATTCATACTGGAACTGTAGACGGCTATATCATCCGCGAATGCGGCTATTGTAGCGGTTTTATAGTTATGGCCTATTATGTCTGCAGTATATATATTGAACAAGACGGGAGATAAAACTGCACCCTGAGGAACACCGCAATTAAGGAGAACAGTGCGAGAATGTTCTTCGTGAACTCGGACTGATAGGGTTCGAGTTTCCAGGAAAGATGCAATGGTATTATAGAGTTGTTCTGGGCACTCAAGATCCGCTAGCTTCTGGCAAAGGATGTAATGAGATACGGAATCGAATGTCTTCGAGCAATCTATAGATATCATAGCAGTTGCATTGTTCTTATTAAAATTGTTGCATATCTCATACTGCAATTTCATTAAGTGATGTTCAGTGCTAAGTTGTGCTTGAAAACCTGTTGTTCAAACGGAATGACGGAATTTTCTTCACAAAAGTTTCTTAAGTAATTAAGAATTATCTTCTCAAATATTTTTCCGAGGTGGGGCAATAAACTGATAGGCCTATAGTGGTCTGGGTCATCACCTGTTTTTGCCGGTTTCAACAATGGAGAAAGTATGGCATGTTTCCATTGTACCGGAAAATATCGGAGCCGAAGACATGCATTGTAAAGGTTTGTTAAATGCACAATTCCTTTCCGGGGAAGTTGCTTAAGCAAGATGGTTTGCACTCCATCATGCCCTGGTGCATGGTTGCCATTTGTTCTCCGAATAATTGCTTTTAATTTTTTAGGGCTAATGAACATAAAGTTTATGTCCTTGGCCATTTTTTGAGGGTTAGGTTCTGTGCCTGTCCTAGCTTCTATATCCCTTCGATAGTGGCCCGCTAATACTTCGGCTTGTTCAAAAGATGTTAGAAGGCGGTCCTTGTCGTGTAGCCGAATCGTTGAAGATTTTCTTGTTGCCGTTTTTGTTAGTTTCCATAGCTTCCTGACATCGCCATGGGTCGCTGTGAGTCGCTCATGCCATAATGTTGTCTTCCATTGCTTTAATAGGTTCTTTATTTGCGTCGTGAGTGAATTCAATGCCTTCTTTACATGACGGTTTTTAGTACGATACCACCTATTTTTCAGAGTCCGCCGGCATTCAATTAACGTCATTACGTGCGGTGGGGGTTGTCTAAGATGAGGTGGTTTTGGCTGAAAAGTGGGTATGCTTAATATTGCGGCTTCGCGAAGCACATTAGTGAAATACTTGATGTATATATCCACATCATTCCTTGTGCGGAGAGAAGGCACAGTTTGCAGCTTTTGGAAAACTTCAGCTTTGTATCTTTTCCAATCTGCCTCCTTATATTTAAATTTTTTCGCCTTCGGTTGCTCTTGCCTTCCGTGAATAGTGTACATCACCGGACGGTGATCAGATGTGATGAATTCGAGGGCGGAACAACCAGTAATACGATGGGGTTGCCTAGTGAGAAGGAGATCGATAGTCGAGGTACAGCCATTACCGGCATGGCGAAACGTGTGGGTAGCTGGATGCACCACCGTGAAGGCTGTTTTTACCAGATGTTTTCCTGCTCCGTTTGAACGAGTATTGTGCCACAAGACATGCCTAGCATTTAAATCTCCTACAAGCCAATGGTTTGTTTTATTTGCACATATTTCAAGGAGTTGACGTAGATCTCTAAGAGAGGCACGCGGCCTACGATAGATACCAGTGATGTAGGTTGGTTGTTGCATATGAACCTGTATGGTCAGGTGACTGATCCTATTATCGGCAATACGCATAGGTGCTGGTACCTTCTTCTATGTCATTCCACGGAGAACGGCTATTAATACCCCTCCGTGTGGGTCATGGCATTCATCAACGACGACAGAATAGCCTTGAAAGTGAGGACGACACTGTAAGGTTCGAATATCAGTGATAACCGCTATGGTGGGCTGGGCGATGGCTAACAATGCCTCTACTTCTTCAATCCTGGCTGCCAGACCGTTGCAATTGAAGTTGAGCAAAGAATAGGCTCTCATTGTTGTGCTGCGTGGTTCAGTACCGACTTGATTAAAGTTATGAGTTGTTGTACCAACCCATTCATGGAAATTTCAAACTGCCTGAGCCAGGAAGGTGGTGCGTCGTCTGGTATGTGATTTAATTTCCGTTCTCTTTGGGGTGGGTCAGGTTCCGGTAGCAGAGTAGTCGCAAAAGTTGTTTTACTTGGGGTTGGGGAAGAAGGAGGTACTGGTGGAACTTGTAAAGCTGTAGTTCTAATTTTTATTGCCCATTCTTCTTTCTTTTTCTTCAGTTGTTCTGTAAGTTGAAGACGGTAAGGACACTGGCGAAACGAGGCGACATGTTCCTCATTGCAATTTGGACATTTGGGTTTGCTCTGTCTCGGGCATTCTGAGATGCCATGTGGTCCGGAGCAACGCACGCATTTTAGTACATATCCACAATAATTCTTCGTGTGTCCGAATTTTTGACAACGAAAACATTGGGTTAAACCATTTCGTTGTTGTACGTATTTCTCTACGCGAAAAAGAACCCTGTTGACCGCTCTGATCTTTTGGATATCTTCGATACTGACATTGGCAGGTACTGTTATAAGAATGGGAGAGAGTAGGATTTTTGATCCATCCGATAACGATTTCTGTAGTCTTCTTACGTCTATAACTCCTACTGGCGCCAAGGCGTTCTTTACACTTTCTAGATCTTCTTGAATATCGAGATTTTTAAGTAAGAATCGTTGAGGATGTTGTGTACCTCCGCGGACAGCAAATGTGTGGTATGTCATATTAGAATTTTCTAAGGCCTTCCTTAACGTATCTCGGTCTTTGACTGAGTCAAGAAAAATACGTACTTCTTGGCTATTGCGTCGCATGAAGTAATTTTCGATTTTTAATGAGCTCATGTAATTTCTTATGAAGGCTGATGTATAGGTACCTGGCATTACAACCGGAGGGACTTTCGGCAATTTAGTTGTGACAGCTTGCCCTTGAGGCTCAGTGGAACTAGTATTGGTAGTAGCTAAAGGAAGGAAGGTGTTAGTAGTAACAACTGGACGTACTTCTGTCGTCTTCCTAGGTTTTGCAGTTTTCTTCGGGTATATATATTCATCATTTGACTGAATTTTCCGCTTGTCCGATGTTGCTTCTAATTCCATTCCTTCAACCACGTTTATCGTGGGATGTTCAAGGGAGGGAGCAAAGGACGCGGACCTGAAATGTGGGGCGATAATGGTCCCTGGGAGCTGTCCCAGCCTCGGATCGGAAGCAGGATCCGTTATAGGAGGGCTTTTGCTCTCCATGGACACCGTGGTCCAAAGTAACCACGCCAAAAATGATATTCAAATCGAAATGTCAAACACACTTTTCGAGATGAGAAGCAAATTTATTATTCCAAATAGCAATTCTATATTCTATATATATTAGTGGAAACGTTAATTTTCGAATAAATAATTGAACGATTTAAAGTATTATCGGGAACCATCATTTAATTGTATTAAAAAAAAAAATTGAAAATGTAAGTGAATATGTCCAAGGGATCAATACAGTATGCTGTGTTATGTAAGCAACCCGATGTATTTGGGCAGCATTGCCAAATAAATAAAGCATTTCTCTCTCTCGTCTTTCTGCATTACTTTTTACAGCCATGAATATATATGATAACTTTTTTTCCTATATTTAAAAATCTTAAGCTTTCCAAAAGTACAATATACATAAATTTTACTATTCTTATGTTTGTCGATGAAAACTCCTTATTTCCTAAAGAAAACTGCTTTATATAACCATTTTTAGACCTACCTGGATATATAGCATTGAGCTATGACGCTCTACTAAACCATCGAATTCCTTCCGCATCCAATCCTTGCAATCCAAAATCCTAAATGCTCCTTATTTTGTTACAAATTAAATCATCCATAGAGAACTAAATATCCCACTAGTTGCAGACTTAGCCTAAAATCAATACACCTCCTTTCATTCCAAACTACCAGCCCACTTAAACTCGCTTGTCCGTAAACTCTCGTCTCCATCTCTTCCTGATAATACTCCGAGGCACCTAAAAAGCCGGAGGTCTCGAGACCTGCTTATAAAACAAACATTCTAAAAGATTGATTAACGTTTTATTACTGGGCAGCTTCTTCACACGACTATTTCATGAATATATTTATAATTTTAGCCCTTTTACTTGTAAATATTTTATACAGTTGTAAAAATCAATAAAAATATATTTTAAAAATAATCGTATGTTTGTAATAAAGAAAAAAAAAAAAACAAATATCGTTTCTTACTACTTTTTAAAGTTGAGGAAGTTACATTCATGTTTCTTAAAATTAATTAAACATATTTCCCTTGCAATTTATCACATCTAAACACATTTTTTACTTACATTTAATCTTAAAGAGTTTTATATATTTTAAGAATTACATCAAATTTTTACTTTCACTTACTATATATAGTAAGGGGAAGTATTGTGATCGTGAAAATTTTCGAATTTCAGTTTTCAACGGAAATACACGTATTAAAGTCCCCTGAGTCCAAATAACCAAGTCCCGCTAAAAGGTCTGTGTGTGTGTGTGTGTGTGTGTGTGTGTGTGTGTGTGTGTGTGTGTGTGGTAACTCCCGGGCGGAAACGGTAAGTCCTATGAAACTGAAATTTCATATTTAAGACAACTATACGCCCGAGACGTGACAAAACTTTTTTCATCAAAATGAGCTTACCAGAAGAGGCACTTTATACCATGCATTTTGCACCTTTTTTCGATTTTCTCAAAAACGGTTCCGACGATTTTGATTAAATTCGCTATATCGATGTAAAATGTAATGGGCTTTAATATCATGTAGGTTTTATTTGGATAAAAATGGTCTGACAGGGCTTAAATGCCGATATTTTAAATTTTCTTCTTCTAAAGTACCTTTAATTTTGTAGATTCAATAATAATAACTAGATTATCTTGTTAACGCTGATGAAAAACTGGTTAATATATAAATTGAATAAATTCGATACCCAACTAAAGGAGAAAACAGAAAAAATATTTTTTTAATGCAATTTTTCGTTTTTGAACATAAGAGCAGTAATATACATGTATGATATACCGTTGGAAAGCTAAAGATTTTAGAAAAATTATCATCTCATACACAAGCTTTTAAAAGTTAATAGAGAGTGATGAAATGAACATAAAACTAACAGATTATTTTAGAAAATAATATAATAGATTTTTTAATAAAACACATGTTTCTATATAAATTCAATTTGATTAATTCCTTAATAATTTCACTTATTTTTATCTCTTACTGTATTTGAATATTCTCTCATTTTAAAAATGGAGGTAAGTGAAAGTCCTGTGTTGCCCGCACCAGATTTTTATATGAATATTTATTTATTTTAGCTAAAAATGTATTAGACAATAAGGAAAAGCATTGCGATCATAAAATTTGAGTTTCACCGGAGATATGCGTTTTAGGGTTTTCTGAGTTCAAATAATAAAGTCCGGCAAAAAACTCTGTATGTGTTTCATTTTTATTTAAAAATTCTTAAAGCGCTTAAAATCTATTTTTTGTCTTTAACGTAAAGGTACGTATTCTATAGATTGCAAAAAATAACCGTATAATTTTATTATAACTGTAAAAAACTGCTAAATACAGAACTTAAGCGAATTTATTTTTTAAAATACTTTAAGGATTTTTTTTTTTAAAGTTAATATGGAAAACGCGACCTAAAAGTGCTATATATAGGATTTGATTGCAAACGTTCGAATTGGGAGCGCTTACTATTTGTTATTTGACCCTCGCCCTCTCACAAAGGACGTCCAATTAAACGCCCCTCTTTCACAGTTTATGAATACTCCTTTCTCGGGATCATTATTTAGAGATAAACGACGGGCCCTGCATTCCGCCATTAGTGATAGGATCCGCCGTATCCAGGGATCGGCTTAGAAGTGGGCTTCAGCTCTTTGTGATCTTGAAACCCAGGAGAAAGGGCTGACATAGATGAGTGGGGATAAAAATAGAAGAGTGGGGGTAGAGATAGAGTGGTGGAGGGGGTAGAAATGGAGGAGTGGGAGGTATAAAAAAGTATAAAGATCGTTAGTTGTTGTGTCCTCGCTGGGGATTATCGCTAACGATTGTTCCTGTCCAGCTTATCTCCAGCTTAGTCTCTCCGATCATTTGCATTATTTACAAAAGATTTCTTTTAATCGTTATTATTTCAGCTAATGGTTCTCCTTGTTATAAGTTTAATTCCTAAAAACCAGAAGTATAATGACTTAGATCTTCACAAAAGTCTTTTTCTTCTTACAACTTACAAGTACAAATTGACGTATTGATAGGATTTAAAAGTTCGAACTTTTAGTTATTAGTCTCTGTTTGAAATAAAATAAAATGAGGAGGTAAACGTGGACGAAATGAAAAATGGTTTTCAATAGCCAAGCAATAGAAGTAGTAAATGAATATAAATACCTGGGTATCATCCTTACACCCACACTATCCTTAAAAAAACATCTGCAGCAGAAGTTATCAAAAGCAAAAATGGCAATCAACTCCATATGGAAAAATTTCCTCTTAAACAATAGTATACCCTATAAATCAAAACTTGAAGTATTTAATGCCGTTTTTAAATCATTCATAGGATATGGAGCTCAGCCATGGGGAAGTAAGGAATATATAGAAACTGAAAAACTTTTATATTATTTTATTAAAACATTATTTAGCCTACCACAAGCCACACCTTCATACCTGCTGCACATCGAAACAAAAATAGTCCCAATGCTCATAGAAACATTAAAAATACAAAATAACTACATTCTAAAAGTTAAAAATCTACCAAACAATAGACTGCCATATATCATAAATGATGTAGTCATCAAACAAAATATTTTCTGGATTAAAGATATAAGAGAACTGGCTGAAAAACATAATATTTCTATTGACATTCAACTTGACAACAAATATAACTGGGCTCTAATCTTACAGCAATTTAGGGAATCTCTGACAGGTATTTATAGATCAAAATGTTTACAAAGGGCTATAGTCTCAAAAAAATGTTTGTATATAAAAATTTAGACTATGATTATGGGACTCAATATTTATTTGATACCAAATTAAGTTTTAATAGGGCG
The DNA here is from genome assembly GCA_023052935.1 of Piezodorus guildinii. NCBI lineage: Eukaryota > Metazoa > Arthropoda > Insecta > Hemiptera > Pentatomidae > Piezodorus > Piezodorus guildinii. The sequence goes on along the minus strand of CM041298.1, from coordinate 33,772,691 downwards.
AAATGGATATTTAAAGTTAGATGTGAATTAGTATACCTCAACTATAATAGATTTTGGTCAAATGACAATGTGATTTGCTCTTATTGTAATAGAAAAGAAGTAGAAAATACGTTTCATTTCCTCGCCACATGCCCTATTTTATCTGAAATTAGAATAAGGTGTTTCGGAAAGAATTATTTAAACACCGATGAAGTAATAAACTATCTTAATGGACAGAACTGGATGGCTGTATATAAATATTGTAAAATAGCATGGTCCTACATATATAAACTTATAAAAGAATTTAACTATATTTAAAAATTATAATATATTAATATATATATATATATATATATATATATATATATATATATATATATATATATATATATATATATAATAAAATTGTTTATTATTATTGTTTGGTTGTTTTGAGTCTGATAATGATATAGTTGAATAAGTGAGTGAGTTTGTTTTACTGTAATTGTGTAGTGTATCGTATATGAATATAGTTACTGTTATATAAATTATAAAATTGAACAGGTCGGCTCCGGACTAGACGGTCTAAAAGACCATAGTTCTACTAATGTTTTTTTTATATGTTATATTTTTGTTGTAATATGCTGAAAGAAAAAATAAAAAAACAGTTATCTAAAAAAAAAAAATCTAAAATCTAAATCTAAAAATAAAATAAATTTAACTACTAGAAGTTTTTGTTACTTCAAGCGCTTTGGTCTTCCAATAAAAAAAAATAAATTGATGATTTACTTGATAATAGTTTGAATTGACAACTGGGTTTCACAGGTTAATATGATAGCCCAACAATATGGAAGTTGTTTTTTTTTTTAGTTATTGTTTATTTTATTAAGAGTTAATACAATCTGCCACCTTCTGGGGCAATGGGTATTACAGATAGATGTAATTGTAAATAAAATAAAAATAAAAAATGTAAATAAAATTAAAATAAATAACAATATGGAACAATGCTGCAATGAAAAACGAAATATTGAAGCATAAAGTCGATATTATTAAAAGCATCAAAAACCCCAACTTTTCAACTGACATTAATAGAACTGTGAATCCAAATAGTAACCCAATTCAACGATTACTCAGCAGTTACAACCTACTTAAGCCTGAATCATAACTAACATATAGGCTAAATTAAAAAAAAAAGTTATATCAATACATTCTAAAACAACGGAATATCTCGTACAGTTATAAAGGAAGATATTCGGACTACTAGAACTTAACAGCATAAAAGTAATTTTAACAACAGTAAAAATATATTTTTTTTTTTTTTTTTTTTTTTTTTTTTTTTATTTATTGAGCAATATTACAATCTGTCCAATTCAGGACATTTTTAATAGTGATAAAGTACAACATTCATACTACATTCACACGATATATACAAAACTATAAATTTATATAATTATAATAATAAAATATACATATATACAAAATAAAATCAATAAAAATATATACAATAGTCACTCATACCTATATACAATTCACAAGCATACAGCACGTGAGTGGAGAATCTAGCCAATGCTAGAACTCCAATATACATGTTATAAGAGGTCACGAGGCCACTGCCGTTTCAACCTTCTAGGTGGGTTGTATGGATGGGTGGGGCTGGATAGGGATTGAGCTAGAGGATTAGGATGATGAATGAGATTCTGGTGGAATTTGGAAAATTTGGATGGAATCAGGTCTGAAATAAAAGGAACATTAAGGTCGTGGTGCAAGGTATTGTTGGAAACATAATAAGGAGCATTTACTATTGTACGGAGGACTTTGGATTGAAAGGATTGAATGCGTTTGATGTTAGTACGTTTAGCTGTCCCCCACAGTTCAAGTCCGTAGGTCCAGATGGGCTTCAGTATTGTCCTGTAGATTAATAATTTGTTGTCAACTGTAAGTTCAGATTTTCTGTTGAGTAGTCGGTATAACTGTCCGAATCGTCGGTTGAGTTCTTGTCTTTTAAGTCTTGTATGTGGGTTCCAAGTCAATCTTTTGTCTAATAGTAAGCCAAGATACCGGACTGTATCTGAAGGAGGAATTGGAATGGAATTGAAGTAAACTGGCGGACAGGAATTTCGTCGAAGAGTGAAGGTTACGTGTTTGCATTTGGCTTCGTTCACCTTTATGCGCCAAGCATTACACCAGTCTTCGATAAGAGAAAGGTGTCTTTGCAGGTTTAAGGATGCTGTTTCAGGATTGGAACTGGATGATAGGATGGCGGTGTCGTCTGCAAAAGTTGCCAGAAAGGTATTAGGATGTGTAGGAATATCAGCAGTGTAAAGGATGTAGAGGACGGGTCCCAAGACGCTGCCTTGAGGAACACCGGCCTCAACGGGATAAAGGTTAGAAAATTCTACACCACAGCGAACGCGGAAGGAACGGTTTGAGAGATAGGATCGGAGAATGAGGTATAGAGACTGGGGTAAATGGGTTTTCAGCTTGAAGAGTAATCCAGTGTGCCATACCCGGTCAAAAGCTTGCGCAATGTCCAGAAACGCACCAGAACAATACTCTTTGCATTCAAGAGCTGAGGAAATATGGTCTACAACTAAATATGGTTCTGGAACCCCACTGCTGATGCTTGGCGTTTAAGTCTGCACCCAGAATGAAACGATTTCCTAAGGAATCCAGGAAGGATACAAATTCGGAATTGGAAATGGAATGTTTGGGAGGACAGTATGCAGATGTGAGGGTTACCGGAAAGGAAAAAGTCTTGATTACTATGGCTGTGGCTTGTAGGAAATCATAGGTGGGAAGTGGGAGTAAATGATGAGAGAGGGATTGGTGGACAATGATAGCAGAACCGGCATGGGCTTTGCCGTCTGGGTGGTCAGTACGGTATGTCATGTATTGCGGTATTTTGAAGTACTGTTTAGTCGTTAGTCTTGTTTCAGTTATAAGTGCAACATCGATTGTTTTGTCTTGCAACAACGCTGTCAGTTCGTCAGTATGATTTCTAACACCATTCGCATTCCAAAGGAGAATGGATAAGGAGTTAGGTGAATTCATTTAAGGATTTTTCAAGGCAGGGATTAGATTTGATACTAGATTTGTAAGGAGTGATATAAGCGGCATAACAAGAGATTTGATTTCGGAGATGAACGATGTCATTAGACTGGTAAGATCTGTGACGTTTGATGGAGGAGGGATATGAGAAATTTGATGTTGAGGAGTTTTTTGAAGATTAGGTAAACTTTGAGGGATAGATTGTTGTACAATAGATTGAGAAAGTTGAGGAAAAAGTTGTTCCGGCAGTGCCTCGACTTCATGATTCTGGTTTCCACCTCCAAGCAAGTGGGCAAATGATACGTTTGAATTTACAAGTTTAGATGGTTCTCTTCTGCTTCTGGTTGGTACAGCTGTTTCATTCGGATCCTGAGGTTTTTGGTATCTGGTTCTGAGTTTCTTGTAGATTTCACATCCCTTGTAGTTAGCCGGGTGGTCCTTGAGGCACAGAGCACATACAGCGGGTGTAGATCTTGATCTTGTACATTCTTCTGTTTTATGCTGTTCACCGCATTTCACACAGCGTGGTATGTGATGGCAATAACTTTTGGTATGACCATATGCCTGACAGTTATGACACTGAACTATTTCCCTCTTTGTGTAAGGTTTTTCAACTTTTACACGGGTATAGTACAGTCTACTGAGGTCATAGATTTTTTCGACTCCTGCTGATGGTTCCAAGTCCACAAAGAATAGAGGCAGTGGACTTTTATCTTTTAGAACGTTGGTGACTTGCCTCACTTGGAATCCTAATTCTGTCAGTTCTTCTTTGATAGCTTCAACGGATGTTGAGGAATGTAGGTTTCTGATTACGACCCTTAATGCTCTCTCCTGGCGCAGCTGATAAGTATGAAAGTCAGCTTTGGTCTCAGTCAGATATTTTACAATCTTTCTGTAGGTTTCAGCAGTAGTCGGAGATATTTTAGTATCATTGGTTCTACTTATACAATAATAACTATTAGGATCAGTTACTTTGTTTAAATGCGCACACATCAGTTTAAAATTTTTAATATTTTTAACAAATATTGGTGGAGGTAGTGGTTCCCTGGGTATAGGAGAAGATTCCATGGTTTCTTTTTCATTTTGGAGGATCTCAAATGGATTCGGTGTAAAAAACGGGGATTTATCAGTTATTCCTTGTGATGATGTGCTGGGCTGTGGTTCAGATCCTAATGAGGTAGCTGACGCGGTCGCTGGTGGAATTATTTTTTTATTTTGTTCACGGCGGGGTCTCTATTTTGTAGGAGACGAGTTAGAACCTGCAGATCTAGATCTTTTACTTGCAGACTTTGAGGACATGACTTGGTGAAAATATCTCATTGATTAAGAAAATAATAATAATAAATAAATAATGAGATAAGAATTAAAGATAAAAGAAAGATAAGTTAACGAAAAGCAAGCCCGAGCTTGCCGAGCTAGCGGCAATCAGCTGATCAGTGACCCTCCTTTCACTTTTTCGTGATTGTACAAAGTAAATTATAACTTTGCTTACCGAAATTTCTCCAATATTCACTGCCGTAGTATTCCTGAGGTCTAGTGATGTTCTCCAGACTGAATTCAAGCGAATTCCTACTGAAAAAAGCAAAAATCTGAGAGACGATGTAACGTATGACCGTTATCATCGAGCGCATCAGCTGATCTCAGTAAAAATATAAATACAACTTCTTTATCACAACATAGCATAAATTTAAAACATAGATTTGATCCGAATAGACCACAAATTTTGGATATAGTCAAGAATAAACAAAATAGAAGAACCATAGAGGCCATATTCATCAATAAAAATATAGATAACACTGTAAATTTTAAAACTGGCACTTAAGTTACCACTACTCTGATTAAATTAAAAAATTAAAAATATAATATAAATAATTTAATAAAAAAATGTTTTCAAGAATTTCACAATATGTAATAACAATGAACCTATGAAAGAACTAATACTAATTATGATTGTAATACTTATTTACAATTATTTTAATTGATGAAAAGAGAGATAAATGAAAAATATAAATTAAAAAAATACAGTAATATCTAAATGTAATATATAACTAACAAACCAAAAAAACAAAACAAAAAACATTAGAATAATTAATAATAGAAATGAAAATAAACTTTACTATCATTTATGGTATGAAGTGTAGACATTTCTCACATCACTTTCATCGCTGTACTGAAATTAGTTGGCATTTGATTGGGAAGCAAGAAGGTGTGAGGAAAAAGGAGAGATTTGAAAGAAGATTGGGAAGGAGCATGACGGATGTGTGATGGGATAGTATTCCAGAAGAAAGTGGCCCGAGCTTTTACCTATTGACTCCATTTTTACTAATTTTCCTAGTTAATTTGTGTATTATATATATATATATATATATATATATATATATATATATATATATATATATATATATATTTTTATATTTTATTTAATTTGACTTTATCATTGTATACTGTATATATTGTGTGAATGGGATCTTATATCACTATTACTAATGTTCATATAGAAACAAATTGTAATATATCTCAATAAATAAAAAAAATTTCGCAAAAAAAAATAAAATAAAATATTTGTGTATTAGTGAAAATGCTGGTAGTTCAAAATATATAATCAAGTAATTTTAAAATGTTTATTTATTTAACTAATTACTATGTAACATTGTTAATTATTGTTTTAATACCTTCTTTTGATTTTTAATCTGTTGTTTAATAGTTTTTTAATTTTTTTGTCAATGAACACATAATTTATAATATGTTTTTAAAAGTTTTAAACCATTCACTTCACTATAGTATTTTTTAATGTAATGGAAATTGGTAATTTTACTTTGTAAACTTCTGAAGATGGGAGAAGATCCCGAAACGTCATGTTGATGTAATAAAAAATTTAAATCTTTATGTAAGAAATTATTCAGCCCATATATCTACCTTAAAAAAATAAGGTGTATCAGCCAACTAAGTGAAGGAAATCCAGAACGCATCAAACTTCACCATGGAAACAAAATTATTATTTTCAAGGTAAACGAACTTTTTCCATTCTGCAATGGTTATTTTTATCATTTTTCCTTTTTAAACATATTTATTGATATTTACAACTGTATACAAAATACATCAAGTAAATGTGATGGACATATGGTAAATTGACATGAAATACATGTAAAGACATCACCCATTGGCAGCACTCTAAATATATCCTAAGCTAGAAGGTCTCGGGGTCATCTTCTTTTCAGACGCCTCGGAGGGCTATCAGCAATTGAGGAGGAAGACAGAATGGAAACCAGTGGATTAGAGTGAGAAGGGAGTTTTTCATGGAATGGATGACACCTGGTTCGGGCTAAATCAGTAACATATGGAACATTAAGGTCTTTATGGATAAGTTTATTCGGGACAAAATATGGAGCATTGAGGATTTTACGAAGGATTTTGGATTGTAAGGATTGGATACAAGAGGGATGGTTTTGTAGACCCCCATAGCTCTAAGTAAGTCCAGATAGGTCTTATGATGGTCATGTAGATGAGTCTTTTGTAGTTAAGAGGAAGCTTTGACCGTTTGTCTAGTAAGTGTTGAAGTAACCGAAAGCGGCGAGCAGTTTCTTGTCGTTTCAGTCTAGTGTAGGGATTCCATGTTAGACGTTTGTCAAGTAGAAGTCCTAGGTAGCGGATCTGTTGAACCGGAACAAGCGGAATATTATTAAAGGATACTGTAGGGTAGGATGTCATAGGTTTACGACGAAGGGTAAAGGTTATATGGTGGGATTTGTTGAAATTTATTTTAATTCGCCAATTCTGACACCATACCTCAAGGTCTCTGATGTGGGATTGGAGAGTTTGAGAAGCAGCAGTTAGATCGTTATTGACTGATAACACACAAGTTTCATCGGCATAGGTAGAAAGGAAAGTGTCAGGATGGGATTGGACATCAGCTGTATAGACTGTATAAAGAATGGGTCCTAGGATGCTGCCTTGAGGAAAACCAGCAGACTAAGAAAAGGAGGAGAAGTAGGAAGCATTGTGATTTATTATAAAGGTTCTATTAGTGAAGTATGACTGGATAATAAGAAAATATATAGAAGGGAGGGATGTTCGGAGTTTGTAAAGCAATCCCGGGTGCCAGACTTGGTTATTTTAATATGAGTTTTTGTATATCCTCCTGCATCGCCTAACCTTTAAAGACAATAGACAACATATCTTAAAAAACCCTCAGAATCCGAATCCTGCGACCTAAAAGACATTGAAAATATCTTGAACATTAATAGTGAAGCCATATTGGACAAAGTTTATATTCATATTTTAAAAATATGTAATAAGTATGATTCTGTAAGTGCCATGTAGCAGAAGGGCCCTCTTAGTTGAGAGACAAATCTGCAGAGGCTGGAATAATCGATCTTTAAAAGTGTTTGATAATAAAAACATGTGTTAATGTTGTTGGTAAGATAATAGAGGTTATAACCTGTTCTCGGAGTGTAAATACGTCCTTTTATTTGTTAATTTATTTGTTCAATAAATATTGTGTGCAAAACTTGTTACTTTTTACACCGACCTTCCAAAGCCATATAAATAATATTATGTAAATAGTTTTCGTAAACTATTTACTCTACTTTCTGAACTATTAGATTACTCATCAGCTGTGCGTGATTTCTTTTCATATATTTATGCTCATAATATGATATAAGAATATAATACATTACAATAAAAAATAATATAAGAATCGTTTTTTAGGTATTTCAAAAATTACTCCTTCAAGTCATATGTGTATGTCAAAAACTGTTACAATCTCGCATGTAGCGCGGTGGAAGAATGGAACTGTTGTGATCTGGCATTAAACACGTTAGAACTTGCAACAGTGTGGCGCCGCCCCACGAATTGTATGAAGCTAATACAGTTCCACCCCACGCGGAAAAACGTAGATTTTCGCCCCGGCGTTAACGTGTTAAGTATAACCGGGACAAGTAAATTTATAATAATACTGATGAAAAATGTCTCCCTTATAAATTACAACTTCAATGTCACTCTGCGACCCTTAATATATATCAAGATACTGTCAATTACATTTTCATTAAAGTATAACTACTCAAGAAAAAAAAAACTGTATCTTTACATACTATAAAGGGTCACGGATTCAGTACTTATAGAGATCCATTATGTTTATTCGCTAACGGTTGTGCAAGGTATTGATTAGGCAGTAATAATGCTCACTATATATTCTGCCTCTGCTGGGTTAAAACAACCAGAGAATATGAAATTACGAAATGTTTTCAAATAATTTTAGTGAACATCGTAAAATTGGCTTTAATATTTTAGTTTTATTACCGTAATTACAACAAACCCCAGAACATTATGCTAAATACGACGTAAAATATTTATTTTTCGATAAAGCAGTATCGTAAAACTCGCCGCAGATAAGGGAGGGTGCGTTAGCCACGTTTTGTTTAACGACCTGGTTTTATTTGCAGCCAATGTAATAATTAATGTCCTAAGCTTTAATGAGCCAATACTGTAATGTGAAAATATGTATTTGTCTGCTTTGTTTCATGTCGATTGTAACGTTTAGGAGGGGATAAGGCTAGATCAACATATAAATAATAATAAATAAATTATTATAATCATCGTCGTTTTAATTGGACACAAATATATAATATCTGATGTTGCTTAGACTTCCCAACTCAGATCAGAACCTACAAAAGCGAGAAAAAAAAAAAAAAAAAAAAAAAAAAATATATATATATATATATATATATAATATATATATATATATATATTTATTAATTTCTATACGTTTAGAGCGTGGTCACGTGGATAAAGCACTAATCTACTGTTCTCCGGGTCCTTGGTTCGAATGTTTCAGGGGCAACCCGAGAATTTGGGACTCCTTGGGGCTGACCCAACGTCTATACAGTGGATAAGCGAAAATGGGGGGAAACCTGGGGCTTAGTTAATTCAGCATAATCAATTCCTTGCACAGACGTTGTTCCAGAAACTGTACGATCTCTGCGTGAACTGTGCCCAAGTCCCTTCATCGGTTGTAGAAGTACAGGTATACATCTTAAAAATACCTTTTCAAACTTTTTTTTATGGTTATAATAATTTGTTTATTTTTGTGATGATAAAATTGGGCTCATAGAGTTGAAAATATTAAAATATTCAATATCTCAAACTAATAAATAAAAAAGGTTTTATAATAATTCATAGAGAAATAGGAACTTCGAAAATCACAAAATAAGCGGAATCGTGGGAAGGCTATTACAGTGAATGGTAAAAATAGGAACATTAATTCAAAAGGAAGAAAATTTAATCCTTTTCTTTGGAGGAGGGTTAATAAATGTTAACATTCAAAGTTTTAACTTATCAGTCAGTTAAATTATTCTCCGTCAATTGACAAACTGATTGGTTCGGCTTCCTGAAGTAAATTCACAACTCCGAAAAAAAAAAATTATCTCCCGAATATAAAAAATAAGTGTTATAAAAGAATAAAAACAAAGCGAAAATAATTTTAAAATTTAATATTGATATAAATATTGGGTAATAATATACTATTGAATAATAATTTATTTTTATTTTTTTTAAATAATAATAGTATTACGAAATACTTTAACATAAGACGAAAACAAAATCTTAATTTTAAACTGTATTATTCCGATTATCCACAGTGACATAAGATTACGTTAAAAAACAATAGTAATAAATAAATAAAATAAATAAATAAAAAACAATTGTATTATACAATAATATACATTAAATAAATGCATTATTGATCATATAAGCAATCCTGGGAAGAAACTACCCAGTGGTATAGCAGTTCAGTGTATTTAAAGTAGTAAGTCTCGAACTCATCGTCTTTTCAGCCGCCGCGAAGGATGAACAGGAATAGAAGGAGATGAGAGGTTGCGGATGAGTGGATTTGAGTGGGCTGGTGATTTGGAATCAAAGGAGGTATATCTAGTTCGGGCTAGATCTGCAAATAAGGGGATATTTATGGATTATTTCATTGGTGACAAAGTAAGGGGCATTTAGGATCATTCGGAGGATTTCGGATTACAAGGATCGAATGCGGGTTGAATTGGATAATTTAGTGAAACCCCATAGCTCGATCCCATTTTTTTAATTTTAAACTCTACGGTTTTATTATTATTTACTAATACAATATATACATATATTTCAGGATATTTGACCTTTTATCACCCGAAGAAATTCTAAGATACATTTTTATTTCTAGGTGCGCTGCATGCACTTTTTACATTTTAAGCGCTTTTATGCCTTTATGTGAACAATATTAAAATGGAGACAGACCATTCTAAAGAGTTTTGGTAATAAATTAAGTTCAGACATAGTCCGAACTCCTTCCCTCGGCGACAACGTCAACGAGAGCTAGTAGTGATCCTTGCCACCCTCCAGGCTTGGGTGGTGCTCGATCCCATTTATCCAAATAGACCTTATGATGGTAACAAAAAATGTTGTAGTATGTGGTAAGCTTTTAGCTTTTATCAAGCAAATGTTTTAAAAAGAGGTATCTGCGAGCAATTTCTTGTTTTTTCAGTCTAGTGTGTGGATTCCGAATAGGACCTTTGTCAAGATAGAGTAATAGGTACCAGAACTGTTCAACTTAAGTAAGTGGAATAGTACCAAAGGATGTAGTGGGACAAGCAGAAAAAGGTTTGAGGCAGAATTTGTTTTGTTTTCTTAATCAAAATTATTACCAAAGAGAAAGAAGAATAAATGTTTTTTTTTGTCTGCTGAAAAGTACCTAATTTTGCATTCGTTTAGTAAACGAAGAGGCGCCCGTATCAACATGATAATAAAATCACAAACTCAATATAAAGTATAATAAAATAAAAATTAAAAAAAAAAAAAAGAATAAACTAAAAGTTGTTAAGTAAGAAATAAGAACCCCTGGGGTTAATGAATTATGAGAGGAGCAAGGGGAGTTTTGTCATTTTATAATCACCCACCTTGGCTTGATGTCAATCTCACTCCAGTTATTTTAAACAAACTGAAAAGAATTTGAAATTATACCGTAATTTCATCATGGACATTACCCTAATTGTTGTATAAATATAATAAAAAAATATATATCTAATTTATCTAAAACTTCAAAATAGACTTTTAACATTGAAACTCTAAAGAACCTGAACATTTGTACCGTTTTGCGTTTAACATTTTTATTAATACACTTTTTTTTTATAGGGTTTTGACAATATGGGATTTGCTATCTGATTATGCGATGAGCAAAAAGCTAATCGATGAATAGAAATACAAAACGCTGCAAATTATTACACAATGGTTAATTATTTCCAAACGACGATATTAGGGTATAACTGTTTATATAGCTTGTTAACTGATATGAAAAGCAATAATAATTCAATGGAAAATGGAATATCACCTCTGTTTCAATTTCAAAACGCTATATCTCTGCTAGTTCTGAACCAATTTCAATGATTTTTATTTTTTAGGAATATTAAGATGATTTTATTTTTGTTATCGTGCCTAAGTGATGTTAAAACCCTATACATATTTTTCTCAATTAAAAAAATAACTGAGTTATGGGAGTAATTATTGTTAATTTATTTCTCTGTTTTATAATTATTCGAGGTTTTTTGGTTTCTATAACACTCATAATTATTTTCTCAATTTTCAAAAATAACTGAGTTAAGGGAGTATTTATGGGCAAAATTTTAATTTTTCGTATTTTATTTTTGCTTTTTGGTTTATTATTTTCAATAATCAACCTTTGTAATCGACCAATTACCCAATTACCAAAATAAAAAAAAAATACTCCTGCTCAAAATTTGAGGGTTTACGTTTCAAGATGCGTAGAATCTGAATAACGAATAAAAAAAAATCCGTTTCTCCGCCGTCCGCGGCATAGATATCTCCGAAACTACTGGACCAATTTTTTTGAAATTCGCCACAAAAATACTAATCCATTCAGCACCTAGATGTTGATATCAGCTGGTTAGTTTTAAAGTGGCGGCCGATTAAAAGGATTTTATTCATTAACTTAGTTATTTTTAAAGATAAAAAAAAAATTATAAGCGTTTTTTAACCAACAAAACGCGAATAATTATATAAAAGAGAAAAAAGAAAAGAAAAAAAATTGATATTTTTCACATAAATGCGCTCATAACTCAGTAATTTTTTACGATAGAGAAAAGTATGTATAGAGTTTTAGAATCAGTAAAGCGCGATAAACAAAAAAAAAAAAAAAAAAAAGGAAAAATGAAAAAAATTTAAATCTCGCTTATGTATATAAAAAAAATCATTATTGTTTTTTAACCAAAGAACCGCGAATAATTATATAAAAGAGAAAAAAAAAATGGAAAATAGAAATATCGCTTATATATACGCTTATAACTACGTTATTTTCGAATATAGAAAACAAATCGTTAATGTTTTTTAATAATTATATAAAAGATAAAAGAGAAAATAAAAAAATTGGCATTTTTTACATAAATACGCTTATAACTCAGTTATTTTTGAAGATACATAAAAGTGTGTAAAGTGTTATAGAATCAGTTAAGCGCGATAAAAAAAAACAAGAAAAAGGAAAAATGAAAAAAATTGAAATCTCGCTTATATATATATATAAGCGATATATGATATAAATATAAATCATTATTGTTTTTTAACCAAAGAACCGCGAATAATTATATAAATGAGAAAAAAAAATGGAAAATTTAAATCTCGCTTATATATACGCTTGTAACTACGTTATTTTCGAAGATAGAAAAAAGAAATCATTATTGTTTTTAATAATTATATAAAAGAAAAAAATTGGCATTTTTCACATAAATACGCTTATAACTCAGTTATTTTTGAAGATAGAGAAAAGTGTGTAAAGAGTTATAGAATCAGTAAAGCGCGATAAACAAAAACAAGAAAAAAAAAGTATAACATGTCAATAATACAATGAAAATGAATAGAAACTTTACTACCATCAAAATAATTATCTTGAACCAATGATTTACGTTATACACTCGGTAATGACAAACTATTACAAAGCAAATCAGGGTTCCAGGAGATTCCAGTGCTATTCTCTAAAAACATTTTGGACCTAATGAAAAAAGAATCATTGAATTTGGTTTACAACTAGCTTATATATTGCGTTTTGAAATCAGTGGTAGTGTTTTGGGGTTCAAAAACACTCAGACGTTTCTTGTTTATCTTCGAAAATAACAAAGTTACAAGCGTATATATAGACAAGATTTTTCCTTTTATTTTATTTATTTTTTTTTTTTTTTGTTTTTTGTTGATTGTGCTTTACTGATGCTAAAACTCTCTACATAATTTTTTTGTATGTTCGTTATTCAGGTTCTACGTATCTTAAAACGTAAGATCTAAAATACTGAGCTCTAAAATATTTTTTTTTTTTGGTCGATTACAAATGTTCGTTGTTGAAAACAATGAACCAAAAATAAAGCTGTAAAATAGATTTTAAAAATAAATTGCTTTCAGTTCAGAAACTCTCTTGGCCAGCGCTACAATAGCTTTCTGGGCGGATTATAAGGGTTTGTAACAGTGGATAGGTTTTGAGTCAGCGAGCTTGAATTAAAGTCAATATGTCGTGAAAGTTATTTTAACGATGAGCGGCAGTAACAATGGGAAATGGGATGTCAATATCATTGTGTATTGTCTCGTTAGTAATAATTTCGATTGTGATAATTGGATTATTTTGATGTTTCACTTTTTTTCTCTTCCCCATAACTCAATCTATAATTTGTTTTTCGATAATAATTTTAAACTTTTGTCTAGTAATCTCGAAAGAAGTCCATATCGTCGATTTAATAACTTTATTTTTCGCTTGCGGTGGCTTGCACATGTCTATCGTTCGTCAAGATAAAGGCCTTAATAACGTAATATTTCGGGAACTAGTATGGAAATATTATTCAAAATACTTGTAGGTAAGAGTCATATTTAAGAGAAAATGTAAACAACGGGCTTACAGATTCGTTCAGTCTTACTATCCTATTTTTTCGTCCAAAAAAATAAGTCATCCAGTTATTCTTGGAGTGCTTTAGAGGCCTTAGAGGTACTATTGTTGGAAGAGACTCGTCAGCAAATGTTGCTTTAAGTGATTTTGAGTGCTGTGGGATGACAGAATTACATCGAACAGTGCTGGACCTAATACGCTGCCTTGAGGTACTCCTGCTTTTATTTGTTTTATATTTGAGAAATCTGATTTAAACGTCACTAAAACATATCTTTTACCAAAGTGTTTTATTTTCGCAAACAAACCATCGTACCATTTTCTGTCAAAGGCTAATAAACTAAGAAAAAAAATTTAAAAAAACTTCCCCTTAACATTTTAGGTCTCACGTCACCTTATGAATTTATGAATACCAAACTTTTGTAATTTCTTACCATTACGCCTGGGTAAATACCTATTGGTGAAGAAATAGGCTTCCTGCTATTACCGATTAATAATGAATTTCCTCAGGAATTCTTCATATTTGTAGCGAACGAAGATGTGAGCTAGGAATAGAATAACTATTAGTATCTAACATATGGAATCAAAGATACATATGTAAGTATATACATATCCTGCTTTTATTTGTTTTATATTAGAGAAATCTCATTTAAACCTCACTAAAACATATCTTTTACCAAAGTGTTTTATTTTCGCAAACAAACCATCGTACCATTTTCTGTCAAAGGCTAATAAACTAAGAAAAAAAAAAAAAAATACCCTTAACATTTTAGGTCTCACGTCACCTTATGAATTTATGAATACCAAACATTCGTAATTTCTTACTATGTCGCATAATTAAATACCTATTGGTGAAGAAATAGGCTTCCTGTTATTACTGATTAATAATGAATTTCCCCAGAAAAAAAAATATATATATTAAAATCGGTTAAGATGTAGCCTTAAGAACTCAGTAGTCGTGATTGTGAATTTTCCTTTAATAAAACTAAGCAGTGTACCTCTTTTTCTTTTTTAAGCTGTTTAATAATTGAATTATTCTTCGGATGGCGCGACAGAGCGTGTAGACCCTTGGCCGCGAGATAGATTACACACCGCAATTCTCGATGGTAAGTTATGAGGTAGGGTCTTCACTCCATAAGCCTATTACGGTGAGCGGCCACTAGTTGGTTGACAGATCTCACATACCCGAAGAAGAAGTGAGTAAATTCGAATTTAATTAAATGAATGAAAAAATCCATCAAGACTTGGATTTCGAAGTAACAACAATAATGTGCTAAACATACAGACACGGACTCCCCTTAATTAATTTTAATTAATTGAAAATCATAGATGCAAGTTGATTTTCTACACAAATATATAAATTTTAATATTATAATATAATTATCAGGAAAAAAATTAAAAACAAGAAAATAATAAACCAACATGTAATAATTTGCATAGTTTTTGTTTAGAAACTTTCTTGTTTGTAGAGATAAATATTTAGGAAAATATATTGGACACACAAAATTATGTAAGAGATAAGTTCTAAAAAAAATATTAAATCCTTCTAAATTTACACTAACCTCTTTAGACTTTAATCGGCACTGAACACCTTACTAACCTGAAAAGGAAATTAAATAAAAATTAGAGACTTACATAAAATATAAATTACACAGAAATATACATTAAATATGTAATATATATAAATATATAACAAGTACAAGTATAAATTAAAGAAAGTCAATAGTAATCTAGGTAAAATAATATACAGACATTTTAGATGGTCAATTTTTTATTTTATAGATTTTGGAGTATCCACTTCATAGGGATTGGGTGAGTTGTCATTTCAATATCTCAAAAGAATGAAGCTGAAATCTAATTTAAGTATCTCTAAAAAAAGCAATAAATCTGGAAGCTAAGACTTATTGTGTAAGTATTGGTATGCTTAATTATACAGGTGCGCCATTGTAAATTTTACATAATCAAATTAGGTACTGCCACTAAATAATTTCTTAATCGAGTACTGATTGACCGATAGCCAATCCATACGTATTATTATAAATATGTATAATATGCCGTTGTAAATCTAAGAATTTTAGAAAAAAGGATATCTTATATAAAAAGATAAGAAAGGTCATGTAAACGGACGAATATAGCATGAACATGGGTGATTGTTGTACATAATAATATTATAATATATTTTGTTATATTATTAAATCGAAAGCATATGCTTCCAGGGAAATTGAATGCTATTCTTTAAACATTGTTGAATATAAATTGATTTTACCAATTGAGTTAAGTGTAAATAAAATTCGTTTAACTCGTATATTTAGCTTTTTTTTTTACAAATGCTAACAAGGTTATATGGTTAATAATTCAAATCTACAAAATTAGAGGTACATCAGAGGGAAAAAATCGTCATTTAAGCCCTGTCAGATTATTCCAATCAAAATGAAACCTATATCATATTAAATACCACTATATTTTACATCGGAATGGCGAGTTTAATTAAAATCATTAGAAAGAAAACTGAAAAAAAAAAGTGCAAAATGCACGGTAAAAAGTATCTTTTTCTGGTTGGATTTTTTATTTTTTTATATTATTATTATTTTTTAAAGGCTGTAATATCAGGAATATGTTCCTAAAATATGACATTTAAGCTTTTTACCACTTATCATTTTTAAGCTAGACTGTTCAAATGCATACAAAGTGACATTTTTTATTTGGCCCGAGGAAAACGTTACACGTTACACTAATGGTCTTCCCCGAAAGATTTTTTTAGCGATAAAAAAAGTTTAGAAATCCAAGAAAAAATTAATGTCCAAAATGATTGTGTGTACGCACACAGCTCTAAAGAAGCCTAAGAAGTCATTAGAAGAGTAGAAATACATCATCATCTTTTCTCAGTTATGATTTGGTGAGAAATTTGCTTTGATGTCAGCAATTTTTCTGAAAAACGCTCAAAAATATCAGGACGATATTTTGGAATCTGTCGTCAAGCCTCTTAGTAATACTCGGTCTGCTGAAAGTCATGGGGTTTTCCAGGATTCTGATCCAGCTTGCAAGACCAGGTCAACTCATCAGTGGTTGTGAAAGAACATTCCAGCATTTATCTCTGGCTAGGATTTGCGCTCAGGAAAACCGGCTCTGGTCCTAACTAGAGAGGATGGCATGCCATAGAGCACACCATAACTTGGAAAGCCTAAAAAAATCTCTGGTTCCAGCAGTTGAGGCCTTTCCTCAAGAAGTGCTGCGTGCTTGTGTTGATTACTTGCCCCGGAGATTAAAATTCTGAGTCAAAGCAAAAGGAGAGCATTTTGAGTCATTTATTTTTTTTTTTAGTCTATATAAATATACATTTTAATTTCTAATGTAGTTTTTGAAAAAGTTAATTTTTCTCAACAGAAATATATATAGATATTTTTCTTGTATCCTTGTAAACATATTTACAGTAGGACTAGGTAGGTAAGTATTCGAGAATTTTTTTTATTGATTTTTACAACTATATATACAATATATACTATTGTATATAGTATATACTATACTATATTTTATATGCTATTTAAAATAAGTATATTTTAAAACAAATCTAACATAAGGATAAAGTCAAATACATAATATTATTGTGATATTTATATTCAATTAAGTAACCATAAAAACCTTATCAGGCCATAACATAAGGCGTGAACAACAACCCTTTATATATATATATATATATATATATATATATATATATATATATATAATATATATATTTATATATATATATATATATATATATATATATACATTTTTTTTTAAATATATTTTATAGTTAATAAGTAAAAGGGCTAAAACTACAAAAAAAATCGGCATGAAATAGACCTGTGAAGAATATGCCCAATGGTACCTCTTCAATCATTCTTTTAGCTAACACTTTAATTTTCGTTTTATCAGCACGTCTCGAGGCCACAGTCTTTTCAGGCACCTCGGAAGATTATCAGGAATAGATGTAGATGAGACGTCACGGACAAGTGGGTTTATGTGGGCTGGTAGTTTGGAATGAAAGGAGGTGTATCGATTTTGGTCTAAACCTGCAACTAGTGGGTTAATAAGATCTCTATGGTGATTTTATTAGTAACAAAATAAGGAGCATTTAGAATTTTTTATAGGATTTTGGATTGCAAGGATTGGATGCGGGCGAAATTCGATGTTTAATTAGAGCCCCATAGCGCAATGCCATATGCCCAAATAGGTCTATGAATGATATTGAGGATGTATAGTCAACTGTAGAAACCATTATAGGTGGAAATTATCAGGAGTCAATCTTTTCTTTAAATATTTTAATTTTGGCGACGTTTCGGCTCAAGCTTGTGACCCATCATCAGAGCTACGAACATCAGAACAAATTAATTAATTAATGTGATAATTTTTTTTTTTCCTGATCCTGAATTATGAAGCCCTAGCCACCGTACTGAACTACAAAAAGCGACTCCTCTCTAAAGCTATACACATCCATCTGGAAAACGATCGGGTACACGTCAATCATAAAACAGACAAAGAAATAATCTCTCCCTCGTATGCCAACATCTTCCGTCTCCTTAAGTTATAACTTTCTTACTTCATTGTATAATTTATATTTTATTTACTGTATATTTTTCTTTTATTTTATAAAACTTCTTGTTTCTTTTTTTTTTTTTTTTTTTATCTCATGGTTCTTTTACATACCTCAGATTCTAGTGTATATGATTTTCTGTTAAAACTGTTGAGCCTTATTGTACAATTTTTTTTCCTTTGTATAATTTTGTAAAACTTTATAAAAAAAAAAAAAGACAAGCTGTCGCATTTAAATTTAGAGGAGAAAACCGTCAGGGTTTTGTACAACAACCCCCAACCCCCTCCATACCACCTCTATGTTTCCGGTTTTCCTCAGTTTATTGGACATGGCTCAGAAATTGTACGTTTAAATATAATTTTTTACTTCGATATTAAAGTCTAAAGTTTTTTTTTATGCTTATCATCATCATATTGTTTATCATTGTTTGTATCTATAATATTTAAGTATTTTGGTAAATATTTTCTGTTTTATTTTAAATTTTATCATTGTCACTACATTCAACAAAAAAAAAAATTATTAATATGTATCGCTTTGGTTCTGTTGTTCGTAACCCTGTAGCTCACAAGCTTAACCCGAAACGTCGACAAAATTAAAATATTTAAAAAAATATTGACTCCTGATTATTTCCACCTATAAAGGTCAAAGAATGCTCTTATAAATCAGTATTTTGTAGTAAATAAGGAGTGAGTTTTGATCGTTTGTCAAGTAAGTGTTGTATTAAACTACGAACAGTTTCTTGTCGTTTAAGTCTTGTATGGCCATCCAAGAATTTTTTTTTTTTCTCTTCTCTTTATATCTTTATTTACACCTGTCAGAAGATGTCTGACAATCAGCAAATGTGCTGGAAAAAAGTAAGATTAGACATGATAGTCATGGGGAAGTAAAGTGCCCAGCAGCACCCCTTCCAAGGCTTTAATCTAGCTTAGGAGGTCCCTCATCCAGCTTAAATCCTTAAATTAAAATCCTTATATTTAACTTGATTATAAAATAGCGCAATATTGATTAGGAGTTCTGTTTCGCAATAAAATTTCAAAGAAACGTGTTACCACAGGTTAGGTAATCAAAATGGTAACACCTTCCAGGTGTCGTATTACCTGCTACCTAGCAGTTAGCTCATCGACGACAATGACATGATTGTAATTTATGTCCTCTCCAACGGCGAGATAATTAAGACTCGGAGCGCTCCAGTAGTGATGATGATGTTAATTGTCAGGCGAAGCGAGGACAACAAAAGAGTCGATGGCTACAACGGGATTCATCATGTACTCTGATGAAGACTCTGTAATTAGCACTGATTCATGATATAATTACCCGAGCTGCCCTAGGGATCTAGTCTCTAATTACCTGGCCTACGGGCCCCCTCTTGCTTGACTAATTGTCGTACTTACAATTACACATTTCGTCATTTGTCTTTAGTCGAGAGGGAAAGCAGAAAAAGTGGTTATAATATGGGATAATCAACTGCGTTCTACGTGGTTATAAAAAAAATCTGGTGTAGGCAACACACGACTTTCAATAACCTCCATTTTTAAAATCAATGAAAGAATTTTCAAATACAGTTAAGAGATAAAAATACGTGAAACTATTAAAGATTAATTAAATTGAATTTATATGTTTTATTAAAAAATCCATTATATTATTATCTAAAATAATCAGTTTTATCTGTTTTTTCATCACTCTTTAGTAACTTTTAGAAGTTTGTGCATTAGATAATATTTATTCTAAAATCTTCAGCTTTCCAACAGTATATTATACGTGTACATTACTGTTGCTATATTCAAAATAATTAAAATGAATTAAAAAAAATTTCTTCTTTTCTCCTTTAGTTAGATATAGAATTTGTTCAACTTATGTATTTATGTGTTTTTCATCGGTGGTAACAAGATGATATATTTATTTTTATAAAATCTACGAAATTTAAGGTACTTTACATGGGAAAAAATGTAAAATATCGGCATTAAAGCCCTGTCAGACCATTTTAATCAGAATAAAAACTACATTATATTAAAGCCCTTTAAATTTTACTAAGAAATAGCGAGTTTAATCAAAATCGTCGGAACCGTTTTTGAGAAAATCATAAAAAGGTGCAATATGCATGGTATAAAGTGGCTTTTCTGGTTAGCCGATTATGATGAAGAATTGTTTGTGACTTCTCGGGCGTATAGTTGTCTTAAATATGAAATATCAGTTTCATAGGACTTTTTTTATCCGCCCGGTAGTTACCAAACACGGACACACACACACGCACAGACCTTTTTGCGGAACTTGGTTATTTGTAAACGTGTATTTCCGTTGAAAACTGGAATTCAAAAATTTTCACGATCACAATATATAATAAGTTAAAGTAAAAATAAGCGAGAAAAACAGCGCCGAAATTACCAGAACATGAGCAAGTTATTACTAAAATACAAGGTAACTATGAAAAAATAAAATATGCTTCTACGCTGTTATTGTGGCTCTATATCAGTGCAAGAAGTGTTTCTAATTCGATTTTTTACAGGAAATACACTTGTTAGGGTCAATTGAGTCCAAATGACTAAGTACCGCAAAAAGGTGTGTGTGTGTTTGTGTCCTTGTGTAGTAAGTCTATCGCGAAAACTAAAAGTCGTACGAATCTGAAATTTCATATTTAAGAGAACTATACGCATAAGATGATACAGCAACTTTTTCATCAAAATCAGCTAACCAGAAAAAAACACTTTATATTATGCATTTTGGACAGCTCTAATAATTTTGATTAAACTAACTATATGGATGTAAAATTTAAAAAGTTTTTGTGTGATGTACGTTTCATTTCGATTGAAATAGTCTGACAAGGATTAAATGCCGATATTTTCAATGTATTCTAATTCTACTCCTAAATTACCTTTAATTTTGTAGATTTAAAAAAAAATAGATACATCATCTTGTTAGCATTGATAAATAATAACAAGTAAACACTCAAGTTAAACAAATTTCATAATCAACTAAAGCAGAAAAGTGCAAAATATTTATTTATGAAATTTTGGTGTTTTTGAACATAAGGATAGTAATACATATGAATAATAGGCCGTTGGTTATCTAAATATTTTAGAAAAAATATTATCTTATATAATAGATTTTTTTATAAAACACATGTTACAAAATTCTTAAATTGATTTTAACAAAGGAAGTAAGAGAAAGTCGTGTGTCGTGCGCACAAGATTTTTTATTTCAAAATTGGACGTACGAAATGGCGACACATAGTACTGTGTTTAGCGTTAATTATCCATTTCTTTTTTTAAGCATTATTAAAAAAATATAATATTCAATAACTAATTCAAAGAAAAATAGCTAACACTACTGCTAATTTGAAACCGCTATATCTATGCTGGTTCAGAACCAATTTCAATGATTCTTTTTACGTTTGGTAGGAAATTTAATTCTCTAAGAAATAACTCGAGAGCTAATACAAAAATGGTTGGTATTTAGATATTTATTAATTAAGACAAACATATTTTTCTTTTGATTTTTCTTGAGAATTTTGATTTAGTTAAATTGAACAACCTCGAAATTAGAAAACAATTCGCGATAGAAGTAAATAATAGGTTCCAAGCTTTGGAATCTTCAGACGAGGAACACAAAGATGTAAACAAATTATGGGAAGGGATCAGGGATAATATTAAAGAGGTCGGTAATTTATGTCTTGGAAAAATCGAAAATAAAAAGAACAAACCTTGGTTCGACAGGGATGGTCAAAATATGTGCGAAAAAAGAAAAACCGCTAAACTGAATTCCTTAAATAATCCAAGCGATAATAATGTGGCTTACTTTCGGTTAGTAAAGAATGAAACTTCAAAATTCTTAAAAAATAAGAAAAGAGAGTATCTTAAAGGCAAAATAATAGAAATAGAAAAACATAGAAGCGAAAATATCGTAAGGGAGATGTACAAAGGTATAAACAAATCGCGTAAAAGATTTGAACCGCTATTGAATGCGGTTAAAGATGCAAATAACAATATAATTGCGGATCCTTCTGAGATATTAAATTAATTTAAACAACACTTTGACGGCATATTAAATACGAAAAATAATAATCAATCTCCTCTCTCTGAATATCAGAGCGCTAAACCACAAAAAAGGACCGAGCTAAGATTGTAACAACTATCGTGGGATCTCTCTTCTCCCAGTATGCTATAAAATATTCTCGTCAATTCTAACTTGTCGAATCACGGAATACGCCGAGGAAATAATCGGGGATTACCAATGTGGTTTTAGGTGGAATCGCTCGACTATTGATTAAATATTTTCCTTACGTCAAATATTAGAGAAAAAATTGGAATACACCGGTGTTGTCCATCAACTTTATATCGATTTTATTCGTCATTTGAGGTATACGTATCTTGAAACGTTATCATTCAAATTTTTAGGTCGATTATATTTTTATTTTATTTTTTTTGCCCGATTACAAAAGTTTAGTATTTAAAACAATAAACCAAAACGAGTTAATGTAAAGGATAGAATAATTTAATGTTTAGAGTTATTCTAAAGGAATAAATCTACAATTCTTCACACGTTAAGTAGTATTATAAGAGGAAAATGCCACATAAAACCTAAAACAAGGTAGAATAAACAGACGGAAAAAGGTTTTGCACGCGAGGAATTAGTAAACACTAGCATAAGACAGACAGATGTAGAACAAGCTGTCTAGCATATTTGCTCTAGATGGTTCCTCTCTCAGGTGGGTTCATATACTTTACTTATTCGCAACTTATCTCGAAAAGGTTTAATATCAAAATTTTAATAAAAAAATGTATTAATATATGCTCGTGAAGCTAAAGTAGGTAGAAAAAAAATCTGGTGCGCGCAACACAAGACTTGTACCTACCTTCTTTGATAAAAACAATTTAAGAAATATCAAATAAAGTTAGAGTTGAAAAAGTTTAAAGAATTATATTGTTTTATTAGAATAAAAAATATATCAATGATCAAATGTTTTATTGGATTAAATAATAAAACAACATAAAATTATGTTAAATAATCACATAAGTTTATCACTTATTTGTGCGTTTACATTACCTTCTACAACTTTGTGTATAAGATAAAAAAAATCTAAAATTTTTACATTCCAAAGGGCATGTATATTATATATATAATATATATATATATATATATATATATATATATATATATATATATATATATATATATGTGTATGTTTCTATTCCCATGTAACAAAAAAATACCCTCCCCCCCTCTCCTCCAAAAAAACCCCGAAAACAATATGTTTGCTATTTATTCCTTTTTTTAGTCATCAAATTCCTGCTTATATATTTTACCAATGCTAGTAAAGCGATGTGATTAATTTTTTTTTTAATCTACAAAATTAATAGAATAGAATAGAAAGAAAAATTTATTCTGAAAATGGGTCTCCTAAGAATAACATTCATGTACAATTGTAATATATCCTATTATACTACACAATTTTAAGAATAAAATAAAATAATGTTCTGTATTTTAAGCATGGCGGATATGGGTTGGTAGAGAATTCCTATGGGTACAAAAGCGGAATATATAACGATAAAAAAGTTAAGTTCTGTGATTAGGGATGTAAAGGCAAGAATGGCGCGATCTGGTTTCCAGTGAGTGGACTGAGGATTTAAATTGAAGGAGTCTGTGGATGTATATTAATGGTACTTTAGAGGACGAAAATTAAAAATTCGACATTTAAGACAGACCTGACAGACTATTTCAATAAGAATTAAACATACACGAAATTCAAATTTTACATCGATTTAGTGAGTTTAATTTAAATCCTTAGAAAATTGTAAAAATGTGCAAAATGCAGGGTATAAAGTAGACATTTCCGTCAGCTAATTTTGATGAAAAAGTTTTTGTAACATCTCGAGAGCATAATTGTCTTAAATATGAAATTTCAGTTTGAAATAGGACTTTTCGTTTTCGCCCGGGACACACACAAAGGCTATTTGGACTCTTGGACTTTAAAACGCGTATATCCTGTAAAATGCTATTTCCATTTATATTTAAGAGAGCTGGCAAAGCTAGTAATATAGCACGAATTTCGCTGTAAAAAGTATCCGTTCTTCCACAATAAGGAATTTGGTGCAGTATATGTACTTTGGAAATCCATTAGTAGAGCATGATTTGCCCTTTTAACTTTATTTCTAGCTCTACGAGAAGAAATTTGATGGTCAGCCTGCTCTGTCAGCCACCTCATCCCCATGGATACGGCATATGATAACGCATAAAATCCAATATTTTTATTTTATTTTTGAATTGTCGAGAGTGTAGAGAAAGTGTAGCATCATTTTTTTTTTTTAATTGGAAAGTTTTAGTATTTGGTTCCATTATTCGCTGCTAAGGAAATTAAGGGAGCGGCGTGGTCTAGTGGGTCGAGCACTAGTCTACTGTGCTCCGGATCCTGGCTTCGAATCCCGGCTGTGGCGGTATATTATTTATTCTGTTATTTCAGTCGGGGGGCGACCCAAGGGTATGGAGACCCTCCTGGGGCACACCCAGCCTTTATAAAGTGAGTACCCAAAAATGGGGAAAAGCCTGGCGAATGAACGTGATCTTGGCCGAATCACGTCATTGCACGGCCGTTGGCCTAGAAACAGTACGAAAATCTACCTGTACTGAACCCAAAGCTCTTCATGGGTTGAAGTGGTAAAGGTTTTTTTTTTTTTTTTTTTTTTTTCCCCGCTGCTAAGTGACTTAATAACTTCAGAAGAACCAAGATGTATTTGTTTACCTTTTAAGTGTCTGTTTACATTTGAATAAATAAATAAAGCAAGGTTGAAGGGGAGGCAGCATTATGAAACTATCTCGCAATCTCTGTCACGACGTATGCATGTAATTTTCCAAACCTTTCAAATGATAAAAAGCCATATAAATTTCCGTGAGGTTTTCCTTTAGAAAAAAAAAAGGAAATTTTAAATAGAGAATGATGGTGAAAAAGAATCGCCTTGGCTACCATTATAACCGCTCTCTGTTTTGTATTCATGGCTCGGGAACGAGTAAATCACTTGCCCGCTCTGAATGCAACCCCTAACCGCGACTCCCCACTTTTTTCTACTTCTTTGTAGCCATCGTTCACTTCCACTGGTCGCCTCCGACTTTTTTTTTCTGAGCAACGAGTGTACCTAGGGCTGAGGTGACATATGTGTTAGATTGCATGGCTGTGGTGAGAGTAGAAAAGAAAGAACAGTACGAGGGAATGCACCTCAAGTATATTAAATACTATTAGATGATAGGAGGTCGAAGTGTACTTTGAAGCTGAAGTGAAGGTGATTGAAAGTTGTATTAAAATGAGAGGAGGTAGTATGAAGTGATGGATTGAATTGCAGAGGAAAGGGAAAATCGAAACTTAGGGCGCATTGAAAAAAAAATATCTAAATCAAATATGAGAAGGAGCAGTAGGTTTATAAATATAGGGAGGTGGACTCGATTTAGAGGAGGCATTATGGCGGACAGTCCTGATGACGTATTTGGTCCTTAGCCCTTTGAGGTTTTTAATGGCTGAATTTGATCAGTCATTTCAGTCCGCTATTGAGGAGTTTAGATTGCGTTTTCTTTTTTGTTTGCTGACTGGTGTTCATGGGCAGAGTTCAACTTCAAATATAGAAACTATGCACTTTTGGAATAAATCCAACAGAATTTTAAATTATATCGATGAACAAGTAAAAAAAAAAAATAAAATAGGTGCCTGTAATTAATTTTCAGATTCCTTTAAAGATCTATATTCGCATCTACATTTTGTTTTTTTTATCTAGATAATAATTTTGGTTTCAATAAGTGCATAATTTGTATATCATGCCCTATTAATGGCACACTTAAAATATTTTCCAATAATCACTTCTCTAAACCTATCTGTGAAATGAAATGAAATTTAGTAGAATTTAATAGAAACAAAAATAAGATGCTGTATTATCTAGTAGTTCTTATATCTAACTCTTCTTTATTTCCAATTATTGTAAGTAGGTTTTAACAACAGTGTGTCCAATAAAGTTTTTTACCTCTTTGAATATTTTGGAATTAAGACTAAAAGTTTAGAAAGAGTGCATAATAAGGCTTGTTGAGAGATGCAAAAAGTTTATTGAGTCGATGGTGTTATATATAGCACAGTAAATCAACTTCAAACAGCAAACAACGTCTATTGATTTTGTATAAAAAAAAAATAATAAAAAAAAAAATTAAAAAAAATAAAAAGCAGGTAGAAACTTACAGACCACCCTTCTAATATAATGCATAAAACGAAAGCTATTATGCATTATTAATGCGTACGTCAATTAAGTAAATAAATATTGAAAATAATTAATTATTTATTTGTACATTCTGCTATAGGCTAATACAATTGTTATATATTTTTTTCATTCTAAATAAACAGTTCTTTTTTATATTATACATTTTGTTTAACCCAATCTTTTTTTTCCCATTAATTTTCTTGTTTGTCTTTAAATTTAACCTTTGATATCTGTTTAATAAATGAGTTCGTATATATAATATATATATATATATATATATATTATGTATATGTTAATATGAACCTTTTTATTTATTTTGTGCAAGTGAACAAATACCTAAAGTAGTGCCGTGCAATAAAGAAAAGCCCTGTATATAAAGAGAGGTTGGCTCATTTTGGTCTGTAAATACGTACTACTTATTTTGTGACGTCATTGGTCCATGCTAAATCATTTATACATGTTGCTAACTATGGATAACAGCAGAACACTCACAATTTCATATTCCTTCCTAACCGTTGAGAATCGGGCTATGGGTCATAAAAACTTTTTGTTTCACTTATTGTCTAGTATCTGTTTTCACAATATTACAAAACATTTATGAGACACCCTGTATAGGTATGTAAGACAATATATTTTCCTGTTTTTTTTGAGAAGTCGCAGTTATTCTTTTAGTGATGAAGTGACTGTAACATAATAGGCATTTAACTATGTTCAACATAATTTTTATATTTCTTACGACTTACCGCATTTTAGATAGATTTACTACACACACACATAGACCTTTTAAGGATACTAGGTTATATAGATACCGGAGATATTAAAACATTTATTTAATCTTATTGTAAATGTATCTCTTTTGTATCTTTTTAGCACTAATGATGACCCACAATTGGGGTCAAAACGTTTTCAGAAAATAAATGGTTGAAACTACTTAATTGTTTCATTCCCTGACCGCCGCACACTTGGGTGAAACACCAAATTATTGGACATTGTAGTATTATGTCCAGAATGTTGGCCATACGAAAAAAAGGTTAAACGTAGACCCCCATTGTGTTTTAACGAGGAATCGATTTCTTTATTCAGAAGTTAATTTTAATGTAAAGGGTGTTCCATTAGGAACGTTTTTTTAATTTTTTATAGGATGATTTAACCTCGTAAGCTGATTTCACACCATATTTCCAGCAATTCAACTTTAGACAATTTTTTTTTATAGGAGCAATTGTATAAAAGGATTACGGAGTTTTGGGGCAAACAAAACCCTTTCTTTTCTGTATAAGAGGAGTAGGCATCATTCGATCGGTAATAAAAAATGATGAACGAGATCCTTACAATTTTTTATTCAAAATATTATAATTAGTTACTTTTCCTAATTATGTTTTTACATAATGATGTATTACTAAAAATATATATATTTTAATTATCCATAGGTATGTTGGTTTAGTAAAATATAGAAAAAAAATTAGAAAAAAATAATTTATTGACAATTTTAGAACTTCAGGTGATAATTTCTTTTTACGATTCATGAGAATTCAAGACAATAATTTGTTCATAAAGTATAAACAAATATTTAACACCAAGAAACTAGAATTTATCTGGACAACATTTGAAAAAAAAACAAGAGCTAAAAGTAACAAAATAAAAAATAAAAAAATCTCATAAACCGCACGAACCAGCAGGTAATTATTAATAGAAAGTAAATTATAAACCTTTTAGTTAATTTCTGTGGTGGTAGATTTCTGGGCGATTATTGTTATGAATGTTTTACATTTTTTTTTATGTTCTTATTAATAAAAGCTTTAAGAATCTATAAAAGTTCAAGCGGCATAGATGTAAATTATAATAATGAAGTTAAATTATCGGAATAAAGATTATTCATTAATTTTGGTTCATCAAGTCGTTTTAATAAGATATCTTAAGTGGAAATATTAAATTTAAAAAAATAACTGATGATGGACAATGATAATAGAAACTAAGAAGAACAGCTTAACAAAAAAATATAGGGCAATTTGAAATTTCAGATATTGGTCATTATCAGCCATTGAAAAATGGTGTCAAAACTAGAGAATCAAAATAAATCCTAATAAATCCCATCAAATCACCTTCACTCTACGTCGTAAGCCTATGACTTCCTGCCCCACCGTATGCTTTAACAATATTCTACTTACTCCTGTTGAACAGATTCGGTACTTAGGACTCCACCTCGACATGAAATCCTCATACTAGACTGAAACGACAGGAAACTGCTCGTATATACAGATTACTACAACACTTAATTTACAAACGCTCAAAACTTCCTACATACTACAAAAAACTCATTTATATCACAATTATCAGGCCTATTTGGACCTATGGCATTGAGCTATGGGTGTCTACTAAACCATCGAATTCCTCTCGCATCCAATCTTTGCAGTCCAAAATCCTTCGTAAAATCCTCAATGCTCATAACTTTTTTACTGATAAAATCATCCATAAAGACCTAAATATCCCATTAGTTGAAGACTTGGCCCTTTACAGATATACCTCTCTTCATT
The DNA here is from genome assembly GCA_023052935.1 of Piezodorus guildinii. Lineage (NCBI taxonomy): Eukaryota > Metazoa > Arthropoda > Insecta > Hemiptera > Pentatomidae > Piezodorus > Piezodorus guildinii. The sequence goes on along the minus strand of CM041298.1, from coordinate 33,743,447 downwards.
CCAAACTCCCTGCCCACTCAAACCCGCTAATCCGTGACCTCTCCTCCATATCTATTCCCGACAACCCACCGAGGCGCCTTAAAAGAAGATGGCCAAGAGATCTAATATAAATTAGACATTGGAGTGCTACCAATGGGTAGTTTCTTCTCAGGACTACCATGTGTTCTAATCATATATAAAGCCTATTTACTTGTTGTATTTATTTAATACAGTTGTAAATTTCTTTAAATAAATAAGAAAAAAAAAAGATATTGTTCTTATGTCCACTAAATGCATAGGCTCGCCTCATAGTGCGCTTCCCGTACTAATTGCTTCTAATAAATACTTATAGTATATTAGTTAATTCACATAAAAATTATATTAAAAACAATTCGAGATTACAAGAACTGTGGCTGATCTTTATTACTTAAATATATTAATTAAAACAATCACGTTAGTGCTATTATGATAAGTACTTATACAAAGTAAGGTGAAGCGTAGTATTAATAAAGTACTCAGAGTATTATGATGATTACAAACTCCTTTATACAGAGATAATAAATTAATGATGTAGGGGAGTTGATGGAGTGTAATCTCCCTGGGCAGAAGTGTGCCCTGCGACAAAAGAGAAGCAAGAGTATTCACCCTTTGTTTGACCTCGCTAATAATTCAGCACAACTTTTGTCCTTTCCCTATCTTCTTCATTTTCCCCTCTTCCTTAATTCAGCCTCGGTTACCTTATCCAACTACTCTCAATGTTTTCTTTTGCATTCTTAAAACCACCCACATTTCTCTCCTATAAAAATGGTGTTAAGTACAGCAATATTTATCGCCTATATACAAAACCAAAGTGGTTTACAGCAACGCTGTAAATTTGTTATATGTACAACTACTTACTTATATATATATATATAATATTTATATATATTTATTTATATATATATATAAATTGTCTGATCAATTCTCGACTGTTGATAATTTAAGTTTTCTACCGTTCTTAGGTTTCAGTCAATAAACAATTATATTTTTCCAACGCTTCGAGAATTTGTTGTTCTCATAACCATGCCTTAACAGTGGAAAAACAAAAAACAGAACATTAATATTTTTTATATAATATTAATATATGATGTTAATGTTAGAGTTATAGACAAGAATACATTGAACAATGAATAGATATACAGTAGGTAAATAAATATTTCATTTGTAATTTACATTAAAGATATTAATGTCACGTTCTCGCGCACGAGAACACCTAAAAGGCGGCTGAAAACTGTTAAGTTTTTTTTTGAAAAATGACATTTTAAAAAATTATGACGACGCTGGTGAAAAGCGGTAAAATTAAAAGATAACTGAGATGGATATGCATGAAGCTTGAAAATGGCTCTAGAGGCTGAAACGTCGCGATACTGGAATAAATAAAGTGTTTTAAAAAAAAATATCCAAGAATTTCTTTTGCAAATCGGCCTGATAATTAACGAACAAATATTAGAACAAAAGAAAAATGACGACAATGATGAGAAAAAAAAAATTAGAAATTTACTTACAATTTTAGACCATATAGTGTCTTAAATAGACATATGTGTAGACTACAATATTTGAAAGAACACTGAAGATAAAATATAAAGGAATAGTTCAGGTAGGGAGGATTTTCCATATTTATGACGTCAGAAGTCTGGGGTTTTCTCCTTTTGTTTATTTGTTTTCATTTTATTTTGTATTTATTATTATTATTATTCAGAGATTTTTTTTTTAATATGTGTTTATTAAATTTGAGTACCAAGCAATCGGTAACATAAAATCGGATGTCCAAAACCTTAATGCAATTTGAGAACAATAAATTCTCGAAACGTTGCAAAAATCTAATTGTTTATTTATTTACTGAAACTTATGAACAGTAGAAAACTATATATAGTCGTTTATGTTTAAAAAATATCTCTGAGTATATTGATTTGGAAGTTTTATTTATCGTAAAAGTGCTGAAAACGTGATTGTTATTCTGTATGTAGAAAATGCGGAAATAAGAAAGGTTTCTATTTTATTCGGTTTAGTATATATTTATTTTTATTAACTCATACATTTATTTATGTCAATTCCATAAGGAAATGGTCACTTTTTTTTAAATTAGAAAAATTAAAGGTGCTTTAGAAAAAGACTATATCAATCAGAATGTTCCACGAAATGGTCTAGTGTGGCTGAAATTTCATAATTATCACATGTACAAGCCCGAGATGTTATACCAACGATTTCAACAAAATACCCTGCCCAGAAGTTCTACTTTATACCATGCATTTTGCACCTTTTCACAATTTTCTCATAAACGGCTCTAACGATTTTTTTTTCTTACTTGCTAAATCGGTGTAAACTTTAATCGACTTTAATATAATGTAGTGTTAAAGTTTACGTCGATTTTCTTTGTTTTTTGTTCACCCCTACCTCGTCTTTAAAGGCTATATGAGGTTTCTCGCATCAGGGGGTAAGGGATCCTGATGCGCCTGATATAAAAGACCCTTGGGACCGAGACGCGAACTCGTGATTTTTTTGGCCCACTAGACCATCCCGCTCCCCTAGATAAAAGATAAAATAGGAGAACTATTTTTTCTGGTTAATTTTTTTATTTTACCTAGATATAAGAATTTTTAATTTATAGATTTATAAAATACCTTTAAATTTTTTTATATAATTTATTTTTGTATCTACACCTGCTATAGCCCAGAGCAATAAGCGGATATGAAGTGGAAAATTTAAAATATCGGCATTTAAGCCCTGTCAGACTATTTCAATCAGAATGAAACCTACATCATGTTAAAGCCCATTAATTTTTACATCGATATAGCTAGTTTAATAAAAATCGTTGAAACATTTTTGAGAAATTCGTAAAAATGCGTAACGTTTCTGTAACATCTGAGGCGTATAGTTGTCTTTCAGTTTCATAGGACTTTTCGTTTCCGCTCGGGAGTTACCACAAACACACAGACCTTTTTGCGGGACTTGGTTATTTCGACACAGGGGACCCTAAAACGTGTATTTCCGTTGAAAACTGGAATTCGAAAATTTTCTCGATCGCAATACTTCCCCTTACTATATATAGTAATTGAAAGTAAAAATAAGTGAGAAAAACAGCGCCGAAATTACCAGAACATGAGCAAGTTATTACTACAATACAAGGTAACTATGAAAAAATAAATATGCTTCTATGCTGTTATTGTGGCTCTATATCAGTGCAAGAAGTGTTTCTAATTCGATTTTTTACCGGTAAAACACTTGTTAGGTCAAATGACCAAGTACCGCAAAAAGGTGTTAGTTTCCATGTGTGGTAAGTCTATCGCAAAAACTAAAAGTCGTACGAAACTGGAATTTCATATTTAAGACTATACTCCTAAGATGTTACAGAACGTTTTTATCAAAATCAGCTAACAAGGAAAACAACTTTATACCATGCATTTTTCACCTTTTCACAATTTTCTCATAAGCGGCTGACCTTTTTGCGGGACTTGGTTATTTGGACACAGGGGACCCTAAAACGTGTATTTCCGTTGAAAACTGGAATTCGAAAATTTTCACGATCGCAATACTTTCCCTTACTATACATTCCATGTATAGGTAAATGAAGGTAAAAAACTGTCCTTATTGTTTTAAAAAACTAAATCTAATATCTCATTAAAATAAAATTTTGAAATTCACCATAAACAAAACGACCTTATTAAAAAAAAAAAAATTAAACTTTGGAGTTAACATATGTTTCTTTTAAACGATTCCCCGGACGGCAGCTAAACGCCTAACCCTCTCCTCCTTAAAGGCTTCTATTTTCGTTCCACTCTCAGCGGGCCATTAGATCTGGGAGAGATACGCACATAAGAGCCCAGGTGTGCCATTGAGAGCGGGAACGCTCCTTAAACCTCTCCCACGGACCCTTAACTAATCCTGGAGGAAAAACACTCGAGGAAGAAAATGGATCTGAGGCTTTGTAGAGAGCTAGTTCCGCCACAGTAAGCTGTGCCTAAGCCGCTGCCTGTTAGGTCTGAGAGCCTTCCGACAGGACGCATCGCTCTGCCTATCCTTTTCCTCCACCTATTTCTACCTTCCACCCTACTCCACTACATATCCTACTCGACTAAACATTATACTCTCTTCCAAGTCCTGACGGCTTCGGGAAACAGTAATTCACCTGGAGTGATCCCTATCCTTTTACAGCCTTTTTTTTTTTTTTTCAGTAAGTTTTTCAATTGGACAGTCAATTCGGGTATAGCGGAGCAAGAAAAAAACCAACTGTCCCTAACTATGATGGATTAAAACATCTACATACACTGCCAGTCAAAATGTTGAGATGATAACCCCTATGGTTTACATCAATAAATCATAAATAAATTCGATGAATAAAAAAAAAAAAAAAAAAAAAAAAATACGGTGCCCATAACACACGACTTTCACTTACCTACTAATCAAGTTAAAATCAATTTAAGAATATATTAATGGCCTCGGGACCTACTTACTTAAATAAACATCGAAGTTCTACCGCTGGGTAGTTTCTTCACAAGCCTTTCACGCCCTTTATTCTAATTCAACAGTTTTACTTATTGTATTTATGTTAATACAGTTGTAAAATTCAATAAAATATGAATAAAAAAAAATAAAAAAAGAATATATGAAAACACTAGCTGACCCGGCAAAGGTTGTTTTGCCATATAAATTATTTCTAGGAAATTTATAGGGTGTAAAAAAAAACAACTAACTTATTGTAAGTGAGTAAGGATGTGGTATATGCGTGAAACAGGCAGGGGCGCTGTGAACGATGAGGGAATATAACAATAACAAAACACTAAACATTCATTTTTTAAATTTATTATAATTTATTTCTTAAAATTATACATATCATTATTTAATTATGACAGAAACACTAACAAGCAATATCAATCTGTTAATGAACAATATTTTTTGTTGGCCCATGTTTAGCTATTACAAACTGGATGGTTTACTCATTCGACAGCCATGACAAGTATAATTGTACGTATGAAAAACATGAGTTACACTGAAATAGTAAAATTATAATTTTAAAGGTTACTACTACGCTTGATGCATAAAAAATAATAATGGCCCAAAACTGTGGAGGGAGTGAGAGAAGGGTTACTGTGTGAGAGAAAGAGGAGACCGGCTTCGTCCCATCCCTACTCCCTGCTGTTTGCTGATAACTGAACAGTTATCGAGCGGGATGAAAAATTATTAAATTACTATTATAAAATAGGGATTGTTGATATAAGAGTGAAAATGTAGGGTTGTGTGTATTTTTTAATGCAAAATCATAAAAAAAAAGAATTTGTCCAAATAGGTAAAAAATAATGTTAGGGGTGGACAACCCTTATTACTTAGGGGTATGGAAAATTTATAGTAGCCGATTCTCAGACCTATTGAATATGCACATAAAATTTCATAAAAATAGGTAAAGCCGTTTCGGAGGAGTATGGTAACTAACATTGTGACACGAGAATTTTATACATTAGATTTAGAGATAACCATAAATTGTCAAAGAATTAATTAAATTGAATTTCAATAGAAACATGTGTTTTATTAAATAACCTATTATATTTGATCTACAATAATCAGTTAGTTTCATCGGCTTTCTATCACTCTCCATTACATTTCACAATTCCGTGTTTAAGATAATATGTTTTCTAAAATCTTTAGATATCCAACGGTATATTATTCATCTGTATTACTTTTCTTGCGTTCAAAAACACAAAAATTGCATTAAAAAAATATTTTTGGACTTCTCACCTTCTGTTCTTTATCAACCCCCCACTACCGAGACTCGAACTATTAACTATTAAATATCATGGTCCTCTGTGGTAGCTATGCAAAGCGCGCTAACCCACTCATCAATCCCGCCCCGACCCAGATGCATAGCTGACTACCTCATCAAAGATACATCTCTAAATATTTTTTAAAATTTGTCGGTACGATGCTTATTACGAAAATGAATTTCTTGTGGCCCTAAAACTCTAACTAAGCAGATAATTCATTTGATAAGTGATCAATTACATCCGATTCTGTATCCCATTGAACAAGCGATTAGTTTTTGTTTTAACTAATCTGTTAGGTCTTAAAGATGACGAATGTACGTTTCTTGCGGATTAGAAACCCTTATTAATGAATTCCAGAAGAACAAACGTCCAGCGGAGCCCATGTTAAGACGGTCATAGGTGTGACTTTACATCAGTACAAACTGAATTAAAATAACACTAGATTATTTTTTATTTTTTTTTTTATTGAGACGTTGATTTCCAAAAGGTACTAAAGGACATTTTTTACGAAATTGATTTTTTTACATATTTATATTCTCCTCATTTAGTTTTATCTAAATCTTAAATTTGATTGTATCTAATGAACACTTATGTCCTTTAATAACGTGATTTAGAAATTCTATTAATTTCTTAAGATACTTATTACACATTTAGTTTCATTCTAAATCATAACAGAACATTTCATTTCATAACTTTAATATGGTTTTATTAATATAGTAAAGAAATAATTCTAGATTTCAATGAGAAAAGAATCAAATTAGCTGGTTTAATAATATAGTAATGAGAGATTTTCGCGCTTCCTGTAAAATTCCCCAGAATGGATATAGTACCTTTTGGAAATCAACGCCTCAATTTTTAAAAATATTTCGAGTCGAGATGTGTGTTTGATGAGTATTGAGGTAGTCAAACACACACACACACACACACACACACACACACATTAAAATATATATATATATATATATATATATATATGTATATATATGTGTGTGTGTGTGTGTGTGTGTGTGTGTGTGTGTGTGTGTGTGTGAGTCTGTATTTTATATATCATTATATTCAATGATGAAAACTAATAAAATACCGTTCAAGAAGTTGTTTTCCTTTAGTATCTAGTCTTTTGCCCCTCAAAGTATACATAATGCTCCCAGCTTTATGCATACTCAACCTATAAAAGTTGTTAGCTTTACGAGTTACTGACTCCGGTAGCTTCACCTTTCCCAGACCTAGTAGGTAATAAACTAGTAACTGATACCATACTCCCATCCCAGGAACCACATAGTAGGTAATTAGGGTCTTCATAGTGTATCTACATCATAGTTTTTCTGTTTTATTCTTTTTTACTATATGTATTTATTGAGTAATAATACATTATATCTTAGTATAAGAATAGTAATAGTGATTAGAGATTTCATTCATTCCATATTTACACATAAAAAAATCTGGAGCAGGGAACATGTTATGTTTATTTTGATTATTAGTAAGAATTAATTATAGAAGAAAACATATGTTAAGTTACCAGTTGGAATTAGAGTGTTATGTTTGTTGTGAATTATTTTTCTGTTCAAATATAAGTGTATATTCTTTCTTTTTCAATTGTTCTATACATTAATTTACACCTTTTCAACATAGCAGAACACACGATTTTCACTTACCTCGGTCAAAATCAATTAAAAAAATTAATCAACTATTAAAAGAACTTGAATAGTTTCTTCAGTTTCATTGGAGGCATATCATTTAATTTAAATAATATAACAATACGAAATTGTCATTTTTTTACTTAACAATAAACATTTAATCATCGAAAAATTAAATAATCATCTCCACTCCATAGACATCGACAAAGCTCTCAACTCTAAATATAACCCACTTTATAGAACTGTTTGTAACTTTAACAGCCCTCAGCCACAAGAATCTTTAACTTATCATGTCAATATAAATAAACTGAGACTTGTTAGCCAACTAAGAATGTCAGATGCCGAAAATTTAAAACTTTTTAATAAGAAAACTACTTTCAATATAAAAATAGAGAAAAATGTAGATCGTATAATTTAAAAATCACCAAAAATTTAGAGCACCTGTTATTAGAATGTCCTATATTCAATATTGAAATCCTGGCAAATTACATTGTTCAAAACAGCAAGAAACTATCCTTAAAAAATATTTTAAATATCGATAATGTGAATAAGATAAATAACATTTATTTTTCCTGCTAAAAAGTATATACATTTAAGGAGAAGACAAATCCACATACTTTGTGTAACAATGGGGGTAACTCACTACGTTTGCTATAGCACATTTTTTGTTTCTACAGTAGCCTCTCGGCAGGTTTAGCAAAATAGCACAAAAAATGTGCTATAGCAAACGAAGTGAGTACCCCTAATATTAAATAACATGTCCCAGTTAGCAATCGGAAATTTACCTATTCATTAGTATTTATGCTATTATCATTTTTATCATTTATGTATTTATTTATAACTATGCCATATGTATGTATGAATATCTATGATATTATCACTTAACACTAACACCAAATGGGCCAAACTTCATGGCTTATAAGTTAGGGATTGCAATACGGTGTCATTTCCAATCCGGCCGAATCCGGTCCCAAATTTCATCAATCCGGACGGATCCGACCGGATCCGGATGGTATGACTAAATCAGGTTGATTTCCACTTTTCGGTCCAAGATGAACAGTTAGTATGTTATTCGAACATAATTTTACTCATAATAGCAAGTTTATAAAATAAAAGTTATGTTAGGATTAGATATGAAGCAAAAAAATTAAAGTTAAGTAGTTTAGGTAACTAGTAAAATTTTAATGGCTATTAAAACAGTCGGCTATTGATTACAATTTGCTGAAAATAAGGACTATTTGTTTTCTACCACCCTTTTTCCAAAATCAAAATTGATTTTTAATAATATATATTAAAGTTATTAGTACTTACGTACTATTTAAAAAACAAATATTGTCAGTAGAATAATTTAAAGATTTATACTCATATTACAAACTCATTATTGTGATAATTATGCCACTCATCAGACATATTCATCAAAATATGATTGTGCCCATCATTAATGTAAGAGTTTTTTTAATTGTTATCATTATCAAATAATTTAAAATTATTGTTATCACAATTCCCATCTGAGTTAATTACGGAGGATAATTATATAGGATTTTATAAAGTAACTTAATAAATTAATTGAGCTATCTGAGATAGTGAAGTATAGGAAGACGTGAGCAGTAACGTAGCTCAGTGTTCCTAGAAGTAGATATAAAATGCCGATTCTGGCCCAGGGCTCCGGTGCAAGATGGCGGCGCCCATGGTTTCCCGCCAAAACTGGCCTTTATTGAACGATCGTTCGCGATCTACCTGTCGTTCGTGATCTACTCAATCTAACCTAACCTCATATTGTTAGTTTTATTTATCGATTTAATATTCGATTTCTTTTAAAATATAATCAAAGGAACCTTCTTATCACTATATAATACCAAATAAATTATATATATAAAACTTTAATAGTAGATAAGAAATGGGGGAGCTGGCGCACTTTTTTGCGCAGCCAATCAGATGCCAGCATTTGGTCACGTGACCTATGGCGGGAGATTTGAATTTGAATTTCGACCGCGACCTAACCTTAACCACGCTGGTTCGCGCCATCGACCTAACCTAAACCACCGAGCCACGCCCCTTTTTAGTCACGTGACCTTTTTATTAACCTAACCTAAACCAGTAGGCCACGCCCCTATTTGATCACGTGACCCCTGTTTGAGGGTATTAAGTCTTTATAAAGCATGAGTCTACCCGGCGTCCATTTTCTTTTCCCTACGTTTTGGGCTAATTTAGTATTTATAAAGCATGAGTCTACCCGGACGCCCTTTTGTTTTTATGACGTCACAATTTACAAAGCATGGGTCTACCCGGCGTCCATTTTCTTTTCCCTACGTTTTGGGCTAATTTAGTATTTATAAAGCATGAGTCAACCCGTCCGCCATTTTGTTTTATGCCGTAACCATTTACAAAGCATAAGTCTACCCGGACGCCATTTTGCTCCCCCCACTCCTGCATTAGTAAACTAATCAGAGTGCCTAACTTGAGAGTTCCTCCCGGCTAGGTCCGATGGTCAAATTGTAATGTGTGCTTTTACGAAACCTTTCAAACTGTGACATAACCTTCCTATTGTTTACATTTTTTTGAAACCTCCCTTACTGTTACATAACCTTCCCATTGTTTACATTTTCTGATACCTTCCTAACTGTTACGTAAACTTCCCAATGCTTACATTTTTCATAACCTTTTTAATGTTTACATTTTCTGAAACCTCCCTAACTGTTACATAATCTTCCCACTGTTTACATTTGTTGAAACCTTCCTAACTGCTACATAACCTTCCTCATGATTATATTTTCCGAAACCTCCCCTGCTGTTACATAACCTTCCCAATATTTACATTTTCCGCAACCTCCCCATTGTTAACATGTTCGGAAACCCACCCCCCTCTTACTGTTACAAAACCTTTCCAAAGCTTACATTTTTCGTAACCTTTTTAATGTTCACATTTTCTAAATCTCTTTATTTACTTTTATTTTCTCTTCACATAGTCGTGGTGCACACTCACCTTCTAAAGTTCACGCAAGAGCGCAGCACCAGCTCTACTTTTTAATGTGCCCACCAGAGTGCGTCTCTCCGGAATTTTTTATGTTATCTTCCCAATGACATTTTTTTTTAAAGTAATTGTGAGCCGCCGCCATTTCGTTTTTATGGCGCCACTATTGCAATAATTTAAAAGGGTATGAACATGTACAAACAGAGTTAAATCATGTTTAAGCATGTTGATAAGTGAAACGTAAACATGGACTTTGAACCTTCATGATGGCTTTAATATAAACATCGTTATAGACCTTCTTAATCCTATACACCTTTGAACTTTGATCCTTAATCCTACAATTTAAATAGCGATAAAAAGTTCCTTAAGCTTAAACGTAAACATGGACTTTGAACCCTCTTAACGGCTTTAATATAAACATCGTCATAGGGCTTCTTAATCCTATACATATTTGAGCTTTGATACCTTAATCCTTTAATTTAAATAGCGATATAGGGTTCCTTAAGCTTAAACGTAAACATGGACTTTGAACCTTCTTGGTGGCTTAAATATAAACATCGTAATAGTGCTTCCTAATCCTATACAGCATTGAACTCTGATCCTTAATCCTACATTTTAAGTTGCGATAAAAAGATCCTTAGGCTTTTAAACTTTGAACGATTAACCTCTTAAGTATCAATATTGATAATGCGCTTCTTAGAATTATGGGCTGTCAATGGTTAATCCCTAATAACTTAATCGTAAACAAGCTCAATTTAAGACGTAAACATTAACTTTGTGATGAGAATTTCTTAGTGTATAAATAAACAATAATATAAAACTTTTACCTACTTCTGACGGAAATTTATTTTGTTTAAAAATAATAATTTTAACATTTTTAATTGGTTTCTCACCTTATCAGTCCATTTTGTACCATTTTCAAGCATTATTTACTAATAATTAACTATTTTGCTATGGAATTGCAATTTTGCGATGTCTTCGAGGTCGTTCGGCTACACCCGTCCACCTTCACTATAATCCGGAGTTCTATCTAAAGAAATAAACAATGATAACGTTAATTCCATCGAAGGTAAACAACTTCCTTATCTTCTCTGCGTCTCTTGCTAAAGTATAAACAATATTATATTCTATTAAAATAATATAATACATCGTAAACATTTTGTTCATTTTCGTTAAAAGTATTATTAGTAAACAAAGTGTTGTACCTTTTTTAGTTCGGCGTTAAGCCTTAAGCCTCTTCACCACGTCAAGGTAAAGGTACATCGAAGAGGTTTTTATTTTATTTATTTATTTTACAACGTGATTTTTACAATCAAAATGTGTACAAATTCAACGAAAAAATAAAGTTGATTGAAAATCAGAATTCATAAAATATAATTTCTAACACAATCAAGAATTAAACTAAATTTATGCTTATAAAAAAAAAAATCATCACTTTTTTGGTAATGTATAATCATATTGAAATTTAATTTTTCACCTCATGGCATAAACGAAATATTTGCTGTTGAGATGGTTGGCAATAACTATTTAATCTTCAATAAATTAACAACACCATATACTTTATCATTTTTTTTCTTTATGTATTTGAAAGAGAAATATGAGCATCGAAATTATTCTGCAGGATTATTCTATTCACCTCACATTCACTCACACAATCAGGTTTACAGGTGTTCAAACCGTGCCATTGACCTTCATTCAGGGTTTATAGGTGTTCAAACCGTGACAGTGACCCCTTTCATTCATGGTGAATAGATTTAAACAAATTTTTATTTACCCATACAGATAAAACCTTTGTTCGATACTCTGTACATTTCTCTTTCGAGACATTATGATAAATGCAATGGCTGCCTTGCTGAGATGGCTTTATTAATTTAAAGACCGCTAAAATATTCCAAATTCATTAGTGAACAAACATATTGCCACACCATGAACTATCATTTTTATTATTTGTTACCTTAGTTTTTTCAGGCCAAAGACAAAAATGGTTGTAAATTCGCGTTTTGTTTCTTATTATTACAAAAATAATCTTTATATTATTTCACTTCATTTAATTTATAATGACCATAGGCCAAAGTATTGATTCCGTCTTTTAGGATGTGTCTTTTATTATCAAAAGGAGACAGAGAAACCTTATTTATTTCGGAACTAAAAATATTATGCACCTTAGATTGTATCATCCTCATTGGCGTATGCATAATTTCCTTTTTAAATAATACATTTTCATAATCCTCAAAACTAATATATTGTTTTAACGAAGATGTTTTCACGCCTTTAGCACGCTTTTTTACATCATTTTCCGTTATAATAGCGTACATTTTCGCTCTTAATCCCACATATTTTAAAATTATTTTGGAATTGAGCTCATCTTTGAACTTTCCTAACTTTTTTTTATTTTTATTCGAATAACATAAATGTGTTTCAGGATAGTCTGAGAAATCAAAATATTGATTAATTTTTTTCATATCTTCATAGGCATCATCTGTTAAGACCTTATAAATAAAGGAATCTGTATCGGTATACATCATCTTCAAGGTTTCTCCAGAATATTTTTTCATCATTATTTCATAATGAAATTGATACATAACCGTTTTGGATAAGTCTAAAATACACATTCCTATGTATATAGGTTTATTAAACATGACTTTTGATTTTCCCATGTGAACAGCCACTATATTCTCATTGTAGATTGTACGGTCAATGAAATTTGGTTTAGCAACAAGTTTCATCAACTTTTTACTGTCAGTTACTAGTTGAATATTCTGGCGGTTCCTGATATTTTCCATCGTTTTACCGAAAACTGCATTGTTAAGCAACTTATAAAAATCTTTTTCAAAATCATTGAGTGCTCCTTTCCTTAGCTCTGTATTGTATTCTATATACGATCGTAGCCATGGTGCTTGTTTAAACTTTAGAACACGGTGAATTTTTTCCAAATTTAGCCCATGCTGTAGAGCTTGAATCAAATTCTTATAATGTAAGACGTAGCGATTTCTTTTTCCAAAATGTGTTATCAATTTTTTTGAATTAGAATTTGCTCCCGGTGGAATCATCGCTTCAGGTAAGAACGGTAAATCATCATGGTAATGATGAAGTTCTTGAGGATAACTGATGTCAATTTCAAATATGTAACCAATTTCGTCATCATCCTTAAGCTCGGATATGTTTATACGTTCCGGATTTTTAACCCATTCAAATCCTCCGTATGGTAAATACATGCTCATCGCTTGTCCATAAAGATTATTAGCATCTAAATAAATTATATAACTCGATTCTTCGTTTGGATTAAAATTAGGCATGTACTTATTATTCGCTTCTGCATACCTGTGCGATACCTGGCACAAACCTCCTCGAATACCATGTTCTATCATTAGAATCATATCATAATCCTGTAAGAGCTCTATATTCATTTTTGTATATTTTAACATGGCGTCGAAGGTCAAACCGGGAACGGTAAAATAATGAGCTGGATCAAGTTTATGAGTCTTCATCATAACGTCTCGAAAAGATTCGAAGACGTCACAAAGTAGAAGAACATCACTTTTAACGTAAATATCAGCATATTCACCCAAAGATTTACATTTAAAGTGTTCCCATATGTTTTGAGCGTGTCTATAATCTTCTGCGCTGATATCGCTCTCATTTAATTTATTGTAAAAAGCTTCAATTGGTGGTAAATCTGTTTCATTTAACTTTTCTTCATTGTCTAAATAATCGTATGGAAACACACCTTTTCTGGTAACCAATGCTAATTCCTCGTCTCTAAAATATTTCGATGTTTCCTTGAATTTATCCATAGATAGAGATTTTACTAGGTAATCTAAGCTTCGTGGCATGAATCTGTAAGAATCTATGAATCTCAGTTTCAGCTTACCAATATGCTTTGTGAAAGATATATACTTTTCTTCGCTATTCGGTATTATTTCAACTTCCCCAGGAATATTTCCCAATTCCTTAACGATGAAATGTGAGTCATAATTGCTCAAGTTATGCATTATAACAGGTATAAACAAGGGATTAACACGTCTTAGATTACAATTATTACAAGAAGCTCCTAAGTAGGTTCCAGTTAGGTGGCAGTGGTCTCTAACTTTCAGATTGTTTTCTGTAAATACGTGTTGACACATGTAGCATGTTTTAGCTTCAATCCAATCGTCCTCTTCCTGAGGTGAGATCCGCATCGGTTTATTTACTTTGTAAATTTCTTGAATTTTTTTAGCAATATTTGTAATACACTCCATGAAGTGAGAAGCGGCATTGACTCCCCTATAAACATAGGGTTGGTTTAATGGAACGTCAACTCCTTCGATTCCTTTAACATATACACAAAATGATATCGGATCGTGCCTCTGATATTTAGTCGTGTTCTTTGACAATTCGCTTATAGGAAATAATATAGATTCAAAGTCAGCATAGATGACGAATGGTACTTTACTTTGACGTTCCACGTTTGAGAATCTGATAAAGGGATCTTTAATCGGTAACTCTATTCTTACTGGTTTATTTTCAGAGCAATATAGCTTATGTTCTTCAAGTTTTTTACTGACTTCTTTCTCAGAAACATGGTTGAAATGTGTAAAGCAGCGTTTACAAATTGTTAATTTATGCCCATGCTTGCTAATTTGATTCCCGACCAATCTTCCAAAATTCTTTATGTAAACATAATGGGACGTTTTATCATTTGACAGGAGTAAAAGATCCCGGTGGTCTTTCAGTTCTGTTTTACAGACTTTCAGGGGATATATATTTTCTTTTTCATCCAGCCCATACACATTGATGGAGATGTTATTTACCTTTTCAAATTTTCTTATCTCACTCAGTGAAGTTGGAAATGAAACGCAAGTAAAGTCATACACATGTTCTAAATTGTTATACTTAGTAACGCGTTGTGCATGCTTTTTCACAAATTTTGATAAAATTGAATACTTAAAACAGTACATATCATTATTCCGCACATTAATGCAAGCTTTCTTTGACTCTATCGTTGACGGAAGAGGAATATATGTACAACCCCTTAGTGGTAAATACTTGTTAATTCTTAATCTGATTCCATCAACCCCACTTAGCTTCCATCCGCTTTTTTTGAATTGGGATTCTTCAGCTTCAATTATAATTTTGTTAAAACTTTCATCAATAAATTTGTTTAGATCACTACCTTTAAACACACATTTATTTCTTGTTTTGAATGCTTTATCCGTCTGATCACCCACAGAATTTGTAAAAGTACATTCCAATAGGCAGTTCACTTTTAACGCACCATGTTCATGTAGTGAATCTCGAATTTTATACACTAAGAGGTTTTTAACACTTTCCAGAAACGAGTTAATATCCATAAAATCGGACGATCTGATGAAGAATGATGCCAATCGGTTCTGAAATGCTGTCTCATACTCGACAAGTCCCTGCTTGTCTGGTACGAGTGCTAAAATGGCATTCTTTTGTGGCTCAGATAATTTTAATTTTTTCATCAACGGTTCCTGGGTGCATACATTTTCATGTCTTTTACCGTTATAAATATTGGGAAAAATACCTCCACACCTCGTGCAAGTATAAGTCGATTTACCGTTGATGAAGAAATATCCACTTGTTTAAAATAAACAGGAAAAAACATTCTATAAAACTTAAATAATCAAAAATATCAATGGCACCAAAAAATTAAGAAATATTCTTTAAACTTAGATAGCAGCAACAGCAACAAATCAATGTGTTCTCTTTGAAGTCTGAAGCTAAAATGACAGTAAAAGCAAATGACAAGTAACTCCTTAACTATCAGCTGTTGGTTACCCCCCACCACCTCAAATTTTACCCCCCCCCTCACCTCATATTTTACCCCCACCACCACATATTTTACCCCCACCACCTCATATTTTACCCCCACCACCTCATATTTTACCCCCACCACCTCATATTTTTACCCCCTCCCCTCTACCTCACAGTTTACACCCCTCCTCCAAAACCTCATATTCCGCCCTCCCCCCCCCCTCCTTAGCCACATGACCCATGCTGTGCATCCGAGGATATCCAACTCAAGTTATGGATATTACTCTAGTTACGGGTTGAATGAGATGGTCAGAAGTGGTTATGAGTAATCGGGTAGAGTCAGAGAGGTTCAGATGGAAAAAAAAAATTAGTGCTAAATGGAATTTCTAGGAAAGCCTAAAGACCATATAATGGACAATGTATGGAGGTTCACTGATTTTTTTTTTCCATCTGAACCTCTCTGACTCTACCCGATTACTCTTAACCACTTCTGACCATCTCATTCAACCCGTAACTAGAGTAATATCCATAACTTGAGTTGGATATCCTCGGATGCACAGCATGGGTCATGTGGCTAAGGAGGGGGGGGGGAGGGCGGAATATGAGGTTTTGGAGGAGGGGTGTAAACTGTGAGGTAGAGGGGAGGGGGTAAAAATATGAGGTGGTGGGGGTAAAATATGAGGTGGTGGGGGTAAAATATGAGGTGGTGGGGGTAAAATATGTGGTGGTGGGGGTAAAATATGAGGTGAGGGGGGGGGGTAAAATTTGAGGTGGTGGGGGTAACCAACAGCTGATAGTTAAGGAGTTACTTGTCATTTGCTTTTACTGTCATTTTAGCTTCAGACTTCAAAGAGAACACATTGATTTGTTGCTGTTGCTGCTATCTAAGTTTAAAGAATATTTCTTAATTTTTTGGTGCCATTGATATTTTTGATTATTTAAGTTTTATAGAATTTTTTTTCCTGTTTATTTTAAACAAGTGGATATTTCTTCATTTGTCCACGAAAGGTAAGTTGTGTGCATTATTACATTTACCTCCGTTCAGACATTTTGAAGATTAAAACTTAAACATGAGTCAGTTTAAATGTTGTCTTTGCGGTAATACGTATGAGTATTTGAAGAGCCTTCGTAGACATGAAACGTCATGTAACGGTAAATCGACTTATACTTGCACGAGGTGTGGAGGTATTTTTCCCAATATTTATAACGGTAAAAGACATGAAAATGTATGCACCCAGGAACCGTTGATGAAAAAATTAAAATTATCTGAGCCACAAAAGAATGCCATTTTAGCACTCGTACCAGACAAGCAGGGACTTGTCGAGTATGAGACAGCATTTCAGAACCGATTGGCATCATTCTTCATCAGATCGTCCGATTCTATGGATATTAACTCGTTTCTGGAAAGTGTTAAAAACCTCTTAGTGTATAAAATTCGAGATTCACTACATGAACATGGTGCGTTAAAAGTGAACTGCCTATTGGAATGTACTTTTACAAATTCTGTGGGTGATCAGACGGATAAAGCATTCAAAACAAGAAATAAATGTGTGTTTAAAGGTAGTGATCTAAACAAATTTATTGATGAAAGTTTTAACAAAATTATAATTGAAGCTGAAGAATCCCAATTCAAAAAAAGCGGATGGAAGCTAAGTGGGGTTGATGGAATCAGATTAAGAATTAACAAGTATTTACCACTAAGGGGTTGTACATATATTCCTCTTCCGTCAACGATAGAGTCAAAGAAAGCTTGCATTAATGTGCGGAATAATGATATGTACTGTTTTAAGTATTCAATTTTATCAAAATTTGTGAAAAAGCATGCACAACGCGTTACTAAGTATAACAATTTAGAACATGTGTATGACTTTACTTGCGTTTCATTTCCAACTTCACTGAGTGAGATAAGAAAATTTGAAAAGGTAAATAACATCTCCATCAATGTGTATGGGCTGGATGAAAAAGAAAATATATATCCCCTGAAAGTCTGTAAAACAGAACTGAAAGACCACCGGGATCTTTTACTCCTGTCAAATGATAAAACGTCCCATTATGTTTACATAAAGAATTTTGGAAGATTGGTCGGGAATCAAATTAGCAAGCATGGGCATAAATTAACAATTTGTAAACGCTGCTTTACACATTTCAACCATGTTTCTGAGAAAGAAGTCAGTAAAAAACTTGAAGAACATAAGCTATATTGCTCTGAAAATAAACCAGTAAGAATAGAGTTACCGATTAAAGATCCCTTTATCAGATTCTCAAACGTGGAACGTCAAAGTAAAGTACCATTCGTCATCTATGCTGACTTTGAATCTATATTATTTCCTATAAGCGAATTGTCAAAGAACACGACTAAATATCAGAGGCACGATCCGATATCATTTTGTGTATATGTTAAAGGAATCGAAGGAGTTGACGTTCCATTAAACCAACCCTATGTTTATAGGGGAGTCAATGCCGCTTCTCACTTCATGGAGTGTATTACAAATATTGCTAAAAAAATTCAAGAAATTTACAAAGTAAATAAACCGATGCGGATCTCACCTCAGGAAGAGGACGATTGGATTGAAGCTAAAACATGCTACATGTGTCAACACGTATTTACAGAAAACAATCTGAAAGTTAGAGACCACTGCCACCTAACTGGAACCTACTTAGGAGCTTCTTGTAATAATTGTAATCTAAGACGTGTTAATCCCTTGTTTATACCTGTTATAATGCATAACTTGAGCAATTATGACTCACATTTCATCGTTAAGGAATTGGGAAATATTCCTGGGGAAGTTGAAATAATACCGAATAGCGAAGAAAAGTATATATCTTTCACAAAGCATATTGGTAAGCTGAAACTGAGATTCATAGATTCTTACAGATTCATGCCACGAAGCTTAGATTACCTAGTAAAATCTCTATCTATGGATAAATTCAAGGAAACATCGAAATATTTTAGAGACGAGGAATTAGCATTGGTTACCAGAAAAGGTGTGTTTCCATACGATTATTTAGACAATGAAGAAAAGTTAAATGAAACAGATTTACCACCAATTGAAGCTTTTTACAATAAATTAAATGAGAGCGATATCAGCGCAGAAGATTATAGACACGCTCAAAACATATGGGAACACTTTAAATGTAAATCTTTGGGTGAATATGCTGATATTTACGTTAAAAGTGATGTTCTTCTACTTTGTGACGTCTTCGAATCTTTTCGAGACGTTATGATGAAGACTCATAAACTTGATCCAGCTCATTATTTTACCGTTCCCGGTTTGACCTTCGACGCCATGTTAAAATATACAAAAATGAATATAGAGCTCTTACAGGATTATGATATGATTCTAATGATAGAACATGGTATTCGAGGAGGTTTGTGCCAGGTATCGCACAGGTATGCAGAAGCGAATAATAAGTACATGCCTAATTTTAATCCAAACGAAGAATCGAGTTATATAATTTATTTAGATGCTAATAATCTTTATGGACAAGCGATGAGCATGTATTTACCATACGGAGGATTTGAATGGGTTAAAAATCCGGAACGTATAAACATATCCGAGCTTAAGGATGATGACGAAATTGGTTACATATTTGAAATTGACATCAGTTATCCTCAAGAACTTCATCATTACCATGATGATTTACCGTTCTTACCTGAAGCGATGATTCCACCGGGAGAAAATTCTAATTCAAAAAAATTGATAACACATTTTGGAAAAAGAAATCGCTACGTCTTACATTATAAGAATTTGATTCAAGCTCTACAGCATGGGCTAAATTTGGAAAAAATTCACCGTGTTCTAAAGTTTAAACAAGCACCATGGCTACGATCGTATATAGAATACAATACAGAGCTAAGGAAAGGAGCACTCAATGATTTTGAAAAAGATTTTTATAAGTTGCTTAACAATGCAGTGTTCGGTAAAACGATGGAAAATATCAGGAACCGCCAGAATATTCAACTAGTAACTGACAGTAAAAAGTTGATGAAACTTGTTGCTAAACCAAATTTCATTGACCGTACAATCTACAATGAGAATATAGTGGCTGTTCACATGGGAAAATCAAAAGTCATGTTTAATAAACCTATATACATAGGAATGTGTATTTTAGACTTATCCAAAACGGTTATGTATCAATTTCATTATGAAATAATGATGAAAAAATATTCTGGAGAAACCTTGAAGATGATGTATACCGATACAGATTCCTTTATTTATAAGGTCTTAACAGATGATGCCTATGAAGATATGAAAAAAATTAATCAATATTTTGATTTCTCAGACTATCCTGAAACACATTTATGTTATTCGAATAAAAATAAAAAAAAGTTAGGAAAGTTCAAAGATGAGCTCAATTCCAAAATAATTTTAAAATATGTGGGATTAAGAGCGAAAATGTACGCTATTATAACGGAAAATGATGTAAAAAAGCGTGCTAAAGGCGTGAAAACATCTTCGTTAAAACAATATATTAGTTTTGAGGATTATGAAAATGTATTATTTAAAAAGGAAATTATGCATACGCCAATGAGTATGATACAATCTAAGCTGCATAATATTTTTAGTTCCGAAATAAATAAGGTTTCTCTGTCTCCTTTTGATAATAAAAGACACATCCTAAAAGACGGAATCAATACTTTGGCCTATGGTCATTATAAATTAAATGAAGTGAAATAATATAAAGATTATTTTTGTAATAATAAGAAACAAAACGCGAATTTACAACCATTTTTGTCTTTGGCCTAAAAAAACTAAGGTAACAAATAATAAAAATGATAGTTCATGGTGTGGCAATATGTTTGTTCACTAATGAATTTGGAATATTTTAGCGGTCTTTAAATTAATAAAGCCATCTCAGCAAGGCAGCCATTGCATTTATCATAATGTCTCGAAAGAGAAATGTACAGAGTATCGAACAAAGGTTTTATCTGTATGGGTAAATAAAAATTTGTTTAAATCTATTCACCATGAATGAAAGGGGTCACTGTCACGGTTTGAACACCTATAAACCCTGAATGAAGGTCAATGGCACGGTTTGAACACCTGTAAACCTGATTGTGTGAGTGAATGTGAGGTGAATAGAATAATCCTGCAGAATAATTTCGATGCTCATATTTCACTTTCAAATACATAAAGAAAAAAAATGATAAAGTATATGGTGTTGTTAATTTATTGAAGATTAAATAGTTATTGCCAACCATCTCAACAGCAAATATTTCGTTTATGCCATGAGGTGAAAAATTAAATTTCAATATGATTATACATTACCAAAAAAGTGATGATTTTTTTTTTTTTATAAGCATAAATTTAGTTTAATTCTTGATTGTGTTAGAAATTATATTTTATGAATTCTGATTTTCAATAACTTTATTTTTTCGTTGAATTTGTACACATTTTGATTGTAAAAATCACGTTGTAAAATAAATAAATAAAATAAAAATCTCTTCGATGTACCTTTACCTTGACGTGGTGAAGAGGCTTAAGGCTTAACGCCGAACTAAAAAAGGTACAACACTTTGTTTACTAATAATACTTTTAACGAAAATGAACAAAATGTTTACGATGTATTATATTATTTTAATAGAATTAATATTGTTTATACTTTAGCAAGAGACGCAGAGAAGATAAGGAAGTTGTTTACCTTCGATGGAATTAACGTTATCATTGTTTATTTCTTTAGATAGAACTCCGGATTATAGTGAAGGTGGACGGGTGTAGCCGAACGACCTCGAAGACATCGCAAAATTGCAATTCCATAGCAAAATAGTTAATTATTAGTAAATAATGCTTGAAAATGGTACAAAATGGACTGATAAGGTGAGAAACCAATTAAAAATGTTAAAATTATTATTTTTAAACAAAATAAATTTCCGTCAGAAGTAGGTAAAAGTTTTATATTATTGTTTATTTATACACTAAGAAATTCTCATCACAAAGTTAATGTTTACGTCTTAAATTGAGCTTGTTTACGATTAAGTTATTAGGGATTAACCATTGACAGCCCATAATTCTAAGAAGCGCATTATCAATATTGATACTTAAGAGGTTAATCGTTCAAAGTTTAAAAGCCTAAGGATCTTTTTATCGCAACTTAAAATGTAGGATTAAGGATCAGAGTTCAATGCTGTATAGGATTAGGAAGCACTATTACGATGTTTATATTTAAGCCACCAAGAAGGTTCAAAGTCCATGTTTACGTTTAAGCTTAAGGAACCCTATATCGCTATTTAAATTAAAGGATTAAGGTATCAAAGCTCAAATATGTATAGGATTAAGAAGCCCTATGACGATGTTTATATTAAAGCCGTTAAGAGGGTTCAAAGTCCATGTTTACGTTTAAGCTTAAGGAACTTTTTATCGCTATTTAAATTGTAGGATTAAGGATCAAAGTTCAAAGGTGTATAGGATTAAGAAGGTCTATAACGATGTTTATATTAAAGCCATCATGAAGGTTCAAAGTCCATGTTTACGTTTCACTTATCAACATGCTTAAACATGATTTAACTCTGTTTGTACATGTTCATACCCTTTTAAATTATTGCAATAGTGGCGCCATAAAAACGAAATGGCGGCGGCTCACAATTACTTTAAAAAAAAATGTCATTGGGAAGATAACATAAGAAATTCCGGAGAGACGCACTCTGGTGGGCACATTAAAAAGTAGAGCTGGTGCTGCGCTCTTGCGTGAACTTTAGAAGGTGAGTGTGCACCACGACTATGTGAAGAGAAAATAAAAGTAAATAAAGAGATTTAGAAAATGTGAACATTAAAAAGGTTACGAAAAATGTAAGCTTTGGAAAGGTTTTGTAACAGTAAGAGGGGAGGGGGTTTCCGAACATGTTAACAATGGGGAGGTTGCGGAAAATGTAAATATTGGGAAGGTTATGTAACAGCAGGGGAGGTTTCGGAAAATATAATCATGAGGAAGGTTATGTAGCAGTTAGGAAGGTTTCAACAAATGTAAACAGTGGGAAGATTATGTAACAGTTAGGGAGGTTTCAGAAAATGTAAACATTAAAAAGGTTATGAAAAATGTAAGCATTGGGAAGTTTACGTAACAGTTAGGAAGGTATCAGAAAATGTAAACAATGGGAAGGTTATGTAACAGTAAGGGAGGTTTCAAAAAAATGTAAACAATAGGAAGGTTATGTCACAGTTTGAAAGGTTTCTTAAAAGCACACATTACAATTTGACCATCGGACCTAGCCGGGAGGAACTCTCAAGTTAGGCACTCTGATTAGTTTACTAATGCAGGAGTGGGGGGAGCAAAATGGCGTCCGGGTAGACTCATGCTTTGTAAATGGTTACGGCATAAAACAAAATGGCGGACGGGTAGACTCATGCTTTATAAATACTAAATTAGCCCAAAACGTAGGGAAAAGAAAATGGACGCCGGGTAGACCCATGCTTTGTAAATTGTGACGTCATAAAAACAAAAGGGCGTCCGGGTAGACTCATGCTTTATAAATACTAAATTAGCCCAAAACGTAGGGAAAAGAAAATGGACGCCGGGTAGACTCATGCTTTATAAAGACTTAATACCCTCAAACAGGGGTCACGTGATCAAATAGGGGCGTGGCCTACTGGTTTAGGTTAGGTTAATAAAAGGTCACGTGACTAAAAAGGGGCGTGGCTCGGTGGTTTAGGTTAGGTCGATGGCGCGAACCAGCGTGGTTAAGGTTAGGTCGCGGTCGAAATTCAAATTCAAATCTCCCGCCATAGGTCACGTGACCAAATGCTGGCATCTGATTGGCTGCGCAAAAAAGTGCGCCAGCTCCCCCATTTCTTATCTACTATTAAAGTTTTATATATATAATTTATTTGGTATTATATAGTGATAAGAAGGTTCCTTTGATTATATTTTAAAAGAAATCGAATATTTAATCGATAAATAAAACTAACAATATGAGGTTAGGTTAGATTGAGTAGATCACGAACGACAGGTAGATCGCGAACGATCGTTCAATAAAGGCCAGTTTTGGCGGGAAACCATGGGCGCCGCCATCTTGCACCGGAGCCCTGGGCCAGAATCGGCATTTTATATCTACTCCTAGATTTCAATAGATTTGTAAGCAGTTTATCATATAATTCAGTACACTTGAATGAGTCAGCACTTGAGTGAGCAATTTCTCTAAAAGAAATTAGAGTTGTTTCAGAAGTTCCTCTAAAGACAACTAATAGGATGCTATAGCTCGCGTATATCCAAGATAATAATATCTGTTAACTTACATTTAGGTGAAGCACCGACAAAACAAAAGCTCATGTACTGTCTCGTGAAAAATGAACGAATGATGTATGTTTTGGACTGAACTGATGACGTGATGTAATTTGGCGTCGAACGACACCACCATACATGTACACCAAATGTAACGCATTTAAAGTACTTTTTTTATTAAACTGCACTATTTTTGGCCAAAAATTGCTAAAATCGGATTCGGTTACCGGATCCGGTATATTATTGCCGGTTAACGTATAATGATGCAGGATTGCCGGATCCGGTTTTCCGGATTTCAATCCCTATTATAAGTACATAATAGCCAATAAACTAAATATCAATCTATATCTATCTATCTATAAAATTGTTATTCATAATAACCGTTTATCAATTTACGTCCTATTTGTTACCTTACATTAGTTTTATATATAACAATATTTTTCTATCAGCTTCCCAACAGTATATTATACCTCTTTATTACTGTTCTTATTTTCAAAACACGATAATTATTGCAAAAATATGTTTGCACTTTTTACCTTTAGTTGGTTATTATATTCGTTCAACATTTTATATTAAGTTGCTTTTTATGGAACCTAATGAGATGATATGGTTAATTCTTTCGAATCTAAAAAATCAAAAGTACTTTTTAAGTCCTGCCAGAATATACCAGTCAGAATAGAATCTACGTCACATAAAGCCCATATCACACATCGATGTTAGGGAGTTTAATATTTTGGTTAAAAATTTGCTGTAATATCTAGAGCGTATAGTTGCCTCAAGTATAAAATTTCAATTTCGTAGTTCTTTTAGTCTCCTCGCTAGATATACCACAGGGACACAGACACGGGACTTTTTGGACTCAGAGGAAAATAAAACGAGTATGTTGCAGTTCTAGAATGTTCACGATCGCAATACTCGCTATATCGATGTATAATTAAATGGGCTTTAACATCATGTAGGTTTCGTTCTGATTGAAATAGTAAGACTGGGTTTAACTGCCGATATTTTAAATGTTCTTCCTCTAAATTACCTTTAATTTTTTTAGATTAAAAAAAAATTGGAACATCATCTTATAAGCATTGATAAATAACGGGTAATATATAAGTAGAACGAATTCGATATCCAACTTTAGTTGCCTTTATTGAGATAACTGCAAAAATATTTTTTAATGCAATTTTTTGTTCTTGAACTTCAGAACAGTAATATATATGTATAACATACCGTTGGAATGTTAAAGATTTTTGAAAAAATATTGTCTTGTACATAATATTTTAAATCTTAACGTAGAGTGATGAAAAGCCGATAAATCAAACTTATTGCCATAGATAATAATATAATAGATTATTTAATAGAACACATGTTTCTATTAAAATCCATTGTAAATAATTCTTTGACCATTTATTTTCGTTTCTAAATTTGTTTAGAAATTCTTAAAATGATATAAATAACGGAGTTAAGTGAAAGTCGTGTGTTGCGCTCACCAGATTTTTCAATACTAAAATTGATTTTAACTAAAATATTAAGGTGAGGGACTGTTGTGTGTTTCTGGCACCCTTTATTGGTTTATCTATATGATTCACTAATTTAGTCAGTTAGTCTACTCCACGCCAGTTTTATTTTTATTTATTTAAAAGATAAAACCGTTAAATATAAATCAGTTGCTAGGCTCTTAATTGCAACCTTATGATTCCATTTAACGTTAATGATCATGTCATTTATGGAAAAATTTTATATAATTATAATTCAAATATAATTCTAACTCAAATTCCTGTTGAATAGAGAACTAGTGCCGTTTTGAATATTTCGCTTCCAGCTACACGCATTATCTCAACGCGACGACAATTGTGTTGATAAGGTGTTGTGACAATATTGCTCCATCCGCTGGAGTGTCCCCGTTGATACACATTATTCAGAACCTACCTTCCAAACACTCCGCGTAAGGTTTTTAATAATTATTTTCTTTAATTTACTAACTTATTGGTTTTTAATAATTATTTTCTTTAATTTACTAACTTATTGGTTTTTAAAATAAGTTCCTTGCGTATTTTATAAGCGATTTCACTAAAATTTTCTGAATTTTGTAAATATTTCTCATATATTATATATAACCCATTGTTGGGAAGAGGGGCGACTAACGCGTTTGCTCGCAAGCTCAACTCGGTCGTTAATATGAATCGCTGAATTATCAGCCGATCCGTGCAATCTTGTTGAGGATAAATAAGTAAAATAATAAAAGAGAGAACATGAAAAAAAAAAAAAAAAAAAAAAAAAACAACCTGTACTACTACAACCTATGAAGGGTCTTGGGCACAGTACATATAGATATTTGTACTGTTTCTAGGCCAACGGCCGTGCAATGAGCTGATTAAGCGTTAATCACGTTCAGCCGCTAGGTTTTCCCCCAATTATTTTGGATACCCACTTTATAGAGGCTGGGTCTGCCCAGGAGGGTCTCCATACCCTAGGGTCGCCACCCGACTGAATTAACAGAATAAATAATATTCTGCCCCAGCTGGGATTCGAACCCAGGACCCGGAGCATAGCAGACTAGGGCTCTATCCACTTGACCACGCCGCTCCCTGAGTACATGAACAAGCTTATATTAATTAAAATAAACCAGAATACTGTTTATAGAGTGCAAGCGGTGATTCTTTCTGCGACTCCTACTCCATGCGACAATTCTGAGACAATCTTCTAGGATGATGTGCGAGTTGCGATTATACGAAAAATATGAAAAAAAAACAATCGACTGTCGCTTTGCACATAATGAATCACAAAAAAAAAAAAAATACAATTACAAATGGATAAAATATAAACATATGACTATTGCAATTCTTAACACCCATTTTGACCTATTACATGTTGCTATCTTGCAAGTAATTTTCGGAATTTGGTCATCATCAACAGTTAAAGGACGACCCCAGTTCCGACTTCCAAGTGAAAATATCCGAAACCAAGAAATATGAACCAAGAAAACCTTTACTTTGTTAATCGCCTATGCAGCGTATTTTCCTTTTCGAAAAAAAAATCATTAAATGACGAAAATGAATTTTTAATTGGAAAATGAAATATGGTAAATATCATTTACCGTATTCTTGCTCGTATACATGTTAATGAAAATAAAAACGATTGAAACACGATACGAAAGTAACAAATTATTGCACAGAATTGAGTAAATAGATTAAGACATAATGCTATTAACTTTTTTTTGTAGCAAAACGTAACCTAACACTACCAACTGACCATGAGAGAACTCAGGGACAAAGGGATAACCTTGAGAAGGGCAATTCAGGTAATAGGGTGGGATCGGATTTGGGTCTAACGCTTTGGAAACCTATAGGTGTCGTCTTTCACAGGAGCCTATAAAGGCTATTTTCACGCTCTGTAGCATTAAAGGTTGCAAAGAGAGTAGTTTTATTTTATAAAACTCTATCACTTAATAGTACCGATATATATATATATATATATATATATATATATATATATATATATATATATATATATATAATAATAATAGTGTAATATTTAAAATTTGGGCTGCAACGTTGAAAAGGATAAATAGTAAATAAATATATAGGTAAATATAATTTTTCTTCAAACTATAGTTATAATCTGGATATAATATCATTAGCTGAACCGAAGGACGAAGTTCCTGTCGGTCAAATCTTTCATGCGTGATGCGATCACCAAGGGAAAAGGCGATTTACTTTTATATATTCAGGTGGAGAGATTATTATGACCTTGCAAAATTGAAAACAAAACCTATCTACCAAAGTTACTTTTCTGTTTTTTCTTCCATAAGATCCTTCACCCGACTCTTAGAAACACGACAAAAAAAAAAAAAAAAAATTAGCAAAATCGGTCGAGTTGTTCACACGTGATGCAATCACCAAGGGAAAAGGCAATATATATATATATATATATATATATATATATATATATATATATATATTATATATATATATATATATATATATATATATATATATATATATAAATATATATGTTGCTCTGATATCCAACATCACGCAGAAACACTTACAGCAACCTGATATCCAACAAAGATTCCTCTAAGGCTTATCTAGCACTCCAAGAACACCTGGATGACAGCTTGCTGCGCAAAATATGGATGAATCTAAAAACCTCTTCGTCGCATTTCCTTTAAAACATACCTCAGATATTTTTCAACAATATTCCCATTACCAACACGGTAAGTTATTTCGCCCTTTTTTTGACAAACGACTGACATCAGCCAGCCCGTCCCCTCAAGCGAAAAAGAGAAAAGCTGAATCAACGATATAGACTTCCTTCGAGATTACTAGACAAACGTTCAAAATTATCATTGACGAACAAATTAACTATTTATAAAATATTAATGAATCCTATTTGGACTTATAGTATCGAGTTATGGAGAAGATCAAAAAAGACAAACATAAAAATAATCCTATCATTACGATCGAAATTATTTTGGAATATTGTATAGATCCATTTTTAATGAGACACTACATACAGACCTAGACATTCCATTTGTCATTGCAAATGCCACTAATCCCTACAATAAATTTTACGACGAATTAAAACCCGCTGACTCAGAACTTATAAATGAGCTGGCCAAAAAACTTGCTATACAGAGGAAACATTTATTTTTAAAAAATGTTTTTATAGTTTTATATTTATATTTATATGCATTATTTATCATATTTTCTTATTGTATGAGCAGCAAATCGAATTTTGTTATTTAAACTCCTATAAATATATAAATAAAACATATTATGGGTTCACCTATAGCTCAGTAGCTAGAATAACAACTTTCTTTGCCAAAGGTTGCAGGTTCAAACCTGAAGGTGGCTCTAGGTTTTTTAATGGTAGTAAAAAATTCTTAGTTATACCGTCCTTCGGAAGGGACGTAAAAAGGTGATTCCCGAGCCTGAGCGATGTCAGGTACTCGTTAAAGATCCTTATCCTAATGAAACCAGGATAGGCAAAACTTAGGAACTCGCATTGTAGCATCGTCCGATTAGCCGTAATAGCATAAAGTGACGCTAAATAAATAAACAAACAAAACATAATATATTGATAAATGTATAGAAAAGCTAGAAGTCCGGCCTAAGAAAATGTAATTCACTAGAATTGTTTATAGGAGCATAGACACCCCTTTATCAGGAATAGGACAGTGGCTGCTTACACATTACTATTTTATAAGACACCTAAAATTAATAATCTGTGAAAACTGTAATAATACCCCACAAACTGTAAAAAATATGCTAAATGACTGAACACTATTATGGAAATCAAGGATAAAAGTTAGGCTATGGAAAACAATGAAGAAAATAATACCAACACATAGCGACCTAAATGAAATTCATAAAGATTGCAGAGAATTACCACCGATATGAATTATTCACCAGCACAGGCCTTTGGATACAGAGCGTTGCATTAAAGCCAGCAAAACATGATTTTTTTCATTCAAATCAATACAAGTCCTAAACGCATGGTCCTAGCGACAAATATGTATATATATATATATATATACAATTAAATTTTGGGCGAGGAAAGTCTCGTTATATTTTTAATCCGCGCAACAACAGATCTAGGGTATCTCAAACTGAGGTTGCAAGAAAGTTATATAGACTCGTAGCCAAAATACAAATCCATATCGAAAAAATCTAGTGTTCGAAACACACGACTTTTACTTAACTATGTTGTAAAAATCAATTTAAGGACTTCAGTTCGAGGTGATATATAGGTAAGTCAAAGTAAAAACCTTAAAGAATTAATTAAATTTAGTTTCAACAGAAAATTGTACTTTATTTGATAATCTATTATATTATTATTTACAAAAATTAATTATTTTGTTTATAGTTTATTTATTTAACGTCACTTTATGCTGTGGATCGGCGTGATCTAGTAGATAGAGCACTAGTCTACTGTTTTACGGTTCCTGGGTTCAAATCCAGGCAACCACGGAATATTATTTGTTCTGTTCATTCAGTTGGGAAGGAGGGGTGAGAGGGGAAGGGGACCCAAGGCTAACCTCACCTGGGGCAGGCCTAACCTCTTTAAAATGGGTACCCGGAAATGGGGGAAAAACCTGGCTTGTTTAACATGAAATGTCCGTTTTTATAGTTTCTAAAATACATAAAGGATTTTGCAGGTCTCTGTTGTTTTCTTCCAAATGGTTACATATTTAAAGTAAACAGTTACTAATCCTCTATCTTTGTATTATAAACATTAGCTTCCTAATCAATTACCCACTTTTTAGTATACCTCCAAATATGAACATGGAAACACGCGATTTTCGAGTAATATTTTTGTACGAGTTTAAACTCAACCATTCAGCAGCTGATGCCGAAATATTTGCAAGGCGTTTGTTGAAGGGAGCGTTAATGAACGGACCATTCGCCGTTGGTTTGCTAAGTTTTCAGCTGGGGATACCGACTTGTGAAACTTGCCCCGAGGAAGACCTCCGTCCGCAATAGACAAGGATGTCCTCAAACATACAGTAGAAGGAAGCCCCTACCAAACAGATAAAGGATTCTCAGCCCAACTAAATGCAAGTGCATCTACCGTTTCCAGACATTTAAAGTGTATTGGGAAAGTAAAAAAGCTCGATTCATGGGTACCTCATGATCTCACTGAGCGGCAGCAAAACCCAGAGTTTTTCAGTTCGGGGATAAAAAAGTTGGTGTCACGTTGGGAAAAATGTGTAGAAAAAGAAGGTAAATACTTCGAATAAAATTATCTTGTTTTCAAATCGTATTTTTAATAAAAATCCTTTATCTTGAAAACGGACATTTCATGTGACACAATCCAATATCTTTCTGTCATTTCCCCCTCGCCCATTTTTTCGTTGATCTATACATTTTATTCTTGCAGTCTCAAATACTACCGTAGCGTACGAAATCATAATCCGTAACGATATTTATAATCGGTCGATTTGAGGACTTCCGAATAATTTGTTTACCCCGCGAGAAGGACTCAAATTCAATAAGGCGCCAAGGTGATACAAAGCCAAGATTGGAAGGAACTCCGGTATTTATCCTCAGTGAATGGAATGAAAGGGAAGAGAACATACAAAAACGAGGGACTATTTCCTCCTGCGGGCGGGCAATGAGAGCAATGAGGGATAACGATTTCTTTGAGTTTTGCTTTGTCGGGAGGAGGTCAAAAGGAATCTTCCTCCCGTTTATTGCTTCCATTGTCCCCGAGAGAAAGGCTTGAGTCCCGTCTTCTCGGGCCCGCTCTGGGTCACGCGTCATTTTCTCACCCTCTACGTATATATAATATATACCTATTTATTTATATTTATCCAATGTGATATATTTTGTTTACCTGTTTATATAAAGTTAATAATAAGAACAGGAGAATTTGTATAGGAATCAGTCATTAGGCAGTGTATAGATTGTCTTATGCTATTTCGGACCGATTCATGCATCGGTAATAGAGTTGTCATATTAATCTACCAAGATAGCTGAGTGAGAGTTTGAAGGACTCTTGTGAAACAATTAGCTCACTACTAAGGTTCATCAAAGAATAACATCTGATCCGGGAACTACGAAGAAAATAAAAAGGCGAAAAATTGTAATAAATTAATTTTTAAAGAATAAATAAATAAAAATTAGTGTGTTCTATTTCATTTTAAACGAGCCTAAAAAAAAAAAAAAAAAAAAATAAAAAAAAATCGGAGCAACACACGACTTTCATTTACCTCCGTTATTAAAATCGATTAAAGAATTTTCGAACACAGTTGGATATGAAAATGACTGAAACTATTAAAGAATTAATTAAATTGAATTTCTATAGGAATATGTTTTTTTATTAAAAAATCTATAATATTATTATCTAAAACAATCAGTTAGTTTTATCGGTTTTTATTAACTTTTACAAGCTCGCATATAACATAATATTTTTTTTTTTACAATCTTTAGCTTTCCAACGGTATGTTATACATGTATACTATTTTTTTTTTTTTTCAGTTTTCTCCTTTAGTTAGATATCCAATTCGTTCAATTCATATATTTAACCGTTTTTTTATCAATGGTAAGAAGATGAAATGGTTATTTTTATAGAACCTATACAATTATTGGTAATTTAAACAAAGAAAATTTAAAATATTGGCAAGTAAGACTATTTCAATCAGAATAAAACCTACATGATATTAAATACCATTTAATTTAGCATCAATGTACAGAGTTTAAGCAAAATCGTTACAGCCTTTTGTGAGTAATTCTTTAAAAGGTGCAAAATGTATAGTATAAAGTACCACTTCCGGTCAGCTGATTTTAGACAAAAAGTTGCAGTGACATCTCAGGCGCATAGCTGTCTCAAATATGAAACCTTATGTTCGTACATGTTTTCGTTTTCGTGCTGGACTTACCGCAAACACACAGACCTTTTTGCGGGACTTGATTATTCGGACTCCGTAGAAAACTTGAATTTGAAAATTTTCACGATCGCGATATTTTACTACATATTTCTACTACACCTTACTGACATATTTCATGTATAGGTGAGTGAAAGTATGAATATTTAAAACAACTGTGTACGCTGAGTTATCCGTGAAATATACTAGTACTTCTAAAGGCCCCTCTATACGGTGAAAACAGGTATGTGAAGGTGAGGTGAAATATCGAAAAGCGAGGTCTTATGGGAGTTCACGAAAGTAGCGGGAGAGGGGGAATGCTTATATTTTAAAAATAAATTTCAATAATCACACCTAGTATTACTTGTTGAATAATCCTACAATATCATTAAATATAATTTAAAAATAAAGATAAAATTCTGGTGCTGGCCACACACGACTTTCATTTACCAAGACTGTTAAAATTAATTTAAAAACTATAAACTATACTTAAATTAAAAAAAATTTTAAGTTATTTTAATAAAACGTTATTATTTAGATTAAATAATGTAACTATATTAAATTTTTAATCAGTAATGAGTTAATTCCCTAATCGTCACTATATATTTCCTTTAACAGCTTTTTGTATTTGATAATATTTTTTTCTAAAATCTTTCTCTTTCCATCAGTATATCATATGTCTATATTACTTTTCTTATTATCAAAAAAATAAAAATTACAAAAAAAACAAACAAAAAAAAAACAGGTATGTGTAGGTGAGCTGAAATATCGAAAAGGTCTTGTGAGAGTTCACGAAAGTAGCGGGAGAGAGGGAATGCTTAATAAATTAATTAAACAATAAATTTGAATAATCACAGCGAATAGTAATTGTTACTTCAAGTAAAAGTAAAAAAACTAAATGACAAAGTTATACGAAAACAAACAAGTTAAATATACACATCATGAAGACATGTTTATTTAATGCAGAAACCCTATTTCAAGAATTCAAACATTATTTATAATAATAGATTTTTTTTAATGCAGTTTATTAGACAATGCAGTAATTTAATATTTGTTATAAATGTTAAAACTATATGAGAGTAGTATGATAATTCACAATCACCAATCCTCACGAATTCTCGCCTGCCTCTTCTCTCGCCGCAGGAATTCTAAAATTTTCACGATCGCAACTTTGCCATGTATTTCATATACAGGCAAGTGCAAGTTAAAAAAACAGCAAATTATCGTATTAAACAATAATTTATTATTTCCTGATAACTATAGTAGGGCATAACAGTTTAAATAGCTGTTTACAAGCAAATAACTAATTTGAAAAGCGATATATTAATCAAAGAAAAATGACCAATCACCACTGCCAATTTCAAAACGATATATCTCTTTTATTTCTTAGCAAATTTTTAAAACAAAGAAATAACAAGTCTTCTTTTATAGTAAAGAATTAAATAAGAGATATTATGAATTCGAGATGCTTTGCTCAGTTTCACGATAAAGGATGGTTTGGACTTATCCAAAAGCTAAACTCCGACATTGTGAGGTTTAATAAGAAATAAAAACTTTAACTGCTGTACCAAATTCATCAAGTTCAAAAGTGTGTGATCGTATATTGTATTCTTATCTTTCGATTAGAAAATTATGGATGTGGATGCAGTATAATGTATTTTGTAAAAGTAAAATTATTTTTTTTTAAATTTCTTAATTCTAAATCTATGAAATCCTGCCCTACAGTGTCCATTAATCATATTCTGCTTGTCCCGGTTGAACAGATCTGCTATTCAGGACTACTGATTGACAAACGTCTTACATGGAATCCGATCGATTCATCTTCGGGGTCGTTCGATACACTTCTATATCCCAATTTTATGGCGAGTTGAAGTGGCTTTACCTTTCTAATCGTCGCATGTATTTCCTCGCATCATTCTTTTACCAAGTTACCCAATTTCGCCGCTCATCATACACTTTTGACCTTCTGCGATTCAAATCCTCTGTCAATCCCCGGTGTACAGCCTCAAAGATTTATACAGTACGGCCCACTGAACTGCACATTTCGACAGATCCTCTCTTATTCAATCCTCAATCCTATGGAATTCTATTCCTCCTTTCATCCGTCACTCAAACTCTCTTTGTACCTTCAAATCCCGCATAATTAATCACTTAATGAACATCCAGGCTCAATAGAAATGTAAATAAGCTTTTTTTTTTAGTTTATTTTATTTGTTTTCTTTTGTTGTGGTTGTTGTTTTCTTCACATTTAAATATGTCTAGTTTATATGAATAATTCTTACTTGTTTATATGTATTAATTATACTTTAAGACTCCAAAGCACACTTTTTACATTCTGTATATTTTATTATAAAGGGGCATGTCCCAGGACAATAAAGAATTTATTTATTTATTTAAAAGACAAGAAACTGCTCGCCAATTTCGGTCAACATTTACTAGACAGACGCTCTAACCTGTCACTTAACTACAAAAGAATACATGACAGTCATAAGGTCTATCTGGACCTACGGAGTTGAGTATTGGGGCTCTACTAAACCATCAAACTCTTCCTGTATCAAATCCTTAGAATCCGAAATCCATCGCAAAATCCTTAGTGATAACGAACATTTATTTTTGTCACGAATAAAATCATCCACAATGATCTTAATTTTACTGCTTTGGTCTGAACCAGATATCATTTCATCCATGAAAAACTCCAATCCCACTCCAACCCACTAGTTTCAATCCTTGTTTCCTCTTCACCTCCTGAAGTCTAAAAAGAAGATGGCCTCGAGACCTTCTTGTATAGATTTACTACTAGAGTGCTGCCCATGGACAGTTTTTAAAGTTTTTTCAAGTATTTTATCATTAAGCAGCATATTTACTTGTTGTATTATAATATACAGGTAGGTAGGTAAGGTGTTTTAGGGCGATAAATTTCTAGATTATTACGCCCGTAAATCGTTTACTCAATATATAATTCCTTAATTTAGAATAATTAACCTGTATAATTTCTTTACAATGCATAGTTGATAATGATAGACTTAAATTAATAATAATAACAATTTTTTTTTCTTTTGTTTATCGTTTTTGTCTTTTATTTATTTTTAAATGTATGTATATATATTTTATTATATGTACATATCTTTTCCTTTTACTCTGTTTATTTTTTTTTTTATTATTATTATTATTTTTTTTTTTATTTATTTATTTATTTTTTTTTGAACATATATTTTTATACCTTATCGTAAATCTGAATTTCTTTTAGGACTTCAATGACTAAATCGAGCACCTGCTTATTATCACCTAATAATGGTGGCAGTTTCCTAGGTAGGGCTCGAGAAGAAAACGCAGCTGCGTACAGCGGACAGTCTTCTAAGATGTGTTGCATTGTGAGCGGAGTAGAGCATCTTACGCATTTTGTTTCCTCTGATCTATCCATAAGGTAGCCATGGGTGAGTCGCGAGTGGCCGATTCGCAACCTGGTGATTACTATAATATACAGTTGTAATTTTCAATTAAATAAAATTAACATCGTTGACACTTACTTACATTAATTTTAAGCTTTCCTTATTTACTTATTTTTTTCTTTGTCATAATCTTTTCCTTATTTAATAATGGGTTTTAATTTTGAATTAGTTAATATTGATGTTTAATAATTAGTATGATTAAATAATATTTATTGAAGATGGTGTCCTAAATAAAAGCTCATCCTCTTAAGATCTAATCACCTTTCCTTACTTCATTTCGCGTGCTTAGCTCGTGAAGTTTTATGATTTAGCCTTCTGAAGGAGCTTCTTATACAAAGTTCCACGTTATTTTGGTACATGATTCTGCGAAGTTTGCAGAGAACTTCTGATGTGTTTCTTAAGCATGTAAGAAACTATATATATAGAGCTACATACATGTGAAATTTAATGGGCTTTAATATTATGAAGGTTTTTTATTTTGATTGAAATAGTCTAACAGGACTTAAAGGCCGATATTTTACTTTTTTTTTTCCTCTAAAATACCTTTAATGTTATAGATTTAAAAAAAAATATGTACATAATTTTATTAGCATTGATAAATAACACTAAATATGGAAGTTGAGCGAATTCGATAAACAACTAAAGAAGAAAAGTGCAAACATATGCAATTTTTGTGTTTTGGAACTCAAGAATAGTAATATAGATGTATAATATACCGTTGGATAGCTAAAGATTTGAGAAAAAACATTATCTAATACACGGAATTTTAAAGGTTAATGGAGAGTGGTGAAAAGCCGATAAAACTAACTGATTGTTATAGATAAAAATATAATAGATTATTTAATAAAATACATGTTTCTTTAAATTAAAATTAATCAATTATTTAACAGTTTATTTTTATCTCTTCTTCCAGTGGCGCGACAGGCGGTGTAGGCCCTAAGACTCGTGGTGTAAATTCACGTTTCACGATGCAATTTTTTTTAGTTCAGGGTCATCACTCCCTACGACTAATTTTGTGAGTGGCCACCCTTTGGCTGACGGGGCTCACATACCCGGGGTAGAGGTTGTGAGTGAGTCCACATTTTCTTAAATCCTTATTAAAGCCCCGCCGGGACTTGGATTCGAACTCAGAACTTGTAGCATGAGAGAGTAGCGCGCTAGCCACTCAGCCACGTGCTCCAACTTATTATTTTTATCTCTATATGTATTTAAAAAATCTTTAAATGATTTTAACGACGGAGGTAAGTGAAAGTCGTGTGTTGCGCGCACCAGATATTTATATGTAGGATAAATATGCAAAGATTTATCGATATATTGAATAGTTGATATTTTTTTGCTTTTTCAAAAAGTAACTAGACCAAAAGAATTTTTTTTGTCTATTGTCTTTGTTCTAATGGGACTTGAATCTATATTTTTTTAATTTTCATTTCCTTGATTAATAAATATAGGTAAAACATATTTTAATTTAACAGACAGTGGAGTATTAGCTAAAACGGAAGCATGAAGTACCGGCTTCTGTTTAAGCCATTGGATACTTCGCGTCTATCCTTATTAGTATAACGAAGATGCTTAATCCTGAGCATAAGTCAGCTCTCATCAATATCAAGCACCGCTAAATCCCCATCTTAAGTCCTCACGAACTTTCATACTTAACAACTTTTATCTGTAAAGGGTATACATCATTTCTCTTAGGGATTCTGCTAATTGGGCTGTTATAATTGTTTGTTTCCAAAAAAAAAAACTTTTTGTATTTTTTAAAATTATTTATTGATATTTACAACTGTAATGTACAACACATCTAGTAAATAGGCTAAAAGAAAATATACATATTCTAAAAATACTCTAAACTAAAAGGTCTCGAGGTCATCTTATTTTCAGACTTCTAGAAGGATTATCAGAAATTGAGGTGTAAGAAATGATTGGAACTAGAGGATTAGAGTGGGAATGGAGTTTGTCATGAAAGTAATGATATCTGGTTCGGGCCAAATCAGCAACATACGGAACATTGGGGTCTTTATTGATTAGTTTATTAGTTAAAAAGTAAGGAGCATTAAGGATTTTACGAAGGATTTTAGATTATAGGGATTGGATACGGGAAGAATGTTATGGTTTAGTAGAGCCCCAAAACTCCACTCCCTAATTCCATATAGGACGTATGATAGTCATGTAGATGAGCTTTTTGTAGTTGAGTGGAAAGCGTCTAGTAAGCGTTAGAGTACCTGAAAACTTCGAGCAGTTTCTTGTATGAGGGTTCCAAGTAAGACGATTGTCAAGTTGGAGTCCTAGGTATCGGATCTGTTCAACAGGAACTAGCGGAATGTTATAGAAGGACAATGTAGGGCAGGATGTAATAGGCTCATTTAATGAGTAAATAGTTTTGAACAGACAGTAAGCATTAGTAGTTTTTTGCCGTTAAAATTAAAACTACAACACAAAAATCAATTGTATGGGCCATTCTCAACGAAACGTACAAACGCTATCCAAATGATTTCCCTCGTACTGAAAATGGTTATTTTCCAACTTTTTTTTTTTCTGGTAGACATTTTTCAGCTCTACTTGGTGCACATATTTAAATTCAAATAAATGAATTATTCCACTCAATAGTTTCAGAATACAGAATTCCAGGTTTAGAACGGTTATATCCGTTTCAAAAAAATAAAACGGAAATGTCCAAGGGATTTTCCGTCATTAGCGGCCCCAAACGGTTTTTGGTGCCGTGATCGTTCTTCAAGCCATAAAAAAACGGAAAAAAGCTCGCAAAAGCCGT
Source organism: Piezodorus guildinii (assembly GCA_023052935.1). Taxonomy (NCBI): domain Eukaryota; kingdom Metazoa; phylum Arthropoda; class Insecta; order Hemiptera; family Pentatomidae; genus Piezodorus; species Piezodorus guildinii. The sequence continues at coordinate 33,704,516 of CM041298.1, read as the reverse complement.
TACACCTTCGGCAAGCCGACCAAGTGGTTTGTTGCCGCCTTCTGTATCTTTCACGGTAACAGGGAGGGAAGACGTACGCTAGTGAGTGGGAGTATTTTAATTGGCCGTCATTGTCGCACCCACTCTACCTCTGCTAGTTATTTTTAATTGATTAATTTTATATTTTTCCGTGATAGGGTTCAGTTTACTGAGTAGATTGATGTAGTTCTTTATTTTGATACTTTGTTTTGAAGAGATAATTTTTTGTAAAACCTTCGATTCGTCATTGAAGCACCCGTGACGCACTACAGAAGGTGCACTAATGATGAAACGGATGTTTTGTTTTTCCTTTGAACCTACTGCTTTGGTATGAAGAAATATTCTGGTTCACACTTTATCGTACTCAATCGGGTGCTGATCGTATAAAGAAGCAAAGTTTAAAAATATTTAACACATGAAAGAGGCGAGGACTGTCTTAACCCTTTTAGACATTTAAACGAGTAAATCTTCGGGAGATCATTCCACAAATCATTGTCTCACCAAATCATCATTGGCTCACCACAAGATCGTCTTTTCCTCACTTTCTGATTTATGGAAGAATTATTGTTGTTTTTAATTAGGGAGCGGCGTGGTCTAGTGGATAGAGCACTAGTCTGCTGTGCTCCGGGTCCTGGTTCGAATCTCGGCTGTGGCAGAAATATTATTTATTCTCTTAATTCAGTCGGGGGGCGACCCTAGGGTATGGAGACCCTCCTGGGGCAGACCCAGCCTCTATAAAGTTGGTACCCAAATTAATTGGGAAAAACCTGGCGGCTGAGCGTGATTAAGGCCTAATCACCTCATTGCACTGCCGTTGGCCTAGAAACAGTACGAATCTCTATATGTACTGAGCCCAAGACCCTTCATGGGTTGTAGTGGTACAGGTTTTTTTTTTTGTTTTTTAATTATTAATTAATTATTAATGGAATTGATTATTTTGATAATTAAACCGAAACAAGCTCTGCTGAGTGCTACATCAGATCAGATTTCATATATAGGGACACAAAAAAAAAAAGGAAGGACCGAAAATTCAACTTTTAAAATTTGTAAGAAAGACGCAAACGATTGTACGTTTTGCTGAGAATGGCCCATATCATAGGTGTGTTTCTTCATTATAAATTGCCTTAAAAATTATTATAGCATAAAACGTTTTTCTTGTATTTACAATGACATTGTAAAATTTTATTTAGTTAGTTAAGACCAGATTTTTTCTCAGTGCATTTTAGTTAATGTCAAACCAAAGATGTGTATTGTAAAATTATTGAGTGTAAACTGATGACTATGACGGATGTCTAAACTAAGTTAATTACTTGGATCGCAATCGCAGAAATAAAATTTATATAGAGTCCTTAAAGAATGCTTTAATCTATCTGGGTATTAGGCGCTAATTAGGCGAAACGGCGAACGTTTAATAAAGTTAATTTAAATTACTAGTAATTAATTATTTTCGGATAGGCTCCCACAAAATGTTCCAATTACCCGTTCCATTCTTTATAACCCAGTTACCCTTTATCTTATAACTGCTTCAGCAACAGGTTTCTTTCCCTTGGCACTGTATCATATGATTCTCGGCAAATATTTAATCAATTCATACAGCTTTACAAATGTAGTACTTTAAACATGATAATATCAATAAGTCGTAAAGAAAATATAATTTAAATATGTTTTAATAAATATAAAGTTTATCTAAAAAAATCTAGACCGCGCAACACAAGACTTTTACTATTAATACAATTAATTAATACAATACATTTACTGAAGTCAACAGTCAGAGATAAAATACATAGGTAAGTTAAAGTAAAAAGGTAAAAGAATTAATTAAATTGAGTTTCGAGACATACACATACATCGATACATACACTTTATTAAATAATCTATTTTATTATTACCTGCAGAATTTAGTTAGTTTTATTTTTTTTTCAGATTTTTATAATGCTCTATTAACTTTTAAGATTTTGTGAATAAGATAATGTTTTTTTCTAAAATCTTTAGCTTTCTAACAGTATATTATACAACCATATTAATGCTCTTATATAAAAAATGATATTGATATATCAGGGCATACTTTTGAACAAGTAGAGAAAATCAAGTATTTAGGTTCAATGATAACGAGAAAAAATTAAATCCAGGAGGAAATAAGGTACCGGTTAAAAGCGGGAAATGTGCGTTATTATTCAGTTGCTATATTGCTTAGCTCGCGGCTTCTGTCTAAAAAGATAAAGGTTAGAATTTATAAAACTATTATTCTTCTGACGGTTCTTTACGGATGTGAAACGTGGCCGCTTACTATGAAGGATGAACAACGGCTTAAGGTTTTCGAAAATAAGGTACTGCGTAAAATATTTGGTGAGGATCGGATTCCGAGAAAGTTGGTATTTGCTGATCCGACTGGTAGGCGTCCGAAAGGTAGGCCGAAGCGTCGATGGGAGGATTGTGTTAAGGCTGATCTCGGAGGCTTGGGCTTGAACGGTTAACATTGGATGAGTCAGTGTAGGCGGAATTTGGTGGTATCAGCATCGAACCTTCAGGTTCGGTAAGCCGATTATTATTATTATATTATTAATATGCTACTATGACTAATCGGACGATTCTATAGTGGGAACCTTAGGGTTCGGTAAGCCTATTATTATTATTATGTAATAAAACATAGATATTGCATACAAAATATTTGTTTGCTCTTTTCTCTTTATGTTGAATATCGAATTTCTTCAATTTATATATTTACCCGTTTCTTATCAATGCTAAAAAGATGATATAGTGACTTTTTTTTTTAAATTATAAAATAAAAGGTAATTTAAAAGAAGAAAATACGAAAACTCGGAGTTAAAGCCCCATTTCAAGCAGAATGAAACCTAAATAATATTAAAGCCCAACGAATATTACATCAATGTAAGAAAGTGTACTCAAAATCATCAGAGCCGTTTTAGAGAAATTACTAAAAGGTGACAAAATTCATTAAATAATGTGGCTCTTTTAGATTCCCGATTTTGATGAAAAATTTGCTGTAGCATCTCGTATAGGTGTCTTAAATATGAATTTTGAGTTTTTCTACGAGTTTTCGTTTCTATGAGAATTACACACGTACACAAGCTTTTTAGCGAGATTTGGGTAATTTGAACTGGCATTCGGACTGGCAAACACTGGCGTTCGGAAATTTACAAGAAAGCAATACTTTCCGTTACTACATATTTCATATAAAAGTAAGTGGGAGGGCGGGGTGGCTGAGTTGTTTAACGGACGTGGGCAATCCATGTTTTGCCCAGTAACTGGATAATAGATTTGTTTTTTAATTTATTTATATCAAAATACAACTGTGTATTATACAAACACAGTGAGTAAATATGTAGAGTGAAAAAAATTCGTGAAAATGTCTTTTGAAAGAACTCGGAAGGTCTGTGTGGATGCTGTTTGTAGATTTTGAAGCAGCATATGACACTATTAAAAGGGAATCCTTGTTTGTGGCTATGGGATAGTTGGGAGTTCCAGATAAACTCATCAGGCTACCAAGTGTACCTTAGTGCTCAACGAATGCCGAGTTAAGACACCGAGTGGACCCTCAGACTCTTTTAAAGTAAGTAATCGATTAAGGCAAAGAGATCCATTAGCTCCTCTCCTATTTAATATTGTTCTCCATGCTATTGTGAAGCGAGCTGAGCTGGACCCAGGAGGAACCATCTACACCAGGATGACCCAGGTAATGGCATGCTGAAGGAAGAAGACAGTGCACCCTCAACGTACATGTGTCATCAAGGATTACACGCTGGAAGTGGTGAACAGTTTTAGCTACCTCGGGGCCCGTATCAATGAAGATGCTAATGAGGATGAGGAGATAAGAATTGGAGATTAATAATTAATAAGAGATTGGTGGCTAGGAATAAAGCATATTTTGCTCTTATTAAGCTACTCAAAAGTAGATTGCTGAGCAGGACCACTAAAATAAGGCTGTATAAGATACTTGTTAGACCAGTGACAACATATGGATGTGAGACATGGAATTATAACAAGACTGCTTCTGAAAAAATGGATCGATTTGAAAGAAAAGTTCTTAAACGGATCTTCGGACCAGTCCAAGAGTCAAGAAGATGGAGGATAAGGACAAACAAGGAAGTATTTCGGCTGAATCAGGAATTAGCAGTGTCCATGTTCGCAAAGATCCAGCGTTTTAAATGGCTAGGCCATGTTCTCAGGAAAGAAGATTCAAGAGCAGTCAAAAGATTATATATGCATGACTCTGATGGAGTGCGACCGAGATTACATTGACCCAAGACCAGATGGTGGGACAATGTAAGCGGTGACCTCCGAAATCTAGGAATAACGATAACAATGGCAAAAGATAGATCACAGTGGGAAGGGCTGGTTGAGCTGGCAAAGGTCAGCTACATGCGTCTGTTGTGTCAGTAGAAGAAGAACAGTTATTGCGATAAAGTGGCCCTTCTGGATGCTTGCTCAGCCTCTAAAAGTGGATACTCGAAAACTGAGGAGATTGGCTGAGTGTGTTTCAGGATTTTGGATTGTATGGATTGAATTCTGGAAGAATTACAGAGTTTAGTAGAGCCACAAAGCTCGATTCCATATGTTCAAATAGGTCTGATAATAGTGATGTAAATGAGTCTTTTGTAATATAGTGGAAGTTTTAAACATTTGTCTAGTATGTATTGCAGTAATCGGTATCTTGTGTGAGGATAGATAATAGAATATGAGACAGGTAAAATAAGCATGACCTCGGGTCTCGATGTCAGGGGCTTTTTATCTCGGCAATCATCCCCCGTCCTTACTTCCTGTCCCGAGAAACTCTCCTATGTACCCTACAAAAGCGAAGCAAGAGTAAGTAAAAAAAAAAAAAAATTCGTAAGTGAATGTAAAAATTGAATTAAGTTTAAATTTTAGAATATTAAGAGTACAGTCAGAGATAACTCGCTTGCTCTGTGTACATAAAGAACCATATACAATGCTAAACCAGCGAAACTAACTACCATCCTTCCGGGCACCCTCAAGCCAACCACCCTCGTTCCAACAATTGCTTGTGCAAAATCTCACCAATTTACGATACGTTGTAACTGGATTGGACCCACGGAAACAAAGCCTAAGCCTAAAAATAAATTATGATTTTAAAGTTCTAGTGCTTTTTGGTCTATAATTTTCAATAATAAATCTTTGTAATCGACCGGAAAAAAAACCTTCAAAATTTGAGAGCGTTTAAAGATACGTAGAACCATAAAAAAAATCGTTTGTCCGCGTCCGCAGCATTTCTCCGAAACTAATAGACAGATTTTTTTGAAATCCACCAAAAACATACCTAGGGCATTTTAATTCGGCATGCCAAATGGCGGCCGATAAAAGTGTTTTATTTCAATAACTGTTATTTTTGAAGATAGAGAAAAAATTAGTATTGTTTTTTAACAATAAATACGCGAATAGTAAAAAAAAGAGAAAAATGGAAATTTTACACATAAATACATTTTCATAATACATAAATACATTCAGACCATTTTAATCAGAATGAGACCTTCATGATATTAAAGCCTATTAAATTTTACATCGATATAGCGAGTTTAATCAAAATCGTCAGAACCGTTTTTGAGAAAATCATAGGTGCAAAATGCATGGTATAAAGTGGCTCTTCTGGTTAGCCGATTTTGATGAAAATGTTTTTGTAACATCTCGGGTGTAAAGTTGTCTTAAATATGAAATTTCCATTTCATAGAACTTTTCGTTTCCGCCCGGGAGTTACCACACACAGACCTTTCTGCGGGACTTGGTTATTTGGACTCAGGGGACCCTAAAACGTATATTTCCGTTGAAAGCTGGAATTCGAAAATTTTGACGGTCGCAATACTTTCCCTTATTATATATAGTAAGTGAAAGTAAAAACCTGACCATAATTAAAGCAAATAAGGATTTTTAACTTATATAAATGTATGTTTGAACATATTGGAAGATGTATTTATTTCGGAATATCAAATTCTGAAGATGAGGCATTGTTAGCCCCGAAACGTTAATTAAATTAAGTATTAGGAATAAATGAATATTTATCAAAAAGAAGAGATCGTTCCAAAATTACCTATTTTATATTAAAAACTCTTTATAATAGGATAATCTAAAAATATAAAACATATATATATATATTATATATATATATATATATATATATATATATATATATATATATATATATATATGACTTACAATGATATATCAGGGCTTAAAATAAACCATAAATAATTACAATATATCTACATAATCAAAGCATCCTGACAAGAGTTAATTAGTAAAATAATTTGACATGGGCACTACGAGCTAATTTCCGACAATATCTAATATATATACCAATTTAAAACGTCCCTTCCCCGAATGCGTATCTTCAATAAATAAACAGAACGCAATGTCCATTCGTAGATTGGACAGAATGGAATAATTATATGCAAACAGCCATTTCCTGATAATATACAATTGCAGTATTCATTTTTTTTCATATTCCTCTAAATTTAAAATAATATTCTTACCTAAATGTAATAAAATGTTATTTAGAGACTCTAGAAACAGTGATAAATTCAGAGTGAACGTGTGTGGGAGAGAATATAGAAGATAGCATTATCTATGCGTATTTTTTTTTTAGTTCTGCTTCTCCTGCAGTCAAAGACAGTTTATAAAGAGTAGTTTTCATCTATTGTGAAGAGTAAAATAGTATCGGTGAAAAGTTTAGTTATTTAATCATTTTTAGTATCATTTCCGAAAAAAAAAAAAAAAAAAATCATTAAGTGCCCGAAAAAATAAGGTATGTAACAAATATGTCAGCTCAATTAAAAAATATAATTTTACTTTCACTTACCTATATATGAAATATATAGTAAGAAAAAGTATTGCGATCGTGAAAATTTTCGAATTCCAGTTTTCGACAGAAATACACGTTTTAGGGTCCTCTGAGTCCAAATGACCAAGTCCCGCAAAAAGGTGTGTGTGTGGTAGCTCCCATGCGAAAAATAAAAGTCCTATAAAACTGAAATTTCATATTTAAGACAACTATACGCCTGAGATGTTACAAAATCAGCTAACCAGAAGACCCATTTTATACCATGCATTTTGCACCTTTTTAGGATTTACTCGAAAACGGCCCAAACGATTTTGATTAAACTCGCTATATCAATGTAAAATTTAATGATCTTTAATATGATGTAAAATTAAATATGATAAAAAGAACTATTTATTTGGTAAATTAAAAAACATGATCTTATTAGCATATGCAAGTTGAGCGAATTCGATAAACAACTAAAGGAGAAAAGTGCAAACATATTTTTGTACACGATTATTTTTTTTTTTAACATTAAAACAAAAATATAAATGTATAAAATACCGCTGGAAAGCTAAAGATTTTAGAAAAAATACTATCTTATACACATAATTCTAAAAGTTTTTTTATTTATTACAAAACAAAAAAAAATTGACATAAAATTAAATTTGCCATCTGCATTTCTTTTGCAATAAGCAAATTTGTGGACTTCTGAAGCAGCGGCACATCACAGCAGAGTTCGTTAAGTGATCAGCATATCTCTTGGCCACCGCCTGCGTAGTCGTCGGGTGGGCTGTAAGGATTCGTAGAGCATTTTAATGTTTCTGTAAGAGGGTTGGTGTTGTATGTTAGTCTTTGATGGAAGTTATTGTATTGTTCTGTAGCAGTGGCTGAAATTGTCGAAATGTTTAAGTCATTATGTATAACGTCATTTGTTACGTAGAACGGTGCCTCCACTATTTTGCGCAGCACTTTCGACTGAAAAGACTGTATTCTTTGGATACTTGATGGTTTAGTAGAGCCCCACAGTTCTATCCCGTATGTCCAGATTGGTTTCAGCAAAACTTTGTAAAGAGCTATTTTGTTGGTTAATGATAATTCAGTACGTCTGTCAAGTAATCTAGATAAAAGACCGTATCGTCTGTTGAGTTCTTTGCGTTTTTGTCGAATGTGGGTCCTCCAGGTCAGTCTTTTGTCCAAGTGAATCCCTAAATATCGAATTTTGTCGGAAGTCGGAATAGGAATATTATTAAAGTTAATGGGAGGAGAAGGTTTATGGTTCAGGGTGAACACTGAATGAGCATTCTTGGACTCGTTCATCTTTATTTTCCACCTAGAAGCCCAAGCAGAAATTTCATCAAGGTAGTTTTGGAGGGATATTGCCGCTTGTAAAGGATCCTTATCCGAACAAAGAACAGCTGTAGGATCAGCAAAAGTAATCAAAAGAGTCCCATTGTGCTGGGGAAGATCTGACATGTAAATGTTAATCAATATTGGTCCTAAAACACTGCCCTGAGGTACACCTGCCTTAATTTGCTGAATGTCAGAGAGTTCGGTCCCCACTTTCACAGAAAAATGTCTATCCAAAAGGTATGAAAGGAATATTAAATAGAACGTAGGTGGGAAAAAAGTTAACGGAGAGTGATAAAAAGCCGATAAAACAAACTTAGTTTCGTAGATAATAATATAATTGGTTATGTAATAAAACATATGTTTCTATTCAAACTTAATTTAATTATTTCTTTAACAATTTATTTTAATCTCTAAATGTATTTAAAACTACTAAAATTGATTTAAAAATGGAAGTAAGTGAAAGTCGTGTGCTGCGCGCACCAGATTTTTTTATTCATCTAACTGACTTCATAGGAAGCATATGGCTTCTCCAAAATATTTAATACAAATTATCAACTGTAACTTTAACGTTATGAAATATATTGGCAGTCGGTTTATTAAAAAAAAATCCTGTAATTCTGCAACCTCTGGCGTGTCTTAGGCTTAGTACATATATATTCAGACTGTTTCTGAGCCAATAGCCGTGCAATGAGGTGATTAGATCTAGATGTAAAATAGCATAAAAATACAATAAAACACTTGCATATAAAATGGTTCATCTGGATGAAAAAGTCGCCGAAACATCTCGGGTTTATAGTTGCATTGAATATGAAATTTCAGTTTCGTACGACTCTTCGTTTTCATACTAGATTCACCACACACACACATACACGGACCTCATCGTGTGTTTTTAGGACTCAGGGGAATCTAATACGTGTTTTTCTGTTGAAAAGTGAATAAGAAATTTTTTACGATCGTAATACTTTCCTTGACTAGATATTTCATATATAAGTAAGGGACAGTAATAATAGGGTAAGTACTTGAACAGAACGAAGTTGAAATTAAGGTGCACTTACATTGGTTCCGATGACTTCCGATCCGACGTCTCCCGATTTCGGAAGAAAAACATGTGTTTTTTATCCTAAATTTACGCATTTACTATTACCTTCCGATTTCTCCCGACAGCTTCTGACAGATATTTAATGTTTATTTTCGTTCCGATTTTGGTGACCGACGCATAGTAGAAACCAATGGATAATTAGGAATTTCCAATCCTAAACTTTTTAAAGCTATTATTGTTAAATTAAAATTACTCTTATTTTTTTTAATTTTATATAACAATATACAAATAATATATTGACCCCAAATCTCTGTTCTCATCATGCCTCAATGTCTTTCACTTCGGCCGTTAAGTGTTGAATGATAGCGGCTAAAATAAATATTAATATCATGTAATTATGATTAACACAGTAATAGTAGATATATTTCCGTTCATAAAACTACTATAAGTGACAATAAAAACTAAATATAACTCTTAAATTTCAAAAAAATTAAATAAATTTTCCAAAATTGTCCCAAGAGGTACAAAATGGTTTCCGAATGCAATCTGTTCCCTCTTTGAAGACGTCAAAACTACTTAAAATATATTCATTGCCTTTTATGAGATCTTTTCAAGTATTTATTTTTGGACTATTTTATATTTTGCAAAAATGAAATTTCTCCCTGAAGTCCTTCTTAGTTCAGAAAGATTTTAGTATAAAGTTGTAAACAAGTTTCTTGTTAGCAAGTTGATATCAGTAAAGTAACAGACGTGAAAGTTTACAGTATCTTCTTGTAAGTTCCCGTCTTTGAAGTTTAACATTTATGCTATTTTGTATAGGCACGCCAAAAATTATCTTGCATCGAGTTTAAAAGACAAAACATATTTTTAATTAAATAAATATATTGCTATAGACATAATTTATTGTAAAGTATGTGATGTGCAATCTGATGCAACAGATTTAAGCCCAGATAACACAAACCTTTTTTTACGTTACCAATTCTGGCATATTTACTTTATCAGTGCTGAAAATGAGAGATTGAAACTTCGTAAGAAAACTCGGATTCAATAATAGTCACGAACACACTATTTTGTCTTGCCATATATTTCTTATATAGATAATTTGAAGAAAAGTCATTATAAAGCATTAGTAGCCACTTTAGGTAATGGAGAGTGATAAGGCTTGAAAAGTGAGTATTGTGTATGGGTAAATCTAATCGAAATAGTCCGAAGCACATTTTGATTTGGATGATTTTTTCCCAATTATTCTGTACCATTTCTTAGATTTAAAACCGTGAGAAAACATTTTTATGGCTACTAATTAATGTCTTAAACCCATTTTAATTTAATTATAATTAGGGGCTGGAAACATGTTAGAAAACTAATTTGTTGGCTTTTTAAGTTAAATTCTTAACTAATTAACATTCTGATTAAAATAGTCTGACAAGGCTTAAATGTCGACAGTTTAAATTTTCTTCCCCTAAAGTATCTTCAATTTTGTACATTAGAAAAAATTAACCATTTCATGTTGTTAGCATTGATTAAAAACCGCTAAATATATAAGTTGAATGAATTTGATAATAAACTGAATGAGAAAAGTGCAAAAGTATTTTTAATGTAATTTCTGTTTTTTTAAAGATAAGTACCGTGTTATGTATGTATAATATACCGTTGGAAAGCTAAAAATTTTAGAAAAAAATATTATTTTATGCAAAAAGTTGTAAAATTTATTGGAGAGTGATGAAAAGCGGATAAAATTAAATGATTGTTTTAGATAATTATTTATTAAAACACATGTTTCTGTCGAAAAACTATTTAATTAATTTTATAAACAAGAATAACTTGGAACACGCATACTAGACTTAAACGACAAGAACTTAATCGACAATTTGGACAATTATACAGACTACTGAACAGAAATTCTAAATTATCTATCGAGAACAAACTGCTAATATACAAGACAGTACTGAAACCTATCTGGACCTAAGGACTTGAACTTTGGGGGACAGCCAAATTTTCTAACATCAAACGCATTCAATCCTTCCAATCAAAAGTCCTCCGAACAATAGTTAATGCTCCTTATTATGTATCCAACCATACCTTATACCGCGACCTAAATATTCCATTTATTTTTGACCTTATACCATTAAAATTCTCTAAATTCCATCACAACCTTATCCATCACCCTAATCCCCTAGCTCAATCCTTATTCAGCTCCACACATCCTTACCATCCTCCTAGAAGGTTGAAACGGCAGTGGCCTCCAGACCTCTTGTAAAATGTATATTGGAGTTCTAGCATTGGCTAGATTCTCCACTCACTTGCTGTATGCTTGTGAATTGTATATAGGTATGAGTGACTTTTGTATGTATTTTTATTGATTTTGTTTTGTATATATTTATATTGTATTATTATTATATAAATTTATTGTTTCGTATATATCGTGTGAATGCAGTATGAATGTTGTACTTTATCCCTATTAAAAATGTCCTAAATTGGACTGATTGTAATATTGTTCAATAAAGAATTGTTTCTAAAAAAAAAAAAAAATTTATAAACAAATTTCATCTCTAACGGTATTCAAAAATTCTTAAATCGATTTTAACAAGGGTGGTAAGTGACAGTCGTGAGATGCACGCACCAGATTTTTTACTTTAAGTTTATTTAATAATACTTAAATTCATTTTAACATCAGAAATAAGTGAAAGTAATGCGTTGAAGGTACCAGATTTTTTTCTTTGTTATAGAATTTGAACTGAAATTATGCCTATCGTAAAAAAAAAGTTGACCCTAATAAAACTATAAATGACGAATAATTACATTATGTGAAATGCTGTGTATGTGTGCTTAGATATTTTTTTTGTTCTTATTGTTTAGTGTAATTTTCATGACTGCAGTAATATTCATTACTGTTTAATTAGTTTATTTTAATTTTTTTGTTTGATCATGAATTTTAAGCGTCGAATCTGTATTTGCAGTTACTAAAGGTAATAATTAGTAAACAGAAAAAAAACATAAAATGTGAAGATTAAAATCAGCCATTACCTCTATCAGTTGATTAGGGATAAAACTGGAAATCGCCCGGAATATTGAAAATTAATCTAATAAAAGCTAAATAAAATTTTATTCTCTTCCAGTTTAACAATTCAATTTTATCGACAATAATGAAAATTACATAAATATTAACTGTTTGAAGTTTATTTAAACGGATAACAGCATTGGGAATTAAAATTCTTTGATAGAGGGCTCATCCTATGATGGAAATAATTACGTGACAATTATAAAAGCCTCTTTATAACGAAGTACAGAAGAGAACACAGATAATTGGTTTTCCCGAGAATGGCTGATAGTGTGTTAATTGACGTCAGTTGAAAACTGTAATAGTTTTTATCTTTTCTTGTGCAATTAAATACACTGTTAATTTATTTTTTATAAATTTAATATATAAAAGAAAAATTAGATTTAATTAAATTCAATTGTTCAACCATGCAGTGCAATGATTCTATTTCTTCTTTTTTTTTTTTCTTTATTTCGTCATTGGTTGTTTTGAGCCCTATATGGCTTAAGTCTAATACATGTGTTAAAACTCTTGTGTTTAAATACGAGCAGGCCAATAATCGTTTTAAAATATATTTGTAAGTTTCTTGATTCAACCAGGCGCATTTCGGATTATTATTTTCAATAATAAACATTTATAATCGATGAAGAAAAAACAATTACATCCTTTCCTCTCAAAATATGAGGTCAAATTAATACAAACTAATAAAAAAAAAAAAAAAAATTGAGTAAAAAAAGATGTTTCAATAGAAAAAAAAAAAAAAAAAACTGTACCGCTACAACCCATGAAGGGTCTTGGGCTCAGTACATAAGAGATTCATACTTTTTCTAGGCCAACGGCAGTGCAATGAGGTGATTAGGCCTTGATCACGCTCAGCCACCAGGTTTTCCACCAATTTTTTTTGGGTACCCACTGTTAGATACTAATAGTTATTATATTCCCAGCTTACATCATCGTTCGCTACAAATATCTATTTATTAGATATCATCTATTATATGTATTTATGTATAATGAATATTCTAACCCTGGTTATGTTATTACAAATAATCTTTCAACAGATCAAATAATTACATATTATATACCCCTAAAGATTTTTTACACCCTAAAAATATTCTAGTGCCATCTATTAAATTAAATTTAAATCTATTAAATGTTTTTCATTGAAATCATAATTAACACGTTCACGGCGGGGTGACCCACCGGTGGCCACACTTGACTGTTCCGTGGGGCAGGATGCATCACAGGTGAGTCACTTTTTTTTATAAAATAAGTTTATTATATTTTTTTCATCATTATATGTTATAGGAATTAATAAGAATGAGGATTTTTTTTTTTTTTTTTAATGTTTTATAAGTTTCAACATCTCCACTCTAAGGACTCTTATTAGTTAATTTCACTTGATTTCTCTTATTTAAGAATTGTATTGAGCTGTCTGTGATTTCTTTTCATATTTTTATGCCCATATAATAATATAAGAATTATTTTTAACAATAAATAATAATATAATTTCCATAATTACTCTTTCAAGTCATATGCGTAAGTCAAAACTGTTATAATCTCGCATTTAGCGCGTTGGAAGCCTGGAACTGTTGTGATCTGGCATTAAACACGTTGGAACTTGGAACAGTGTCGCCCCGCCCCAAGAAGCATAAGCAGCTAACACAGTCCCGCATCATGTGGAAAAACGAAGATATTCGCCCTGGCGTGAACGTGTTAATGAAGTGCAGTGGCTAGCATAACAGCCGTGTATGTCAAATGTCGTGGGTTCAAACCCGGCAGATGACTAATGGAAATATCATTTGTTTTCAACTAAATAAATAATTTTTTCAACCCCATTTTTTACATCCTATTCGATGGACAAAATGACGAAGGATGATTTAGTTCTTTGAAAATCCTAAGGGCAACTGCCGGGTTTAAAACCGAAAAACATCTTAACATTTTCACCTGAATAATACTAAGCTCAGAACATTCAAATCTGAAGTATTGTAATGCTCGACCGTAATCGATTCAAGCTACTCAAGAGAATGATGTATTTCGAGCTTCAATTTGTAGTAAATAGTGTTATTATACACAACTAGGAATGACACATCATTATACACTGTTAATGGAGAGTTGTAATAGAGGTTATCATATCATGTCTAATGGAATCAATTAGTTGCTCAAGAGGGTTTGCTTTGGAAATGTTATTTAGTTATCAACTTGTTCCAATCTGCTAAGTTTGATCGATTAGGTTAAATGGATATGGCATATCGAATCATCTAATCATCAGATTTGAGTTTACAATACTAGGTATAAAACAACAAGTGTAGAGCAATTAAGAGGATAAAAATTGCTGAAAGAGATACTTGATTTTTAACTTTCGGTTATATCTATATGAAATTAGTATTGCGATAGGGAATCACTTGTAGCTGGGTGGCTAGCATAACAGCCTCGTATAGCCAATGGTCACGGCTTTAAACCCGCAGGTGGTTCTAGGATTTTTAACGGGAGTAAAAAAGCATTAGTTATGCCGTTCTTCGGAGATGACGTTAAAAGGTGGTCCCGAGCCTGTACGATGTCAGGTACTCGTTAAAGATCAATATTCTAATAAAACCTGGATAGGCAAAATAGGACTCCCACTGTAGCATCGTCCGATTAGCCATAGTAGCATAAAGTTACGCTAAATAAATAAACAGACAAACAGTATTGTGATAGTAAAAATATTTTATTTCGAATTTTCAATAGAAATACACGTTTTAGGATCCTCTGAAACAAATGACACAATCCTGAAAACGAAAGTCTGTATTTGTTTGTGTGCGGTAGGTCTACCTCAAAAACGATGTTCTTTAAAACTAAAATTTCATATTTTAAATTTTAAAAGCGGATAGTTCAGGGATGTTGCAGCTTTAAAGCTTACAACGTTTTTATCAAATTCAGGAAACCAGAAAAGCCAATCTATACTATGCATTTACAAGTTTTCTCAAAATTGATGATTTTGATTACCATAAACTTGCTAATGTAAAATTGAAAAAATGATTATTATGTTGGTTTCATCCTGACTGAAATAGTCTAACACTGCTTAAATGCCGATATTTTCATATTTTTTTTGTGTTTTTTTCGAACATAAAAATATCAATATATATTTATTATTCCAATGTGTAATAAAAAACACAAAACATACATAACGCTGTACCAAAATAAACCAGTCTCTTAAATAATCACATAATAACATAAACATAGTATATAAACATATAATAAATGAAAGAAAAGTAAATATAAAAACTGCCACAAGTAATTAATATTGGACTCACTGGGAATCCTGCATCACCATATATATTGAGGCTGGTCTGGATTTTCGGATGTCCATGATCGATTTCAAAATTAGTAAAATATATGTATTTCATATTTGGCAGAATCTCTCTCTATCTTTTTTCTTTAAGATTGTCTTCGGGATTGATGCGGTATGCTGTGTACTGTAGCAACTCAGCGAAGTTGAGCAGCAGATCCAAATTGGAATTTTCTCACTCCTCCTGTATGATATATTGTTTAGAAAACAGATTATCTTATACAAAAAATTGTATAAGTTGATGAAGAGTGATGAAAAGGCGATAAACCTAACTGACTTTTGTGAATAATAATATAATAGATTGTTTAATAAAACATTTATTTCAATCGTAAGTCAATTTAATTAATTCTTTAACCTTTTACTTTCACATACCTATATATATTTCATATTTCAAAATTATTGAATTGATTTGAACAACAGAGGTAAGTAAAGGTCGTGTGTTGCGTTCACCAATTTTTTTTAGCCCTCATGTTAACCCACAATGTAGGCCGACACGTTGGCATACAAATACAATAAGTTTGCCTTATTGGTGTGTTTTCTTGGCGATCGCACCCCCATCCAGCTGATTTAATTAATCCCTTCTTCCCCTAAAACGTGTATTTCCGCTGAAAATCGAAATTTTCTATACATTACATATATTATTAAGTGGAAGTAAATATCAACCACTAAAATGGTAATATTTACATTTCATAGGTAAATGTAAACAAGGCATATGCTATTAAATTAGTCACGATTAGTAAAACCACAGAAAGCTAAAAATAGGATTAAGCCGGAGCATTATTATAATTTTTGTTTTTGCTTTATTTCTTAATTTGCACCTGACATGGATGAGAGTAACGATTAGGGGATTTTAAGTTAGAAGTCATGAGTCGTGACTCCATGTTTAGAATAAGGAAGTTAATTATAATTATTTATAAGAATTATTCCAAGCAGCAAACCTTCCTTACCTTCATCTAGTCCGTTAATTCAAAAAGCTAGC
Source organism: Piezodorus guildinii (assembly GCA_023052935.1). Classification (NCBI taxonomy): domain Eukaryota; kingdom Metazoa; phylum Arthropoda; class Insecta; order Hemiptera; family Pentatomidae; genus Piezodorus; species Piezodorus guildinii. The sequence goes on along the minus strand of CM041298.1, from coordinate 33,687,978 downwards.
TTCATTTTAGCTCTCTACTAATGGAAGTGTCTGCTTGTTCGGGCTTAAAGACCAAATATTTAGTCAGTTAATTGATTTTACCTCTCATTAGCCCTTTGCGTTGTTTCGGGTTCCCGAAAATGGAAATTCATGTTGACCACGCTGCCACCTAGCGGCCTATAAAGAACCAGAGCGCCCTCAGTGGCCGAAAAGAAAAACTAAGTTGCAGGTCTTGGCTGGATGAGCCGCTATGTTTGTCGAGTTCCTCTAGTTTATTATTTTTCTACTACCATGGAGTAGAAGAATTTAAGAAGATCCCCTAGCCAAAGGTAGAGGAGAGAAAGTGCTATTTCACCGTTTCAGAGCATGGGACAGCATCTTCATTAGCATTAGTTCATGTCACATGTCATACACTTTTTACTGGTGTTTCACTTTATCTTGGTCCATTTATTTAGTTTATAAATATTTTCATACAATTTACTTCTTATTCAATTATTAGATCATCTTGACATTGAGTTGAAGGTGAATACCCCAAACACGCGTAGTTGAAAATTCGAAATGCAAAAAGATAGAAAAAAAATCTAGTGCGGGAAAAACACGACTTCACTCACTAGGTTATTAAAACAAATTTAATAACAATTAAATAAAAGAAGAGCTGATTTTCTTGATGAATTATATTCAGTTTCGTTAGAAAAGCATGTTGTATATTTAAAAAAATATAACTCTACAGTAGTACAGCAATCAGTTATTTTTTAACTTCTTTTCACTCCGATTAAAATCTCATGTATTAGAAAATATTTGTTTTCTTATGCTTTCCAACGGTATACCATTTATCTATTCACCGTTCCTATGCTCGAAAACACAAAAATAACAGAAAAAAATATTTTCGCTCTTTTCTTCATTAGTTGTATATCAGCTTATATATCTACCCATTTTTTTGCCAATACTAAAAAGATGATATGTTAATTTTTTTTCGAATCTTCAAAATTAAAAGTACTTTAGGGGAAAAAATAATTAAAATAACGACAGTTAAGCCCTGTCAGACTATTTCAATCAGAATGAAACCTACATTCTATTAAAGCCCATTAAATTTTACATCGATATATAGAGTTTAATTTTGAGAAAATTTTAAAATGATATAGAAGGAAAAATGAAGAGGTTTACAACCTCTTTGGAGAGCCTGACGTTGTTAGCGTAATCAAGCGACATCGCCTAAGATGGGCTGGACATGTGACCAGGATGGAGAAAAATGAAACTACTAAAAGATTATTGAAGGGAGCGGCGTGGTCTAGTGAATAGAGCACTAGCCTGCTGTGCTCCAGGTCCTGGGTTCGAATCCCGGCTGTGGCAGAAATATTATTTATTCTGTTAATTCAGTCGGGGGGCGACCCTAGGGTATGGAAACCCTCCTGGGGCAGACCCAGCCTCTATAAAGTGGGTACCCAAATTAATTGGGGAAAAACCTGGCGGCTGAGCGTGATTAAGGCCTAATCACCTCATTGCACTGTCGTTGGTCTAGAAACAGTAGGAATCTCTATATGTACTGAGCCCAAGACCCTTCATGGGTTGAAGTGGTACAGGTTTTTTTTTTTTTTTTTTTTTTAAAGATTATTGACGGAGATAGTCCATGGCCGGATGAGTTCGCCGCTCCAGCAATTGATGGACTGACTGTGTAGCCGTGCATGCAAGGAGTTTAGGAGTCCACAACTGGATGGCTGCAGCACAGGACAGATACTTCTGGAGCTTGCTGGTTGTGTTGTAGCGCCAAACCAATATTAATAATAAAAATATTATATAGTTTTTTTTCGAATCTTCAAAATTAAAAGTACGTTATCGGAATTTTTTTTTTTTTTTTTTTTTTTTTTTTTTTTTTTTTTTTTCTAAGCCCCATGGGAGTTGGGGGTTGAAAATCAAAAATAGAGGAAGGAATATGGGATCTCTTGTTCTGCATTACATGCATTATAAGAGGGAGAGGGGATATAAAAAATTTCGGTATATGGGAGCGAATGGGAGTCACGTCTAGTGATGGGGCTCACTAGTCTTTCTGAGTCAGTTAGTCAAGTTATGGTTTCTCAGTCTAGTCTGAGGGTCCGTACATAGTCTTGCCAGCGCTGTGGCCGTCCTGTCGGAGTCAGTGTGTTAAACAGTGGGTTCGTGCAGTACCGGAGACTATCAAGAATTTGATATGTCTCCGGGAGATGAACTCTGTCACGGTCGGTGGTGTCGTGTATTTGGTCTGTCTTCGTCCTCTGTAGAGAAGTATGCCTCACTATTCGTCTGAGCACTCCATTTTGAAACTGCTGGAGCTTTTTTGCTATAGTTGGTGATATATTAGTTAGCATAGGTGCTCCGTATAGGAGGGCCGGTCTAATTAATGATTTATATATTAATATTTTCAGGCGGAGGGATAGATTCGGTGACGTTAGTAAATGATTTAGTCGATAGGACTTGGTCCTAGCCGAGCTAATCTTTTTGAGGCAGTGATTAGACAATTTGAGGTGTCCGTCAAGGGTGATGCCCAGGTAAACGATTCTATTGGCCGGCTTGTTTTTGATTCCCGCTACCTCGTAGGTCTTCGGTAGACGGCGCTTATTCTTCTGGAAAGAAAAAATAATACAGTCGGAAAAAGAAATAAAATATCAATATTAAAGCTCTGTCAGTCTATTTCAATGAGAATGAAACCTACATTCTATCAAAGCCCATTCATTTTTACATCGATATATATAGTTTAAGTTTGAGAAAATTGTAAAATGATTCAAAATGCTCTTCCAGCAAGCCGCTTCTTGTGAAAAAGTTGCTGTATCCCTCGGGCGTATAGTTGTCTAAAAGATGCAATTTCACAAACAGATCTTTTTGCGAGACTGGTTCATTTGGACTCGGGAAATCCTAAAACGTGTATTTCCGTTAAAAACACAAATCGTAAAATTTTCACGACCGCAATACTTGCCTTAACCGTATACTTCATATTTAGGTAAGTGAAAGTAAAAATATGATTGTATGTAAGTGGTACAGAATGACCTCCGCTGAGCTATAAAATGTGCTGACAATAAAGTTCTAATGTCTATGATGGTCGCCACCATTTGGATCGCATAGAACATGAGAGGTTAAATATTATATATATATATATATATATATATATATATATATATATATATATATATATATTTTTTTTATATATTTCTTTATCTATGTGTTTGTCTGTCTGGGTGTATGTATGCATAAACCCTATCAAGAAATTCCTAGAAGTTAGGAAAATCTATACTTTGAAAGCACCAGATTTTTAATTTTCACGATTTGCAAACAACGAAGTAGAATAATTATAATCCACCTTTAATTTGAAAATGGTTCCTGATTTTTCCCTTTGTATCAGCTTTCGTGTTAAATAATACTTGAACAGTCATTAGCCACTTGTACTAGACAAACTCGGAATATAATGTTTAAGTTGGGTGCGAAATGGCTGAGTGATAGATGGCCGGCCATTGTCTTGCAATGGCCCTTTGTGATGTTGTTGAGTGTATGCAAATGGCGAGGAGCAAACGATAGGTTATAAATACTAAGGAGCCACTGTTTGGAATCCAGTTACAAACTCGGTCAGACAACTCCGATGCTAATCAGAGGATTGTTGGAGACGGGATAATTTGAGTCAATCTCGTAATGAAGGGTAGGTTTACGCATTATTGATAGCAACTCAGAATGTTTGTATAATTACCTAATTAACTTAGTATGAAGTTTCTTAATTTTATTTTCCTTTTACTATGTAAAAATTAATTAAGAAACTACACACTATTGACAGGGAATATTACCAGGAAATTATATTGTTCAAAAGAGTAAACAACCATCCTTAGAAAACATTCTAAATATTGATGATGTAGGTAAAATAAATAAGATATATTTATTTCTGTTAAGGACTATATTTAAATTATACAGACTCTTAACCAAAAGATCTCCAAGTTCTATTGGACCCGCTCCTACTTCGCACTGGTGAAATTTGAGTTAGGTGTCATTTCTGTGTAAAAAACATCTCAGTTTAACCAATTTTGAGTTTATCGATTAGGCAGTTTTGGTTTATTGTAACGAAAAGTCCAATTAGAAAGAAATTATGTTTATTTTATAATGTCTATTCACTATTATATTTAATCATCGGCAGAAATGAAAAACATAAATCAAAATTAGTTTAATTTATTTGTTTGATATTTTAAAGTAAAACAGAGGTAACGGATAATTTAAATTTTCCATAAGAAGAAAACTTGATTGCAATGCGTATTTTCTAAAACTAGAGAAATAACAAAGGTTTCTATTTATTAGGTTTATTACTCTTTTATATTTCAACTGAACTATAAATAAAAATAAATCAAAATCGCCTTATCATTTTATATAAAGAGAGGTATAGATAGAGAGTTCATAAGTTTACGGGCTCACTAAAAATTATCTGGTTTGATTTATTTTAATTCATATTAACTTTTCTAAATTCTTGCGCATTCCATCGGTATATTATAGGCCTATGTTACTACTTTTATTTCAGGAATAATTTTTTGACTACTTGGTTTCAGAAAATTTATTTTCCTGTTGAAAGAAAAGCTGAATTTCAAGGTATTTTACTAATAAAACTTCAGGAAAAAATGCCCTTAAATCGTATCAAAATCCGTGTTGTTGTTCAGAAGGAGTTATCATTTTACGAGGATTTAAACTAAAACGAACAGAAGGAGTTAAACCAAAATTAAAATAAAGTTATTATTTTATATATAGAGAGATTGTTCAATTCAAACTCAACCAATATATGCAATCTAACGTACAACTGGGGTCCAAGAATTTCTCTCTTCACCAATTCCTCTAATCCTATACCTCAAAACCTCTTAAGCTCCCTCAGGTCCGATTCCTTATGAACGACCTTGTGTTATTAATAGTATATTCCACATAGCCTGGTTTCCTCTTCTGTTTAATCGTTCCATAATTATTACTTTCACTTACTATATATAGTAAGGGGAAGTATTGCGATCGTGAAAATTTTCGAATTCCAGTTTTCAACGGAAATACACGTTTTAGGGTCCCCTGAGTCCAAATAACCAAGTCCCGCAAAAAGGTCTGTGTGTGTGTGTGTGTGTGTGTGTGTGGTAACTCCCGGGCGGAAACGGTAAGTCCTATGAAACTGAAATTTCATATTTAAGACAACTATACGCCCGAGACGTGACAAAACTTTTTTCATCAAAATGAGCTTATCAGAAGAGGCACTTTATACCATGCATTGTGCACCTTTTTTCGATTTTCTCGAAAACGTTTCCGACGATTTTGATTAAACTCGCTATATCGATGTAAAATTTAATGGGCTTTAATATCATGTAGGTTTTATTTGGATAAAAATGGTCTCACAGGGCTTAAATGCCGATATTTTAAATTGTCTTCCCCTAAAGTACCTTTAATTTTGTAGATTCAATAATAATTACTAGATTATCTTGTTAACGCTGATGAAAAACAGGTAAATATATAAATTGAATAAATTCGATACCCAACTAAAGAAGAAAACAGAAAAAATATATTTTGTATGCAATTTTTTGTTTTTGAACATAAGAACAGTAATATACATGTATGACATACCGTTAGAAAGCTTGAGATTTTAGAAAAAATATTGTCTCATACACAATCAATTGATACAAGTGATTATTTTAGATAATAATATAATAGATTTTTTAATAAAACACATGTTTTTTATAGAAATTCCATTGAATTAATTCTTTAATGATTTCACTCAATTTTATATCTAACTGTATTTGAAAATTCTTTAATTTATTTTTAAAATGGAGGTAAGTGAAAGTCGTGTGTTGCTCGCACCAGATTTTTTTTTAATGAAACACATGTTTCTATAGAAATTTAATTTGATTAATTCCTTAATAGTTTCACGTATTTTTATCTCTAACTGTACTTGAAAATTCTTTCATTGATTTTAAAAATGGAGGTAAGTGAAAGTCGTGTGTTGCTCGCACCAGATTTTTTTTCTTCAAATCCACTAAACCTATCAGCAACACCTTAAATTACAGACCGATTAGCCTATTCTAACCCTTAAAAAATACCTTCTAATGCACGCCTAATTAAACCTTAAAGAAATCCTTCATAACTAGCTTTTATATCCCTTATGGATTCAACAGTACAACTAGACCTATGTGTTGCTGACCATATATCCTATGCACTTAAATATAAACGATATTGTACGAGTGCGTTCCCCGAAATATAAATGCTTTAGATTTGGTGTTACAGGTTAGCATAGTATTTATTGCTGATATCTCTCTGACTTGGGATCACTTGTAGCTGGGTGGTTAGCATAACAGCCTCCTATGCCAAAGGTCACAGGTTCAAACCCGCAGGTGGTTCTAGGATTTTTTAATGGGAGTAAAAAATCCTTAGTTATGCCGTCCTTTGGAGGGGACTTTAAAAGGTGGTACCGAGCCTGTGCGATGTCAGACACTCGTTAAAGATCCCTATCCTAATAAAACCTGGATGGGCAAAATTTAGGACTCCCACTGTAGCATCGTCCGATTAGCCATAGTAGCATAAAACGACGTTAAATATATAAACAAACAAACATCTCTCTGACTTCTCCTTAAGATTTAGCTGAAGTTTAAAAGTTTTGAATTTTTATTCAAAGCGGCCGGGGTGGCCGAAGAGGTTAACACCCGTGAATAATCCGAGTGTTGCCTGGCAACCTTATGACCAAATTTTACAAGAAAAAATAGTCTTGGTGACGCGTAGCTTAAACTCTGGCTTTAATTCTTGTCCTCAAAACCTGATTTCGTGTAGTTTACAATGGCGAGGTAGGAAAGAAAACTAAACAAAAGTTTTATCCGTTGAAAGCAGGTGTTTCTCATTGCAGCATGCTTGGTACAATCCTTAATATCTTATTTACTATAAATGACTTATTTAATTTATAGGTTCAAGTACCTTCGAAGAAAAATTCGTTGACAATTTCACTGTCCCATATGGATCCTGAATTGCCATCTTCCAGCCTATGTACATAGACACTTTTCCTGGATCGAACAATTATTAAAAGAAAAATTAAAACATCGTTTTAGCCTATTGTTTTTAGTGAGGAACTATTATTAGTGACTATTAGTGAGGAACGGATTCCGAGAAAGTTGGTATTCGCTGAACCGACTGGTAGGCGTCCGAAAGGTAGGCCGAAGCGTCGATGGGAGGATTACATTAAGGCTGATCTCGGAGCTTGACCGATGAACATTGGACGAGTCTGTGCAGGCGAAGTTTGGTGGTATCGGCATCGAACCTTCGGGTTCGGTAAGCCTATTATTATTATTATTTAGCCTATTGTTTAATGAGATTCTAATATATGCTACTCTGGTCCATCGGCCGATATTAAAGTAATGTTCCTCAATTTTGCTAATCCAGGTTTAATAAGGATACGATTCTTTAACGAGTACCTGACATAGCATAGACTCGGGACAACCATTTTATGTCCCCTCCGAAAGACGGCATAACTTAGAATTCTTTCTCCCTTTGAAAAAACCTGCGACTATCTGCCGAGTTCGAACCCGAGACCTTGGCCATAAAAGCCTATAATGCTAATAACTTCACCAAATGTTACCCCTAAAGACTGTTTTAATCTAAAATTAAAATTACCCCATACACAAAGAGTGTTTTTACAAGAACTAATTTAAAAAAAAAAAAAAAAATTATTATAAACAATATTAAGTGAAAAGCTACCATTGGGAGTTATAGTAGATATATTATGCGAAACTTTTGAATTATTTACTTATGGAAACTCAATGATATTCTGCTTTTTAAATATTAATTTTCATTCCGTTATTTTATCTTTTTCAATTTTAATATATGCACCGATTGTATATAAAATGCAAATAATAAATTCAAATTTACATTAATCAATGGAATGTGTATTTCTGGCCATCTATATTCATGTATTTCTATCGACTTGTCATGTTTGATTTCCCGTAGGAAATTAGTTTCGCGAAATTCATTTCCATAGGAAGACGTTAAACGCTTTATCCGTGAACATTTTCATTTCTGGCCTCTATGAATTTTATAGTAAAAATGAAAATGAATAAACGTATAAGTTTTAAATTATTCACCTGAGAGAAAAAAGTTTTGAATAAATTTTAATCAATGACATTCTCTTTATTAAAAAATCTATTACATAATTTTATATAATAATCAGTTAGTTTTATCGGCTTATCATCACTCTTTATTTACTTTTACAAGCGTGTGTAGAGGAAAATATTTTTTCTTAAATCTTTAGCTTTTAAACCGTATATTATACATCTATATTACTGTTCTTATGTTTAAAAACGAAAAATTGCATTAAAAAATACTTTTACACTCTTCTCCTTTAGTAGTCTATTAAATTCGCTCAACTTGCATATTTAGCTACTAATTATTATTTCTAATAAGACAATATAGTTATTTTTATAGAATCTACACAATTAAAGGTAATTTAGATAAAGACAATTTAAAATATCGGCATTTAAACCCTGTCAGACTAATTCAATCAGAATAAAACCTATATCATATTAAAGCCCAATAAATTTTACATATATATAGAGAGTTTAATCAAAATCGTTTGAGCTTTTTTCGAGGTAATCGTAAAAAGGTGCGAAATGCATGTTATAAAGTAGCTCTTCTGGCAAGCTGATTATGATGAAAAAGTTTTTGTAACATCACTGGCGTATATTTGACTTAAATATGAATTTTCAGTTTTATAAGACTTTTCGTTTACTTGCGGGAGTAGTTTTGAATGAATTTTAATCAATGACATTCTCTTTATTAAAAAATCTATTACATTATTTACTAAAATAATCAGTTAGTTTTATCGGCTTTTCATCACTCTTTACTTTTACAAGCGTGTGTAGAAGAAAATATTTTTTCTTAAATCTTTAGCTTTTAAACCGTATATTATACATCTATATTACTGTTCTTATGTTTAAAAACGAAAAATTGCATTAAAAAATACTTTTGCACTCTTCTCCTTTAGTAGTCTATTAAATTCGCTCAACTTGCATATTTAGCTACTAATTATTATTTCTAACAAGACAATATAGTTATTTTTATAGAATCTACACAATTAAAGGTAATTTAGATAAAGAAAATTTAAAATATCGGCATTTAAAACCTGTCAGACTAATTCAATCAGAATAAAACCTATATCATATTAAAGCCCAATAAATTTTACATTTATATAGAGAGTTTAATCAAAATCGTTTGAGCTTTTTTCGAGGTAATCGTAAAAAGGTGCGAAATGCATGTTATAAAGTAGCTCTTCTGGCAAGCTGATTTTGATGAAAAAGTTTTTGTAACATCACTGGCCTATATTTGACTTAAATATGAATTTTCAGTTTTATAAGACTTTTCGTTTACTTGCGGGAGTAGTTTTGAATGAATTTTAATCAATGACATTCTCTTTATTAAAAAATCTATTACATTATTTGCTAAAATAATCAGTTAGTTTTATCGGCTTTTCATCACTCTTTATTAACTTTTACAAGCTTGTGTAGAAGATATTATTTTTTTCTAAAATCTTTAGCTTTTAAACCGTATATTATACATCTATATTACTATTCTTGTGTTAAAAAACGCAAAACTTGCATTTAAAAATATTTTAGTACTTCTCTCATTTAGTTGTTTATCAAATTCGTTTAACTTGCGTATTTACTCGTTATTTATCAATGATAATTAGATTTTGTTGCAAATTTTTTTTTAATCTATAAAATTAAAGGTGCTTTAGAGGAAGACAATTTAAAATATCGGCATTTAAGCCCTGTCAGACTGTTCCAATCAGAATGAAACCTACATCATATTAAAGCCCATCAAATTTTACATCTAAATATAGAGTTTAATCAAAATTGAATAAATCGTAAAAAGGTGCAAAATACATTGTATAAAGGCTCTTCTGGTTAGCTGATTTTGATGAAAATGATTCGGTATACATCTCGGGCGTATAGTTGTCTTAAATATGATATTTCAGTTTCATAGCACTTTTAGTTTTCGCCTGGGAGTTAGCACACAACACACACACACACAAAATCAGACATTGATCAGAGGCTGAACTTCAAAGAGCACATCCAACGAGTATGTAATAAAGCAGCAAAGGTAACTACAGCGTTGTCCCGACTTATGCCAAACGTAGGAGGACCCAGGCATAGTCGTAGACTTTTAATATCTTACGTTGTAACGTCGATATTGCTCTATGCAGCTGCAATATGGGAAAGGGCCTTGAATACATTAAGCTATAGAAGTCCCATGGTCTCCGTCTATCGTCGTACTGTCCTGAAAGCTATAAGTGCTTTCCGAACTGTCTCTTATGAGGCAACATGTGTCATTGCCGAAATTCCACTAATAGAGCTGATCGCTGAAGAGCGGAGACGCTCACATTACAGAGCGTGCCGTATTTCCAGGACTGAGGAGAGAATGGAGACATTTCGAAAATGGCAGGATCGATGGGATGCTGCAACGAAAGGAAGGTGGACCCACAGGCAGGTTCCCCAGATTCAACCCTGGGTCACAAGAAAGCACGGCGAGATAGACTTCTACCTTACTCAGTTCTTAACGGGACATAGCTGCTTCCGTGCCTATCAGTGTAGGTTCAAGTTGGATGATACAGGAGAATGTCCAGTGTGCCCGGGAGTAGAAGAGAGTGTGGCCCATGTTTTCTTCTGATGTACCCGCTTCCAGGGAGAGAGGGAAGAGTTCAAGAGTATCTGTGGCGCTGATCCAACGGCCGATAATATCATTAGTCTAATGCTCCTCTCGCAGGATTATTGGATAGATGGCCAACGCATGTCAGCAGATATTATGAAGAAGCTGAGGACCGAAGAAAAGGAAAGGCGAGGCAGGAGTTAGCCTGCAACAGTGACGCGGCACACAGCCACTCCCCTCTCGATGTAATGCCTAATGCAGTCTCGTGGTGGGAGAGAAACAGGTGTAGGAAGGTTGATTTTAGTGGGTAAGAATCCCACACACGGATAGGTACGGGCCTATCCGTGTCTTTTAAAGATTTCCACCTACACTCGTAAAAAAAAAAAAAAAAAAAAAAAACTCAAGGGACCCTAAAACGTGTATTTCCGTTGAAAACAGGAATTCGAAAATTTTCACGATCGCAATACTTTCCCTTACTATATATTTGATATATAGGTTAGTGAAAGTAAGATTGATCTCAGATTTCTGAGATAATATTAGTTCGATCAATATTTTGATCTAAGGAGTCCATGGAGTAATGAATGAGAGGGATCATTTACAATTTGTAAAATAAATAAAAAAGTTTCTAAAAATACATGTGCATCCTTCTTTATAAATCATATTTATACTAACGTATAATTATTTGCGTAGCATCAAACCACACTATAGATATAATTTATATTAAATTTAAGAAAACATTAAGAGCTTCTCTATCTCTTTTTTGAAAGTTTATTATTCATTAAGATATATTTAAAAAACAATTATTGTATTTATACGTCTATTCGAAAAGGATTTAGATTTTAATCAAAATCGTTGGAGCGGATTTTGAGATCATCGTGAAAACGTCCGAAATGTTAAGTATGAAGTACCTATTCTGGTTACCCGTTTTTTGTTGTTGTTTTTTTCTGTAACATCTCATGCTTATAAGTGTGATATATATGAAATTTCGGTTTTGTACGACTTTTCATTTTTGCACTAGACTTACCTCATACGGACACACACACGGACCTTTTTAAGGGACTTGGTCATTTGGACTCACGGGACCGTTAAACGTGTATTTCGGTTGAAAACTGAATTCGAAAATTGTCACGATCGCAATAGTTTCCCTTACTATATATTTCATATTTAGTTAAGTGAAAGTGATATAATTTAGTGACTTGGTTTAAAAAAAAAACAAAAAAACAAAACAAAAAAAACGCAAATATATCATGAAAAGATGGAAAACATAGATATCAGGAAAAATCTCAAAATTTTATTTCCTGTTTACTATCTACAATCTGACTATAGGTCATACCAATTTTGTTTTCTCTTCTGAGGTCTAGTAGCTGTTCTCACAATATCATTATATATTTATCAAACACAAATTTTCTTTTTAGAGCTTTTTTTTATTTTTGCCTCCTGGCATTTTTGATTTGGCCAATGAAGGTAGGTTTGTTTTGCACCTTATTAAAGCTAATTTAATAAAGTTTATTTTCCGAGTCCATGAAATTTACAACCTAAATATAAAATCTACTTAAAACGTCCGAATATTCTTCGAAATATTAAAACTTAATGTTCTGCAAGAATCTTATCTAGATTTTCTCGTACCCTCACACAAGACTGAAACGACAAGAAACTGCTCGAAGATATCGATTACTACAACACTTACTAGACAAACGTTCAAAACTTCCAGTATATTACAAAAGACTCATTTACATCACTATTATTAGATCGATTTGGACATATGGAATCGAGCATTGGGGCTCTACTAAACCATCTAATTCCTCTTGCATCCAATCCTTACAATCCAAAATCCTGAATGCCCCTTATTTTGTCCCAAATCAATTCCTCCATAATGACCTAAACATCCCATTTGTTGCAGACATAGCCCGTGATAGATACTTCTCTTTTCATTCTAAACTCCCTGTTCAAACATAATAGATATATAGACAATCCTTATAACTCTCCAAGGCGATTGAAAAGAAGGTGGCCTCGGGACCTACTGCCTTAGAATAGTTAGTGAAGTGCTACCACTGGGTAGTTCTTTCTTAAGACAATTGCATGACTTTTCTTCATACTGTATATTTACTTATTGTGTTTTTTAATACAATTGTAAATAACAATAAATAAAAAATATTTTCTCATTGTATTCTACAATACTATTATTAAATCCTATAACCTTAAAATTTGAGAGTGAGTATCAATTATTTAAAAAACAAATCATATTTTAAAATTAATGTAATACTTCATTGAAAACCAAAACAAATAATAATTATTTTCAAAAAGAAAAAAACATTATAAAGCTGCTATTTCTGTTATTTATCTAGCTCTTCATTTATTTAAAAGGTTTTCCAAGATTAATATTGCAACAGAAATCGAACGTAAGACAATCTGAAGAAGAAAATTCTTCACCTTACACAACATTCAGAAAATATTTTAGTTCCGGTTAAATATAGCTAGTATATTCGAGAGATTGTCAAACTCCTCTTCTTATTGGAAGTTGGTAATGTGGGCGGTGGGTATTTACAAAACCTTTTCCAATGTTTACTTACTGTTGGACGAAAACCCAACTGGGTTTAGGCATCTCAGTAAAAGTTTAGCGATGTTATGGCTTGTCACGCTTTCATAGAATAAATAGTTATAGAGTTTTTCGGTCCAACGTTCAAAAAAATATATATATAAATCAAATAAATCTGAGAGAATTTTATATTTCTAAAATTATGATTTATGAAAACCCAATCAGGAATTTATCCTGTTTGACAAACGACTTACGTTGAATCCGAATAAAAGACACAGTAGAAAATAAATTGCTAGGCGATTTAGTTACTTCAAAACTTACTAGACCAACTCTCTAACCTTTCACTTAACTACAGAAGACTCATTTACATGACTGGACCTACGAAGTTGAGCTTTGAGGCTTTACTAAACCATCAAACTCTTCCGGTATCCAATCCTTACAATTCAAATTCCTTCTCTAAATCCTTAACGCTCCTGACTTTGTCAACAATAGAATCATCCGAAAACGCCTTAATGTTCCATATGTTACTGAATTAGCCCGAACTAGGTATCAATCATTACATAAAAAACTTAATTACCACTCTAATCCACTAGTTTCAATCCTTACTTCCTCTACAATTTCAGACAACCCTCTGAGGCGTCTGAAAAGAAGAGGGCCACGAGACCCTCTTGTTTGGATTCACTACTGAAAAGTGCTGACAATGGGAAGTTTCTCTTCATGTATTTTATCATTGATCAGCATATTTACTAGTTGTATTATAATATACAGATGTAAATTTCAATAAAAACATTTTTAAAAAACAACGTATTTATCTGAAAATATAAAAGTGTTTCAAAATAAAATTAATTACGAGGTCATCTGTGGTTTAGTGGCTAGCATAACACTCTTATTTTCTATTATATTCTAACAGCCTTATATATCTATATCTATTCTATATCACCCTCAGTCTCCTACAATTTAAATCCTCAGTCCACTCACTTGAAACAAGATCGCGCCATTCCGACCTTTATTTGCCTATCCATAGGACTAAAACATTTGATCGTTCCTTCCTTGTCCGCTCCTCTAATTTCTGGAATTCTCTACCTACTCATATCCGCCATGCTGCTTCCCTCTCCTCATTCAAATCCCAACTTTTCCAATACCTTTTATTATCCCAAAAAGATGCTCAGAAACTGTAACATTTATATTTCTGACATCACACTTTGAATGAAGAATAATTTTGTTCATTGTCTATATTTAAATGCTGTTATCTATTAATTAATTTTTAATTCTGTTCAACAAAATACTTTCTAAGAATTTTTTTTTTTTTTAATTTTATCATTGTATTTATTTTTTTGGATATATGTGTGTATATGCGTTTATGATATGCACACATATATTAACCCATAATTGTAATTATTTATTGATTATGTTCCTTCTGTCTGTTGGCCAGACATGTATATTTCCATATACTGTACAAACCTGTTATTCTTAGGGGACCTAGTCCCAGAATAAATTTTTTTTTTCTATTCTATTTCTATTCTATTCTATATCTAAAGTCACGGTTTTGCCGTCATTCGATGGGAACATAAGTTAGCGTTCCCGAGCCAGTGAGATATCATGTACTCGTTAAATATTCCTATTCTAATTAAACTTGAAAAGAAACTGTTGAGGACTTCCAGTAGCATCATAGCATCAGTAGTATTTTCCAATTAGTCACAGTATCATAAAAGTAACTTTTAATGAATAATGAATATAAAATTAATTAAGTATTTTGTAGTAGGATTAAGTTAGATGCTTATATTGATTGGGCTGCTTGATATAAAATATCCGTTTTTATTTAAAAATCTAAAGTGGGTTTAGTGGACCTCTATCGTCCATGTTTAAATGCCTAATGATTCTTTACACATTCTATACAGGTGATATCCCAACCCATCCTAACACCTTCCTTTCTACCTATGCTGATTACAAGTGGGAGTTATCAGTCAATAATGATCCTGCTATTTCCTCTGAAACTCTTCATTCCCACATCAGAGACCTTGAGGTATGGTGTTAAAATTGGAGAATAAAAATCAATTCCAAAAAATCCCATCAAATTATCTTTACCCTTTGTCGTAAACCTATGAAATCCTACTCTACAGTGTCCTTTAATAATGTTCCGCTTGTCCCGATTAAATAGATTTGCTATCTAGGATTCCTACTTGACAAACGTCTATCTTGTTATCCACGAAAAAGACTGAAAAGACAAGAAACTGCTCGCCGCTTTCGCTTACTTCAACACTTACTTGACAAACGCTCTAAACTTCCACTTAACTTCAAAAGACTCCTCTACATGACTATCATTAGGCCTATATGGACTTACGGAGTTGAGCTTTGGGGCTCTACTAAACCTTCAAATTCTTCACGGATCCAATCCTTACAATCCAAAGTCCTTCGTAAAATCCTCAACGCTCCTTACTTTGTCACAAATTAACTCATCCATAAAGACCTTAATGTCCCATATGTTGCTGATTAGGCCCGTACGAGGTATCAATCTTATGACAAACTCCACTCTTACTTTAACCCACTAGTTTCAATCCTTGCTTCCTCTTCCATTTCTGACAATCCTCCGAGACGGCTGAAAAGAAGATGGCCTCCAGACCTTTTTGTTTAGATTACCTCTGCCAATGGACATATTCTCTTCATCTCTTTTCATATATATTATCAGCAAATTTACTTGATCTATTTACTTACAGTTGTAAATTTTAATAAATAAATAAAAAATGTGTAATGATTACAGTGAATCATTATTACTATTATCTTTTTTTTTAATATTTAATATCACTCCTATTGATCGGAATTAGTTTAGTATGCCATTAAATGGAAAAGAAACTTTATTCTTGGGCTAAGAAAAACATATATGAACAAAACAATACTCACACATGGCTAAAGATACTATTAAAATTTTAAATATAATAAACGTATACTATTTTGTTAAATTAACTGAAATATTATAAAGAAAAAAAATAAGAGCTTTATGGTTACAAATTTTAAAATTGAAAAAAATAACAATGGAATTTTAATTCAAATGTTTAAAAGAGAGAAAAATATTTACCTCACTTTCCATATCATACTGGGCTCACCTATAGCAAAGTGGCTAGTATAACAGCCATCTCTACTAAAGGTCACGGGTTAAAACACACAGGTGGCAATAGGATTTTTTAAAGGGAGTAAAAATTCCTTAGTTATACCGTACTTCGGAGGGGACGTGAAAAGGTCGTCTCGAGCCTGTGCAATGTCAGGTACTCGTTAAAGATCCCTATACTAATTAAACCTGGATAGGCAAAATTCAAGACTCCTAATGTAGCATGGTCAGATTAGCCACAGCAGCATAAAGGAACGTTAAATAAACAACAAAAAAACATAGCTTACTGAAATTGAAAAACATCTGCTTGAGAAGTAAAAATGTATTAAAAAAAAAAATATTTAAACGAGGTTAGAGAAAGAACATGGCGAATGTTTAGTAGGAGATTATTCCAGAAGACAGCGGACCGAGTGATTTTCGAATGATTGTTTTTCATGAGTTTATACCTAAGCGCACGGCACTCCAAGCTGTAAGAAACATCACCACAGCATTCTGTAAAGGCTATTGTAAGAAATGTACCATTTGCCAGTGGTTTAAACAATTTTTGGTGCTGAATGGAAAGAATATCTCCTTTTCACCCAGAGGTGAAACCATCTCCTCCACATTGACCTTCAGAGATATTTTGACATAATGCTTCAAAAACTTGTCTTAACAAAACCAGCATTGTTCAACTCTTACACGAAACTCCAGAGCTCAGGTTTTACAATATACAGTAAATAAACTAAACAGGCATACGAATGAAAATCGTTCTGATGTCAAAAACGACTATTCTGACGTTATTTATTCACTAAAATCTGAATTGTTCAGTTCTTGGAATGGAAAAAACACGAAGGGAAGAATGTACAAATGGATAAAGATTTTTTATTTATTTCATAATCACATTTTTTTTATATAACACGAAGCAATAAATGTGAGGTAAACGTTATGGAAAACTATTATGAAAATTCAGATGACATGAAAATTTCTTCATTAACCGATTATTCACTACAAGCGAAAAGGTCGCGCATTTAGATGTTATAACTAAATTCCGTGAAAATATAATAATAAAATATTGTTGTGACAGTTTGAAAACATCAAAGAACATAATTTGTGGTGATCAAATTTAGTATGGAAACAAAATTAACAAAGCATCCCACACTAATATACTTCTCCCTTCATAGAAATTGAAGGATGGCAGGGGAAAACAAATTTTCTCGGAATCTTAACAGGATAAACTAGACAGCTATTGACTCTTTGACTTACATTTAGTCTCTTATTATCAGAAAAAGTACGAAATGTATAATGTTTTACAAAATACGAAATAGTCTGATAATCAAGTACAAAAAAATATCTGGTGCGCGTAACACACGACGTTCACTTATAGTCTAGGAGTCAACCAGATGCATGGTTGTCATACATTTGTATAACATGACAGACCCTTCAAAATAAATCACAAATGCTCCTATTCATCCCTTTTTGTACAGTCCGCTGGCGTCCCACAAGGCACTATCCTCGGACCGATTCTCTTCACAGTCTATACACCTGACATCCCAACCAATCCTAATGCTGATGACACGTGTGTTATCAGTCAATAACGATACTACTATTGCCTCTCAAACCCTACAATCCCACATCAGAGACCTCCTGGTATGGTGTCAGAATTGGAGAATTAAAATAAATTCAGAAAAATCCCACCAAATAACCTTTACCCTCCGTCGTAAACCAATGACCTCCTGTCCTACAGTATCCTTTAATAATATTCCACTTGCCCCGGTCGAAAAGATCCGCAATCTAGGTCTCCTGCTTGACAAACGTCTCACATGGAATTCGCACCCTAGACTGAAAAGACAAGAAACTGCTCGCCGCTTTCGATTACTTCAACACTTACTTGACAAACGCTCTAAACTTCCACTTTACTACAAAAGACTTCTCTACATGACTATCATTAGGCCTATATGGACTATATCACCATCATAACGCCAGTCTGGACGTACGGAGTTGAGCTTTGGGGCTCTACTAAACCTTCAAATTCTTCAAGGATCCAATCCTTACAATCCAAAGTCCTTCGTAAAATCCTCAACGCTCCTTACTATGTCACAAATAAACTCATCCATAAAGACCTAAATATTCTATTTGTTGCTGATCTAGCCCGAACCAGATATCACTCCTTCCATAACAAACTCCTCTCCCACTCTAACCCACTAGTTTTAATCCTTGCTTCCTGTTCCATTCCTGACAATCCTCCGAGGCGTCTGAAAAGAAGATGGCCTCGAGACCTTCTAGTTTAGAAAAGTTACATGAGTGCTGCCATTGGGTAGTTCTTCTTCAAGTCTGTTTCACGCCATTTATCTTATGTCACATTTACTTGTTGCACTCTGAAGTACAGTTGTAAATTTCAATAAATGATGTAAAAAAAACAAAAAAAAAATTTTGATACTATGAAATAGAATGGGTTTGAACTGGAAGAGGAAATACCTGAATACTTAAAAAAACGCTGCAAATTATTACACAATGGTTTATTATTTCCAAATAACAATATTAGGATATATCTGTTTATATAGCTGTAGATGGGCAATTAAGTATAATGAAAATACAATAAATAATTCAAAGGAAAATGGCATATTACTACTGCTAATTTTAAACCGCTATATCTCTCCAATTTCCTAATCGATTTCAGTGATTCATTTTAGTAGAAAATTAGATTCTTTATGCAATGGCAGAAGCAAACAAGTTTGTTTTTTATTAATTTATCAATAAGGGAAAATGGATTTGTTTTATTCGTAATATGGGTTCTACTCATCTTGAAACGTAAGCCCTTAAATTTTGAAGGGGGAAAATCTTTATTTGGTCGAACACCAAGGCACATTATTGAAAATAAACCAAAACCATTTGTACTAGACTGCGTTACTATTTTCTATTTTTTTTCTTTTGATTTTCATTCAAATAATTGAAATGAAATTTCTGATTCCTACAACTACACGGGACCACTACACGCCCGAGATATTGCAAAAACTTTTCATCGAAATCGGTCGGCTAACCAGAAGAGGCACTTTATTGGTATAAAGTGCAAGCATGGTTTTTATGATTTTCTCAAAAACGGTTCCAACGATTTTGATTAAACTCACTATATAGATGTAAAATTGATTGAGCTTAAATATCATGTAGGTTTGATTCTGATTAAAATAGGCTGACAGGGCTTAAATGTCGATATTTTAAAATTTCTTCTTCTAAAGTACCTTTAACTTTGTAGATTCTATAAAAATAACCATATTATCTTGTTAGCATTGATAAACAACAGCTAAATATGCATGTAGAGCAAATTTGAAAAACAACTAAAGGAGAAAACTGAAAAAATATTTATTTAATGCAATTTGTTGTTTTTTAACTTAAGAACAGTAATATCCATGTATAATAAAACGTTAGAAAGCTAATGATTATAAGAAAAAATATCTCATACACAAGCATTTAAAATTTAATAGAGTGATGAAGAGCCGATAAAACCAAGCGATTGTTTTAGATAATAATATAATAGATTTTTTTTTAATAAGATTTTTTAATAAAACACATGTTTCTATTCTACTGAATTTAAAAATTCTTTAATTGATTTTAAAAACGGAGGTAAGTGAAAGTCGTGTGTTGCCCGCACAAGATTTTTATAATTTTTTGCGATTTTTTGGTAAACAATGCTAATTTTTTTCTCTAGCTTCAAAAATGACTGAGTTATTAAATTGTTTGAAGATGCGCTATTTTAAAAATAATCAGCTGATATCAACGTATAGGTGTTAGGATCAACGTTGCATACCATAGTCCAGTAGTTCGGAGAAATGCCGCGACGGGGAACGGCGGACAAACGGATTTTTTTTCGTGATTCGGGTTCCACGTATCTTCTTTTTTTTTCTAGATCCATTACAAAGGCTCATTATTGAACATAATAAACCAAAATGGGTTGGATTTAACATTGGAATGACAATTCTGGTGTGTTTCCCATCTATGTTATGGTCTTGACACCACTAAGCTTTAGTAAGTTTCTACTCTTGTGGAAAAACGGTTGTCAATTATTCCGACTGGCTCATCCCATCGAAAATACAGCTTCTTCATAATTGAGATTATGTTTAATTTTTTCACTGACATTACATTAAAGTCTTTCAATACGTTTATTGATGGAGATCTTGGATTCGTACCCGAAATTACCCTGATAATGAATAATTAAACATACAACCTCATGTTTAGTCCAGTCCACCTTAAAGCGACTGAATTCCCTTCATCACCTATTCCTGTATGAAACCCGGAAACTCCTCGTTACTCTTATAATATTCGTCTACTTTGACTACTGCTGTACTGTTTACTGTGGTGTTTCTTGGGACCTCGAAACTAAAATAAAACGCCTAATTAATTGCTTTATTCGATTTATCTTCGGAGTCCCGAGGTACAACTCAGTCTCCGAATTTTATAGCGAGTTAAGGTGGCATTACTTCCCCAATCATCGCAAGTATTTCCTTGCATCATTCCTTTACCAAGTGACCCTTTACCGCCGTCCATCATACATTTTTGACCTTTTACAATTCAAATCCTTTGTCCATTTCTGCTATACATTCACTAGACCTTCAGATTTATACACAACGGCCTACCATTATGCACATATCGATAGATCGTTTCTTATCCGATCCTCAATCCTATAGAAATCTATTCCCCTTTCTATTCATCACTCTAACTCTATTCCTACATTCGAATCTCGCATATTCATTCATTTCATGACCGTCAATTTATAACAAAATTGTAAATAAGACTCTATCTTATTTTATTTTTGACATATTTGCGTAAGTCTGTTTTCGATTACTTTTAGTTAATATGTTTAAAAATAATTAATTACTCTAAGACTCTGAAGCCCAATTTATATATTATGTTAATGTTATTCTTAAGGGACTTGTCTTAGAATAATAAAGAATTTATTATTATTATTATTATTAGCCTTTAACTGGAGAGGTGGGGTCTACAGGATCACAGGGCCTCTTTAAACATTTGTGAATCCTATTCCGGATCCGGTCCGATCGGCTTGTGCAAACCTGACATTTCCTATCTCATCGTGATTGTAATATACATCCTTTTTTAGTCAGTTTTTATTCGGCATTGCTTTAAAACAGTGTTCTTGGGGTCCAACAGACCCCAACCCACCATTAGTGTTCGTTTTTATTGAAAGTGTGTTTTTCAATTTGTTGAAAGTATTGTCTGGTGATCGTGTTATTTTACGCCCTTTTTTTTATTTTATTAAGAAGCTGGGATCATCCTTATTAAAGGATCACATGACCAGACGGTCAGAAAATCCCGGTCTTCCCCGGGAGCTTCGGTTAAATGTCAAACATTATTAGCGGGAAAAACAGAAGAATCTAACGCGAATAGTCTGAAGAAAATGAGGTGTTATTTTTGTCTAAAAAACAAGAATAGGAAGCCATCTATAGTTGGTATTAGATGTAAACAAAATATTTGTGAACAATGTTCGGTTTCCTATTGCAAAAACTATGCCTAATTTTAGCTGCGCATACGTTCTTTACACTATAAACGTTTAATTCTTTTATCATTTTCCGTTTTTTAAGTATACTAAACTTTAAGATAAAGACTTTTTTACAAATGTTTTCATTGCTTAGAATAAAACTTAAAAAAAAAAAAAAAAAGTATTAATAAAATGCATGTGGGCCAGTAAAGTTACAGAGAGATATTGGCTAAGGCATACCAGACAACTTTACAAAAAAATGGATGACCTGGAAACAGACATAGGTTAAGGAGGCTGCGTTTCTACGGGCATATGGTAAGGATGAACCCGAACAGAATAAATAAAGAAATCTTTGAAAAAATGTGGGAATATAAGAGGCCGGAGGATACATTCAGCAGATGAGGAAAGAGACAGTGAGGTTGGGAATCTCAACACAGGATTGTGTCAATAGAGATGAATAAAGGGAAAAATTGAGGAAAATAAAGGTCCTTGTGGTGCCGGAGAGATGAGAAAGGGGAGAGTATGGAGCGAGGAACAGAGAAGAGTCCAGTCTGAGAGATTGAAGAAAAGGTGGGAAGAGAGGAAAAGAGTGGAACGTGTGGACAAAGTTACGGGGAAATGATATTTGCGTGGTCTTTAAGTCCGTTTCGTGTCAAAAAAATAAAACAAATAAAAAAATAAAATGCATTTTAATAACATCAGGTATTTACTCAACTTTATAAGCATCCATTCGTATGGTACCTATTGAAAATATGTTTAATTAACGCATTTTACAAGAATAAACAATTCTAGATGTTTCAGGATTTAAGAAAAAAAAATGAGTTCTGGGGTCTGAGAGAACCAATCTCAACAATTTTTATTATAAATTTCACCTCTCCAGTTAAAGATACTAGATTACCAGCGGAGAGAGAAATCAAAACCTTCAGGGCCATTTTATGAATGAATAATGTTATTCAATTGTTAATGGTAACTAATTGGGTTGTTTCACATGAAATATTTGCAAGTCGTTTGGGGAAGGGAATATTGATGAACGGACCGTTCGCCGTTGGTTTGCTAAGTTTTCAGCTGGGGATACCGACTTGGAAAACTTCGGTAAAAAGTACTCTCAGCACAACTAAATGCAAGTGCATCTACCGTTTCCAGACATTTAAAGTGTATTGGGAAAGTAAAAAAGCTTGATACATGGGTACCTCATGATCTCACTGAGCGGCAGCAAGACCCCATGTTTCAAAACATATCGTGCAAAAATTGAAAGAACTGGGCTACGAAGTTCTTCCGCACCCACCATATTCTCCCGACTTGTCTTCATCAGATTACCACCTGTTCAGGAATTTAGACAAATTGTCAAAGGAAAAATGTTTGAAAATGATGATCAAGTGAAAAGTGCGTTTTCAGATTTTGTTTTACTTCAAAGCTCAGAGTTTTTCAGTTCGGGGATAAAAAAGTTGGTGTCACGTTGGGAAAAAATGTGTAGAAAAAGAAGGTAAATACTTGGAATAAAATTATCTTGTTTTCATATCGTATTTTAAATAAAAATCCTTTACCTTGAAAACGGACATTTCATGTGACACAACCCAATATGAGTAAACAGAATTCCAAGTAATGTCTACGTCAAAAATGGTGAGCCACGCATTACTCCCAATTCTTCTGAGAAGGTTCCGAGTAACATCAAACTACGCGTCTATTTTTTCTTCGGAATCTACTACAGTTATTTAAACTATTCTTACAAGGACGCATTAATAAAAAAAAAAAACAACAACATCTAACTAGATAGATAGCAATCAAACCAATGCCGGGATCATTACACTACAAAGGAATCAGCCGCGAAATTACCATACCTCATCAGCTCAGGAATAGGCCATCGCTCGGACAAAAAGTTGGAGGAAGTGACCTCCAGAAGCGGTGGTGGGGGAGAAGACTTGTGAAAAATTAAGATGCCAGCTGGCAGGGAATCCCAGCAGAACCAGTAGTGGGATTCGAACCTCATCCGGTCGAACCTCCAGGCACATTCGCAGTAAGTAGCATTCGCAACTTGTTATTGTGTATAGTCAAGAAAAGGTGCACACAGAAGGGTATTTAAGATTTTTTTTAATTATTATTATTATTATAATATTTTTATTTATCGAGGGTGTATTTATGTGGACTCGCAGAGAAAAATATGACCGATTTAGGCGAACAAAATTCTGAAACTTGTCCATATTTAAACATTGGGGTCGCAAATTACGGAAAAAAATCTAATTAATTTATCCAATCTAATTAGTGTTCGACACGATTGGCGAACACAAGGTGGAGAAAAGCAAATTTTATTCCCTGAAATTTAAAACATTCGTACATTTAACGTTATACAGAAAAAGTAATGCAACAAATCTAATTATCGGCTCTGAGTCCATCCAATAACTGTTTCAATTGTTTCTTTCTTTTAATTTTTTTTTTTTTTTTTATTGGCCCTAACCTATCCTAAAACTCTATACCAACGTCTAGGTGCTAGGATAATCTATGCATAATCTAGTATTTTCTTAGCGAATTTCAAAAAATTGGTCCAGTAGTTTCGGAGAAAAGCTTAGAATGGCGCAAAGTGAAAAATATAACCGATTAAGGTGGACAAAATTCTGAAACTTGTCCATATTCTTTTTATAAAATTCATAAAAAAAATGTCCATATTCTGAAACTTTGAGGTTCCAGATTACGAAGATAATATTAAAAAAACATGATAAAACTTATTAATTTGTTTACACGATTGGTAAACACACAATGGTCAAAGATTAAATGTATTTGCTAAAATCTAAAACTTAAGATTGAAGTCTCAGAATACGTGAAAAAAAAAATACAACAAAGCTAATTATCGGCTAGGAGTGGCTTAAACCTGCTATATTTTAAATGATTCATGGAAACTCTTTAAATTATAGATTGTAAAAATTTTGATTCGGAGTGTTGTATCTAAAAAAAAATTATGTACCATCCAAAACGCAAAAAATCGCAATAATTCTATGCAACATTCGAAAACTAGATGGATTGATGAAATAAATCCTTCAGGTAACTAAGGGGTTATATAGTTTTTCGTTATTGAATAGTGACATACACTTACAAATTGCTAAATTAACTCTACAGCTAGATTGCAATGTATGTTCTATAACGAGTGTGGAAATATAATGTCTCACCTGTCTCAGCAATGTCCATTGTTAAGTAAAAGCAAAAAGACTTTGCTCTAAATACACCTATAACACAATAAATGACCATCGAATAAAGATAATCCCACCGCCGGTTATTAGGCACTTGTGTGAACAGGAATAATTCACTCATTTACTATTTATTCGTAAACACGGAATGGCGGGAAATATTAGTATTAAGGGTCATACCAATTAATAAAAAAAACTTCAAGCACTCGGACATTCCAAACTTTTGTCCACCTAAATTAGTGATTTTCCGGGTCTGCGACTGTTGAAATCATCATAGGTAGAAATAATCAGGTGTCAGTCGTGTAACAAAGATTAAATTTTACCGACGCACAGTGGGCAAAATTACCAATTTAGGTGGACAAAAGTCAATTCAAAAGTTTGGAATTTTCCAATGCTTCACCATTGCTTTATTATTATTTGGCAAGATCCTTAATACTAATATTTTCCGCTATACCGTGTTTAAAAATAAATGGCAAATAAATGAATCATTCCTGTTCACACAAGTACCTAATAACCGGCGGTGGGATTATCTTTATTCGTTGGTCATTTATTGTGTTCTAGGTGTATTTAGAGCAAAGTATTTTTGTTTTTATTTAACAATGGCCATTCCCGAGACAGTTAAGACATTATATTTCCAAACTCGTTATTGAATATACATTGCAATGTTACCTGTAGAGTTAATTTAGCAATTTTTAAATGTATGCCCCTTTTCAATAACGAAAAACTATATAACCCCCAAGTTACCCCAAGGATTTTTTTGTAGTATTTGTTTTATCAAACCTTCTAGTTTTTAGATATTACAAAGAATTTTTGCGATTTTTTGTGTGATACATAATTTTTTCTGACACATCACTCCGAATCAAAAGTTTTGCAATCTATAATTTCAAGAATTTCCTAAATGATGTAAAATAAATCTATTAGCAGGTTTTAGCAACTCCGGGCCATAATTAGATTTTTTGTATTATTTTTCTCGTATTCTGGGACTTCAAACGTAAAATATAGGGAAGTTTTAGATTTTAGCAAATAGATTTGATGTTTGACCACTGTGCGCTCACCAATCGTGTCAAAAAATTAATTACTTTTCTAATTGTTTACCATATTTTTTTAAATATTTGTTACCGTAATCTGGGACCCCAAAGGTTAAATATAGACAAGTTTCAGAATTTCGTCCACCTAAATCGGTCATATTGTCCACTTAAGGCTTTAACTTGTCAGCCATCATCAGAGCATCAGTGAGCGATGTCAATCATAAACTGAGCACTAATTTGTTCTGCAACATTGCTTTCTTTCTTTTGGAGTTTTTTTTAACAAGAAAGGAGATCAGAAAAAAAAAAAGAATGATAATGTTTTAAAGTAAAAATGTTAGTATTAGATAATCACGGGTATGGCTACTTGCTACTGGTATGTTATTATAGATTAAACTGAATAAAATTAATATCTGACAATAAACAATAATCATTTGTTTGCCATACATAGACATAGTTAAAAGTTTAACTCGCAGCTATCTCAGGTATACTTTATGATATAACCTCACCTAACATAGTTATTATAAACAACTTTCTTGATTTGCGGCAATTAAAAAATATATATAGTCACGTGCAAAGCCGTGGTCTGTACATTTTATTCTATAGGGAAATGTCTCAGTATAATAAAGAATTTATATATTTATTTAAAGACGGCCTAACTAAGAATTACTCCCATTAAAATATCCTACGGTCATTTGCCAAGTTAGAACCCACGATCTTTGGGATAGATGGCAAGACAAAACACCAGGTGAACACTGAAATATTACTTTTCTTATTGTATATTTCAGACATAAGTATGTGACAGGAAAAATTTAAATATAATTGTTTTCGAATTCAGTTGGAGTATTAGCGTAAAACAAAATTCAGATAAAGTCTCACGTTCAATAGGGATAATGTAAGCGATCCTAAAGCACTTTGGAGTATAATATAATACGATATAATTGAGTACAAGATGGAATTAGATCACGCCTTATCAGAAGCGTTCATCTCCCCTAATACCATGCCGCCTCGTCCAATATCGACCCGTTTGCATTGCCCTTCTCTCCAAATGCAATTACGATAATAAACGTAAATAATCTGATCTTCAAGTCAAATTGGCCTGAACTTCACTAGAACCTTAAGTGGGAGGATTTCTAAAATCGATAAATGGTTAGGATCTTTAATAACTTATCAGATCAAGACAGCTACACTGTCCAGCATGATTTAATAATAGTTAGTATAGTTTAATAATAGTTATAAGAAAGATTTTATATCTTTATATTATTACTTTCACATACCTATATATGGAATATACAGAAAGGGAAAAATAGCGATCGCGAAAATTTTCGAATTCTAGTTTTCAAGGAAATACACGTTTTAGGGTCCCCTGAGTCCAAATGACCAAGTCCCACAAAAAGGTCTGTGTGTGTGTGTCCGCGTGTGTGTGGTAAGTCTAGCGAAAAAATGAAAAGTCGTAAGAAACTGAAATTTCATATTATACTAGATAGCCCGAGATGTTAGAATAGAATAGAATCGAAAAACAATTTTATTCTGGGACTTTGTCCCTTAAGAATAACATGAAATTTACAAATAAAGGTAGCACATCTGGCCAGATAACATTAAATAGACATAATTATGTACATAAGTAAAAGAGGTAGAAAAAGAAATTTATATAAATGTTTGTACATACACATCTCTATGTACCAAAGATAAGAAAAAGCATAAACAAATAGTAAATTGAAAGTAAGAAACAACTAATTTTGAACACTCAAACGAAAAATAATAATAATATATACATGTATATATGAAATAAAATAAAAAATAAATAAGAAGGTAAACATAGGATATTCATTCCTTACAACGATTATAATGAAAAATCTAATTTAAAATTAAAGATTAACAAGCGTCAGTTTGGAATAATAGGTGTTGCAAAAGGCGATATTTGAATGTGGATAAGGAAGAAGCATTACGTATATTGGAAGGAATGGAATTCCAGAATGTAATGGAACGGGCAAGAAAGGATCGATCGAAGGCTTTAGTTCTGTGGGATGGCATATAAAGGTCGGAATGGCGCGATAATGTTACAGCTACTTTTGATTTAAAATTGGCAAATTGGCAAGAAGAGCTGCTTAATACCATGCATTTAGCAACATGTTTCGATTATCTCAAAAATAGCACTACCTATTTTGATACAACTCCCTATTTCGATGTAAAATTTAACGGCCATTAATATCATGTAGGTTTTATTCTGATGGGAACTGTCTGACGGGGCTTAAATGGTAATATTTTAAATTTTCATTCTCTAAATAAAACCTTTAACATTGTAGATTAAAAAAAAAAAAAAGGCCACATCATCTTATAGCATTGATAAATAACGGCTTAATATCTGTTTCATAAAAAAAAAATCTGGTGCGGACAACACACGACTTTCACTTACCTCCATTTTTAAAATCAATGAAAGAATTTTCAAAAACAGTCAGAGATAAAAATACGTGAAACTATTAAAGAATTAATTAAATTGAATTAATGTAGAAACATGTGTTTTATATTAAAAACTCGATTATATTATTATCTAAAATAATCAGTTAGTTTTATTTTATTTTCATCACTCTCTATTAACTTTTAAAAGCTTGAGTATAAGATAATATTTTTTCTAAAATCTTTATCTTTCCAACGGTATGTCATACATGTATATTACTGTTCTTATGTTCAATAGCAAAAAATTGCAATAAAAAAATATTTTTTCAGTTTTCTCCTTTAGTTGCTTTTCAAATTCGCCCAACTTGCATATTTAGCTGTTTTTTATCAGTGGTAACAAACTAATGTAGTTATTTTTATTGAATCTACAAAATAAAAGGCACTTTAGAGAACAATAATTTAAAATATCGGTATTTAAACCCTGTCAGATCATTTTTATCCGAATGAAACCTAAATAATATTAAAGCCCATTAAATTTTACATCGATATAGTGAGTTTAATCAAAATCGTCGGAACTGTTTTTGAGAAAATCGAAAAAATGTGCAAATTTCATGTTATTAAGTGGCTCTTCTGGTAAGTTCATTTTGATGAAAAAGGTTTTGTAACGTCTCGGGCGTATATTTGTCTTAAATATGAAATTTCAGTTTCATAGGAAATACCGTTTCTGCCCGGGAGTTACCACACACACAGACCTTTTTGCGTGACTTGGTTATTTGGACTCAGAGGAGCCTAAAATGTGTATTTCCGTTGAAAACTGGAATTCGAAAATTTTCACGATCGCAATACATTCCCTTACTATATATAGTAAGTGAAAGTAATAAAGCGAATTTCATAAGCAATGATAAGCAATACCCGTCTACGCCCAAAAATACAGAGAATAGATTAGGCGGGAATGTGGGTAGTTAAACATATTTTTAATTTAAAATAAGCATGCTGGTGTGCTTCTTGTGACTTGCTTTTCAATGAATATGTATGGACAAAAGAACTATTAAAAAAAAATTGATTTAAAAATATTTTCATAAAAGCACAATATATTGTATTTGCGTTTTGCGGTGCATTAGCCATACTATGTAGTTATACATCGGAACTGAGTTTTATTTTCTTTAAAATTATAACAACAATATGAACCTCATTTATGCTGAAACACGTGTCTTTAGAATAACAATTCAGGCAATATTCGTTCAGCTTTAAAGTAGAAAATAAAAAAAAAATCGATAAAATTATTTCTCTTACAAAAGAATATATTGTAAGTGGTATGAAAAAAAAAAAAAAATTATATCAATATATTCTAAACAACGGAAGATCTCGTATTATTATTAAAGTAGATTTCCGGCTCAATAACTTCTTCCATAAATACTCAAATTTGTTTTTTATTTCATCAACATGACGTTTTGGGATATTCTCCCATCTTCAGAAGTCTTGTTATTCAGAACTCCCAGCATTTCCCAGTTAGGGACAACGATCTGAGCAATACTCTGGCTCAGATCTGATGTTTTTAAATATTTAATTCATTTTTACTAATTTACCTAGTTAAATGTGTGTATTAGTGAGAATGCTGGGAGTTCTGAATATATATTGGGTTGATGCAAAATTAATGCAGGTTTTTAGTAGGTATTGTAAATACGCCATATCTTTACTTTAACCATATATATTTAATCAAAATAATTTCCATCTGAATCAATGCACTTTTGCCAACGTTCAACAAGCTTTCTTATTCCACCAGAAAAAAAATCCGAATCCCTGGACTCAATGAAATCACGAAAAGAATTTTCAATGTCGTCCTGGTTTTGAAAATTTTTCTCCCTCAAAAAGTTGTCCAGATGCCTGAAAAAGTGGAAGTCTGTAGGAGAGAGGTCAGGTGAATAAGGCGGATGTTGGAGAACTTCGTAGCCCAACTCGTGCAGTCGTCGAAGCGTTGGTTGTGCAACGTGTGGTCTGGGGTTCATCAATGCTGGGCAAAGACGTTGCAATTTTTGAGTTCCGAGTTCCGCCGCCATTTCTCGTGTGGTTTTGGTTGGGTCTTCTTCCACTTTTGACCTCAGCTGGTCGTTGTCCCGAGCAAGATGACGGCCCCGACCTTCCTTGTCTTCGAGGTCGAAATCTCCTCTGCGAAACTTCTGGAACCAACGCTGCACCGTGCACTCATTAATAGCCCCCTGACCCCACACTTCATTAATATTACGAGCCGTTTGCGCAGCGCTGCGCCCTAATTTAAATTCGTAAAAATAAATTTGACGAAAATCGCACTTTGACATTTTCGATTCAAGACCTTTGAACACACTGAACAAAACGATTTTAGTAAACAAATTCATGGTGAAAGAGGGGGTATTAGATAAGGTTTGTTTTGGTATAATAATGATCAATGTTAGGATTAGCTTTGTTTACACAACTGGAATTAAGATATTGCAATAGAGGAAACCTGCATTAATTTTGCATCAACCCAATAACAAGACTTCTGAAGATGGGAGAATATCCCGAAACGTTATGTTGATGAAATAAAAAAAAAAAATTGAGTATTTTTAGAAGTTATTTAGCCTGAAATCTACCTTAAAAAAAAAAAAAAAAAAAAAAAAAAAAAAAAAAAAAAAAAAAAAAAAAAAAAAAAAAAACTGTACCACTACAACCCATGAAGAGTTTTGGGCACAGTACATGATTGAGAGATACATATGATGCATGAGATTCGTACTGTTTCTAGGCCAACGGCCGTGCAATGAGTAGATTCAGCCGAGATCACGCACAGCCGCCAGGTTTTTTCCCCCATTTTTAGGTACCCACTTGATTGACGCTGGGTGTGCCCCAGTAGGGTCTCCATATCCCAGGATCGCCCCCCGGCTGAAATAACAGGATAAATAATATTCCGCCACAGCCGGGATTCGAACCCAGGACCCGGAGCACAGTAGACTAGCTCTTTACCCACTAGACCACGCCGCTCCTAAGTGGTATGAATATTAATTCAAAATAAACCTGAACAAGGATTTTGTTTTAGCTTGTAATTTATAGGTCAGAATTATAAAACTAATTATAGACGTTTTGTGGTCTCTTCCTTATCTTCAAGATCCTCTACTTAATTAATAACGTCCCTAGATATTAATCTATTTGGTTTCCTAAATTATTTTAAAATCAATTAAAAAATCTAATACGGGTGCCCGTGGCTGAGTGGCTAGCGCACTAGTCTACCCCACCAAAGGTTGTGAGTTCGAATCCAAATTACAGCAGGACTTTTTCAACCATATAATTAAATGGGGCTTCACAGCCTCTCCCCCGGGCATGTGAGACCCGTCAGCCTACTGTTGGCTACTCACAAAAATAGGCGTAGGGAGTGATGACCCGTCCCTATAAAATTCATCGAGAAGCGCGAGTGTATTCTCCCAGTAGAAACACCGCACGGCCAAGAGCCTACACGGCCTGTCGCGCCACCCGTAAGAAGGGAATATGTAAATAAAGATCTTAATCCCCTACTAAGAGTATACGAATTCATAAAGGGGTGTAAAATAGTGGTTCCTGAAGTGCGATGTTAAAGATCCCTATCCTAATTAAACCAGAAGAGGCAACATTTATTACTCCCTCTGTAGGATTGTCCGATTAGTCACAGTACTATAAAGTTCCTTTAAATGGATAAAGAAACCTACAGTAACGAAATTAGACTCTCAGTAATGTAAAGCTTTACTTATAAAACTTATACTTTTTATCAGTAGTTTATTACTGTTTTATACATGGATCCATACTTTTGAACACGTAGAGAAATTCAAGTATTTAGGTTTAATTATAACTAGAAAAAATGAAACCCAGGAAGAAATAATGTCCCGGTTAAAGGTGGGAAATGCGTGTTATTATTCAGTTGCTAAGTTACTTAGTTCGCGGCTTCTATCTAAAAACTTAAAGGTTAGAATTTATAAAACTATTATTCTTCCAACGGTTCTTTACGGATGTGAAACGTGGGAGCTTACTTTGAAGGATGAACAACGGCTTAAGGTCTTCGAAAATAAAGTATTACGTAAAATATTTGGTCCGAAGAGAGATGAGGCCACTGGGGAGTTTAGAAGGTTGCACAACGCGGAATTGCGGAACTTGGATCCTGTGAATATAATTGAGCTGATTGCATCGCGGAGACTGAAATGGGCGAGTAAAGTTGTTGGGCTCGATGACGAGCGGATTCCGAGAAAGTTGGTATTTGCTGATCCGACTGGTAGGCGTCCGAAAGGTAGGCCGAAGCGTAGATGGGAGGATTGCGTTAAGACAGATCTCGGGAGCTTGGGCTTGATTGGTGAACATTGGACGAGTCTGTGTAGGCAGAATTTGGTGGTATCGGCATCGAACCTTCGGGTTCGCTAAGCCTATTATTATTATTATACATGGATCCGTTGAATAATCAATACTGTTACTGCTATTAAGTAGTTCGACTGGCAACATCAGAAGTGTTTTTTCCCTCCGATGGCGCCTGAAAACAGGTTAAAGTCGGCCCACTTGAGAAGAAACAAGAGCTTCCACTTGATAGTTGTAGATTAAGAAAATAGAAACTTGTGAGGAATCACAGATGGCTGCCAGGTCCAAAAAAAAATATTAAGATAGCTCCCCGAATGGTGTTCAAGCCAAGGATTCAGAATTTTTTTTTCGTCAAAAATTCCACATTTTGTGTTTAAAACTATTTTCCCGGGCCGGCTGATTTTTAAATTATTTTCCTTTGTCATGCAGATATTTTCATTTCGATTACATGTTATGTATAAATAGAATCTGGAGAGTGATTAAAAAATTTATATGTTTTTTATACAAACATATTCTCCGATCAACTTATATCAAATAATTTAAAATATTTATATAATCATATCGTAAGCAGGGGTGACTCATGAACAATCTGTGGGGTGCAATTTTGTTTTAAATTAGTTTTTGCTATTTTTCCATGGTCTTGAATGTTTCGTTATATTAACATTTTCGAAAAATATCCAAACCCTTTTTATTACCTGATTTCTATGAAAAGCTTAAAATTATGAAAATAATATTAACAAAAATAAAATAAAAATAATAATGTAAAAAGATAGTTCCTAAGATATACTAAAACCATATTAATCAAAAATCAAAACCAACCTTTTTTACTTGACCGGGCATGAACATCTTACTAACCTGTAAAAAAATGAATGAAAAATTAGAGACTTAGATAAAATAAGTAACACATAATATATATACACACATATACATAAGTAAATGCTCACATTGTTTAATCGGGTTTCGTCTCATTGTATAATAATAAATCAATAACAAAACGCAATTTCAAAGGGCCTAGCCGGATAAGCATGTGAAATCTGCCCCCGCGTGTATTTGAACCAAATTTATACCATTGAGTCACACCTATGAGAAATAACCTTACGCAAATTTTTAGCCCCTTAATCCTAACGGGGGGGGGGAAGTTATGGAGGGGGGAAGATAAAACAAAAAAAATTGTTTTCTCCTGAACTGCTCAACTGATTTTCACGAAAAAAATATAT
This sequence comes from Piezodorus guildinii, assembly GCA_023052935.1. NCBI lineage: Eukaryota > Metazoa > Arthropoda > Insecta > Hemiptera > Pentatomidae > Piezodorus > Piezodorus guildinii. The sequence continues at coordinate 33,654,105 of CM041298.1, read as the reverse complement.
GTTATGGATTTTATAAATAGGTTTCAAAAAATATTTTTTTAAATTTTTTTCCACGAAAATGTTGGTCCCAAAAAATTTTTGAATTTTTCAAAAAAATATTTTTTGGTTATGATGGTTTGGTACACCTCCAATTTTTCGCTACTTTATTTCATTATAGGGTCCTGCATAACATATATTTTTTTCAATTTTATCGGAAGTGTACCCCATGGTGAAAAATAAAAAAACAAATTTTTCTCCTGAACGAATCAACCGACTTTCACGAAAAAAATATATGGTAATGGTTTTCTAATAGAGTTTCAAAAAACATTTTTTTGAATTTTTTATTTCGAAAACGTGAGTCAAAATTTGTATTTTTAATTTTTCAAAAATAAATTTTAAATTATGTTAGATTAGTACACCAACAATTTTTTACTAATTTGATTCATTGGAGGGTCCTACGCAATATATTTTTTTTTTTTCAAGTTGGTCTAAAATGTACCCAATAAGGAAAAATAAAAAAAACAGCATTTTTTCAACTCTCTGAGGTCACGCATGAAGAGCTCTATCCCAAGGCTGTGGGACCGTAATGCCATTAGATATCACTTACACACTATGCACATACATACTATTTATTATACCTATTATTATAAATATCTTATATTGAATCGAATATATTTATTTTTGTTTGCATTTAGTTAATTTTTTTTTACTTGGATAACTACTACACAGCACTATATGCTATATATACATATATAAAACGTAACTAAAAAGATTTTTTTAATATATATTTTTTCATATTATTATATGTTAATCAAAAAAGTTATGATGACAGACTTGACTTAACTTTTTTGATTATTTAACATATAATAATATGAAAAAATATATATTAAAAAAATCTTTTTAGTTACGTTTTATATATGTATATATAGCATATAGTGCTGTGTAGTAGTTATCCAAGTAAAAAAAAATTAACTAAATGCAAACAAAAATAAATATATTCGATTCAATATAAGATATTTATAATAATAGGTATAATAAATAGTATGTATGTGCATAGTGTGTAAGTGATATCTAATGGCATTACGGTCCCACAGCCTTGGGATAGAGCTCTTCATGCGTGACCTCAGAGAGTTGAAAAAATGCTGTTTTTTTTATTTTTCCTTATTGGGTACATTTTAGACCAACTTGAAAAAAAAACATATCGCGCAGGACCCTCCAATGAATCAAATTAGTAAAAAAATTGTTGGTGTACTAATCTAACATAATTTAAAATTTATTTTTGAAAAATTAATAATAAAAATTTTGACTCACATTTTCAAAATAAAAAATTCAAAAAAATGTTTTTTGAAACTCTATTAGAAAACCATTACCATATATTTTTTTCGTGAAAGTCGGTTGATTCGTTCAGGAGAAAAATTTGTTTTTTTTATTTTTCACCATGGGGTACACTTCCGATAAAATTGAAAAAAATATATGTTATGGAGGACCCTATAATGAAATAAAGTAGCGAAAAATTGGAGGTGTACCAAACCATCATAACCAAAAAATATTTTTTTGAAAAATTCAAAAATTTTTTGGGACCAACATTTTCGTGGAAAAAAATTTAAAAAAAATATCTTTTAAAACCTATTTATAAAATCCATAACATATATTTTTTTCGTGAAAATCAGTTGAGCAGTTCAGGAGAAAACAATTTTTTTTGTTTTATCTTCCCCCCTCCATAGCCTCTCCCCCGTTAGGATTAAGGGGCTAAAAATTTGCGTAAGGTTGTTTCTCATAGGTGTGACTCAATGGTATAAATTTGGTTCAAATACACGCGGGGGCAGATTTCACATGCTTATCCGGCTAGGCCCTTTTACACATCCGTATTTATTGTAATATAACACTGAATAGTATACAGTCCGCAGGTGGTCCTAGGATTTTTTAATGGGAGTAAAAAATCCTTAGTTACGCCGTCCTTCGGAGGGGACGTTAAAAGGTGGTCCCGAGCCTGTGCGATGTCAGGTACTCGTTAAAGATCCCTATCCTAATAAAACCTGGATAGGCAAAATTTAGGACTCCCACTGGAGCATCGTCCGATTAGCCATAGTAGCATAATGTGACGTTAAATAAATAAACAAACAAACAAACTGATTAGTATTATTTTATTAATTACTAACTGTATCTCGCGGTTTTGCGCGCAACTATTTAATTTTTTTCCCAAATGTATTATTTGGAACAATCTCTTCTTTTTATTTATATATTTATTTATTATAACATACATATAATTTGATTCTAACAATGTTACGTTTCGAGGTACTTTCTATGCCTCATCTTCAGATCATTAAAAATGATTTCCTTATGTCCACTTAAATTGTTTTCAGTTCCACATTTAATGTTCTCCTTGCTCCTTCCATATTTACATTTTTTTTTTAATTGCTGCTTATTAAGAAAGATGTTTATAATAACTGTGTGTAGGTGAGGTTATACAATATAAACATACCTCAGATAACAGAGAGTTGAACTTTTAAGATTATTTATTTATTTAACGTCACTTTATGCTACTATGGCTAATCGGACGATGCTACAGTGGGAGTCCTAAATTTTGCCTATCTAGGTTTTATTGGGATAGGGATCTTTAACGAGTACCTGACATCGCACAGGCTCGGGACAACCTTTTAACGTCCCCTCCGAAGGACGGCGTAACTAAGGATTTTTTACTCCCATTAAAAAATCCTAGGACCACCTGCGGATTTGAACCCGTGACCTTTGGCATGGGAGGCTGTTACGCTAGCCACCCAGCTACAAGTGATCCCTTGAACTTTTAAGTATGTCTATGTATGACAAATAAATGATTATTGTTGATTGTCAGATATTGACTTTATTTCGTTTAATTGACAATAACAAACCAGTAGCAAGTAGCCATACCCGTGTTTGTCTAATACTGACATTTTTGCTTTAAAACATTACCATTCTACGCTTTCGTAACTTCTATGTAACATAAATGCGTATTTTTTCCACTCTGGGGTGTATCCTTCCAACTGAATAAGCTCGCATTCTTTTTAGGATTCAGAACTAAGCTCTGATATATTTTCAAAACTTAATTTTTTTCAGCATATTGATCATTTTAAGAAACCAACAACACTGAAACATATGAATTTGATAGAAACATTCACACGAAACATGGCTATGAAGCGATGTATACCTAAATATATTTGTTATAAGTATTTTAGTATATTTGCTATTACTGATCAGATTTAGATGATTTCGCTTCTAGATAGTTAGAAATTAGATTGTATTTCAAATGAGAATTCATAGTTTTTGAGGTTGCGTATAGTTTTTGAGTTATTCAAATTTTGTATTACGTTTTAGAAATTTTTTTTTTTTTTTAATAATTCAGAGTACGAATTTACCCAAACCCAGCCTTATTGCACATCTAGAAGGTAAGAAGTACCTCCAGGAGAAATTTCAACTGCACAACCAAAGTCGTATTTGTCGTTTTTGAGAAACTGCGATGTCCAGAAAATCGAGTGAAATGGCACTTTCTTTTATAAATATAGATAAGTATAATTAATAAATACGGCTTGAAAATCATAATAATTAATTTAAATATAATGACAATACAGTAACACAGAATGCAATTATGTAATGAAAGGCTTATACCCTGGTCGCTTATCCTCTCTCAACTGTTGCAGTGGCCACTTTGATTAGTAATATAAATTTATAGTACATCTATATAATTAACATTATGAGATTACAACAGATAATACATTAATAATTTTTAATATTTTAATTATATACCAAATTGAATACAAATTAAGCTAAGAATAATGTATCACTAAAATATTGTTGGTTTAACATACATATTTTATTTTTGGGCTCTGACAGAGTATTATTCATATATGATTTATTTATGTTATTTTTTAGGGCTATTGTAATAATTTAGTAAATATTTACGATTTTAAATATTCAGGAATAAAATTAGCGTTTAATGTACAATAAGTAAATTCCCTCTCTCTCTCTCTCCCTGTTTGTCTTACTAAACAAATGAATTTATTTATTTTATATCGTTTCAGTAAATATTGTTTTTATATCGCTTATAGCTTTTATTTTTTTATTATTTATTTTTTTTGCCCAGATCGTTTCGTTTTCTGCTTCTACACATCCATTCTCAAATTAACACGTCACAGTTTGTAGTTTTTTTTTATTATAATTTCTAAAATTTAATTTTTTTCTTTTAACACAGCTTCGTCCAGATCTTGATCAAAATTCTAATTATTACACAATGGTTTATTATTTCCAAATAACAATATTAGGATATAACTGTTTATATAGCTGTTGATAGGCAATTAAGTAATATGAAAAGAAATAATTCAAAGGATCATATCATATCACTCCTTTTCTTTTTTAATTTTGTCGAAAATCTAATTATCTATTAAATGACACTAAAAGAAAAATTTTCATTATTTATTTATCAATTAGAAAGATTCCAGAAAAGATGATTCTATAACTCTTATCATACTTTTCTCTATCGTTAAAAATAACTGAGTTATGAGCGTATTTATGTGTGAAATTTTTATTATGTTTTTTTTCTTTTCTATAATTATTCCCGGTTTTTTCGGTTAAAAAAAAAAAATGAATTTTTTCTCTATCTTTGAAAATAACGTAATTACAAGCGCATACATAAGCAAGATTTTAATTTTTTCTCATCATTGTCGTAATTGTTCTTTTGTTTGAATATTTGTTCGATAAATATTAGGCCGTTTTAAAAAAGAAATTCTTGGATATATTTTTTTTTTAAAACAATTTATTTAATCCAGAAACGTCGCGATTCAGCCTCTAGAGCCATTATCAAGCTTCTGTAATCAATTAAAGTTTCATTGCATTTATACATTTTCAACAATTCAATTATAACACATAATAAATTATTTTTAATAATTATGTCACCTACCATGCATATCCATCTTAATTATCTTTTCATTTCACCGCTTTTCAGCAGCGTCGTCATAATTTTTTTTAAATATCATTTTTCAAAAAAAACCTGTATTCAAAAATATCATATTATTTTTCATCAATTGAAAAAGGGGTCTATTTATTCAAAAAAGAAAAGAAACATTTTTTCCAACTTACTTAACAGTTTTCAGCCGCCTTTTAGGTGTTCTCGTGCGCGACTGAACTTGGGGTGGGGATGCCAAAGGATTTATATATTTACTTTGTCGATAGCACTTGCATAAAAGGTGTTTAGGTTGTTAGATTTTAATTTTTTTTTTTTTTTGTTTATCACATTTTACTGATTCTAAAACTGTATAAATACTTTTCTCTATCTTTAAAAATAACTGAGTTATTGAATTAAATCACATTTAATCGCATTCTAAAACTGACTTGCTGATATCAACCTCTAGGTGTTAGGATCATCCATTAGTATGTTTGTGGCGAATTTGAAAAAAGTTGGTCCAGTACTTTTGGAGTAATGCCGCGGACAGAGTACGGCGAACGGCGGACAAACTTTTTTTTTTAGAATAAGATAGAAAAAAAAACTTTATTCAGGGACAATGTCCCTTAAGAATAACAATTATGGACAAAATAATAAATTATAACTGGCCAAAAACAATATATCACTACAATTAAATAACACAAGAATGAAAAAAAAAATAAAGGAAGAAAGGATCAGATTATCATCTCTATTTACATACTCAAGAAATAAATAAGAATAAACATTAAATGTAACTTATACATCTCCTTTAAGTAAGTGCGTTAGAGTAAAATTCACCTTACATAAGTTGGCATAATAAAACTTAGCTTACATCTGACTGAAGAGAAAGGAAGTATTGAAAGAGGAGGGATTTAAATGATGATAGGGAAGTAGCGTGACGGATGTTTGAAAGATTAGTATTCCATAAGGCCGTGGAACGTGCTAAATATGAGCAATCATATTTTTTGGTTCTATGAAAATGAGTGCGGAGGTCGCACAGACGGGATCTTGTTTCAAGGTGGTGGGTGGAGGATTTGAAAACTAGAAGGTTGTGAACATACACGTTAAATGGATGGTGGGAGTTTGATTTGATAAAGGAATGATCCAAGGAAATATTGTCTTCGAAAGGTTGGAGATAACCACTTCAACCCGTCGTAGAGGTACCGAACACAAAACTTAAAAAGTAATTCATAATACTTCTCAATCAATTTTTATTGGTTATCCGGATTCTACGCATCTTGAAACGTAAGCTCTCAAATTTTGAGGGGGGAGGTATTTTTTTTTTTTTTTTTGTCAATTATAAAGATTAACTATTAAAAATAATACCAAAAATGAAAGATTGTAAAACACAAAAACATACATTAATTAAATTAAATAAATCATTAAGACCTCGCGCGGATATCATTACCGCGTATGGGGAGCGTCCCACGGGTGGCGGATGTGGGGATGGTCGGTGGAATTTCCTTGGAAGCTCCTCCCGGCTAAGTCCGATGGACTCGCTGACCAACAATGATAGCGGCCCTCCAGGCTTGCTGGAGGGTGTGACGTAGGTTCGAACGCCCTACTCACATATTTTAGTTCACAAAATACCACAAACAGTCATGGATTCCTCTGAGGTAAAACGCCCATTATCCGGAAGCAAACTAGTCCCCCGTTCGGGTCTCCGGGTGGGGACTGCTTCAGAGGAATCTAGGCGCAAGATGAAATGTAGAGATCTAACAATAGGGACGTGGAACGTTAGAAGTTTAAATACGGCAGGTGGGTTAAAGTCGGTCGCGAATGAAGTTAAGGGGTACCATTTAGATATCGTTGCATTACAAGAGGTTCGCTGGCCAGGGGAGGGTTCGTTAACAAAAGGAAAGTATACTATTTGGTACGGGGGGAGCGTTAATTATTGTTTAGGTACCGGGTTTCTGATTAGGAATAGATTTCTTTCCGCATTACGGAATGTACAGTTCTTTAGTGAAAGAATATCGGTTGCTATATTTCAGGGTCGTTGGTATAAAATCGCGTTTATAAACATTCATTCTCCCACCGAAGATAGTGATGATGAAGTAAAATGCGAATTTTATGATAAACTAGAGTCGGTTTACGATAAGTTACCGCGAAATTACATTAAAATAATACTCGGTGACGCAAACGCAAAGGTTGGAAGGGAAGAAGTATATCGTCCTACAATCGGTAAAGAAAGTTTGCACGAATATAGTAATGATAATGGGACCCGACTAATAAACTTTGCCATTTGCCGAAAAACCTAATAATCAAAAGTACTACGTTTAAACATAAGGACATTCATAAGTATACGTGGACATCGCCGGGTGGACAAACTCGGAATCAAATAGATCATATTTTAGTACAAAACAGATGGCAAAGTAGCATAATTAACGTGAGATCGTATCGGGGTGCAGAATGCGGTTCTGATCATGAATTAGTAATCGCGAAACTTCGACAAAAACTAAATACAAAAAAGAGAACACCGAACTATATTCATCCCGAGAATTTTGATGTTGTTAAATTGAAGAACCCCGAAATTAGAAAACAATTCGCGATAGAAGTAAAAAATAGGTTCGATGCTTTAGAATCTTCAGACGAGGAACACGAAGATGTAAACAAATTATGGGAAGGGATCAGGGATAATATTAAAGAGGTCAGTAACTTATGTCTTGAGAAAATCGAAAATAAAAAGAACAAACCTTGGTTCGACAGGGATTGTCAAAATATGTGTGAAAAAAGAAAAACCGCTAAACTGAAGTCCTTAAATAATCCAAGCGATAATAATGTGGCTTACTTTCGGTTAGTAAAAAACGAAACTTCAAAATTCTTAAAAAATAAGAAAAGAGAGTATCTTAAAGGCAAAATAATAGAAATAGAAAAACACAGAAGCGAAAATAACGTAAGAGAGATGTACAAAGGTATAAACAAATCGCGTTAAAGATTTGAACCTCTATTGAATGGGGTTAAAGATGCGAATAACAACATAATTGCGGATCCGACTGATGTATTAAATAAATTTAAACAACACTTTGACGGCATTCTAAATACGGAAAAGAATAATCAATCTCCTCCCTCTGAATACCAGAGCGCTGAACCATGGGTAGACGCACCGAGTAAAGAGGAAGTTGAAATGGCGATAGGAAAATTAAAACGGTATAAAGCTGCAGGAAATGATAATATCACGAGTGAATTAATCAAAGCGTGTGGAGAAGCGGGCGTTTCCAAATTACATGATTTAGTTAAAAAGATCTGGGAAAATGAAAAAATACCCGAAGAATGGAATGAATTAATACTTATTCCGATTCACAAAAAAGGACCGAGGACGGATTGTAACAACTATCGTGGGATCTCTCTTCTCTCAGTATGCTATAAAATATTCTCGTCAATACTAACTAGCCGAATCACGGAATACGCTGAGGAAATTATCGGGGACTACCAATGTGGTTTTAGGCGGAATCGCTCCACTATTGATCAAATATTTTCCTTACGTCAAATATTAGAAAAGAAGCTGGAATACAACGGTGTAGTCCATCAACTTTATATAGATTTTAAAAAACCTTATGATTCCATAGACCGTCAGAAGCTATATAACATCATGATTGAACAGGGGATACCTAAAAAGTTAGTAAACCTAGTAGAGATGTGTTTGTCGGAAACATTTCATAAAGTTAGAATCGGTCATAATTACTCCGAGAGATTTGAGGTGCGATCGGGTTTGAAACAGGGTGACTCCCTTTCACCTGTTTTGTTTAATATAGCCTTAGAATATGTTATAGAAAAGGTGATGTGTACCGAGAAAAGCTTAAATATGGGTGACAAGATTCCGGTTTTGGGGTATGCTGATGATTTGGTACTACTAGGTGAAGACACGGAAACTATACAACTAAATACAAGTGTGTTGATAAAAACCGGTAAACAAATAGGTCTCAAATTAAATACCGATAAGACGAAATATATGATTAGTTGCAGAAATGGTGGCGATCTTGATGATATTAATATTTCAGGTCATACTTTTGAACACGTGGAGAGATTCAAGTATTTAGGTTCAATGATAACAAGAAAAAATGAAATCCAGGAAGAAATAAAGTCCCGGTTAAAGGTGGGAAATGCGTGTTATTATTCGGTTGCTAAATTGCTTAGCTCGCGGCTTCTGTCGAAAAACTTAAAGGTTAGAATTTATAAAACTATTATTCTTCTAACGGTTCTTTACGGATGCGAAACGTGGCCGCTTACTTTGAAGGATGAACAACGGCTTAAGGTTTTCGAGAATAAGGTACTGCGTAAAATATTTGGTCCGAAGAGAGATGAGGCCACTAGGGAGTTCAGAAGGTTGCACAACGCGGAATTGCGGAGTTTGTACCCAGTGAATATTATTGAGTTGATAGCATCGAGGAGACTCAAATGGGCGCGTAAAGTTGTTGGGCTTAGTGAGGAACGGATTCCGAGAAAGTTGGTATTCGCTAAACCGACTGGTAGGCGTCCGAAAGGTAGGCCGAAGCGTCGATGGGAGGATTGCATTAAGGCTGATCTCGGGGGCTTGGGCTTGTGAACATTGGACGAGTCTGTGCAGGCGAGTTTGGTGGTATCGGCATCGAACCTTCGGGTTCGCTAAGCCTATTATTATTATTATAAATCATTAAGAAACGTTTGAGTTATGGAAATGAAGTAACCTAAGAATAAAATTGTTTTACAAGTAGAAGACAGATAGTCTTTCCAAGAAGGCATAGGTATTTTTTTAATAAGATATAATATATTAAATTATTTAAAAGTTCTGAAAAGTTATAAAAGCAAGAAAAAAAAATTAATAACAAGAATAATTGTCAAATAACATGAAAGAGTTAATATTATAAAAGAACGAAGACGGGCAGGGAGTTAGAGAAAAAACGAATCATATTTCTCCGTTTTGTGGAAACGAAATCATTAAAAATATTTATTTTAATCTTATATTGAAAACGATTTATAAGAATGTATATAGAATGAAAAATAAAAATGGACAAATAGGAAAAGAATAAAAAGTGTTTGACATCATTTAAATTTATTTTACAGGAACAGAATTTGCGATCAAACGAAATAAATATAAAAACGCGTGTGTTCCTTGAAAACGTGGTTATTAAACCTTTCCTTCTTTAAAAACTGACATCAAATAAGTAGGAGCCATTAAATGAAATATACAATAGGGGTACTCACTACGTTTGCTATAGCATGGTATTTGTGTTATTTTGCTAAACTCGTCGAGTTTCTACTGTTATTTCCTATAGAAACTCAATGGGTTTAGCACAATAGCACAATAAATATGCTATAGCAAACGTAGTGAGTACCCCTAATGTATAATATTTTTTTTATTTCGATTTTATGAAACAGTTGATAAGTTTGTGTTTGTTGTTCATTGTTTATTCTTTAACTGCCAATTTTATGCTACTGAGGTTAATAGGCAAAATTTAAATTTTGCCTATCCAGGTTTAATTAGGATAACCTATAAATCTTTAACGAGTTATAGGGAGTGATCTTTAAGCACAGGCACAAGATCAGCACTTTGAGTCTCCTCCGAAGGACGGCAAAAACCGAGAATTTTTACTCCCTTTAAAAAATACACAATTGAATAAATTTCATTCAAAGTCGTTACACACGAACAACAAATAAAAATAAACAGATTGCTAGTATTTTGGTTTATTATTTTCAATTATTAACCTTTGTAATCGACAAAAAAAAAAAAAAAAAAAAAAAAAAAAAATGAGGGTTTACGTTTCAAGATTCGTAGAACCCGAATATCGAATAAAAAAAAATGCGTTTTAGAAAAAAATTGTATCAGTGTTTTTTATTAGCCAAATAAAACCCGCAAATAATTATTAAAAAAAAAATTAAAATTGTATCCATAAATAAGCCCATAATGCAGTTAATTTATAAGGTATATAAAAAATGTGTATAGAGTTTTAGAATCAGTAAAGCGCGAAAAACAATAAAACAAAAAAAAACAACAAAAAAAAAGCATATTTCTAATGCTATATCATAGAGGATCAAATATTCTACAAAAATGAAAAAAGAATCATCGACATTGGTTAAGAACTAGCAGAGATATAGCGTTATGAAATTAGCAGTGGTGATATGCTATTTTCCTTTGAATTATTTATTGTTTTTCATATTACTTAATTGCCTATCTACTGCTTTATAAACAGTTATACCCTAATATTATTACTTGGAAATAATAAACCATTGTGTAATAATTTGCAGCGTTTTTTGTATATTTGCAATACTTAACCTAACGTTTATACTTCTGTGGCTAATCGGACGAAGCTACAGAGGTCCGAAACGTTTCCTTCCCGCGTTTTATTGAGATAAGAACCTTAAACGAGTACCTGTTATTGCACAGACTTGGGACCACTGTTTTACTTCCCCTCAGAGGAATTGCATTACCAAGGATTTGTTATCCATATTATTTTTTTTTCTCTTTATATCTATATTCACGCCTGTCAGAATGTATCTGACAATCAGCAAATGTGCTGTACAAATTGAGATCAGGCATGGTAGGCATGAAGAAGGAAAATGCCCAGCAGCATCCCTTCCATGGCTTTATTTTATCCGAGGAGGTCCCTCATCCAGCCTCTCTTTAGCCTTCTTCTGACTGGCATTTCAAATATTGACGTTAATCAGTCTATTGTCGTGTCCGTTAAGCTTACTGTGAAAACGAGTATAGAGTGTTCGTATATGTTGGTCAACTGTTGGTTGTTCTAAGTCCGTATGTAGGGTTCTGTTGTTTACGTACCAAGGAGCTGTCGATATCAGTCTTAAAATTTTGGAATGAAATGATTGCAGTTTTTGTATGTGAGTCTGTTTTGCTGAACCAAAAAATCCCTATTAAATTTGAACCAGTGAGGGTTAATAATTTTTTTTTTCTGAAGTAATATAAAATTAGTCCTATTCTTTTCTACCTCATAAAAAATATGTTTTGTTTTTTTAATAGTTTATTTATTTTATTTTTTTTTACAATATATACTTTATCAATTGCATGGGATCACCTGTAGCATGGTGGCGAGCATCACAGCCTTCCTTGCTAAATTCAAACCCGCAGGTGGTCCCATGAATTTTTAATGGAGTAAAAAATGCTCAGTTTTGCCGTACTTCTAAGGAACGTAAAAAAGTGGTTTAGGCAAAATTTAGGACTCCCACTGTAACATCGTCCGATTAGCCACAGTAACATAAAGTGACGTTAAAAAAATATACAAACTTTATCAATTGCTATTTTTTCAGCAACATCAATTTATCCTTAACCAGGAGAAATAATAGATTAAAGATAGACTTATCCATGCAATATAGCATACATCCACGCTATATTGTTTTCTTCAGTCAAGGAGAAATACTAAAACAAATTTTTTATTTTTTATTTCCCTTATCTGAATCGGACTTAATTATTTATTTACCTCCTTTCGCTTTATCCTATTTTGGATACGTACAAAGGAATTTCGACGAGGCTCTATTATAACAATATAGATCTGACTGGTGAGGTATTAAATTGAACCGAGCTGTGAGGGAAACAGAGAACAATGATGGAGTAGAATGGTGTAGAGAGATCTGGTACTGGGGACTGTTACAAGTTAATTCTACCTGCGCAGGATGGCTGGTCGGATTGTTTGGCTGGAAGTGCTGGTGATATGTGGCTACCAGCTATTGTGCACAACCCCCTGGTTGTTAGCTGCAGCGATGCCTACCTCTGTCCCGCAGGATAATCAGACCGTATACGACAACTACCAAGGGAATAATACCATCACAGGAAGTAAGTTTTTTTTTGTACTATCCTATATTACAGTACTAACTTCATCCTATATAAAATTAATATCCATTTATTTTTTTTTAAATACATTTTTTTTATCAAATGTACATTTAAAATTATTAAAATTGTTCAAATAGTTTTAAAAATATAATATAAAATTGTTCAAAATTAAGCATATTATAAATTATAAATTATAAAAATTGCAGATTTAATAAATATAAATTAGTTTCTGGAAAAATTAAATTAAAAAAAAACAAACAACACATATTTTAGACATTTTTTTCTCTTAATTTATTTATTCGCATCTGTCAGCAGTATTGTGACAACCAGCAAATGAGATAAAATTAAAAAAATGAACAAAATAATAACATGTCATGAGGAAAGACATTTTTACATAATTAAAGGTTTTAATGTGGTGTTCATGAGCCAATGGTTATTTGATTCAGGCCATTTGGAGGGTTCGCAGCTTCAGTTAGCTGAGCGACGTCTTGGAGAAAGGGTCAAAAGGGATTATTCATACTGGATAGGGTTATTAAAAACTCTTATTATTTGCAAAATTTGCGATAAATTTTCACCTTAAGACAGCTGCTGAGGAGTTTCCCTCCTCACACCTAAGTCTTTTAACGACTATCATGTGGTTTTAATCCTATGCAAGTTGATATATGTGAAAATCAGCTTCTGAATGCTTAAACGTTGAACCCTATGCATGCGTATTAGTAGGATTCGTCTTGGAAAAAAACATATTAGTCTCATGGAATATCCTTTTAATTAATTTTTGTATAAATTTTTATGTTTAAGCATTTATTTTTTCAAAAATCTGGTGTTCGCAACACGCGACTTTCAGTTACTTCAGTTGTTAATAGCAAATTAAGAATTTTTAAATACAGATGAAGATTAGAATAATTTGTTAAAGTACATTGAGTCATTAAATAATCTATTATATCATTATCTACGGGCCGCTTACTTTAAAGGATGAACAGCGGCTTAAGGTTTTCGAAAATAAAGTATTGCGTAGAATATTTGGTCCAAAGAGAGATGAGGCCACTGGGGAGTTTAGAAGGTTGCATAACGCGGAATTGCGGAACTTGCATCCTGTGAATATAATTGAGCTGATTGCATCGCGAAGACTCAAATGGGCGAGTAAAGTTGTTGGGCTCGATGACGAACGGATTCCGAGAAAGTTGGTATTTGCTGATCCGACTGGTAGGCGTCCGAAAGGTAGGCCGAAGCGGAGATGGGAGGATTGCGTTAAGGCTGATCTCGGGAGCTTGGGCTTGAATGGTGAGCATTGGACGAGTCTGTGTAGGCGGAATTTGGTGGTATCGGCATCGAACCTTCGGGTTCGCTAAGCCTATTATTATTATTATTATTATTATTATCATTATCTACGACAATCAGAGAATTTTATGAGCTTTCCATCACTCTCCTATAACTTTTACAATTTCATGTATAAGATAATGTTTCTTCTAAAAACAATACCATAATCACAATATAGGTTGGTACTATAATGAGATTATGGTATTGTTTCCAGATATTTCTAAAGCCGTTTTTGTATTGTTGGTTTATAATTTTTAATAATAAACCTTTGGGATCGAAAAAAAAATTAACCCCTCTTTAAATTTGAGGGTTCCCGTTTCAAGATACGTAAAATTGGAATGACGAATAAAGGAAAAATCCGTTTTTCCACCGCCCAACGTACGCCGTCTGCAGCTTTTCTCTGTAACTACCGAAAATTTTTTTTGAAATTTAGCACAAAAATACCAGAGCGTCCAACGATGACACTAATACGTTAGTATCAGGAAAGAAGTTTTAAAATGGCGGCCGATTAAATATGATTTTATTCAATAAATCAATTATTTTTAAAGTAGAACAAAAATATTAGAGTTTTTTAATCATCAGACCGTATTAATTATTTTTCATAAATATAAAATTTACCCAGAAGTTATACTCAGTTTTTTTGGGTTTGGTAATATTGCGTAAAAATTTTATAGAGATTAAGAATTAATGAAAAGACAAAAAATCTAATATCAAGTCACAAATTAGAAGAGTTGGAATAACCCCAGAACCAGGTTATTATTGAAGAATAGGGAAAAATCAAAAAGATTTTCGAAATCTAGGCACCGCGCGTTAACTAAGTTAAAAAAAAACTTAATCATATATGGTCAAGCTTTTAAGTAAGTTGATTCCTGATAAATCTGTTATTATTTATTGTAGAGAAAAAAATGTTAGATAATTTGGAATCGGGGATTGTTATTTGAATGGAAAGGAAATAAAATAGTAATTAAGTCTATTATAAATGGTTTTGTTTTATTATTTCAATATAAATATCTTTGTATCGATAAAAAAAAAAAAAAAAAAAAAAAAAACTTAAAATATAAGGTGTTACGTTTCTAGGTACGTAGAACCCGAATAACAAATAAAAAAATCCGTCTAATAAAGAAATACAAAAATTAGAATGTTTGATATACAGTAATAGCCATTTTCGTGATTTGGTTATTAGGTTTATGATGTTTAGTTTTTAATTCGATTACGTCACTTTATGCTGCTATGCTATCACATCTACAGTGGGAGTCCTAATTTGCTATCCAGTTTTATAGGTAGATTTTAACGAGTACTGACATCGCCAGCTCGCCACTTTACGTCCCCTCCAAGGACGGCGTAACTAGGTTTTATCCATAAAAATCCTGGACACCTGCGTTGAACCCGTGACCTTTAGCATGAAGATGTTACGCTGCCACACTAAAGTGTCCAGTTTAGTGATTATAACTCATAATTAATTTAAGAGTTATGTTGCATATTTATATCTTATGTGTTATACATGTATGTAGAATTTGATAAAATCGTAAAAATTTTCAGAAATTTGGCAGATAACCGAAACATCAAGTAACCAAACCTCAAAAGATCCTGATGGGCTTCTCTTCAGAGGTGGATGGAAGACCAAAAATCAAACTTCAAATTTATTTCTGGAGACCAATGAAGGCTGGTTGAACAGCGAACTTATAGCTAAGGATGTATTCATACCTTACAGATCAGTCGGTGTTACGAACAAGCTGGGGAACAGTTCAGATGGTAACTTTGTATTTCCAGAATAAGGTTTAAGGTATTTCATTTTTTGAACCCTTTATATATTCCAGGTATTTTACTTAATAGTAAATTAGTAAAAAACTTAATAATATTAAATTATTAATAATTAATTATTATTATTAAAAAATAAAAAATTTAATTATTATTTAATATATTATAATAAATAAAAATAATATGATAAACTTAATAGTAATTTACTCTGGATTAAATTCAATACCGAATGATTAAGTAAAAAGAAATTGAGAGTCTAACCATATATCCTTGCACAACACTTGAATAATACCAACATAGGCTAACGATTTTAATCTCCTTTTCACTTGATTGATTATTATTTTCAATAATAAAGCAGAAAAAAAAGAAAGAAAAAACCTACCTTTTAGCCTCTTAAATTTTGTTGTCTAAATTTGAAGATACTTCGAATAAAAAAAAAGAAGAAACAACGCTCCTCCACTTTTCGAAATTTGGTACAAAAATAAGTGGGTATCTTAATACAATAAGGTCAATTAGTTCCGAAATTCCGACGGCAACCCTAGGAACCTATATTTTCCAATCCAAAATAAAATCCTCTTTATCTATAATATATTCACTCACCTCCTCTGTCTACTGTATCAATAAAAAGATCCCAGCCCCTGAACCTGTTCATTCCTTCCTACAAGAACAAGAGCTCATTCGTTATCCGCGCTAATTCATTTCGAATTCCTTACCCATCTCCATTTTTAAATTCCCAATCCTTAATGTTCTTTAAGAATAAACTATTTATCATCTCATTGAATATCAGTCTACCCGCCTTTATAAGTTTAACTATTTACACCCTTTAATTTTATTTAATCATAACCCATCCTAATACTTTTCTTTCTACCTATGCTGTGACACGTGTGTGCTATCGCTAGATAATGATCCATTTACTGCCTCCCACCCTCTTCAGTCCCACATCCGAGACCTTGAAGTATGGTGCCAGAATTGGAGGATTAAAATTAATTCTAATAAATCCCACCAAATAACCTTTACCCTTCGTCGTAAACCAACGACTTCCTGCCCCACAGTATCCTTTAATGGCACTCCACTAGCCCCTGTTGAACAGATTCGATACCTAGGACTCTACCTTGACAAACGTCTGACTTGGAATCCCCATACAAGACTGAAACGACAAGAAACTGCACGACGTTTTCGACTTCAACAATTACTGGACAAACGCAGCCTTCCACTTAACTACAAAAGGCTCATCTATATTACCATCCTGAGCTTATCTGACGCACGTAGTTGAGCTTTGGAGCTCTACTAAACCATCAAATTCTTCTCGTATCCAATCCTTAAAATCCTAAATCCTTTGTAATTTCCTCTGAAACCTTCATTCCCACATCAGGAGACCTTGAGGTATGGTGTTAAAATTGGAGAATAAAAATCAATTCCAAAAAATCCCATCAAATTATCTTTACCCTTTGTCGTAAACCTATGAAATCCTACTCTACAGTGTCCTTTAATAATGTTCCGCTTGTCCCGATTAAATAGATTTGCTATCTAGGATTCCTACTTGACAAACGTCTATCTTGTTATCCACGAAAAAGACTGAAAAGACAAGAAACTGCTCGCCGCTTTCGCTTACTTCAACACTTACTTGACAAACGCTCTAAACTTCCACTTAACTTCAAAAGACTCCTCTACATGACTATCATTAGGCCTATATGGACTTACGGAGTTGAGCTTTGGGGCTCTACTAAACCTTCAAATTCTTCACGGATCCAATCCTTACAATCCAAAGTCCTTCGTAAAATCCTTAACGCTCCTTACTTGGTCACGAGGTAGATCAATCCACAATGACTTTAATGTTCCATATGTTGCTGATTTTTCCCGTACCAGTATCACTCCTTCCATAAAAAACTATACTCCCACTCTAATCCATTAGTTTCAATCCTTGCTTCCTCTTAAATTCCTGATAATCCACCGAGGAGTCTGAAAAGAAGATGACCTCGAGACCTTTTTGTTTAGACTCACTACTAAAGAGTGCTGCCAATGTCCTCTTCATGTTTTGTTTTTTTCATGCATTTTATCATTTATCAGCATATTTACTTGTTGTATAATAATATACAGTTGTAAATTTCTATAACATATAAATTTAAAAAAATAATATGCAGTATAATTTGTTATTTTTAAATGATGTATATTTTAAAGACTTGATAGCCAGAAGATGGATAATTAATGTACATTTATATTATTTTTAGCGGACTAGCTGTCCCATAATAAAAAATTATTTCAGTTTATTCATTCATTCAAAATGCCTGACAAACTGGACTTTTTATGTTAATTGTTCTTTAGCGGGCAAAATGTTCAAGAATAAAAATTATTTAAATTCATAAGTTTAATTATAATAGTTAATGATCTGAATAATGTTAACTATTTCAGAACGATCTCATGTTTCAGAATGGAAAAAGTTATTGGTGAAACTAGACGCTGGGGCGGGAGAAGATCAGAAGCAAGGTCGGATATCAAAGCTACAGTTTAACGAAAGGAGAAATATTCCATTTCAGTTTCACTGGCAAGTGAACCCAAAAAGATTTAATTCTTCCAAGACTACGTGATTTCAGCGGAATCCTTACAGCAGTCATCAAATATATTTAAAAAAATAATATTGCTTAAAAAAATTTCTTAAAAATTATTAAAACTAAAGACTATTTATTTAGTTTTTTAGCGATAGCATTATGTGTATCATTAATGTAAATAAAACATTCACAAATGCATAAAAAACAAATGAACCTATAACCTAAAACTTGTAATATTTACTCACATGATAAAATTTTAATATACAATATATGATTTACATTACTACATAATTTATTATTTCTCCTAATTATAATTCATACATCATAATACATGAATTATTTTGTACGATTTAATTATAAGATAGAATTATTTGAGCTCAGTAAAACATAATAATAATACTAAAAAGTCGGATAAGGTATTTTACAATCTTATTAATATCAGACCGAAGACAGAAAAGAAAAAAAAGTTTCTAATAAACATAAACATTACAAGAAATTATCATAATGTGTCGTAAACTATAAATAAATAATTTATTTTGAAAATGCGGCGTTCCGTTTTTTATCAATGCTGAAAACATGATATGGTTATTTTTATAAAATCTACAAATTTAAAGGTACTTTACTAGATGAAAATTTATAATTTGGACATTAAAGGCCTTTCAGACTATTTCAATCAAAATGTAACCTACATGAAATTAAAGCCCATTAAATTGTACATCGATACAGCGAGTTTAATGAAGATAATTGGAGTCGTTGTAGGGTAAATCGTAATAAAGTTCAAAATGCACAGTATAAAGTGACTTTTCTGGTTTACTGATTTTGTTGAAACAGTTGATGTAATATTTAGGGGTGCAGTTGTCTTAAATATCTAATACCAGTATCGTACGACGTTTCGTTTTTGTGCTTGAGGATATCTTTACCCCTCCCCACAAACACAAACGTTTTGCGGGACTTTTTTAAAACATGTATTTCCGGTGAAAACTTGAATTTGAACATGTTTTCGATCAGGAATCCTTTCTCTTATTATACATTTCATATATAGGCATACTGGAGGAGCAAAAACTGAGGTGGTTTGGACATCTTCTTAGGATGGATCCAGACAGAAATGCCAGGAAGACCTACGAGACCCGCACGGAAGGAAAAAGACCCAGAGGAAGGCCGCGCATCTCCTGGGAGGATAGTGTAAAGGAAGCATGCAGGAAACGAGGAATATATTGGGACAGGAGAGCATAGTTGGTACAGGAGAGAGACAACTGGACCAGGCTCTATAAGCAGGACCCTCACACCGAACAGCGGTAGAAGGGGGAATGATTATGATGATGATGATGATGATATAGCCAAGTGAAAGTAAAAATTATATACATTTCACGATGTCGAACCAACGTTTCAGGATTTTTCCTTTAGCCATCCAAAAGAGTGATACTTATATCAAGATCAAGCAACTAAACGAAAGATGGAAAATGCCAGTGAAAAACAATAGGTTATTATTTTAAATATTAATTTTTAGTTATATTAAAGAAAAGAATACATTAATTAATTAGTTTTTAAAAATAAGTAATTTCTTTAAATGAAGTTCATTATTAATTCAGTTATGAATTTCAGTAAATATAATACAAATTAAAAAAAAAGATATATATATATATATATATATATATATATATATATATTTTATTTATAACAGTGACATGAACATATGCCGAAAAGTAAAAATAAATGGTCAAATGCACAATTGAATAAATAATGCTAAAAAATATCGTTTTTTTTTTCGTTCATAGAAACTACTAAAGTATAAAAATCGAGAAAGATAAATAAGATATTTCCATTTATTACTGATTTCACATTATGATTGTGAAGATTTTCTTACCTGAAACTATAAAAAAAAAAATATAATTATTTTTAATCTGGACTTTTGATGATAGAATAATTATTGTAATATTAAATATTAACAACAAATTATTCATGATATCTATATGAACTCAACCAGAATATTCCGGATTCTAAAATGTGCTATTTTATTTGTGCTCTGAAAAATGTATTTATTAATTTTAATTATAATAAATTAATCTTTTTTTTTTTTGTTTTTGAATTATTATTTGATTAATTTTAAAAGCGTAGTTTGCTTTCATTTAAATTTTATGATAAACTCAGAAAAAAAAGTCTTGATTAAGAATTTTTTTTTAATTGATCTAAGCAAAGATACGTTTTACTTTCAATTACCTATATATGAATTATATTGTAAGGGAAAGTATAGCTATCGTGAAAATATTCTAATTCCATTTTTCGACGGAAATACACGTTTTAGGGTCTCCTGAGTCCAAATGACCAAGTCCCGATAAAGATCTAAGTGTGTGTGTGTGTGAGTGTGTGTGTGTGTTTGTTGTAAGTCAAGCGCAATAACCAAAAGTCGTACGAAACAGAAATTTCATATTTAAGACAACTATACGACCGAGATGCTACAGCAACCTTTTCATCAAACCAGAAGAGCCATTATTTAACAACTAATTTTCCTTGACGTTTCTAGCTCGACTTTGCCGATTATTTCACAGCTAAATTAAGTGAACGATCGTTTTTAAAATGAAAAATTCTATTAATTAAGTATATCTTAAAGTCTAGTAATTAAAAAGTTAGAGGAAAAACTTGAATTGTTTGAAACAATCGACACCGTGTTCAGAGTGAAATTGTATGAAAGTACCAGGAATATTCAGCGACACGTGGTACAATACAAAGTCGAAATGAAATAAAGCGATTCTATTGTTAAATTAAAGACAAATAAACTTGAAACTTCGATATCAATTAGAATGAGGGAAAAATATCTGCAGGAAATCTGTTTTTCTGTGGAAGGCTTATCAATAAATCGAAAATAAAAAAAACAAACATTAATAAAAAAAATCAATTCCTTTAAGGGTCTGTGCTGTTCCTAGTACTGGGCTCAGTCAACACGACTGCAACTGTTGGAGCCAAATATTAAAAAAGTACTGTACCGATTAATGGTGATGACATAGCAGCTCAATGAACACAGAGACAGCTCTACAGCAGGTGTAGGTGGACTGTAAGATCACCAGCTGAGATCTTAAGCAGGAAAGACTTAATATTACAGTTAATCCTAAGAAGACCGACTGTACTACTTCCTCTTTCTAGAAAAATTAACGCTCTCTGTCAAAGGTCTATAAAGTGGCAGATATACAAAACAGCGGATCAAACAATACTGGCAGACATATAACACTATCTGTGCACTGTAAGAAGACTGTTAATTAAATAATTAACAGTCTCTTACAATAGCGAATTAATAGCGAATGATATTAAATAATTAAGTGTGGACTGTAAGGTACTTAATGGGCTAGTAAAATAATGATAAAATAAACCGTAAACCTGAAATAAAAATAAAAGTGGGATAAAGGATAATAATTGCCTGGTGTTAACAAAAAAAAAATGTCTTTAATGTATGTAAAAAATAAAATATAATGAATACAAAAAATTAACTCTAATGGATAAACAAAATAAATGGCTTGAGCTCAAAAAAAAATCTGTTGCGGGCAACACACGACTTTCACTTACCTCCATTTTAAAAATCAATGAAAGAATTTTCAAAAACAGTTAGAGATAGAAATACGTGGAACTATTGAAGAATTAATTAAATTGAATTTCTATAGAAACATGTGTTTTATTAAAAAATCTATTATATTATTATCTAAAATAATCAGTTAGTTTTATCTTCTTTTCATCACTCTCTATTAACTTTTAAAAGCTTGTGTATGAGATAATATTTTTTCTAAAATCTTTAGCTTTCCAACGGTATATCATACATGTATATTACTGCTCTTATGTTCAATTGCATTAAAAAAATATTTTTTCCGTTTTCTCCTTTAGTTGGGTATCGAATTTATATGTTTACTTGTTTTTCATCATAATTAACAAGATAATATAGCTATCTCTAATAAATCTACAAAATTAAAGGTACTTTAGGGGAAGAAAATTTAAAATATCGGCATTTAAGCCCTGTCAAACCATTTTAATCAGAATAAAACCTACATGATATTAAAGTTCAATAAATTTTACATCGATATCGGGAGTTTAATCAAAATCGTCAGAACTGTTTACCAGAAAATCGAAAAATGGTGCAAAATGCATGGTATAAAGTGCCTCTTCTGGTAAGCTCATTTTGATGAAAAAAGTTTTGTCACGTCTCGGACGTATAGTTGTCTTAAACATGAAATTTCATTTTCATAGGACTTACCGTTTCCGCCCGGGAGTTACCACACACACACACACACACACCACAACACACAACACACACACACACACACACACACACACACCCTTTTTGCGGGACTTGGTTATTTGGACTCGGGGGATCCTAAAACGTGTATTTCCGTTGAAAACTGGAATTCGAAAATTTTCACGATCGCAATACTCCCCCTTACTATATATAGTAAGTGAAAGTAGAATTAAATTCAAATTCTTGGTAACAAATCCAAATTCTATGCATGTAATAAAATAATATAAACGGAGTAATGCCTTATAGTGTGCAACACGATAAAGAAGTATAATTTTGTATGTATGTGGGGAAGTGCGTAGATAAAGCTGATAACAGGCTTGAAAAAAACGCGAAATGCACACACGTAAAAGATAGATATTTAAATTATTCAAAGAAAATTAAATAACAATGCATAATTAATAAAAATTGAATTAAATTATTAAATTCTTAAAATAAGAAAGTAAAAAGGTCATCAACAAAGAAGACAATCAGGCTGTATAGGACTAAGCCTCAAATTATTGATTTATAACGGTGTTATTAGGCCGGCCATGCTATATGGAGTGCCGAAGCTATCAAATATATCACTAACGACTGCAAAGAAGCTCCAACAGTTTCAGCATGGGGTGCTGAGGTGTACTTCTCTGCAGAAAACAAAAACGGGCTTACTCCACACATCCTAGGAACTCCCAACACTGACAGACTTTGATAGCTTCCAAAACTGTACAAAAAATGAATACAAACCCTTAGCAGATACTATGTAAAGCTAACTGGAGGGACTCGAACAACTAGCGAGCCCTATTACAAAATATGAAAACCTAATTGGCAAATATCCAATCCCAGTCCCATTCATCAGAACCCTCGTAAAGTGCAGGAAAAGCTGCAGAAGAATGAACTAGAAGAGGAATTAAAACATCAAATCCGAACACAACTGCATTTTCGAGGAATAAGAAAAAACAAAAAAACATTTTGAATACTGCATACATTGAAACGGCGATATCAATGTAATACAAAAAAAGAAAAAAGAAAAAAGGAAGGCTTTTGAAGTGCGTTACCTAAATATTAATGAAGGCCCTTATAGATATGCTGCAGATGATTGGTCTTTGTAGTGGAGGATAATGGAGCACTACATGGAATTAAGTGGCAGAGAAAAATTTATCGATAAGACGAACGTGACGACTTTTCGGATTAAGTAAAAGTAGGTAACACCTGATTTTTCCTCAATTAAGAGTACCAACATTGCAGAACCTCAAAAGAAATAGCCGCAACGTCTTCAAGGAAACGACTGAAGGCCAACGTACTTGGATTATTGAATGTTATATCCAAAGGGATATAAAGATAAAGGAGGTGCTTCAGTGTCTTCTACAACAATCCGACATAAGAAAAACAGACGTAGCCAGGATCCAAGAAATACGGTAGATCGGTTGTGGAATCATAGAAAAGCGTTTCTACCCAGTATATTATAGATGCACCCGATAAAAAAATAAAAATGGCGAAGCCAGGGTCCACATCGGATGTAGCGGCACGGATGTATATATTTATGTAGGTAAAATTAAAGAGGAAATTATTAGGAAGGCTTATCAATGATTCGACAATAAGGAACAAACATTTGACACTTTGATTGTTGCATACATTAAGATCACGAACTCAACGTGGTACCAAACGAAGAAAATGCATTTAGAAAGATGTCTGTAGATGAAGGAAGATTTGTATGGAACACTTCATGGAATTCGGTGCCAAAGAAGAATTTAATAATAAGTTTCTGAGCAACAAAAGCAACGGTTATGCAAGAAAGTGTTATCGCCGAAATGATTTCCAATCGCCATATTATTCTTCAATTAAGAGTACCAACATTAAAGAGGCTTGGTCAGAATCATAAGGGTGGTAACCTGACGGCCAATAAGCGCCTATTAAAAAAAGACGCGGAAACAAAAATACTTAATAAATAAAGAATGTAATAAATGATGATATATACAATGCTCATTGATGCCGTTCGATCCGCATATATTGTTCGATCATAATCTGCTTCCATTATTTGATAGGCGCTGTACCACGATAGCGGCTCGACTACGCAAGGGGAAAAAAGATGTCCTGGGATCACAGCAACCATTTCTTGGATTTCTTCTTCACTGAGGCAAGAGACGAGATCGACGCAATCAGTCCAAGGGTTCCAAAAGGCGACATCTGGGAGGTTCCATCTGATGATCTTCATGGAAAAGGGCAAGACTGAGTTCTCTAATTCTATGATCCTCTTCACGTTGCAATAGACGTGGTCGATCCAATGGTCCACTTTGAAAACACCTTCCTTCTCACGGACGATTTTTCGAGATATTCTGTTAATGCAGTCTGTATCTTGCAAACCGGAAATGGTACAGTTATCTGATTGGGTTAGTTTTAGGTAGCTCATGAATGCGACATTGAACTCAACTGGGACATCTTCCTCGCCGTTGTAGATACTCAATCTCAAGTTTAAGGATTGTTCTTGGAGGACGACGGTGAACCTGATGATGAAATCGAAAGGCCAGTAATTTTCTCTCATGACTATGTCAGACTTGAGAACGAAGACAGCCTTCACGTCGCCGTCCCTGATGGCTCTCGGCGCCTCCTCGACCGACCAGACGGAAGTCCTCGCGAAGCCGTGGTTCGGCATGAAGATGTTGTCGAATCCGAACTGGGTAAATATGATGGATATGCCACCTCTTATAGGAAACAACTTGTCGAACCTCGATTCCCAACTGATGAAGAGTTGTTCGATATTGAAGACTTTCCAAGAAACGATAACCGCGCCGTGGAGATTGACCGTGCAGGTTGTGCTGTTGCCTCGGTTCAAAACGATCACGTCAGAATTATGTCCCATTGCCGACTCGGGCTTTTCCATATTTAAGAACTATATTTTAACTGAGGTTAGTACTTCAACAATAATTAAATTAATAACTTAAAATAAAACATATGTATAACATATAGTCTAAAATTATTGGTAACCCACTAGCTAATGCTCACCACGAGTAATACAATAAATAAGATTGACTCATCAATTGTATTTATACATAAATGAATCTCTATTTACCTTGGTCGCAGCATTACGCGTGAACAGCTGAACCAATGCCGCTAATTATTTTTTATTGTTTCTTATTTTTAGTAGATGGTTCATATGAAAGAGAAAACTAAGAAATTAACTCGGAACATTAAAAAAATCAATATGATCCTTAATTTTTTTTTTTTTAATTTTCTTGTGTAATAATAATCTCCCTATCTATATATAAATAAATGAACCCCTATTTACCTAGACCACGGTATTAGGCCCGAACGACCGGACCGATTTCGCTAATTCTTTTTTTATTGAGTTTTATGTAGATAGTGATATTCATTGTTAAGACAGAACAATGTCTGTCGGGTCAGCTAGTTGTCAATAATTAATTTCTCAACCTTTAAGTATCTACGATTCACTTTGTATCTTCTCTCGTCTGAAAATATTAGTATTTTCCATAAATATAAAGAATGTTACTTAATGATTTAACAAAATATTGCTTATCTCCTCCTTGAGGGCTTCGCTCAAGATACCTAGGCACTTAACCGAACACAGAATCAACTTCTTACCTACAGAAAGCACTTTGACATAATGGATATTAAACCATAGCATATATCCCACAATACTAATTCCTTCTTTTGTTGTTAATCTTTTTCCTTCATCCCCTCTACTATATCTGGTATGAGTACCTCCCCCCTGATTTTGCAGACAGAGCATTCCATTTTGAGAAGTCAAATGGATAAAAAAACAAAAATTCTGACATCTCCCGCCGCTCCTTCATCACATTAAAACGATTAAATAGAATCCGTAACCTCTTTTCTCTTGAAACCCGTAAGCTTCTGATCTCCTCCCTGATATTTCCCCACTTTGACTATTGCTGTACGGTGTATAGGGGTGTCTCTGGAGATCTCGAAGAAAAACTAAAACGGTTATTTAATTGCTTCATTCGATTGGGATCTTGGGATCTCCAAGGACACCTCTGTCACTCGATTCTACGAAGATTTAAAGTGGCTTTATACTTCCTACCATCTAAAATACTTCCTGGCTTCTTTCCTCTATCAAGCTATCCGATCCAACCGTCCATCGTACATCTCTGATCTCTTATAATTCAAATCCTCAATCCATTCCCGCAACACCCGTAGTGGCCTTCTGATTTGTATATTACGCCCCATCGAACCGCTGCTTTCGACAGATCTTTTATAATCCGATCCTCTTCCACATGGAACTCTATTCCTTCTGATATTCGTAATTCTAATACCCTTCCGACTTTCAAATCTCGTCTATTCCATTACTTCTTGTCCATTCAATTTCCAAAAAATCCTGACTAATCTAGTTTCCCATAAAATATGTTAACAGAAAAAGTTATAGAAGTGTTTCTTAATCTTTTTGTTGTTTTTTAAATAAGTAAGAATTGTATTTTATTTTTCGTCTAGATTATGTATGGCTAAATGATAATTATTTATTTCTTATATTATTTAATCGTCACATATATTTTTTTAAATATTTTCACAGCTATTAGTTTTCCGAAGGTATATATTGGCTTATCATATTTTTATTTTTGTCCTTTCTCTTATTGTTTTCTTTTTTACTTATTATTATTCAGTGTATATTTCTTTTCATTCTTTTTTTAATTTTACTTTAAGACAGTAAATCTCACATTATTGTATTTTGTATTATTCTAAATATTATTATATTGCAGTACTTAGAATCTCATGTATCCTATTTTATTTAAAAAAAGTTAATTCAGATCATTTAAGTGAGTGATTCATTAACTAAGGAATTTCTCTTATGACACGGTATGTCCGTTACCAGTTTTGATCTAACTTATTCTAGTGATTCCGTATGATGTATGATTACACATACAAAAAAAATCACAATTGTTTTTCCGTTTCGTCCAATGGTCTAGGACGAAGTTCATTGGATCCTTGATCATTCGGGCATTTTAGGCAATGAGAGAGCCGATAGCCTTTTTTTTTTTAGGGATGTTTTTTGGAGAGACCCTGCGAAGAGAGAAGTTGCACTTTTCTTTCAATTGACAGAATAACTCTGAGGAGGATGACATGATTATACATATGAGACTGTCAGCTTCATAAGCACCTCAACAATATGTGTCAGTAGCCTCACCAACATGCAGATTCTGCAAAATAAAACTACCAATCGTTTGATATGTAGTTGTGAAGAGATAGCTAGGATACGGTATTTGAAATGATATTTGAGATCCTAAGTAGTATAGATTGATCGACCATTCAGAGGCTGGTTCACTAAGGCAATAGGCCTGTATTAACAGGATAACGGACCGCACAAAATAAGCATATGGCTAATTGGCTTGATTTCATTGTTGTGACGCTCGCTCAATCGCTCTGAAGAAGACCTATAATTTAGGCCAGAACGTCGGCACCCGTAAATTAATTTTATACTTAATTGAGAGTTATTTTGGCTACACCCTGAACCAACTTCTCCCATATATGCACACAGTCAACCATTCTCACTTCACGGAGATTATTCATATTTTTAGAGTTATTAGATACGATTGAACATTAATATATTTATGGCTTATTTTTTTAATTATTCCTTTTTTAAATAGGGTAATTTTGACACCAAACTTATTTTTCTACCGCCATTAAATAAAACGAAAACCTAGAGAGACGGGATCCCGTCCACCCACCTTTATTATATCCCTTCCCGTTAAACAAAAAAATATGAATGTTCCTTTCTGGCCCGTTCAACTAGTTTCTGGAATTCCCTCCCATCAAACATCCGTCATTCGAATACCTTCTCTTCAAGTACCTTCTAGCATCCCAAAATTACACTGCCTTACAATGTAATAATTTTAGTAAAATTGTATTCAATATTTTAATATTTTTCCACAACTATTTATTTATGATTTTTATACTTTTTTTTTTTCTAGGAAACGTTTTTTAGTTCAAACGTTACAGTATTTTTTAAATCTTTTATATTGTCATTAGAAGAATTCGTTTCTCAGTATTGTATTATATTATTTTTATTTATGTTTAATTAGTTTATTTTTCATAATTCTTGGCCAGTTAAAGATCCTTTATTATTTCAAAGCTTCTGTTATTCTTAGAAGATTGAGTATCAGAAAAATCTAAATATATTTTTCGTAATTATTTAGTCATAATTTATTTATGTTTCTTCTTTTTAATTTTATATTTAAACTCATTGATTTTTCATTTTGTTCATCACAGTTATTTTCTGAGGAATGTTTTTTATTTTTGGTTACTTTTCTTTTTTAATTTTTTGGAAGTTTTCTTAATTGGAACATTTAAAAAAGCACATAATACCTTCCATTCATCATCTAATCATTTTATTTCATTAGTCCTTTAACATTTTTTCATCCAAGTCGACGTTTCGGGGTTGTTTCCCCATTTTCAAGACTGAAACAATTTATACTTTCACTATTGAATAAAATCACATTATTTAAATATTTTTCCTTGAAAAATGAAGCTCAGCAATTTGTCATAATTATTTTAAACTAACTATACTTTAATTACCTTATTCCTTGCTACAACATTTTTCATTCTTCACTACATCTCATACAATAATAACAAATTAGAAAAATATTTAAGTAAAATGAAAGACATAATAGAAAAAATGGATAAGCAAAATGTAATATACAAAATAGACTGCAAAGATTGTGAGGGCATATACATAGGAGAAACATCTAAAAAATTAAAAACAAGAAAAACCAACATATATCCAATTGTAAAAATATAAAAAACACAAACGTAACAGCATTATCATCTCATAGTTTAATAAAACAACACAAATTTAACTTTGAAAACGTAGTAATTTTAGACACATCTCAAAATAATAGAAATAGAAAACTACTAGAAGCAATCCACATAACCAAAAATAATAGCAGGACAATAAATTATAAAACAGATACAAAAAACTTAGGAACACATTACACAGATATCATAAATAATAATAATAATAATAATAATAATAATAATAATAATAATAATAGGCTTAGCGAACCCGAAGGTTCGATGCCGATACCACCAAATTCCGCCTACACAGAATCGTCCAATGCTCACCATTCAAGCCCAAGCTCCCGAGATCAGCCTTAACGCAATCCTCCCATCTCCGCTTCGGCCTACCTTTCGGACGCCTACCAGTCGGTTCAGCGAATACCAACTTTCTCGGAATCCGTTCCTCACTAAGCCCAACAACTTTACGCGCCCATTTGAGTCTCCGCGATGCTACCAACTCAATTATATTCACAGGGTACAAACTTCGCAACTCCGCGTTGTACAACCTTCTAAACTCCCCAGTGGCCTCATCTCTCTTCGGACCAAATATTTTACGCAGTACCTTATTCTCGAAAACCTTAAGCCGTTGTTCATCCTTTAAAGTAAGCGGCCACGTTTCACATCCGTAAAGAACCGTTGGAAGAATAATAGTTTTATAAATTCTAATCTTTAAGTTTTTAGATAGAAGCCGCGATCTAAGTAACTTAGCAACTGAATAATAACACGCATTTCCCACCTTTAACCGGGACTTTATTTCTTCCTGGATTTCATTTTTTCTAGTTATAATTGAACCTAAATACTTGAATTTCTCTACGTGTTCAAAAGTATGACCTGATACATCAATATCACCAAGATCGACACCGTTTCTGCTACTAATCATATACTTCGTTTTATCGGTATTTAATTCGAGTCCTATTTCTTTACCGGTTTTTATTAACACACTTGTATTTAGTTGTATGGTTTCCGTGTCTTCACCTAGCAGTACCAGATCATCGGCATACCCCAAAACCGGAATCTTGTCACCCATATTTAAGCCTTTCTCGGTACACATCACCTTTTCTATGACATATTCTAAAGCTATATTAAATAACACAGTGAAAGGGAGTCACCCTGTTTCAAACCCGATCGCACCTCAAATCTCTCGGAGTAATTATGACCGATTCTAACTTTATGGAATGTTTCCGACAAACACATCTCTACTAGGTTTACTAACTTTCTAGGTATTCCCTGTTCAATCATGATGTTATATAGCTTCTGACGGTCTATTGAATCATAAGCCTTTTTAAAATCGATATAAAGTTGATGGACTACACCGTTGTATTCCAATTTTTTCTCTAATATTTGACGTAAGGAAAATATTTGGTCAATAGTCGAGCGATTCCGCCTAAAACCACATTGGTAATCTCCGATAATTTCCTCAGCGTATTCCGTGATTCGACTAGTTAGAATTGACGAGAATATTTTATAGCATACTGGGAGAAGAGAGATCCCACGATAGTTGCTACAATCCGACCTCGGTCCTTTTTTGTGAATCGGAATAAGTATTGATTCTTTCCATTCTTCTGGCATTTTTTCAGTTTCCCAGATCTTTTTAACTAAAAAATGTATTTTGGAAACGCCCGCTTCTCCACACGCCTTGATTAATTCACTCGTGATATTATCATTTCCTGCGGCCTTATAACGTTTTAATTTTCCTATCGCCATTTCGACTTCCTCTTTACTCGGAGCGTCTATCCATGGTTCAGCGCTCTGATATTCAGAGAGAGGAGATTGATTATTATTTTCCGTATTTAAGATGCCGTCAAAGTGTTGTTTAAATTTATTTAATATCCCAGAAGGATCCGCAATTATATTGTTATTTGCATCTTTAACCGCATTCAATAGAGGTTCAAATCTTTTACGCGATTTGTTTATACCTTTGTACATCTCTCTTACGTTATTTTCGTTTCTGTGTTTTTCTATTTCTATTATTTTGTCTTTAAGATACTCTCTTTTCTTATTTTTTAATAGTTTTGAAGTTTCATTCTTTACTAACCGAAAATAAGCCACATTATTATCGCTTGGATTATTTAAGGAATTCAGTTTAGCGGTTTTTCTTTTTTCGCACATATTTTGACAATCCCTGTCGAACCAAGGTTTGTTCTTTTTATTTTCGATTTTTCCAAGACATAAATTACCGACCTCTTTAATATTATCCCTGATTCCTTCCAATAATTTGTTTACATCTTCGTGTTCCTCGTCTGAAGATTCCAAAGCTTCGAACCGATTTTTTACTTCTATCGCGAATTGTTTTCTAATTTCGAGGTTGTTCAATTTAACTAAATCAAAATTCTCGGGACGAATATAGTTCGGTGTTCTCTTTTTTGTATTTAGTTTTTGTCGAAGTTTCGCGATTACTAATTCATGATCAGAACCGCATTCTGCACCCCGATACGATCTCACGTTAATTATGCTACTTTGCCATCTGTTTTGTATTAAAACATGATCGATTTGATTCCGTGTTTGTCCATCCGGCGATGTCCACGTATACTTATGAATATCCTTATGTTTAAATGTAGTACTTTTGATTACTAGGTTTTTCGAAATGGCAAAGTTTATTAGTCGGGCCCATTATCATTACTATATTCGTGCAAACTTTCTTTACCGATTGTAGGACGATATACTTCTTCCCTTCCAACCTTTGCGTTCGCGTCGCCTAGTATTATCTTAATGTAATTTCGCGGTAACTTATCGTAAACCGACTCTAGTTTATCATAAAATTCGCATTTTACTTCATCATCACTGTCTTCGGTGGGAGAATGAATGTTTATAAACGCGATTTTAAACCAACGCTCTTGAAATATAGCAACCGATATTTTTTCACTAAAGAACTGTACGTCCCGTAATGCGGAAAGAAATCTATTCCTAATCAGAAACCCGGTACCTAGACAATAATTAACGCTCCCCCCGTACCAAATAGTATACTTTCCTTCTGTTAACGAACCCTCCCCTGGCCAGCGAACCTCTTGTAATGCAACGATATCTAAATGGTACCCCTTAACTTCATTCGCGACCGACTTTAACCCACCGATATCATAAATAAGATAAAAAAAATTTAAAAATAAATAAAACAATAGCCCAATAACCATAATTAGGACAAATAATCAATAGAGGTAAAAATAAAAATAAATAAATAAGCACAAGGATTACACCGGAATACTGGAAAGGTACAAAGGTTTAAAATAGAAATATAATGGAAACAGTGAGCCAATATAGGACAAGTAGCATTGGCTATGAGATGTAGTGAAGAATGAAAAATGTTGTAGCAAGGAATAAGGTAATTAAAGTATAGTTAGTTTAAAATAATTATGACAAATTGCTGAGCTTCATTTTTCAAGGAAAAATATTTAAATAATGTGATTTTATTCAATAGTGAAAGTATGAATTGTTTCAGTCTTGAAAATGGGGAAACAACCCCGAAACGTCGACTTGGATGAAAAAATGTTAAAGGACTAATGAAATAAAATGATTAGATGATGAATGGAAGGTATTATGTGCTTTTTTAAATGTTTTTATTTTTATTTTGTGTTAATTATGTTTATTTTGTCTGTTGGTCAGACATGTACATTGTAAACTGTACAAATCTGTTATTCCTTATTGACCGCATCCCAGATTAAAAAGTACTTTCCATTCTATTCTATTCTATTAAATAAATTTTTTTGGGAGGGGGGGAGGTTCTGGGGATTATTGGCCCCTAATGTTTTGTAGAGTCTAATAGTTTAATGTCTAGGTTTGCTTAAAAAAAAAAAATCATCAAAATGGATGATACACATTTGTGATCCTTTGTAAGTAGAATGTGTTTTTATTCTCCTATCCCGATACCTTACTTCAAGGTCTGTGATGTGTGATTGAAGAGTGTGGGAGGCAATAAATGGATAGGCATTCTTATAAAAAACGAAAAAAAAAGAGAGTGATATTTTATGTTTTATTCTGTTTCGGAGACTTCTTCCTTCTACCTTACTTCAGAAGGCCTAGCATTCGTCTCCTATGCCGGTTCAAAGCCTACGGTTACCTACCCACTTAAAGTAACTGAAGCGTGTAATCTATAATCAGTGATTACTGAAGCATGTTCCGGCCGATACTCGGTAGATGGGTCGATAGTCAATTTCTGTAACAGTGGGCCTATTGCCTCGGTAACATGTGCTCTGTAGGCAGGGACCGGCTTAGCTACAAACTTAACTCGATATTCCGATAAGTCAATAATATTATCTAGCATCAGTGAATCGAAAAATCTGGTGCAGGCGCCACACGACTTTCACTAACCTGAGTTGTTAAAAATCAGTTGAAGAAAAATAAAAAAAGTGAGTTCAAGAATATTTTTAGAATAATATTCAGTTTCTTTGGAAGAATAATAGTTTTATAAATTCTAACCTTTAAGTTTTTAGACAGAAGCGCCAAGGTCAGTTATTTCGCAACTGAATAATAAAACGCATTTCCCGCCTTTAACCGAGACTTTATTTCCTCCTGGATTTCATTTTTTCTTGTTATCATTAAACCTGAATATTTAAATTTCTCTTCGTGTTCAAAAGTATGTCCTGATATGTCAATATCACCAAGATCGTCACCGTTTCTACTACTAATCATATATTTCGTCTCATCGGTATTTATTTTGAGTCCAATTTCTTTATCGCTTTTTATAACGCACATGTATTTAGTTATATAGTTTCCTGGTCTTCACCAAGCACTACCAAACCATCGGAATATCCCAGAACAGGATTTTCATCACCTAGATTCAAACCTTTCTCGGCACCCGTCACCTAATCTATGACATATTCTAATGCCATATTAAATAAAACAAGCACCTCAAATCTCTCGGAATAATTATGACCAATTCCTACTTCATGGAATGTTTTCGACAAACACATCTCTACAAGGTTTACTAACTTTCTAGGTATTCCCTGTTCAATTATGATGTTATACAACTTCTGACGGTCTATGGAATCATAAGCCTTTTTCAAAATCGATATAAAGTTGATGGACAACACCGTTTTACTCCAATTTTTTCTTTTATATTTGACGTAAGGATAAAATGAAAAAAAAAAAAAAAAAATAAAAATAAATTTTTTCTCTTTTCTCATGCAATTTTTTTGCTCATTTATCCTTTAGATAGTTATCAAATTCGGTATTCACCCGTTTTCAAAAATTCTAATAAGATGGCATAGTTCATTTTTTTGATTCTACAAAAGTAGTGATGATCTAGTACTCTCAAGTAACGCAAATATGAACAAATATCAGCTAAAGGGCTTATCTCGGGATCACTTGTAGCTGGGTGGCTAGCGTAACAGCCTTCCATGCAAAAGGTCACGGGTTCAAATCCGCAGGTGGTCCTAGGATTGTTTAATGGGGTAAAAAATCCTTAGTTACGCCGTCCTTCGGAGGGGACGTTAAAAGGTGGTCACGAGCCTGTGCGATGTCAGGTACTCGTTAAAGATCCCTATCCTCATAAAACCTGAATAGGCAAAATTTAGGACTCCCACTGTAGCATCGTCCGATTAGCCATAGTAGCATAAAGTGAAGTTAAATAAATAAATAAAAATAAAGGGCTTATGTTGGCCGATGGCCTTTCCCAGAATTGCTTTACACACTCATTATCATGTCCTACCTCTCTGAAAGATCCATCCAAATAAATTACCTATTCACCCCTATTTATCCAATCTGCTGGTGTTGCTCAAGGTAGTTTCCTAGGACCCATACTTTACACAATCTAGACAGGTGATATCCCAACCCATCCTAACACCCTTCTTCCTACCTATACTACCTGTGTGATATCAGTCAATAATGATCCTACTAATACCTCTCAAATTATTCAATCCCACATCAGAGACCTTGAGGTATGGTGTCAGAATTGGAGAATCAAAATAAATCCTACTAAATTACATTTACTCTCGTAAACCGCTTGTACCGGTTGAACAAATTCGCTATTTAGGACCTCCTCCTTGACAAACACCTTACTTGGAACCCTCATACAAGACTGAAACGACTAGAAACTGCTCGACGTTTTCGGGTACTCCAATACTTACTAGACAAACGTTCTACTCTTCCACTTAACTACAAAAGGCTCAACTATATCACCATCATGAGGCCTATCTGGACGTAACGAGTTGTGTTTTGGGGCTCTACTAAACTATCAAATTCTTCCCATATTTAATCCTTACAATCCAAAACCCTTCGAAAAATCCTCAATGCTCCTAACTTTTTCACCAACAAAATCATCCATAAAGACATTAATGTCCCATATGTTGCTGATTTGGCCTGAACCAGATATCAAACCTTCCATGACATAGGCCACTCCCACTCTAACCCACTAGTTTCAATCCTAGCTTCCTCTTCCATTCCTGACTACCCTCCGAGGCGTCTAGAAATAAGATGGCCTCGAGACCTTCTAGTTTGGATTACTTAGTGGAGTGCTGCCAATAGACATATTCTCTTCATGTCTCTTTATGTCTTTTCATGTATATTATCTATATGTATTATCAGCTGATTTACTTGATGTAACTTACTAATACAGTTTTGAATTTCAATAATAATGATGAAACAAAAAAGTTTATGTTAAACGACAGAGATTTATACGAAATATAATAATATGCATAATTAAAGATTGAAATAGTGCGTCCAAATAAAGAAATACAACTTCAAAACATGTTATCCAGCAAGACGTAAGCCTCTCCATTGGAAAAGAACTTTTAAACTCAATTAATCAGCTAACTAGTCAACAACTGAATTTCCGACGAATAGTTTCAGAAACTTCCTTCGGATATAAACTTTATACAGTGATTAGTGTCTAATTCAATTTTCATCTCTGGCGATTTTGTCACAAATTTGCTAAAATATACTAATATCTGCTTATTTATTTTGTTGTTGGTGTTCGATTGTTGATAATTTAAGGTCTTGTGGTTCAGTCAATAAATAAGTAGTTTTGTTAAGGCTACGTTTCGAGAATTTATTGTTCTTATATTCATTCCGTTACATTAGAAAAAATCTAGTGCAGGCAACAGAAGACTCACTTACCTCGACTGTTGAAATCAATTTAAAAACTATTAAATATACTTCAAATTGAAGAATATTTTTAGTTGATTTTAATAAAACGTGTATTCATTTTCGTTAGAAACATATGATTTAGATAAAATAATATAACTATATTAAATTGTTAATGAATAATAAGTTTATTCCCTATTCTTCACTTTATAATACCTTCTACCACTTTTTATAGCAGTTAATATTTTTTTCTAAAATTTGTCTTTCTAACGGTATATTATACGTCCACATTACTGTTCTTATTATAAAACAACAAAAGTTGCATACAAAAAAAGTTTTCTTCTTTTATCCTTTAGTTGGTCATTACATTCGTCCAACTTGTATATTTAGCCGTCATTAATTAATTTCATTAAGATTATGTGGATAATAATTTGGAATGTACAAAATTAAATGTACCTTAGGAGAGATAAAATTTAAAATATCGCCATCTAAGCCCTGTCATACTATTTCAATCAGAATGAAACCTACATGATATTAAAGCTCATTACATTTAACACCAATATAGCGAGTTTAATCAAAATCGGTACAGCCGTTTTTGAGGAAATCGTAAAAAGGTGCAAAATGCATACTATAAAGTGGCTCTTATGGTTAGCAGATTTTGATGAAAAAGTTACTGTAACATATTGGACGTAAAGTTGTCTTAGATATGAAATTTCAGTTTCGTACGACTTTTCGTTTTTGCGCTAGACTTACCAACCACACAGACCTGTTTTGAGGACTTGATCATTTAGATTCAGGGGACTCTAAAACGTGTATTTCCGTTGAAAACTGGAATTCGAAAATTTTCACGCCCGCAATACTTTCCCTTACTATGTATATTTCATATATAGGTAAGTGAAAGTAAAAACAACAAAAATAATTAAAAAATAATTAATGGATGATGTTATTGTTAGAGGGACAGAAAACATTTTTTAAGAAATTTAACAATGCGTTGAATTCACAATGAATAAATATACAGTAGTTACATAGACAGGAAGATAAGGGAATAGATTTTTGAAAATCCTCAGCCAATAAAACTCATAAAAGGATTAATATGCACAAAGAGATGCAAAAATGTGATTTGGCATAGATCAGGTTTGTAGTCCAATTTTTAGACACCCAGTTGAGATTGATCTTTCAATTTTAGTTTCAATTTACATTTGAAATAACTAAATATCAATCGTTAAAAAATAGTTCCTCGTTTGTTCTTCATCCTTCTGGAATTCGCTACCTATCTCTATCCGTAAAACCACCTCTCTTATGTCCTTTAAACATCAACTCTTCCACTACCTTGTCGTATTTCAATCTTCCGTTCCATTGTAAAATATAGGTAAATATAGTATTGTATAAATATATGATATATAAGTGTGTATAAATTTACAAACATTTATAGATATATTGAATAGTTGATCTTGATAGATATATTGAGTAGTTGATTTATATATTTATTTATTTTTATTATTATTTTTTTTATTTTTTGGTACTAGACCATTTAGACTAAGGATTTCTTTTTGTTCATTGTCATTATTCTAAAATTTCCCATTCCATTTTACATTCCTTTTTTTTTTTTTTTTTCCCCCCCACAAGTGGGGGGAGAAGCGGAATCCAAGAGATCCCAGCGCCTCCCACTCAGCGCTTCACTGGTGTATGCCAGTGGAGGCCGAGCCAGAGCGGAATAGCCACAAACATACAGTACATGAGTGGAGGATCTGACCAGTGTCAGAACTCCAGATAAATGTTTACAAAACGTCGCGGGGCCACTGCCGTTTCAATCTTCGAGGAGGATTGTAGGGATGGGTGAAGCTGGAAAGCGATTGAGCAAGAGGATTAGGATGATGAAGAAGGTTCTGATGGAATTTGGAGAATTTGGATGGTACCAGATCTAAAATAAATGGAATATTAAGGTCATGGTGTAGGGTACAGTTGGTAACGTAATAAGGAGCATTAACTATTGTTCGGAGGACTTTGGATTGGAAGGATTGGATACGTTTGATGTTAGAATGTTTAGTTGTCCCCCATAGTTCAAGTCCGTAGGTCCATATAGGTTTCAGTACTGTCTTATATATTAGTAATTTGTTGTCGACTGTAAGATGAGATTTTCTGTTAAGTAATTTGTATAACCGGCCGAATCTGCGGTTGAGTTCTATCCTTTTAAGTCTCGTATGTGGGTTCCACGTCAGTCTTTTGTCTAGTAAGAAGCCAAGGTACCGGACTGTGTCTGAGGAAGGAAGCGGTATGGAATTGAATTTAACTGTTGGACAGGATTTACGTCGAAGGGTGAAGGTGACGTGTGTACATTTGCTTTCGTTCACCTTAATTCGCCAAGCCTTACACCAGTCTTCGACAAGGGAAAGGTGCCTTTGGAGATTTAGAGATGCTACTTCAGGATCGGAATTGGATGATAAAATGGCTGTGTCGTCAGCAAATGTTGCCAGAAAGGTATCGGGATCGGTAGGGATATCGGCGGTGTAGAGGATGTAGAGGACGGGTCCTAAGACGCTGCCTTGAGGAACACCGGCCTCAACAGTATAATGTTTGGAAAATTCGGAACCACAGCGAACTCGGAAGGAGCGGTTTGATAAATAGGATCGGAGGATTAGGTATAAGGATTGAGGTAAATGGGTTTTGAGCTTAAAGAGCAATCCCGGGTGCCACACCGGTCAAAAGCTTGAGCTATGTCCAGAAAGGCACCCGAACAATACTCCTTGCACTCAAGGGCAGAGGAAATGTGATCCACAACTCGGAGTCCTTGCTGAACTGTGTAATGTTGAGAACGAAATCCAAACTGATGCGAAGGAAAATTTTTAAATTTATCTAGGATTCGTTTTAGTAGGAGCTTTTCGAAAATTTTTGAGAGGATCGGAAGTAGGCTAATAGGTCTGTAAGATGACGTGCTGTTGGAAGGTTTGCCTGGTTTCAGGAAAAGGATGATAGTTGAATGTTTCCATAAGAGAGGAAAATAGGTAGTGCGTAGGATACTGTTATAAAGATATGTAAGGAATGTAATGGCTTTTTGTGGAAGTTGTCTTAAGATCTGAGGCGTGAGGAGATCATATCCAGGGGATTTACGGAGAGGAAGCTTTTTAAGAAGATATTTGACCTCAGAGGGATTAAATGCTTTAGGAGGTAAGGAGAGTGGTATTGGCGAAGTAAGGAACAGTTCAACTGTTGAAGTATGGTTTGGATTCAACTCAGGATGAGGAGTGAAAACTTTGGAAAGGTGCTGTGCAAATTCCTGGGCCTTATCCTTGTCAGAAGCAGCCCAGGAACTATCACCGCGCAGGAGAGGATGGGAAATCGTGTGAGTATTCAGGATTCTCTTCGTGACATTCCACAGGGAATTGTCACGAGTCGAGAGAGAGGAGAGGTAGGAATTGTAGGATTGGGAACGAAAGGTCGCCAACTCCCGCTTTAATTTTCTACAATAAAAGTTATAAGAGCGGCGATCTTCTGGGTGGCGGGTGCGTTGCCATAATGCTCTGGCTCGGCGTTTGGTGTTGATGAGGTCTGTCAGGTGTTGTGGTAAATGGCATTTGTAAGGAATAATTTGGGATTGTTTAGGAAAGGAGGCAGTCCAGGCAGCTTGTTGAATCAAGGTTGTAAAGGAATATACGGCATTATCAAGGTCAGAAGGGGTTTTGAGAGTTACTCTGAGATCGATATCATTGGTGAGGATTTCGCGGAAGAGGTTCCAGTTGATGGGGCCTCTGATGAATGACGGTGGGAAAGGTTTCGGAATAGGAGTCATGGATACATTTAGGATTAATGGACTATGATCAGAGGATAGTTCATCAAGGCGAGTTACGGAATGGTTCAGGGAGCCTAATCCGCTGTGGATGAAGAAGTCGAGGATGTCTGGATTACGGTTAGGATCTGTTGGCCAGTAGGTAGGGGAATCGGGAGGTAGGAGATTAAGGCGTCTGGAGTTGAGTGCAGACTGCAATGTCCGTCCACGAGTATTTGTGGTTCTGCAACCCCATTGTTGGTGCTTCGCGTTTAAGTCTGCACCCAGAATAAAGTGATTCCCCAATGGGTTGAGAAAGGAACCAAATTGGGTAATAGAAATTGAATTTTTAGGAGGGCAATATGCTGATGCGATGACTAGCGGAAAGGAAAAGGTCTTGATTATAATAGAGGTGGCTTGTAGGAAATCGTGGGCGGGAAGTGGGTGTAAGTGATGGGAGAGGGATCGGTTGACAATGACAGCAGTACCGGCATGGGCTTTGCCGTCTGGATGGTCTGTCCGGTATGTCGTGTATTCAGGTATTTTGAAGTACTCTTTAGTGGTTAGTCTAGTTTCAGTAATGAGTGCAACGTCAACTTTTTTGTCTTGGAGTAAGGCTGTAAGTTCGTCAGTGTGAGTTCTAACACCATTCGCATTCCATAGGAGAATAGATAAGGAGTTAGGTGAGGTCATTTATGGATTTTTTAAGTTAGGAATAAGATTTGATACAAGATTCGTGAGGATTGTTATTAGGGGCATGACAAGGGATTTGATTTCGGAAATGAAGGATGTCATCAAACTGGTAAGATCTGTGGCATTTGAAGGAGGGGGAATATGAGAGATTTGTTGTGGATGAGGATTTTTAGGACTGATTACGTTTTGAGGAAGAGGTATTTGTGGAATGGATTGAGGATATTGAGGTACATTTTGTAGTTCCGGCAGGGCCTCGGCTTCAGTACATTGGTTCCCACCTCCAAGTAAGTGGGCAAATGATACATTGGCATCGATTAATTTTGAGGGTTCTCTTCTAGTTCTAGCCTGTCTTGTTGTTTCATCCAGTACTTGGGGTTTTTGATACCTGGTCCTTAGCTCCTTATAGATTTGGCATCCGTTGTAGTTGGCCGGATGGTCCTTGAGGCAATGAGCACATACAGCGGGTGTTGACTTCGGTTTTGTACATTCCACAGACTTGTGCTGTTCACCGCATTTCACGCAGCGTGGTATGTGGTGACAGTAACTTCTGGTATGACCATACGCCTGACAATTGTAACACTGAACAATTTCTCTCTTTGTATACGGTTTTTCGACTCTTACACTTGTATAATACAGTCTTTTTAGATCATAAA
Organism: Piezodorus guildinii; assembly: GCA_023052935.1. NCBI lineage: Eukaryota > Metazoa > Arthropoda > Insecta > Hemiptera > Pentatomidae > Piezodorus > Piezodorus guildinii. The sequence goes on along the minus strand of CM041298.1, from coordinate 33,612,619 downwards.
TTTTTTCTACTCCTGCTAATGGTTCCAAGTCAGCGAAGAATAGAGGCAGTTGAACTCTATCTTTTATGACATTAGTGACTTGTCGCACTTCGTAACCCATCTCCATGAGTTCTTCTTTGATAGCGTCAACTGGTGTTGAAGGGTGTAGATTTCTGATCACAACTCTAAGAGCTCTCTCTTGCCGTAGCTGATAAGTGTGAAAATCCGCTTTAGTTTCAGTTAGGTATTTCACAATTTTTCTATATGTCTCGGCGGTGGTCGGTGATATGTTGGTGTCATTGATTCTACTCATACAGTAGTAGCTGGTGGATTCGGTAATCTTGTTTAATTGCGCACATAACAACTGGAAATTTTTAATATTTTTGACAAATATCGGTGGAGGCCGTGGTTCACTGGGTGTAGGAGCAGATTCCATGTTTTCTTTTTCATTATGTAGGATTTGAAAAGGATTTGGGGTGAAAAACGGAGATTCGTCAGTCATCCCCTGTGACGATGTGCCAGGCTGTGGTTCAGATTCTGTATTAGAACCTGAAGGGGTTGCTTGTTGATTTAATTTTTTATTAGTATCACGGCGGGGTCTTTGTTTTATGGGAGACGTGATTGAACCACTAGATCTAGATCTTTTAGTTGATGCTTTGGAGGACATCACTTGGTGAAAATATCGCATTTCATGTGAAGAAGATAATAAGAAAATAACTAGATGTTGGTAATAAAACAATAACTAAAGAAAAGAAAACCAATCCCGGCCTTGCCGAGCTATTGGCAATCAGCTGATGTGAAGAGGTTACCCAGCATTCACTTTACACCGTAAATTGTAACAAAACTTACTGTTGTTTGCTCCAATATTTACTGATGTTGTTATCCTGTAGTCTGGTGATGTTTTCAAGATTGCACTGAAGAGAATTCAAACTGAAAAAGCATGAAATCCAAGAGCCGATTTGAAAGATGACTGCTATACACATGCGCATGCGCAGAACTCTTACATTCCTTTAAATAAATAATTATACAGCAACAATAACATACGAATTTACAGGAAGTAGGAAGATAAGAGAAGAAAAATAAAACAAGATATGGACGAAGAGATAACAAAATTAAAATTAATGCAATGGTTGAGTTTTATGGATAGGTTTAAAATCAGACATCGTTTTAAATTATGCAGAAGTTAGAGTAGTAATGTGTTCTATGAAAAAAATGCAATGCTTCCTCCGCTGTCTGGACTCAGTTAGATAAGAGCTGGAAAGATGGCATAGTTAAAATAAGATAAGAATAGGTAAACTAAATTAATGAAGCCAAGAATAACGAAAATCAGAATTTTCTTCAGGGAGCAGCTGATTCGTCGCAAGATATATTTGGAAGCACGTCGTTAAAATATGAAGGGTATTACAATCAGTAAGGAAAGATATAAGTTGGATCACAAAAATTATGTAAGCCCTTCATTTTATAATTTTACTATAATTACAATGATACTGGAGTCACCTGTAGTGTAGTGGTAAGCAAGAGCCTTTTATTCCTAGAGTTTAGGGTTCGAAATCAGCATATGAACCTAGATTATTTTGAAATGATCAAATTCAGAACTGAATTCACACATGAGGCTTCTGGGTGTAAGTACCCACTCAATTTGCATAAAAATTGTTTTTAGCACCAGAAGATGGTTTTATAGCCGGAAAGTTGGGCAACATAACAAAATAAAGATAAATATCAGGCTCCAACTTTGTTTTTGTATGTCATTTTTTGCTTTATGATAATAAAACCCGTAATATAGACGTATAATATACCGTTGGAGAGAGAAATATTTTAGAAAAAATATTGTCTGATAAACTAAGTTGTAAAAGATGAAGAATAGGGAATAGACTTATAACTGATTACAAATTTAATACAGTTATATTGTTTAATCTTAATTATATGTGTACAACGAAAATAAATACATGTTTTCTTTTTACTTTCACTTACTATATGTAGTAAGGGAAAGGATTGCGATCGTGAAAATTTTCGAATTCCAGTTTTCAACCGAAATACACGTTTTAGGGTCCCATGAATCCGAATAACCAAGTCCCGCAAAAAGGTGTGTGTGTGTGTGTGTGTGTGGTAACTCCCGGGCGGAAACGGTAAGTCCTATTAAACTGAAATTTCACATTTAAAACAAATATACGCCCGAGACGTTACAAAACCTATTTAATCAAAATGAGCTTACCAGAAGAGCCACTTTCTACCATGCATTTTGCACCTGATTTCGATTTGCTCGAAAACGGTTCCTATGATTTTGATTAAATTCCGAAATTATAAATTTTCTTCCTTCAAACTACCTTTAATTGTTTACATTCCTAAAGATTAACCACATCATCTTAATGACATTGATGAATGATATCTAAATATACAAGTTGGACGAATTTGATGATCAACTAAAGGATAAAAGAGCTGAACAATTTTTTTATGTAATTTTTAGTTTTCTCATAATAAGAACGAGGGAGCGGCGTGGTCTAGTGGATAGAGCGCTAGTCTACTGTGCTCCGGGTCCTGGGTTCGAATCCCGGCTGTGGCGGAATATTATTCATTCTGTTATTTTAGCCGGGGGGCGATCCTGGGGTATAAAGACCCTCCTGGGGTAGACCCAGCCTCGATAAAGTGGGTACCTAAAATGGAGGGAAAAACCTGGTGGCTGAGCATGATCTCGGCCGAATTACCTCATTGCACGGCCGTTTGCCTTCAAACAGTACGAATCTCTCTCTATATGTACTAAGCCCAAGACTCTTCATTGGCTGTAGTGGCACAGGTTTTAATATAGATATATAATATAGCGTTGGAAAGGGAATGATTTTAGAACAAATATCTGATACAAATAGTTTTAAGAGGCAAATAAAGTGACAAATAGGGAATAAACTTATTGCTGATTCAACATATAATTTAGTTATATGATTTAATCTTGATCATGTGCTTCCAACGAAAATTAATACAAGTTTTATTAAAATCAACTTAAAATATTTTTCAAATTGAAGTATAGTTAATGGTTTTTAAATTGATTTAAGCAGTCGAGGTAAGTAAAAGTCGAGTATTGCCCGCACCAGGTTTTTTTTTCTGCCTGGTTTTCAATGTGACTACCCAGTAATGAACCAGCTGAGGCAGACTAAGGTCAGTTTCGTTATCCTTGGTTAAGTTATTCAGACTGGATCGCAGTGGCGATGGTTTCCCCTGGGATCGCACAAAGGAGGTGCCGGGTCAATGCTGCAGTAACTCGGACAGAATACAGATTAGACGGACAATACCTACGATAAGGTTAGAATACCCAGCCTATTTACCTACTGCCTCAATGCAACTTCTTTTTAAATAGCATCTGATTGCTCTCTTCGGAGTACATTTCCATTAATCTAACAAAAAATCTGGTTTTACTTTACCTCGGCTGTCAAAATAATTTTAGAACTATTCAATAAATTATTAAAAAAATTTCAATTAATTTAAATAAAAAGATTATTTAGTTTCTTCGGAAACATGTGATTTAGATTAAATAATATAACAATATCAAATTGTTATGTGGATCACCTGTAGCATGGTGGCTGGCATAACAGCCTTCTATGCCAAAGGTCACGGGTTCAAATCCGCAGGTAGTCTTATGAATTTTTAATGGGATTAAAAAACCCTTAATTATACCGTACTTCGGAGGGGACGTAAAAAGTTGGTCTCTTTTTTACTGTTCGCACGGAAATATTTTAATAGGGACAAAGTGAAAAATTATGAAACTAATATAGATCACACATCTACATGATGAGTAAAAGGGACAAAAATTTGGTGACTGAGTTATTTCATTTTCGCTGTTAATATAAACTGACGTTTTCTTAAAAAATTATCAACTTTGATAATTTTTCATACTTCATAACGAAATACAAACTAGAATGATTATTAGAGTACTGTGTACACTTTTGATCCTCACAACTCATTACACAATTAGCCAAAGAAGTGGTTTAAAAAATTTACGAAAATTTACATCAACTAAAAATATTACTATGCTATGACCAGTAAGGTTCGAAAGGTATCTCTAGCTTAATTATTATTTCTTTTATAGCCTTATCATTGCACTACTTGTAAAAATTTCGATAGTATAAACCTTTAACTTCTTTTAATTTTATTTTTAAAGAAGGGTTTTTGAAATATTTTAAAAGGGGCTGAGTTAAAAACGATAAAACTAATGCAGATTATTCATCTATTTAATAAGTACTCTAGGATAAAATTTATTAGCTGATATTTAACTGGGTTATTAATTTAGTTTAGCCTAAAGTAGGTTGATAAGATGAGGGCAACTCTTCCATGGTAGTAATGTTAAAATATTATGTTTCGAAAAATAACGGAGTCTCAGCTTTTAAATTCAATATTACGGTACTTATTAAATAGAGGTATAATTATACATAAGTTTCGTTGTTTTTCACTCAGCCCCTTTTAAAATATTTCAACATAAACATTGCGACAGAAATTTCTACAAGTAGTGCAATTATGACACAATACAAGAAAAAATAAATTAAGTTTAGTCATTATTAACAAAGATACTAAATTTATAACATATATATATATATATATATATATATATATATATATATATATATATATATATATTCCTATGCAGGCTCCCACGGAAAAACGTTTAATTGTTTACTTTTTTTAAGACACTAAAGAAGGAGAAATTATTTCTGAAACTCATCAACATATAGCTGAAGCTACCTTGAAACTACGAATAGGAATTATTCACATTTATGTTGCTACGATATCGGATTTTGTTGAAAAGCTAAAACATATTGAGTAATTTCGGATATGCTTACTTCTACTGATGTGCTATTGTAAATTTGACATATTTAGAAAATATGTCTTAAGGCATTTGATACGCCATTTTATTTTGTATTTTTTTCAAGTGCTTAAATGAGTAATATTAATTAAATAAACATATTAATTAACATTTCGTGAGTTTGAAAATACTGGATACTGTACTTAACTGGCTATACATCAGTAAAGGATGAGTTATTTGCATTATTGAAATTTTAACCCAATATCAAAGGAGATTTATTCTCAAAACTGTGATATATGTATTGCGGCGAACGTAAAAGGCCATTCTGTCGTTTTATCGAACAAAATAAATCAAATGAATGTTGGTTCTTTCATAAATTTATGCATTTATGTGTAAAGATATTATATGCATTAGGAATTTTGCCGTAGGGTGCCAATTTTAGTAATTAAAAATATGCATATATATGTTGCCCATACATAAGGAATAATTCATTGACTAAATAAATAAAGTATTAAAAAAAAAAAATGGCAATCTGAATTTTCATTATTGCCAAAATTTGTTTTAATAAAAACAACGTTGACAGCTATTATTATTTTTCAGACTATGGGAGTGTTTTTTTTTTTTATGATTTTTGTTCTGAATTCAAAACTCATATCACAGGACACCCTACAATTAAATATTTCGTAATTAAAAAAAATAAAATAATAACTGTAATACAACTCCATGAGTTTAAATGATAAATACATGTATAAATTGTTTTTAAATTAGCACATAACTTTTCTTAAAAAATACGTTAATAGTAATTAATTAGGAATAAAATAAACACAATTATTTACAAATAAAGAGACAAATATTAAGTTTTCGGACCTAAGAAACCGAGAATTATAAAAAAACAATATTACTTTAAAGTAGATGAAAAATAATCAATGTAAACGTATAACTCCACGGTTGTTAAGGATAGAATTGAAATATAGAAAATATCACATAAATAACGAAGGGGTATCAATATCACAGAAATAAGTAAAAATATAATAAAATAACAAAGAAAAAAACTTATATTTGACTCATTATTTTTATGGAGCAACTTCAGATCTACTCAAAATTTGAAAACGTAGAATCCAAATATCGAATAAAAAATAAATCAGTCCGTCCGCTTTACGATATAAAAGAGTTTTATTGCTAATTTATTGGCAATTATATTCTTTAAAAAAAAAAATAGGTTATGCATTGCTAAAAATACATTTGTATTTTACATTATCTATCATTATGGTGTATTGCTTCTTTGTTTTTCATAGCCCTGAAGATGGTCGGAAATGTATGCCAAAAAGTTGTTACAATTAATACGATTTATTATTTAAAAAGTTTCACGGTATCACTTGTAGCTGGGCGGCTAGCGTAACAGCTTCCCATGCTAAAGGTCACGGGTTCAAACCCGCAGGTGGTCCTAGGATTTTTTAATTGGAGTAAAAATCCTTAGTTACGCCGTCCTTCGGATGGGACGTTAAAAGGTGGTCCCAAGCCTGTGCGATGTCAGGTACTCGTTAAAGATCCCTATCCTAATAAAACCTGGATAGGCAAAACGTAGGACTCCCACTGCAGCATCGTCCGATTAGCCATAGTAGCATAAAGTGACGTTAAATAAATAACTAAAAAAAGTTTCATTACCTCCCTCTAATAAACTTCCTATACACTGTAACCTTAGACTGTTGTTTATTCATTAAACGTCACTTCAATAGATATCCTATATTTCACAAATCCAAGTTTAATTAGGATAATGATCCTTAAGGAGTACCTGGTTTCGAAAAGGCTCAGGGCCACCATTTTACATCCTCTCCGAAGGAAGGCATAAGTAATAAGTTTTGAAATCCTAGGTCGATGTGCCGAGTTTGAACCAGAGACCTTAGGTAGCCCATATTTGACGATACAATTAATGTTTCGTATTGATATTATCTTCATATAACTTTAAATGGATTATTTCGATCAATAAGTACTTTGTTTTGTAAAAAAAAAAAATTGAAAAATGGTTATGGCCATTCACAGAAGTCTACTTATGCTAAACAGTGAAAATTAACATCTAGTTTTTAGGTTCTTTTTGAGAAAAACAACATTTCCTTTTTCTTTTTTTCCACCCTCCTTCCCGTGAAGCCTGTAATTTACGGTTTCTTACATCCGATTTAGTGACACCATAAAGTTTGTGAGAGGCATCTTAACTTCAACTTTAGCGGCCTACATACACCTAAAGTAAAGTCACATCCAAATTTTTTTTTTTTTTTTTTAATCTCATAAATAATTTTAAAAAACAAATTAGAAGAGATAGTGGAAATCGATTTAATTTCATATTTAGCAAATTTTTTTATTAGTGTTTGTAAATCCTCCTTACTCAATATATATTTTATATCCTGATTTTTTTTTTAATATTAATTTATCCTGACCAATGAATCACTATAAATATAATAATATATAGTTGTATATTATTTCATCAATAATAAAATAATTTAAATTCAACCTAATGGAAACTTTAAAATGACTTCATCTAAGAAAAAAAAACTATTAAATACTAAACTATGGTTAGTTATTTCCACATGATTATATTTATATCAAATTTATAAGGTTTTTATTTAATATAATGTAGTTTTTAAGGTGATTTAAAAAATGATAAATTTGGTTCAATTGTGTTCAGATGGAGGTAAAGCCTTAAGTAATTTTAAGAAAGTGTAACCATTTTCCAAGCGATTACGTTGACTGAAAACAAAACCAACACTGTTTATAACTCAATATCTTTAGCAATGCTTAAATTATTATTAGGGGTACTCACTACGTTTGCTATAGCATGCTATTTGTGTTATTTTGCTAAACCCGTCGAGTTTCTACGGTTATTTCCTGTATAAAATTGATGGGTTTAGCACAATAGCACAAAAAGCAAACGTAGTAAGTAGCCCTATTATAACTTTATATAATGATTTTAATTACTAACCTATGAGTAATAAAACTCCTTTATTTCGTAAAGCAAAAGGACGAATTTTTTATATTCGATCTTTGAATTCTACGTTTCTAAAAATGTATATATGAATAAATATATGTTCTGTGTGTGTGTGTTTGTGTGTGTGTGTGTGTGTGTGTGTGTGTGTGTGCGCGCGCGCGCATATATTTTTGCAATTAGCCACGGGTTTAAATATATATATATATATATATATATATATATATATATATATATATATATATATATTAAACACCATTCAACTCTCACACTAATTAGGTATGTATAGAAAATACATTTCACTCTGTTTTTCGAGTTTCGTCTCATTGTTGTAATAAAAAATCAAAAAGGAAATTTTATTTTTTTTTTTTTTAGACTTTGCCCATCACCATTTATTTAAACACAGTTTCCATGTAGTTACATTTCCTTGAATAAAAATTTCCAATTACCCTTTTATTAATTAAATAAAATTAGTTGATTACCTGGAAAGATATATAAATTGTAATATTATAATATATAAGAAAAATAATTATATAATATGAAAATGAGAATAATTTGCAGGGTATTTCTTTTTACAGAATTTCGGTTATACTGTTTCTAGTTGTTTAAGAGAATATATTTAAAAGCATATTAATTCGCAAAGAGATACTTAAATCAACTAAAGGTACGAAATCCACTCTACGGTCTATTGTCATACCAACCAAATATAAATATATATATATAAAATAAAATTAAAAAACTAACCTTTTTGGACTAGAATGGGCATCAACATTTCACTAACCTGTAAAGAAAATTAAATAAAAATTAGAGACTTAGATAAAATATGTTGCACACTACATAAACATATATATATATATATATATATATATATATATATATATATATATATATATATATATATATATATATATAACATATACATATAAGAGTAGTATATTTTGTAAGCGAAGGAAGAAGAACCGTATAATCCTTTGAGTAAAGAGCATTAGAATTTTATTATAGTTTCAATTTTCTAATATTAAAGAGTATAATTATTCTAAATAATTGATTTGGACCTTTCTCTTCTTTTTTATATACTTATTATTATGTTAATAAATCATTTATTATTCCTTAATGTTTCGAGGTCCAAAATTTTCACAATCACTAATTAAAAACTAAAATATTAATTTAATATTAGAATCAAATTTTCAACATAAAAATACTATATAAAGTTATAATCCTGTAAATATATATCTCATGTTCTAAAATTGATTTTAAAATTATTTGTGTTTAAATAATACTTACAAATTATCCATATTGAATTAATTTAGATCATATTTCATCACATATCTTTTCATCTATCATTATGGTCATCATAATAATTTAGTCCCTATTTAGTTACATTTAATTTCGTTATCACATGTATCGAATAATTTAAATATTTGCTATTATTTCTATTACTAGCAAGTATGAAGTAGGCTAAGAATTTTAATCCTGCTCCAAACCTGTACTTGCTGCTATATAATAATAATAATAATAATAATAATAATTCTTTATTTATTCTGGGACGAGTCCCTTTAGAATAACATAGCAGGAAATAAAAAGTTAGCTTAAGAATCTAGTCTTAGAGTATAATGATTGAAAACAATAAAATTAAACTAACAACATGTATAAATAAGCTGAACATAAGAGACAGATTCTAATAAAAATGCACAAACAAAAATATAAATGTATGTTAACATAAGAACAAAAAAAAAAAAAGATATAATGAAAAAATATAATAAGATTTAAAAAAAAAAAAAAAAAAAATATATATATATATATATATATATATATATACAGTTTTAAAATAAAATATAAAAAGAATAGAAATTATAGTTCTCCAACGTATGTTAACACCACAACAACAAAATATATAAATAATTTTAAAAGATATAATAAGATTTAAAAATAAAAAAATATATATATACATACACACAAACACACACATATATAAATATGCATATCTGCACTCAACACACACACGCACGTATATACACTTTTATATACATTTTTCAAATAAAATATAAATAAAAAAGAGATTACAATTTTTCGATATATGTTGACATAGGAACAAAAAAGATACATACAATTTTAACATAAAGTAAAGAAAAAAAAATTACATTTCTTCTGAGTGTTTGCAAAATAATAAATAATTTAATCTTACATCTTGCAAAGATTAAAAGAAAAAAAAATTAAATGATATTTGCTGTTAGTGTATCCGAGGAAATGAAAATTGAATAAACTAATAAACGAATCTAAAAGACATCTGTTGATCTTCCTTGAAATTAGCATCTATTTGGGATTATTTGGGAATTGTATTGATAGGAAATGGCTAAATAGTCGGGATTTAAATGTTGAGAGAGTTTGGGAGTTCCGGATATTAGAAGGAATGGATTTCCATAAGGATGCGGATCGGATTGAGAATGATCTATCGAAAGCTGTGGATCGATGAGATGTTATATACAGATCAGAAGGCCGCGAGCGGGTGTTACGGGAACGCACAGAGGATTTGAATTTAAGGAGATCAAAGATGTAAGACGGACACTGGGATTGGATAACCTGGTAGAGGAAGGATGCTAGGAAATACTTGCGGCGGAAGGAAGGGTAAAGCCACTTTAACTCTTCGTAAAATCGGGTGATAGAGGTGTCTCTGGATATCCCAAAGATGAAACGTATAAAGCAGTTAAACATTCGTTTTAGTTTTACCTCGAGATCTCCAGAGACACCTCCATACACCGCACAGCAGTAGTCAAAGTGGGGAAATATTAAGGAGCTTACCAGGAGCTTACGGGTTTCGATAGGGAGAAGGGGATGGAGGTAATTTAGAAGTTTTAAGGTGGAAAATGTACGACGGGATATTTCGGAAACATGGTTTTTCCAGGAAAGGGTTTGATCAAAGGTGACCCCGAGGTTTTTAACAGATTGATGGAATTGTATTGGATTGTTATTCAGAGACAGAGTAGGAATCGTTGGAAGGGCCTTAAGGAGGGGATTGGAACCTATTACAATTGCCTTGGTCTTCTCAGCATTCAAATTGAGCTTGTTGTTAGTTGCCCAGTTGCTGATTCCAATTAGATCCTCTTGAAGCATTTCCGTTGCTAGTAATAGGTCGGAAGGAGGAAAGGATAGATAGATTTGGAGATCATCAGCATATATATGGTATTGGGAGTGTTTGATCTGGAGGGGAAGGTCATTAATATAAACTGCAAATAGGGTGGGGGATAATGATGATCCCTGAGGCACACCGCAGGATAGAGGCAGGGTTCTGGAAGGAGGTTGACCTGGGGTCACTACATATTGTGAACGGTTGGAGAGGAAGGATTTGAACCAGTGCAGAGCACTGTTTGATAAAGGAATATTTCGTAGTTTGGCCAGGAGGATATTATGGTCTACTGTATCGAAAGCTTTGGAGAAATCTAGGAGGATGAGGATGGTTAGTTTTTGGTGTTCAATGGCGGATTGGAGGTCTTGAGTTATTTTTAGTAGAGCGGATTGAGTTGAATAACCGGGTCGGAAGCCGGATTGGAAAGGGTTGATAAGGGAACGTTCTTCTAAAAAATTTGATAACTGGATTTGTGCAAGGCGTTCCAGGGGTTTGGATAAATTAGAAAGGAGAGAAATAGGACGGAAATCAGAAGGTGATGTAGGATTCGGAACTTTGTTTAATGGACGAACTAAGGCGGTTTTCCAGGAATTAGGAAATATGGAGTTTTGAAAGGAAAAATTGTAGATATGGTAAAGTACTGGTATTAGAACAGGAAGACAAGATTTTATTAGTTTTACGGGAATGTTGTCGGGTCCATAATCATTGGTATGAGATTTAAGGATAGCTGTTTGTATTTCATCATAGGAGAGGTGGGAGAAGAAGAAGCTATCTGGATTGAAACTCTGATGGCCAATATCGGCAGCAGGAGAAGAAACAGGAGCAAAGGATATAAAATGATTGTTGAGCTCGTCTGGAGAAACAGAGAGAGGAATGTGGTTATTGGGTTTTAGGATAGATAATTTTCGGATGATATTCCATTTGGATTTGGAATCAGGAGCTTTAGAGAGTGCATTATGGATGTGGAGGGATTTAGCACGTCGAACCGCGTCCTGGGTTCTATTACGAAGTTGTTTAAAATGTTCGTAATCAGACGGCGTACGCGTGCGTCGAAATTTTCTTCTTGCTGCTTCTCTTTTTTTTCATCATCTCCGTTAGGTCATGAGTTAGCCATGGCGCGGTTGGACGGCGTAACATTCGGGTTTTCAAAGGTGCATGAAGGTCTAGTAAGGTTTTGAGGTATGAGGTAAGAGTGGATATCATATGATCTATAGAATTAGAGGAGTATATAGTGCCCCAATGGAGTGATTCCAGGTCGGTTTGAAGGGATTCGTAAGAGAGGAGGTCTAAACTACGATAGGAGACCAATTTGGGAGTGAAGGATTTCACGGGTAGGTTGTATGAGATCTGGATAAGATCGTGTGATGAAAGAAACGGAACCGGGTGCTGGGAGGATGAAAGGACCTTTAGAGGAGAGTCAGTAATGTGTAGGTCAAGCCAGGTGTCGGAGAATTGGGTATGATGGGTAGGAAGGTAAGGAACGAGATAAAGATTCAGAGAGTAAAGTAGGTTTACTAGGAAAGATTTGTCATAGGATTCTGCAAGCATATTGGTGTTGAAATCTCCAGAGATGATAACATTAGTATAACTGGAAACCCATTGGACAAGGGAAGATTCGAAAATGTTATCGAATGGAACATGAGGAGGTCGATATACTAGGATATATAGAAGAGGAGTTTTAAAGGATAAAATTTCAACGAATAGGTATTCGAGGTGGGGATGATCATAAGATGGAGATTGGAGAAGGATTTTAGCCTCGACACTGTCATGTATATACAACCCCACACCACCACCTCTGCGATCAGATCTATCGTGGCGAAGGAAGGAATAATTAGTAAGGGATACTTGGGAGGAAGGAATGTAAGGTTTAAGCCAAGTTTCGGATACTGCTATAATGTGATGAAAGTTATCTAGAAAATACTGTTGAAATTCATCATAGTGGGCAATAAGGGATTGTGCATTGATGTGACAGGATGTTAGGATGTTAGTCATGATTGAAGAGGGAGATAGGGTAGTCGAGAAAAGGTTTGGGGATAGGAAATAAGTAGATAAGAATTGGGCGAGCTGGCGCACTTTTTTGAGGAGCCAATCAGATGCCAGCATTTGGTCACGTGACCTATGGCGGGAGATTTGAATTTGAATTTCGACCACGACCTAACCTTAACCACGCTGGTTCGCGCCATCGACCTAACCTAAACCACCGGGCCACGCCCCTTTTTAGTCACGTGGCCTGTTATCAACCTAACCTAAACCAGTAGGCCACGCCCCTTTTTGGTCACGTAACCCCTGTTTGAGGGTATTAAGTCTTTATAAAGCATGATTCTACCCGGCGTCCATTTTCTTTTCCCTACGTTTTGGGCTAATTTAGTATTTATAAAGCATGAGTCTACCCCGTCCGCCATTTTGGTTTTATGACGTCACCATTTACAAAGCATGAGTCTACCTGGCGTCCATTTTGCTCCCCCCCCCACTCCTTCATTAGTTAACCAATCAGAGTGCCTAACTTGAGAGTTCTTCCCGGCTAGGTCCGATGATCAAATAGTAATGTGTGCTTTTACGAAACCTTTCAAACTGTGACATAACCTTACTATTGTTTACATTTCTTGAAACCTCCCTTACTGTTACATAACCTTCTCATTGTTTACATTTTCGGAAACCCCCCTTACTGTTACATAACCTTCCCAATGTTTACATTTTCCTCAACCTCCCCATTGTTTACATTTTATGAAACCTCCCTTACTGTTATATAACCTTCTCATTGTTTACATTTTCCTCAACCTTCCCATTGTTTACATTTTATGAAACCTCCCTTACTATTCCAGAACCTTCTCAATGTTTTTACATTTTTCGTAACCTTCTTAATGTTTACATTTTATAAATATCTTTATTTACTTTTATTATCTCTTCACATAGTCGTAGTGCACACTCACCTTCTAAAGAATCCGCAAGAGCGCAGCACCCACTCTACTTCGTAATGTGTCCACCAGAGTGCAGCTCTCCCTACTTTTTTATGTTATCTTTCCAATAATGTTTTTTTTTTTCCAAGTAAGGTTTTTTCAGCCGCCATTTTATTTTGATGACGCCAACATTGCAATAATTTAAACAGGTATGAACATGTAACAAACAGGTTTGGATCATGTTTAAGCATGTTGATAAGTGAAACGTAAACATGGACTTTGAACCCTCTTAACGGCTTTAATATAAACATCGTTATAGAGCTTCTTAATCCTATACAGCTTTGAACTTTGGTCCTTAATCCTACTATTTAAATAGCGATAAAAGGTTCCTTAAGCTCTTGGACCATGGACTTTGAACCTTCCTGATGGCTTTAATATAAACATCGTTATAGACTTTTTTAATCCTATACAGCTTTGAACTTTGATCCTTAATCCTACTATTTAAATAGCGATAAAAGGTTACTTAAGCTTAAACGTAAACATGGACTTTGAACCTTCCTGATGGCTTTAATATAAACATCGTTATAGACCTTCTTAATCCTATACAGCTTTGAACTTTGATCCTTAATCCTACAATTTAAGTAGCGATACTGGGTTCCTTAAGCTCTAAGACTTTTTCTCCTCTTAAGTATATATATAAATATAATGCGGACCTTGTACGTTTTATCTCTTAGTATAGTTAATCCCTAATGATTTAATCGTAACATCAATTTAAGACGTAAATATTAACTTTGTACAGATAATTTCTTAATATATAAATAAACAATAATATAAAACTTTTACCTACTTCGGACGGAAATTTATTTGGTTTAAACATAATACTTTCAACATTTTAAATTGTTTTATAATATACTTAGACCATTTTGTACTATTTTCAAGCAATATTTACTTATAATTAACTATTTTGCTCTGCAATTACACTCACAACTGCCTTTACGATGTATTCGGGGCTGTTCGGCTACTCCCGGTCATCTTCGCTATAATCCGGAGTTATATCTAAAGAAATAAACAATGATAATGTTAATTCCATCGAAGGTAAACTACTTCCCTATCTTCTCTGCGTTTCTTGCTAAAGTATAAACAATATTATATTCTAGTAAAATAATATTGTACATCGTAAACATTTTATTCATTTTAGTTAACATCATTATTAGTAAACAAAGTTTTGTACCTTTTTTAGTTCGGCGTAAAGCCTTAAGCCTCTTCACCACGTCAAGGTAAAGGTACATCGAAGAGGTTTTTATTTTATTTTACAACGTGATTTTTACAATAAAAATGTGTGCAAATTAAACGAAAAAATAAAGTTTATTGAAAAACAGAATTCATAAAATATAATTTCTAACACAATCAAGAATTAAACTAAATTTATGCTAATAAAAAAAATAAAATCATCTCTTTTTTTGGTAATGTATAATCATATTGAAATTTAATTTTTCACCTGATGGCATAAACGAAATATTTGCTGTTGAAATGGTCGGCAATAACTATTTAATCTTCAATAAATTAACAACACCATATACTTTATCATTTTTTTTCTTTATGTATTTGAAAGAGAAATATGAGCATCGAAATTATTCTGCAGGGTTATTCTATTCACCTCACATTCACTCACACAATCAGGTTTACAGGTGTTCAAACCATGCCATTGACCTTCATTCAGGGTTTATAGGTGTTCAAACCATGACAGTGACCCCTTTCATTCATGGTGAATAGATTTAAACAAATTTTTATTTACCCATACAGATAAAACCTTTGTTTGATACTCTGTACATTTCTCTTTCGAGACATTATGATAAATGCAATGGCTGCCTTGCTGAGATGGCTTTATTAATTTAAAGACCGCTAAAATATTCCAAATTCATTAGTGAACAAACATATTGCCACACCATGAACCATCATTTTTATTATTTGTTACCTTAGTTTTTTTCAGGCCAAAGACAAAAATGGTTGTAAATTCGCGTTTTGTTTCTTATTATTACCAAAATAATCTTTATATTATTTCACTTCATTTAATTTATAATGACCATAGGCCAAAGTATTGATTCCATCTTTTAGGATGTGTCTTTTATTATCAAAAGGAGACAGAGAAACCTTATTTATTTCGGAACTAAAAATATTATGCAGCTTAGATTGTATCATCCTCATTGGCGTATGCATAATTTCCTTTTTAAATAATACATTTTCATAATCCTCAAAACTAATATATTGTTTTAATGAGGCTGTTTTTACGCCTTTAGCTCGCTTTTTTACATCGTTTTCTGTCACAATAGCGTACATTTTCGCTCTTAATCCCACATATTTTAAAATTATTTTGGAATTAAGCTCATCTTTAAACTTTCCTAACTTCTTTTTATTTTTATTCGAATAACACAAATGTGTTTCAGGATAGTCTGAGAAATCAAAATATTTATTCATTTTTTTCATATCTTCATAGACATCATCTGTTAAGACTCTATAGATAAATGAATCTGTATCGGTATACATCATCTTCAAGTTTTTTCCAGAATATGTTTTCATCATTATGTCATAATGAAATTGATACATTACAGTTTTTGATAAATCTAAAATGCACATTCCAATGTATATAGGTTTATTAAACAATACTTTCGTTTTCCCCATATGTACAGCCACTATATTCTCATTGTAGATTGTACGGTCAATGAAATTCGGTTTAGCGACAAGTTTCATCAACTTTTTACTGTCAGTTACTAGTTGAATATTCTGGCGGTTCCTGATATTTTCCATCGTTTTACCGAAAACTGCATTGTTAAGCAACTTATAAAAATCTTTTTCAAAATCGTTGGATGCTCCTTTCCTTAGCTCTGTATTGTATTCTATATACGATCGTAGCCATGGTGCTTGGTTAAACTTTAGAACACGGTGATTTTTTTCCAATTTTAGCCCATGCTGTAGACTTTGAATCAAATTTTTATAATGTAAGACGTAGCGATATCTTTTTCCAAAATGTGTTATTAATTTTTTTGAAGTAGAATTTGCGCCCGGTGGTATTATCGCTTCAGGTAAGAACGGTAAATCATCATGTAAATGGTGAAGTTCTTGAGGATAGCTGATGTCAATTTCAAATATGTAACCAATATCGTCATCATCCTTAAGCTCTGATATATTTATACGTTCGGGATTTTTAACCCATTCGAATCCTCCGTATGGTAAATAAATGCTCATCGCTTGTCCATAAAGATTATTAGCGTCTAAATAAATTATATAACTCGATTCTTCGTTTGGATTAAAACTAGTCATGTACTTATTATTCGCTTCTGCATACCTATGCGATGCCTGGCACAAACCTCCTCGAATACCATGTTCTATCATTAAAATCATATCATAATCCTGTAAGAGCTCTATGTTCATTTTTGTATATTTTAACATGGCGTCGAAGGTCAAACCGGGAACGGTAAAATAATGAGCTGGATCAAGTTTATGGGTCTTCATCATAACATCTCGGAAAGATTCGAAGACGTCACAAAGTAGAAGGACATCACTTTTAACGTAAACATCGGCATATTCACCCAAAGATTTACATTTAAAGTGTTCCCATATGTTTTGAGCGTGTCTATAATCTTCTGCGCTGATATCGCTCTGATTCAATTTATTATAAAAAGCTTCAATTGGTGGTAGCTCTGTTTCATTCAACTTTTCTTCATTGTCTAAATAATCGTAGGGAAAAACACCTTTTCTAGTAACCAATGCTAATTCCTCATCTGTATAATATTTTGATATTTCTTTGAATTTGTCAGGAGATAGAGATTTTACGAGGTAATCTAAGCTTCGAGGCATGAATCTGTAAGAATCTATAAACCTCAGTTTCAGCTTACCAATATGTTTTGTGAAGGATATATATTTTTCTTCGCTATTCGGTATTAATTCAACTTCCCCAGAAACATTTCCCAACTCCTTAACTATGAAATGTGCATCATAATTGCTCAGGTTATGCATTATAACAGGTATAAACAAGGGATTAACACGTCTTAAATTACAATTATTACAAGACGCTCCTAAGTACGTTCCGGTTAGGTGGCAGTGGTCTCTAACTTTCAGATTGTTTTTTGTAAATACATTTTGACCCATATAACAGGTTTTAGCTTCAGACCAATCCTTTTCTTCCTCCGATGAGATCATTATTGTTTTGTTCATCTTATAGATTTCTTGAATTTTTTTAGCTATATTGGTGATACATTCCATGAAATGAAAAGCGGCATCAACTCCCCTATAAACGTACGGTTGGTTTATTGGAACGTCAACTCCTTCGATTCCTTTAACATATACACAAAATGATATCGGATCGTGCCTCTGATATTTAGTCGTATTCTTTGACAATTCGCTTGTAGAAACTAATATCGATTCAAAGTCGGCATAGATCACAAACGGTACTTTGCTTTGTCGCTCCACATTTGAGAATCTGATGAAGTGATCTTTTATCGGTAGTTCTATTCTTACTGGTTTATTTTCTGAGCAATATATCTTATGTTCTTCAAGTTTCTTACAAGCTTCTTTTCCAGAAACGTTGTTGAAATGTGTAAAACAGCGTTTACATATTGTTAATTTATGTTCATGCTGACTGATTTGATTCACGACCAGCCTTTCGAAATTCTTTATGTAAACATAATGGGAAGTTTCATCATCAGACACGAGTAAAAGATCGCGGTGGTCTTTCAATTCTGTTTTAGAGACTTTCAGAGGGTATATCTTATCTTTTTCATCGAGCCCATAGACATTGATGGAGATGCTATTTACCTTTTCAAATTTTCTTATCTCACTCAGTGAAGTTGGGAATGAAACGCAAGTAAAGTCATACACATGTTCTAAATTTTTATACTTAGTAACGCGTTGTGCATGCTTTTTCACAAATTTGGTAAAATTGAATACTTAAAACAGTACATATCATTATTCCGCACATTAATGCAAGCTTTCTTTGAATCTATAGATGGGGGGAGTGGAAGATACGTACAACCCCTTAGTGGCAAATATTTGTTAATTCTTAATCTGATTCCATCAACTCCACTCAGCTTCCATCCGCTTTTTTTAAACTGAGATTCCTCAGCTTCAGTTATGATTTTGTTAAAACTATTATCGATAAATTTACTAAGATCGCTACCTTTAAACACACAATTGTTTGGTGTTTTAAATGCTTTATCCATCTGGTCACCAACAGAATTTGAAAAAGTACATTCCAATAGGCAGTTCACTTTTAATGCACCATGTTCATGTAGTGAATCTCGAATTTTATACACTAAGAGGTTCTTAACACTTTTCAGAAACGAGTTAATATCCATAGAATCGGACGATCTGATGAAGAATTATGCCAATCGGTTGTGAAATGCTGTCTCATACTCTACAAGTCCCTGCTTGTCTGGTACGAGGGCTAAAATGGCGCTCTTTTGTGGCTCAAATAATTTTAATTTTTTAATCAACGGTTCTTGGGTGCATACATTTTCATGTCTTTTACCGTTATAAATATTGGGAAAAATACCTCCACACCTCGTGCAAGTATAAGTCGATTTACCGTTTCATGACTTTTCATGTCTACGAAGGCTCTTCAAATACTCATACGTATTACCGCAAAGATAACATTTAAACTGACTCATATTTAAGTTTTAATCTTCAAAATGTCTGAACGGAGGTAAATGTAATAATGCACACAACTTACCTTTCGTGGACAAATGGAGAAATATCTACTAGTTTAAAATTAACGAAAAAAAAAATCTTCTATAAAACTTAAATAATATAAAAATATTAATGGCACCAAGAAATTAAGAAATATTCTTTAAACATAGATAGCAGCAACAGCAACAAATCAATGTGTTCGCTTTGAAGTCTGAAGCTAAAATGACAGTAAAAGAAAATGGCAAGTAACTCCTTAACTATCAGCTGTTGGTTACCCCCACCACCTCACATTTTACCCCCCACCACTACATATTTTACCCCCACCACCTCATATTTTACCCCCACCACCTCTTATTTTTACCTCCCTCCCCCCCCTCTACCTCACATTTTACACCCCTCCTCCAAAACCTCATATTCCGCCCCTCCCCCCCCCCTATAGCCACATAACCCATACAGTGCATCCGAGGATATCCAACTCAAGTTATGGATATTACTCCAGTTACGGGTTGAATGAGATGGTCAGAAGTGGTTAAGAGTAATTGGGTGGAGTCAGAGAGGTTCAAATGGAATAAAAAAATAAATTGTCCATTATATGGTCTTTAAGCTTTCCTAGAAATTCCATTAAGCACTGATTTTTTTCTTCCATTTGAGGTGGTGGGGGTAACCAACAGCTGATAGTTAAGGAGTTACTTGCCATTTTCTTTTACTGTCATTTTAGCTTCAGACTTCAAAGCGAACACATTGATTTGTTGCTGTTGCTGCTATCTATGTTTAAAGAATATTTCTTAATTTCTTGGTGCCATTAATATTTTTATATTATTTAAGTTTTATAGAAGATTTTTTTTTTCGTTAATTTTAAACTAGTAGATATTTCTCCATTTGTCCACGAAAGGTAAGTTGTGTGCATTATTACATTTACCTCCGTTCAGACATTTTGAAGATTAAAACTTAAATATGAGTCAGTTTAAATGTTATCTTTGCGGTAATACGTATGAGTATTTGAAGAGCCTTCGTAGACATGAAAAGTCATGAAACGGTAAATCGACTTATACTTGCACGAGGTGTGGAGGTATTTTTCCCAATATTTATAACGGTAAAAGACATGAAAATGTATGCACCCAAGAACCGTTGATTAAAAAATTAAAATTATTTGAGCCACAAAAGAGCGCCATTTTAGCCCTCGTACCAGACAAGCAGGGACTTGTAGAGTATGAGACAGCATTTCACAACCGATTGGCATAATTCTTCATCAGATCGTCCGATTCTATGGATATTAACTCGTTTCTGAAAAGTGTTAAGAACCTCTTAGTGTATAAAATTCGAGATTCACTACATGAACATGGTGCATTAAAAGTGAACTGCCTATTGGAATGTACTTTTTCAAATTCTGTTGGTGACCTTTAAACACACAATTGTTTGGTGTTTTAAATGCTTTATCCATCTGGTCACCAACAGAATTTGAAAAAGTACATTCCAATAGGCAGTTCACTTTTAATGCACCATGTTCATGTAGTGAATCTCGAATTTTATACACTAAGAGGTTCTTAACACTTTTCAGAAACGAGTTAATATCCATAGAATCGGACGATCTGATGAAGAATTATGCCAATCGGTTGTGAAATGCTGTCTCATACTCTACAAGTCCCTGCTTGTCTGGTACGAGGGCTAAAATGGCGCTCTTTTGTGGCTCAAATAATTTTAATTTTTTAATCAACGGTTCTTGGGTGCATACATTTTCATGTCTTTTACCGTTATAAATATTGGGAAAAATACCTCCACACCTCGTGCAAGTATAAGTCGATTTACCGTTTCATGACTTTTCATGTCTACGAAGGCTCTTCAAATACTCATACGTATTACCGCAAAGATAACATTTAAACTGACTCATATTTAAGTTTTAATCTTCAAAATGTCTGAACGGAGGTAAATGTAATAATGCACACAACTTACCTTTCGTGGACAAATGGAGAAATATCTACTAGTTTAAAATTAACGAAAAAAAAAATCTTCTATAAAACTTAAATAATATAAAAATATTAATGGCACCAAGAAATTAAGAAATATTCTTTAAACATAGATAGCAGCAACAGCAACAAATCAATGTGTTCGCTTTGAAGTCTGAAGCTAAAATGACAGTAAAAGAAAATGGCAAGTAACTCCTTAACTATCAGCTGTTGGTTACCCCCACCACCTCACATTTTACCCCCCACCACTACATATTTTACCCCCACCACCTCATATTTTACCCCCACCACCTCTTATTTTTACCTCCCCTCCCCCCCCTCTACCTCACATTTTACACCCCTCCTCCAAAACCTCATATTCCGCCCCTCCCCCCCCCCCTATAGCCACATAACCCATACAGTGCATCCGAGGATATCCAACTCAAGTTATGGATATTACTCCAGTTACGGGTTGAATGAGATGGTCAGAAGTGGTTAAGAGTAATTGGGTGGAGTCAGAGAGGTTCAAATGGAATAAAAAAATAAATTGTCCATTATATGGTCTTTAAGCTTTCCTAGAAATTCCATTAAGCACTGATTTTTTTTCTTCCATTTGAGGTGGTGGGGGTAACCAACAGCTGATAGTTAAGGAGTTACTTGCCATTTTCTTTTACTGTCATTTTAGCTTCAGACTTCAAAGCGAACACATTGATTTGTTGCTGTTGCTGCTATCTATGTTTAAAGAATATTTCTTAATTTCTTGGTGCCATTAATATTTTTATATTATTTAAGTTTTATAGAAGATTTTTTTTTTCGTTAATTTTAAACTAGTAGATATTTCTCCATTTGTCCACGAAAGGTAAGTTGTGTGCATTATTACATTTACCTCCGTTCAGACATTTTGAAGATTAAAACTTAAATATGAGTCAGTTTAAATGTTATCTTTGCGGTAATACGTATGAGTATTTGAAGAGCCTTCGTAGACATGAAAAGTCATGAAACGGTAAATCGACTTATACTTGCACGAGGTGTGGAGGTATTTTTCCCAATATTTATAACGGTAAAAGACATGAAAATGTATGCACCCAAGAACCGTTGATTAAAAAATTAAAATTATTTGAGCCACAAAAGAGCGCCATTTTAGCCCTCGTACCAGACAAGCAGGGACTTGTAGAGTATGAGACAGCATTTCACAACCGATTGGCATAATTCTTCATCAGATCGTCCGATTCTATGGATATTAACTCGTTTCTGAAAAGTGTTAAGAACCTCTTAGTGTATAAAATTCGAGATTCACTACATGAACATGGTGCATTAAAAGTGAACTGCCTATTGGAATGTACTTTTTCAAATTCTGTTGGTGACCAGATGGATAAAGCATTTAAAACACCAAACAATTGTGTGTTTAAAGGTAGCGATCTTAGTAAATTTATCGATAATAGTTTTAACAAAATCATAACTGAAGCTGAGGAATCTCAGTTTAAAAAAAGCGGATGGAAGCTGAGTGGAGTTGATGGAATCAGATTAAGAACTAACAAATATTTGCCACTAAGGGGTTGTACGTATCTTCCACTCCCCCCATCTATAGATTCAAAGAAAGCTTGCATTAATGTGCGGAATAATGATATGTACTGTTTTAAGTATTCAATTTTACCAAATTTGTGAAAAAGCATGCACAACGCGTTACTAAGTATAAAAATTTAGAACATGTGTATGACTTTACTTGCGTTTCATTCCCAACTTCACTGAGTGAGATAAGAAAATTTGAAAAGGTAAATAGCATCTCCATCAATGTCTATGGGCTCGATGAAAAAGATAAGATATACCCTCTGAAAGTCTCTAAAACAGAATTGAAAGACCACCGCGATCTTTTACTCGTGTCTGATGATGAAACTTCCCATTATGTTTACATAAAGAATTTCGAAAGGCTGGTCGTGAATCAAATCAGTCAGCATGAACATAAATTAACAATATGTAAACGCTGTTTTACACATTTCAACAACGTTTCTGGAAAAGAAGCTTGTAAGAAACTTGAAGAACATAAGATATATTGCTCAGAAAATAAACCAGTAAGAATAGAACTACCGATAAAAGATCACTTCATCAGATTCTCAAATGTGGAGCGACAAAGCAAAGTACCGTTTGTGATCTATGCCGACTTTGAATCGATATTAGTTTCTACAAGCGAATTGTCAAAGAATACGACTAAATATCAGAGGCACGATCCGATATCATTTTGTGTATATGTTAAAGGAATCGAAGGAGTTGACGTTCCAATAAACCAACCGTACGTTTATAGGGGAGTTGATGCCGCTTTTCATTTCATGGAATGTATCACCAATATAGCTAAAAAAATTCAAGAAATCTATAAGATGAACAAAACAATAATGATCTCATCGGAGGAAGAAAAGGATTGGTCTGAAGCTAAAACCTGTTATATGGGTCAAAATGTATTTACAAAAAACAATCTGAAAGTTAGAGACCACTGCCACCTAACCGGAACGTACTTAGGAGCGTCTTGTAATAATTGTAATTTAAGACGTGTTAATCCCTTGTTTATACCTGTTATAATGCATAACCTGAGCAATTATGATGCACATTTCATAGTTAAGGAGTTGGGAAATGTTTCTGGGGAAGTTGAATTAATACCGAATAGCGAAGAAAAATATATATCCTTCACAAAACATATTGGTAAGCTGAAACTGAGGTTTATAGATTCTTACAGATTCATGCCTCGAAGCTTAGATTACCTCGTAAAATCTCTATCTCCTGACAAATTCAAAGAAATATCAAAATATTATACAGATGAGGAATTAGCATTGGTTACTAGAAAAGGTGTTTTTCCCTACGATTATTTAGACAATGAAGAAAAGTTGAATGAAACAGAGCTACCACCAATTGAAGCTTTTTATAATAAATTGAATCAGAGCGATATCAGCGCAGAAGATTATAGACACGCTCAAAACATATGGGAACACTTTAAATGTAAATCTTTGGGTGAATATGCCGATGTTTACGTTAAAAGTGATGTCCTTCTACTTTGTGACGTCTTCGAATCTTTCCGAGATGTTATGATGAAGACCCATAAACTTGATCCAGCTCATTATTTTACCGTTCCCGGTTTGACCTTCGACGCCATGTTAAAATATACAAAAATGAACATAGAGCTCTTACAGGATTATGATATGATTTTAATGATAGAACATGGTATTCGAGGAGGTTTGTGCCAGGCATCGCATAGGTATGCAGAAGCGAATAATAAGTACATGACTAGTTTTAATCCAAACGAAGAATCGAGTTATATAATTTATTTAGACGCTAATAATCTTTATGGACAAGCGATGAGCATTTATTTACCATACGGAGGATTCGAATGGGTTAAAAATCCCGAACGTATAAATATATCAGAGCTTAAGGATGATGACGATATTGGTTACATATTTGAAATTGACATCAGCTATCCTCAAGAACTTCACCATTTACATGATGATTTACCGTTCTTACCTGAAGCGATAATACCACCGGGCGCAAATTCTACTTCAAAAAAATTAATAACACATTTTGGAAAAAGATATCGCTACGTCTTACATTATAAAAATTTGATTCAAAGTCTACAGCATGGGCTAAAATTGGAAAAAAATCACCGTGTTCTAAAGTTTAACCAAGCACCATGGCTACGATCGTATATAGAATACAATACAGAGCTAAGGAAAGGAGCATCCAACGATTTTGAAAAAGATTTTTATAAGTTGCTTAACAATGCAGTTTTCGGTAAAACGATGGAAAATATCAGGAACCGCCAGAATATTCAACTAGTAACTGACAGTAAAAAGTTGATGAAACTTGTCGCTAAACCGAATTTCATTGACCGTACAATCTACAATGAGAATATAGTGGCTGTACATATGGGGAAAACGAAAGTATTGTTTAATAAACCTATATACATTGGAATGTGCATTTTAGATTTATCAAAAACTGTAATGTATCAATTTCATTATGACATAATGATGAAAACATATTCTGGAAAAAACTTGAAGATGATGTATACCGATACAGATTCATTTATCTATAGAGTCTTAACAGATGATGTCTATGAAGATATGAAAAAAATGAATAAATATTTTGATTTCTCAGACTATCCTGAAACACATTTGTGTTATTCGAATAAAAATAAAAAGAAGTTAGGAAAGTTTAAAGATGAGCTTAATTCCAAAATAATTTTAAAATATGTGGGATTAAGAGCGAAAATGTACGCTATTGTGACAGAAAACGATGTAAAAAAGCGAGCTAAAGGCGTAAAAACAGCCTCATTAAAACAATATATTAGTTTTGAGGATTATGAAAATGTATTATTTAAAAAGGAAATTATGCATACGCCAATGAGGATGATACAATCTAAGCTGCATAATATTTTTAGTTCCGAAATAAATAAGGTTTCTCTGTCTCCTTTTGATAATAAAAGACACATCCTAAAAGATGGAATCAATACTTTGGCCTATGGTCATTATAAATTAAATGAAGTGAAATAATATAAAGATTATTTTGGTAATAATAAGAAACAAAACGCGAATTTACAACCATTTTTGTCTTTGGCCTGAAAAAAACTAAGGTAACAAATAATAAAAATGATGGTTCATGGTGTGGCAATATGTTTGTTCACTAATGAATTTGGAATATTTTAGCGGTCTTTAAATTAATAAAGCCATCTCAGCAAGGCAGCCATTGCATTTATCATAATGTCTCGAAAGAGAAATGTACAGAGTATCAAACAAAGGTTTTATCTGTATGGGTAAATAAAAATTTGTTTAAATCTATTCACCATGAATGAAAGGGGTCACTGTCATGGTTTGAACACCTATAAACCCTGAATGAAGGTCAATGGCATGGTTTGAACACCTGTAAACCTGATTGTGTGAGTGAATGTGAGGTGAATAGAATAACCCTGCAGAATAATTTCGATGCTCATATTTCTCTTTCAAATACATAAAGAAAAAAAATGATAAAGTATATGGTGTTGTTAATTTATTGAAGATTAAATAGTTATTGCCGACCATTTCAACAGCAAATATTTCGTTTATGCCATCAGGTGAAAAATTAAATTTCAATATGATTATACATTACCAAAAAAAGAGATGATTTTATTTTTTTTATTAGCACAAATTTAGTTTAATTCTTGATTGTGTTAGAAATTATATTTTATGAATTCTGTTTTTCAATAAACTTTATTTTTTCGTTTAATTTGCACACATTTTTATTGTAAAAATCACGTTGTAAAATAAAATAAAAACCTCTTCGATGTACCTTTACCTTGACGTGGTGAAGAGGCTTAAGGCTTTACGCCGAACTAAAAAAGGTACAAAACTTTGTTTACTAATAATGATGTTAACTAAAATGAATAAAATGTTTACGATGTACAATATTATTTTACTAGAATATAATATTGTTTATACTTTAGCAAGAAACGCAGAGAAGATAGGGAAGTAGTTTACCTTCGATGGAATTAACATTATCATTGTTTATTTCTTTAGATATAACTCCGGATTATAGCGAAGATGACCGGGAGTAGCCGAACAGCCCCGAATACATCGTAAAGGCAGTTGTGAGTGTAATTGCAGAGCAAAATAGTTAATTATAAGTAAATATTGCTTGAAAATAGTACAAAATGGTCTAAGTATATTATAAAACAATTTAAAATGTTGAAAGTATTATGTTTAAACCAAATAAATTTCCGTCCGAAGTAGGTAAAAGTTTTATATTATTGTTTATTTATATATTAAGAAATTATCTGTACAAAGTTAATATTTACGTCTTAAATTGATGTTACGATTAAATCATTAGGGATTAACTATACTAAGAGATAAAACGTACAAGGTCCGCATTATATTTATATATATACTTAAGAGGAGAAAAAGTCTTAGAGCTTAAGGAACCCAGTATCGCTACTTAAATTGTAGGATTAAGGATCAAAGTTCAAAGCTGTATAGGATTAAGAAGGTCTATAACGATGTTTATATTAAAGCCATCAGGAAGGTTCAAAGTCCATGTTTACGTTTAAGCTTAAGTAACCTTTTATCGCTATTTAAATAGTAGGATTAAGGATCAAAGTTCAAAGCTGTATAGGATTAAAAAAGTCTATAACGATGTTTATATTAAAGCCATCAGGAAGGTTCAAAGTCCATGGTCCAAGAGCTTAAGGAACCTTTTATCGCTATTTAAATAGTAGGATTAAGGACCAAAGTTCAAAGCTGTATAGGATTAAGAAGCTCTATAACGATGTTTATATTAAAGCCGTTAAGAGGGTTCAAAGTCCATGTTTACGTTTCACTTATCAACATGCTTAAACATGATCCAAACCTGTTTGTTACATGTTCATACCTGTTTAAATTATTGCAATGTTGGCGTCATCAAAATAAAATGGCGGCTGAAAAAACCTTACTTGGAAAAAAAAAAACATTATTGGAAAGATAACATAAAAAAGTAGGGAGAGCTGCACTCTGGTGGACACATTACGAAGTAGAGTGGGTGCTGCGCTCTTGCGGATTCTTTAGAAGGTGAGTGTGCACTACGACTATGTGAAGAGATAATAAAAGTAAATAAAGATATTTATAAAATGTAAACATTAAGAAGGTTACGAAAAATGTAAAAACATTGAGAAGGTTCTGGAATAGTAAGGGAGGTTTCATAAAATGTAAACAATGGGAAGGTTGAGGAAAATGTAAACAATGAGAAGGTTATATAACAGTAAGGGAGGTTTCATAAAATGTAAACAATGGGGAGGTTGAGGAAAATGTAAACATTGGGAAGGTTATGTAACAGTAAGGGGGGTTTCCGAAAATGTAAACAATGAGAAGGTTATGTAACAGTAAGGGAGGTTTCAAGAAATGTAAACAATAGTAAGGTTATGTCACAGTTTGAAAGGTTTCGTAAAAGCACACATTACTATTTGATCATCGGACCTAGCCGGGAAGAACTCTCAAGTTAGGCACTCTGATTGGTTAACTAATGAAGGAGTGGGGGGGGAGCAAAATGGACGCCAGGTAGACTCATGCTTTGTAAATGGTGACGTCATAAAACCAAAATGGCGGACGGGGTAGACTCATGCTTTATAAATACTAAATTAGCCCAAAACGTAGGGAAAAGAAAATGGACGCCGGGTAGAATCATGCTTTATAAAGACTTAATACCCTCAAACAGGGGTTACGTGACCAAAAAGGGGCGTGGCCTACTGGTTTAGGTTAGGTTGATAACAGGCCACGTGACTAAAAAGGGGCGTGGCCCGGTGGTTTAGGTTAGGTCGATGGCGCGAACCAGCGTGGTTAAGGTTAGGTCGTGGTCGAAATTCAAATTCAAATCTCCCGCCATAGGTCACGTGACCAAATGCTGGCATCTGATTGGCTCCTCAAAAAAGTGCGCCAGCTCGCCCAATTCTTATCTACTGAAATAGGTTATAACGAAATTTTAAAATATGCATAATTTCAAGTTTGAAGTTATATAATAACAGATGAAGTAAATAAATAAATGATCTATTAGTAATTTTAATAAAATAATTAAAGGCTTCAAAAATAAAATAAAACATTATAACAAAAGCAAATAAAACATACAGATAACTGTTATTAAAATAAAGAAAAATAAAGCGAACGATAGAACGAATATCATAAAGATGAAACAAACTAATATTTTTATCAATTGAGAACGAAATAAAAACAAAAATAAAGATGTCCTCGATATAAATAGAATGAAGTTTTACGAAAATAATAGTCCTGAGGAGACTTGATCTCGGAGTTCAAATGAAAACATCTGTTTTCATACTATATATATAGATGATTATATATATAGTATTAAAAATAAATACTATCCAGGGTAGAGATTGAGAACATATATATATATTTTTTTTAAATTTAAATCAAAAATTTAATTTATTTAACATATCCGCATAAGAACCACGTTTTTTTTTTTATAATATTATTTGAAATTTACTGTATTTTTTTCCAGAAAGTTCCAAATCAATTATTTAGTATATTAATTATTATCAAATTAATCTTTAATTATTACAAAATATTCTAAACGTTACTTAATTAAAAATTAGTGAGGAATCAAGGATCTACGATGATCCTTTTCCATTTTCAAGGGATTTGTTCCTTGGAATATCACAGTCTTATTATTTGCGTGTAAATTAATTTCGAGAATAATGAAGGCGTTGATCCATTTCCCGACAGCAGAAGTGTGCTTGACTCCTCTTATAATTAAAGTTAATATTATATTATGAGGAATGCTAAGCAATAACAATTATTGTTTGCTCATTTATTTAAAGGGAGCGACGTGGTCTAGTGGATAGAGCGCTAGTCCACTGTGCTCTGGGTTCAATCCTGGCTGTGGCGGAATATTATTTATTCTGTTATTTCAGCCGGGGAGGGCGATCCTGGGGTATGGAGACCCTCCTGGGATACACCCAGCCTCAATCAAGTGGGTATCCTAAAATGGGGAAAAAAACTGGCGGCTGAGCGTGATCCCGGCCGAATCACCTCATTGGCCTAAAAACAGTACGAGTCTCTACATGAACTGAGCCCAAAACTCTTAATAGGTTGTAGTGGTACAGGTTTATTTTATTCTATTTTTTTTATTGATTTATTCAAGGTCACTCTTTAAGCCAAGTGTTTGAAAAGCTTGTATATTAATAAATCACTGTATGAGTACTTGCTGCTGTATGCACAGGCTCGGGACAACCTTTTTACGTTACCTCCGAAGCACGGCATAACTAAGGATTTTTATTCCCACTACAAAAACCTAGTGGCACTTGCTGGATTTGCACCCGCAACCTTTTGTATAAAGGATGTTATGCTAGCCACAGTACAACAGGTGACGCTACAATATAAATTATATAAGTTAGTTTACTGACATAGATATCCCTTTTGGCGGAGGGTTTATTTATAATATTTTCAATTTGGCGTTCTATAGAGCTTAGTTGGTGTGGCTGGAAATAAAATTTTGACGTATTCGTTCAAATTATTTATTTATCCGTTTTCATAAATGTTAATAAGATGATACGGTTAATCTTTCGGAATTTACAAATTTAAAGGTACTTACAAGAAAGAACATTTAAAATATCGGTATTTAAGTCCTGTAAGACTATTTAAATTAGAATGAAACCTACATCATATTAAAGCCCGTTAGATTTTACATCAATATAGAAAGTTTAATCAAAATCGTTATAGTCGTTTTTGAGAAAATCGTAAAAAGGTGAAAAATGGGATAGTATAAAGTAGATCTTTTGGTTCGCTGAGTTTTATAAAAATGCTGTAACATCTTGGGCGTATAGTTGTCTTAAATATGAAATTTCAGTTTCGTACGACTTATAGATTTTGCGCTAGACTTATACTCGACGTGACGATATACGTTCACACAGACCTTTTAGAGGGACTTAACATTTGAACTCAGTAGACACTGAAACGTGTAGCTCCACTGAAAACTAGAATTCAAAAATCTTCACGATCGCAATTCTTTCCCGCACTGTATATTTTAATATATAGGTAACCGAAAGTAAAATTTTTTATTTATTTACTGTACATCTGTTTCAGTCAAGTTGACATACAGAGGGAGTTGGCCTACTAACACTTCAATTACTAAAAGTACAACATATATATATACAAAAAAGAAAAAATCTAAATACTAATAATAATTACAAACTAAAAAATTTATACAATTTACAATGAAAATAAAAACATCTTAGTAATGTCATATTAAATCAGCTTAACTGCTGGTTAATTATTGATTATGGTATACAACTGAAAGATATATACTAACACATTCATGTGATATAAGTTAAGCACTTTTAGAGCCTTTGAAGAAAAACAGTCATAATCTTTTAAAAATTTAGGGAGAGAAAAATTATCATTTCACTACAACATAATACATCTAATTTTAGTATTTTTTGAATTTCCCTGTCTACCAAATTGAATAGTGAGTTTAAGCCATTAATGTTCCAAAAACCAATATGTATAAGTCCATTTGTCATCGTCCCTGCTGAGTCAATATCCACTGTTGTTTTCTGTAGTCGCTATGTTTTTATATCTTGGTATTCGTCTTCTGACTCATTACTTCTTTCACTCTTCTGAGAATTTGTTCTCTCTCCTCGCCTTTGTATGAATCTTTCCAAACTCATCGATCTATTTTTGGAATTTTTCACTGCAGTTTTGGGCTTTTTTTTGTTTTTCGAAATAGTCCTTTCTTTGTTAATAACATTCGGTGATTTGTCTTCACTTCTGCACCTTTTCCCCGGAAGAATCTCTTGTGTTTGGAGTTCTAAGCTGAAGATTTGGCTGAATACTATTAATTTATCGTACCTCATAATGGCTTTATAATTCTTTTTCTTTGCTTCTATTAAATAGGTGAATAATTGTTCTCTCGTTCTTCTGATTGCAAGTGGGAAATCTTCTTTTATTGTTATATTGTGAAAATGTTCAGATGATTTTAGAATTAAATTTTACTAACACCGGACTTTTTTCTTTATTATAATTGCTTTTACGAAAATAGTCTATATGTTGTAACTGAGAGAGCAGGTTCATATGTTTAAAACTGTTTTCTATTTCACTGTGCATAGATTCATATGTTTTCCCTACTATTCTAAATATTAAAATGTTGTATTTACGTTTATCTTTATCGTATTTGATTTTAGACAATTCCATTTCCTCTTTTATTTTTAAAATGTTTTCTTTACCAACTTTTAAATCCTCCTTTAATTTTTCTTTAATTTCATTTACGTGCTGTTCTAAGTTACCCAATTTATTTAATTTTTGCAAAATTTCGTCCAGTTTACTTTCCATTTTGGATAATAATATTTTGATTTTACTTACGTAAATCAGATGGTATTGTTTTGAGCTCGAAAGATATCAGTAGTGCCAGGTGTTAGCTCTGATGGAATTAACTCTCTCCCCACTCACCGGTCGCTTGGTTAATCCAATTAACTTATGCACTTATATTTCCCTTCTTATATCTTTTCTTAGGGACACTGTATCGGAACCACAATTTTTCAGCTTCCTAATTGCACGTGTATTTAAAGTTTTATCGCGAATAAAGCACTTTTTACAAACTTATAAATGACGAGCGTGCCTACGATGTTAACTGTACCGTGGCCCAGGCCAGACTCCCCAAAGTAAAAATTATTGGAGAGTATGTTTAGTAATATAACACTAATCGACAGAGCCTAACGTTAAGGAATCTATTTAAAAACCACAGAAGGGAGGACGACGTACCTTAGTAAGTAGGTGTGTTACTAATAGTCTGTTTTGGGGTTTGAGTACAGCTCTAAGGGGCTAATTATTTATTTATTTGAATCAGCATTGGATGTCTTGGGACCCTTCTACAATATTAAGTGGCAGCTTTTATAGAAGTCGGGGAAACTCACATTGTACATATTACATTTTGGTGTAAAAAGCATAAAATCCAGCAAATAGTGACAGATGAATATGGTGCTTTAGACACGAAAATTTATTATTATTTAAAAAAATATTTTTAAAACAAGTAAATATGCTGGTAATGATAAAATACATAAAAAAACATGAAGAGAAAATGCCCATTGACATCACTCCACTAGGTAAACTAAACTAGAAGATCTCGAGATCATCATCTTTTCAGACGTCAGGAATTGAGGAGGAAGCAAGGATTGAAACTAGTGGGTTAGAGTGGGAGTGGAGTTTGTCATGGAAGGATTGATACTTACCTGGTTCAGGCCAAATAAGCAACATATGGGATATTAAGGTCTTTAAGGATGAGTTTATTCGTGACAAAGTAAGGAGCATTGAGGATTTTTCGAAGGATTTTGGATTGTAGGGATTGAATACGAGAAGAATTTTATGGTTTCGTAGAGCCCTAAAGCTCGACTCCGTAAGTCTAGATAGGCCTTATGATGGTGACGTAGATGAGCCTTTTGTAGATAAGTGGAAGGTTGGAGCGTATGTCCAGTAAATGTTGTAGTAAGCGAAAGCGACGGGCAGCTTCGTGTCTTTTCAGTCTTGTGTGTGGATACCATGTTAGAAATTTGTTAAGTATAAGTCCTAGGTAGCGGATTTGTTCAACTGGAACAAGCGGAATATTATTAAAGGACACTGTAGGGCAGGGTGTCATCGGTTTTAATAACCTATACCAGGGTAAAGGTAATTTGTTGGGAATTACTCGTATTCGAAATTATTTTGAATCTCCAATTCCGACACCATAGCTCAAGCTCTCTGATGTGGGATTGAAGAGTTTGAGAAGCAATAGTAGGAACGTTATTGACTGGAAAATCTATTAAAATTTGTAATATTGAAAATTTTAAAGAGCCTGTCTCAGTTTGTTATATCTTTTTTAAAGTAAACAGTTACATAGATATATATAGGTGAGTAAAGGCAAAAAAAAAAGGTTAGTCATGCGTAGTGCGTTGGATGGAATTGTGTAGGCAATTATTAAGAGTATCGGTATCGAACCCATGGATTAGCTTAGCCTACTATGATTATTAACAAAGATTTAAGTCTTTTGATTTTTTTTATTGGCGTTAGCACTTGTAGAAACTATAAGAGCGTTGACTCTTCCTCCAAAAATGTCGGATATAAATAGGTTTTCCCGAACCAGCCATGTTGCGAGTAACTGAACCAAACGGAGGAAATCGGTTCCCATCTTCGTCTCCTCAATCCCTTATTTTAAGGAAATAAATCTCCTCTTTACTCGATCTTGTGTTTTCTGCCTATTTCCCTAAAGTAGATGTGATTCTCCTTTTTTTTTATTTTAGCTAACTGTAACCTACGGCTCTTCACGCGATAAAGACTTTGTCAATTTATATATACAGTAGTTAGAGTACCATCATGTAATGCATAATAATAATAATAGGCTTACCGAGCACCAAGGTTCGATGCCGATACCAACAAATCCCGCCTACACAGACTCGTCCAAGTCCCCGAGATCAGCCTTCCCGCAATCCTCCCATCGACGCTTCGGCCTACCTTTCGGACGCCTACCAGTCGGATCAGCGAATACCGACTTTCTCAGAATTCGTTCCTCACCTAGCCGAACAACTTTACTCGCCCATTTGAGTCTCCGCGATGCCATCAGCTCAATTATATTCACAGGATACAAGTTCCGCAATTCCGCGTTGTGTAACCTTTAAAATACACAGTGGCCTCATATCTCTTCTGAACAAATATTTTACGCTGTACCTTATTTTCGAAAACCTTAAGCCGTTGTTCATCCTTCAAAAAATAGTATAAATTCTAACCTTTAACCTTTTAGATAGAAGCCTCGATCTAAGTAACTTAGCAACTGAATAATAACACGCATTACCCACCTTTAACCGGGACTGTATTTCTTCCTGGATTTAATTTTTCTTGTTATCATTGAACCTAAGTACTTAAATTTTTTTACGTGTTCAAAAGTATGTCCTGATATATCAATATAACCAAGATCACCGCCACCGTTTCTGCTACTAATCATATATTGTTGCAGTCTGGCTGGATACAGCAACGAGACAACATCTGATAGCTCCTTTGTTTGTTACACCCATAATTTTTAGAACTTTTTGTTGTTTTTTTTTAACATTATTGTTTTCGTTTGATTGATTATTTTTAAAACAGTTTATCGGTGTACTCAGTGACAATTAGATATATTTACTCACTAAAATACGTCGAAGAAATTGTGAGTTACGGAGCAGCCAGCAGTAGTGGGGCAGTTAATCCCTAGACGTCGGAGGATTAAACAAGGACTCTCACTTTCGTTGACAAATACTTCGGCTGTGGGTAAATATTTTTAAAATTGACAATATTTTTATTGATATATACATATTACATTTATATATATATATTTTTTTTCTTCTTTCTCTTTTTATTAAATATAAAACTACAAAAATGGTACAGTGTTCAATCTGTGACAACACCATCACCAGGGACGATAAAGCAAACATCAGTTGTGGTAAATGCCGTGTAATCTTCCACGGCAAGTGTTGTAATTTAAACGATAAGGAGATCGAGACACTGAAAGCACTAAAAAAACCCTGGCTGTGTAAAGGATGTGAGCAGGGAAAAAAGATGGGCCAAGGCGGGGAAAAATCGACTAGTCCTCCAAAGATCGTTGATCCGTCTGTAGCGGATATACTTGCCGCGGTTAATCTCTTCAGAACGGAGGTTAATGAGGAGATCAAAAGCCTTAAATCTTCGCTCGAAAAATATGGCGAACTAAGTTTCGAGCTCAATGACCGCCTCACAAAAATAGAAAAGCACCTCGAAGGTCAGACAAAACACCTTGAGGAGGTCACAAGTGAGAACAAAATATTAAAATCACGAGTAAGCGAACTAGAGGTCCGCCTTAATAAGGCCGAGCAGGGTCTACTCTGTAAATCAGTTGAAATAAGAGGCATCCCAGTGCGACCGGGGGAAACGCCCGCGGCCCTTGTGACCAGCGTGGCGGCCGGCCTGGGAATTAAAGTCACTGCAGAGGACCTGGACTTGGTGGAGAGACGCCGGCCAAAAAAGGATGACCCGCGACCGCCTTCTGTTATAGCCCGATTTGTAAGGCAATCGATGCGCGACGAGCTGGTGAGGTGCAGAAAAGTCAAGAGAGACTTCACAACAAGGGATATTGGGTGGCAAGAAAACGATTCCCACCGGATCTATCTCAGCGAGGAGATGTCTCCGATGAATAGGCGTTTGTATTGGCTCGCTAGGCAGAAGAGGTCGGAGAAAAAAATAAAATATGTTTGGTTCGCTGGCGGTAGAGTGCGCTGCCGAAAGGAAGATGGCCACCCGGTCATATTTATCGACAAAGCCCAGGATTTGGACGTCTTCGGCTGACTTCTAGGCTCCCGTCTACCCACTGGCTCTGAACCGGAAATGATTTCGCCATCTGTCTTACACCTTTTTTCTCGATACAGGCATATATATTTAATAATTTTCTTTTTGCCAAGTTTATTTCGTTTTTATATATTTACGGATATGAATTTTATTTTTAATGTTTTTTTCCTAATAGTAGTTATATTATTTTTATTTCAATTTTTTGTTTATAATTTGACTTATCACTTAGTGACTCTAGCGTCTTCCCTTCACATTCTATTTCCTTCCCCATTTCCTTTCTCACATGTCTAATGTCCTGACAGCCTGTCATGTCAACGCCCAGTCCTTACCTGCCCATTTTGACGAATTCCTTCAATATTTTATCAACAATTTTTACCACATTATCGCAGTATCCGAAACATGGCTAAAGCCCTACATTCCTTCCTCTTCTGTTTCCCTCCCTAATTACTCTTTTATCCGCCATGACAGGATTGGCCGGACTGGCGGAGGTGTCGGACTTTATATCCATAATAGCCTGAAATCCCGAGTCCTAGATGTCTCTTTCAATTCCGATTCTCCTCACATCGAATTCCTTTTCGTCGAAATCTCCTACAATACTAACCCTCTCCTCTATGCTGTGGTGTACCGACCCCCTTTAGTACCTTTTGATTCATCCCATTGAATCTATCCTATACAACCACATCCCCCTATATGACAATATCATAATATGTGGTGATTTTAACACCAACCTCCTTTCTGACTCCATTGATAGAAATTACCTGGTTAACCTTTTCTTCTCTCTTCACCTGTTCATTGTTCCATATGCTCCAACTCATCACACTCACCATTCCGACACCTGGCTTGATCTAAATATCATTGATTCCGCGCAAAACCTTCTTTCCGCTTCTCAACTGCCTGTTCCGTTCCTATCATCTCACGATCTTATCCAAATTTCATACAATTTCCAAACATCAGCGTTCCTTCCCAAAACGTCAACTTTCCGAAACCTAGATAATCTCACCCGACAAAATATTGCACCCGACTTAGAAACCATGAATTGGAAAAAATCTATACCTGTTCGGCCATTGATTCAATGGTTGACATTCTCACTTCCAATCTCCTCAGTATCCTAGACAAACATGCTCCACTCAAAACCCGTACCTTCCGACGCCATACCGCTCCTTGGATGAATCCAGAAATAAAAGAATTACAAAAGAGGCGTGAGGCAGCCCGCAGACGCTTTAGACGTACAAGACTAACAGAGGACTATCAAGCGTACAGGGAACTCCGCAATCTGACTCAAGCGACCATCAGACGGCAAAAACAGACTACTTTCACGCAGCTTTCTCCTCCACCCCCGATTCCAAGTCAAAATGGCAACTCCTTCGCAAATTATCACTCTGCAAATCATATTCCTCACCAGTCTTTCAAGTCTCACCCGATGAATTAAATTCTTATTTCTCATCCATCTCCTCTGATAATTACACACCATCTCCTCCCAAGTTTTCAACAATCCCATCATTTAACCCTGATAATTTTTATTTTTCCGATATCTCACCAACTGACCTTATATTCTTTATCATGAAATCCCATACCAGCTCTATAGGATTTGATGGAATACCTGTCAAATTACTAAAATTATGCCTTCCCGATATCCTACCAATTCTTCTCTTTATATACAATTTTTCCCTTCAAAATTCCGTATTCCCTAATACTTGGAAAAAAGCGTTAGTTCATCCTATAAATAAAACCTCAAATCCTACATCCCCTAAAGACTATCGCCCAATTTCCATTTTATCTAACCTTTCCAAACCTTTAAAAAGAATAGTCCAGTCACAATTGTCTAACTTCCTCGAAAAATCCAAACTTCTTGATCCTCTTCAATCCGGTTTTCGACCCGGCTTTTCCACTCAATCTGCTCTACTCAAAATCACTAACGACATACATACCGCCATTGACGAAAAGAAACTGACAATACTAATACTTCTGGACTTCTCAAAAGCTTTTGACTCTCTTGATCACTCTATCCTCTTTTCCAAACTACGGTCTTTATCCTTTTCCAATAGCTCTATTCATTGGTTTAAATCATTTCTCTCTAATAGGACTCAAGCCGTCACCATACCTAACCATCCTCTATCTTCCTTCCTTGCCCTTTCGGCAGGTGTGGCCCAGGGTTCCAGCATATCTCCGATCCTTTTTAATTCCTATATCAATGATCTTCCCCATTCCATCCATCACTGCTCCCATCACTTATACGCTGATGATTTCCAGATCTACTTATCCTTCTCTCCCTCTGAGTCTTATGTAGCATTTGCCAATATTCAGGCAGACCTGGATAGAATCTGTGCCTGGCAACCCTGAATAAACTTAGGCTAAATGCTATGAAAACTCAGGCGATTCTTATAGGTTCCAATTCCCTCCTCAGATCCCATACTACATTTCCGAGTCTAACCCTAAATGATCAGCCAATCACCTTCACTTCTTCTGTCAAAAACCTCGGTATTACCATTGACCAAACCCTTTCCTGGAAACCCCATATTGCCCAAATCTCCCGAAGAACAATAAGTACCCTCAAATTTTTCCACCGCTCCCGCCATTTTCTTCCACTATCCACCCGTAAGCTCCTTGTATCCTCACTTATTTTCCCCCACTTTGACTACTGCTGCGGGGTATATGGTGGCCTCTCGACTGTGCTCGAGGACAGGCTAAAGCGAATTATGAATACATTTTTAAGATTTGTCCTTGGCACACAGCAGAGGTCTCATGTGACCCATTTATACAGTGAGTTAAAGTGGCTCCTTCCCTCAAACCGCAGACAATATTTCCTTGGATCATTCCTTTACCAAACTATCAACTCCCAGCTACCTCCCTATATCCACAAACTTCTGCAGTTTAAATCGTCCGTCAGCTCGCTCCAAACAAGATCGCGCCATTCTGATCTTTATATTCCTGCCCACAGAACAACAAGTTTTGAACATTCCTTTCTTGTCCGCTCTACTGCTCTCTGGAATTCCCTACCTACTCAAATCCGCCATGCTTCTTCCCTACCATCAAGTCCCAGCTGTTCGAGTACCTATTGTCATCTCAAACAGACGCTCCACAAGCCTGATATTTCAGATCAAATATCTATTCAAAAATAAAATTTATTATTTATTGTTCATGATTCTGTATCGATCAATTATTATGAATCAGTTTCAATGTTAAGTTTTGTTCAACATATCAGAAGTTAGTAATTTATTTTACTCTTTTAGTTATTTTACTCTTTTGTTTTATTGTATCCTACTTTTCTTCTTAAAGCTTTGTAAATAAAAATGAATTATAATCCTTTGGTCTTGTGGCCAGACACATTGTATATATTAATTGTACATATCATATTGTTCTTAAGGGACCCAGTCCCAGAATAAAAATTATTTTTCTATTCTATTCTATTCTATATTTCTTCTTATCGGTATTTAATTCGAGTCCTATTTCTTTACTGGTTTTTATTAACACACTTGTATTTAGTTGTATGGTTTCCGTGTATTCACCTAGCAATACCAAATCACCGGCATACCCCGAAACCGGAATCTTGTCACCCATATTTAAACATTTCTCGGTACACATCACCTTTTCTATGACATATTCTAATGCTATATTAAGTAAAACAAGTGAAAGGGAGTCACCCTGTTTCAAAACCGATCGCACCTCAAATCTCTCGGAGTGATTATGACCGATTCTACATTTAATACATAAACAATTAAAAATATTTTTAATTGATCTAACATATAAAAATCTCTTTTCATGTTTGTAGTCGCACACCTCCGGAACGGCTTGACTGACTTTCATGAAATGTTTATGTATATTTGATGGGCATAAGAAGAGGCGGTAAAGAGTATTTTATACCTCTAGTTGATTTGGATATCACTACTAAGAACTTTTTTACACTAAATTTTTGTTTTTATTCGACATCAAAGCGAAATCCAAATTTTTAACTTATTTTACTCACCCTCGAATATCGTAATCGCGATTTTGATGAAAAATATGCCCATAATTTAATCACCTTTAGTAATAAATGAAAGAAAATATTATTTATGTTAGGCTACATCCACATCATCTAACTTTATCTACAGTTACGCTAATCATTCGTCAAAAGCGTTGCGCCATTTTGATATTTCATTCTACATTTATTATGAAATACAAAGCTTTTCGTGCAAAATTGTTCACGATTTATTAATTTTTTTAATGTTAATAAATATATCCTTGTTTTATGACTGTAAACAAGTTGGTAAAATACAAAAACAACAAAAAAATTATCAGTATACCGTTTGTTAATTTTGTGTACATTAATTTTGTCAATTTGTATGAGTGTCTATTACAGTGAATGATCCCTGAAAGACGCTAAGGAGCCTATTCGGACAGTCGTACGAATAAAGCAACAAATATTCATAATAGTAGAACAAAAGAACAAACAAAACTCAATTACAAAAGACAGGATTTAAACGAAACCAACAATTGGAACGCAGGCAAGCGCGCCGATTCGTAGTTAACACGCGCTATCAAGTACATCGAGCAATTATGTCCACTTCGTTTCTTTCGTTGCTTCGAGTAGAAGCCAGATGTTGAATATTCTGATTGGTTCTATACACAAAGAATGTCCCTATTTTTTTACGCTCAAATAAAAACATGAGTCGTCCGGGACGTTTTGCACATATGGAAAAGTTCAAATACTCGAATTTGAGAAACTATCAAAACCATTGAATGGATTGCACATCGGTACCGATCCAGAATTTGTAGAGGAATTCGAACAACAATTAAAATTGATGAGCAGCTTAAAATGTATTTACTTCATCTACAAAATAGTTAGCGTTACCGTTTCCCAACGGCATGGAAGATCCGTTTTGACGTCATATTCTTAAGAGCAGGATTTCCAATGTAGAAAATTTAGGACGGGAACTGAAAAGATAGAAATGTCTGGAGAGTCGAAAGAGCAATGTCTGGAGTGTCGTTCCAAGCAACCCCAAAGATCGGCTTGCGTTGAAGTTGAGAATCCATTTTTCGACACCAGTAACAAATCGTTTCAAAAATGAGTTCTCCACATTTTTTTTTCACCTGCAAATCACAATATGAGATCCTGTTAATAAAGTTCCTTTCACTGAGCTCATGGGAACCCAAACGCCGCAATGACAGACGTATCCGGCCGACCTTCTTTAGATGATCAAAAACGGTCGATTTGCAGGCTCTTGACTGCGCAGCTATATCACGGACAATCATTCGTAAATTGCTTGCGATGACCGTCATAATATCGTCGATGTCAATAGTTTAACTCCGGCCAGCTCGGGTTGGTCTTCCAATTTGAAATCTCCTGATCTAAACCGCGAAAACCACTTCTGAACAGTGATATCACCAACTGAATCGCTGCTATAAACAGCACGAATCTTACTTGCAGTTCGGGCTGCGTTTTTCCCTTTTTTTATAAAAAAAAAACAAGAACAGCATAATATGCAGAAAATGAACTGAATCGTCACTCATGTTGGTTTGCAATAACCTACACTACTGAGCCGTAATAAAGACAAATTAAGTGTTTAAACATAGTTAATTCCATGAGTTCTTTGACCAAGTTTGGCAACCAGGACTGCTTTACAAGCTCCGCGAATTCCTTTCACCTACATACTACCTCATCATCCAGTCTTACCTCTCTGTAAGATCCATCAAAATAAACCACAATAGTTCCTATTCATCGCTTTTTACTCAGTATGCTGGTGTCCCTCAAGGTAGCATCCTTGGACGCATCCTCTACACAGTCTATACAGCTGATATCCCAACCCATCCGAACACCTTCCTTTCTACCTATGTTGATGACACTTGTGTGTTATCAGTCAATAACGATCCTACTATTGCCTCTCAATCTCTTCAATCCCATATCAGAGAGCTTGAGATATGGTGTCAGAATTGGAGAATCAAAATCAATTCCAACAAATCCCACCAAATTACCTTTACCCTTCGTCGTAAACCTATGACATCCTGCCCTACAGTTTCCTTTAATAATATTCCACTTTTTCAGTTGAACAGATCCGCTACCTAGGACTTCTACTTGACAAACGTCCTACTTGGAATCCCCATACAAGACTGAAACGACAAGAAACTGCCCGTCGCTTTCGCTTACTACAACACTTACTGGACAGACGCTCCAACCTTCCACTTATCTACAAAAGGCTCATCTACGTCACCATCATAAGGCCTATCTGGACTTACGGAGTTGAGCTTTGGGGCTCTACGAAACCATCAAATTCTTCCCGTATTCAATCCTTACAATCCAAAATCCTCAATGCTCCTTACTTTGTCACAAATAAACTCATCCATATAGACCTTAACATCCCATATGTTGCTGATTTGTCCCGAACCAGGTATCAATCCTTCCATGACAAACTCCACTCCCACTCTAATCCTCTAGTTTCAATTCTTGCTTCCTCTTCAATTCCTGACAATCCTACGCCTGGCGCCTGAAAAGAAGATGGCCTCGAGACCTTCTAGTTTAGTTACTTAGTGGAGTGATGCCAATGGGCATTTTCTCTTCATGTTTTTTTTCATGTATTTTATCATTACCAACATATTTACTTGTTGTATTACAAAATACATTTGTAAATTTCATAAATATATATTTTTTTAAATAATAAATTTTCGTGTCTAAAGCACCATATTCATCTGTAACTATTTGCTGGATTTTATGCTTTTTACACCAAAATGTAATCTGTGCAATGTGAGTTTCCCCAACTTCTATAAGTGCTGCCACTTAGGGTCCCAAGGGTCCCAAGACCTCCAATACTGATGCAAATAAATAAATAATTAGCCCCTTAGAGCCGTACTCAAAACTCCAAAACAGACTAATAGTAACACACCTACTTACTAAGGTAAGTCCTCCCTTCTGTGGTTTTTAAACAGATTCCTTAACGTTAGGCTCTGTCGATTAGTGTTATATTACTAAAAATACTCTCCACTACTTTTTGCTTGCACTTACCTATATATAAAATATACAGTGCGGGAAAGAATTGCGATCGTGAAGATTTTTGAATTCCAGTTTTCAGTGAAGCTACACGTTTCAGTGTCTACTGAGTTCAAATGTTAAGTCCATGAGGATTAACATTAACATTCACTTTGTGATTAATTTTTGGTAGAAAAAATAAAAAGTTAATTTTATTTTAAAAATCTCTACGAAGATTTTGGACAACCCAATATATATTTTACAGGTGCAAATAAAATCATTAAGAAAAAAATTATACATCGTAGTAATTAATTTAGACAATATTGTACAACTGTAAACGACACAGGCATAAAGAAAAAAAAATAGAAGACTGGATATAAGAACCCTAAGTGGGGATATAATAACTCTAATGGGGGTGCAATCCACTCAGGGCACGTCAGGTTGCCTGGAGGGAGCTTCCTGTCTCTAGGCCCGCTCTGGGGACAATTCCCTCTGTCACCTATCTCATATTTCCCAAAAGCTCACAGGCCGTTTTGGTAATTTTTGAGAAATATATTTATAGAAATATAATTAAAAGAAAATTATAGTTCATAAATAGTCAATTTGAATTGAGACGTTATTTTTTAACAGGTACTAAAGGACATTTCTTTCATAATTGATACATTGACATATTTTTATCCTAATGGTTTAGTTTTGTGTAATTCCGTCATAAGATTTTATCGAAGAAACATAAAATCCTTAAAGTATATTTTTAAAAAACGTATTTGAAAAATGCATGCAGTTCATTCCTAAAGGGACTAAATCCACAGTTAATTTCAGTCGAAAAGGTACTACGAAAATTCCCTTCTATAACGTACTATATTCTTTGTAAACAGATATAACCTTTCCTTTTATTTCCTTAAAAAAGTACTATATTTCCTACTATACGGCAGAAGCACCTAATCCCGTAATATATCACCATTAATTTATTGTTTTCTTCATTTCGTGCATCTTTATTGGGTTATTTAGCTTCTTAATTGCGTCGCTTCTAGTAGGTAAATTTGGTTGCAGCCACGTAAATTTGGTTAACAATTATTTAGAAACTCACATTTTAATATAATAATGGTAGGTATTAGATCTAGTAAATGGTCAGAATTAGCATTCCCTGGAAATTGCTAAATATGAGAATAAAAATAAGGAAGAGGTTTTCCTAGCCTAATAGAATTTTTTAAATTTATTTGAATGTAAAATAATAGCTTAAACGTTATTTTTTATCAGGCTCAATAGTTAAATATGGTTTACACATATTTAATAATATATAAATACATCTGCTGAATTCCCAGAAATAGTAAATAAATGTTCAAAACAAAGTTCATAATTACATACTTTCTTGTTATATGGCCACAAATCAATAAAAAGTCCTTTACATATTTGCTTTCTTTATGAATAATTTATGATAAAATGCAATTAAACAACAAGGAATAATATTTCTCAGAGGTAGACATGGAAATATAAATAACTGTGTAATTTACATTATAAAGACGATAGTTATCTATATATATATATATATATACGTTATTGTTATTATATATAAACGAGTATAAAAGAAAAATCCCGGCGGGAAGCGTTTACCGCCATTGTTTATAAAGACTTGCTC
The DNA here is from genome assembly GCA_023052935.1 of Piezodorus guildinii. Lineage (NCBI taxonomy): Eukaryota > Metazoa > Arthropoda > Insecta > Hemiptera > Pentatomidae > Piezodorus > Piezodorus guildinii. Next base: position 33,567,848 of record CM041298.1, on the reverse strand, counting down.
AAGTGGTGCAGCAGACGAGATGATTAAAGTTAATTAGTTGACCTCGAAGCCTTCCTTCCTATTCCCCTTAACCCAACCCCTACCTTTATAAACTTTTACAACTGAGGCTTTTTTTTTTTTTTTTTTTTGTCGTTTTTAATTAAGAAAAACATTTAAACAAGACACGATAGGCTTAATTTAGATTGAATTGAGAAACGGTTAGAAAAAAAAGAGGGAATAAAACAACAGAAAGAGGTATTGTATACCCCATTATGGTGAGCTTTAACAAGTCTGTAGAAAACCACAAAACGATTGGACAAATTAAATCTGTCAGAGAAAAATTGATAAAAAGTATAACGAAGTTGTTTAGATATACTTTTATTGAAATTTACAACTAGAAGTAAATATGCTGATTAATGATAAAACACATGAAATAAAAATGAAGAGAAACTAGCCATTGGCAGCACTCTTTAGTAGTGAGTCTAAACAAGTAGGTCTTTCTTTTCTTCTTTTCAGACGCCTCAGTGGATTATCAGGAATTCAAAAGGAAACAAGGATTGAAACTAATGGATTGGAGTGTGAGTGGATTTTTTCAAGGAAGGAGTGATACCTAGTATGAGACAAATCAGCAGTATATGGAACATTAAGGTCATTGTAGATGATTTTTTTTTTGTGATAAAGTAAGGAGCGTTAAGGATTTTGCGAAGGGTTTTGGATTGTAAGGATTGGATACGGGAAGAGTATGATGGTTTAGTAGAGCCCCAAAGGTCAATTCCATAGGTCCAGATAGGCCTTATGATTGTCATGTAAATAAGTCTTTTGTAGTTAAGTGAAAGGTTAGAGCGTTTGTCTAGTATATGTTGAAGTAACCGAAATCGGCGAGCAAGCGGAATATCATTAAAGGACACTGTAGGGCAGGATGTCATAGCTGTTCGACGAAGGGTAAAGGTAATTTGTTAAGATTTATTTGAATTGATTTTAATCCTCCAATTCAGATACCATACCTCATGATCTCTGATGCGGGATCGGAGAGGTTGAGAGACAATAGTTGGATCGTTATTGACTGATAACACGCAAGTATCATCGGCATATTTTAAAAGGAATGAGTTAGGACGGGTTGGGATATCAGCTGTATAGACTGCGTAAAGAATGGGTCCTAGGATACTGCCTTGAGGAACAACAGCAGATAACGTTATTAAAAATTAAATTTACAGTAAAAATGTACATGGAAAAACAAAATAAAGCAATTAAAAATTTTAATCAGGTTAATATTGTTATGTATTGAGAATACTGAGAATAGAAATTCATTATTGGATAACAATTATATTAATTAAATATATATTGATATGCCTTTATAAGCCTAGGTCGGCAAAAGTTCAAAAGGTGTTGACCTAGCCCCCTAGATTTCCCATCGGTATGGGCCCCCCAGTGGTGCCAGAGACCCCTGGTAGTTTCTCCAAGCGGCGGCCAACAAGAATATTAAGAGTGGTGAAAAGATAAGAATATTATCACAAAGTCTTACAACGCCGCCTTAAATAAATTAGAAATGTTTCTTAAAATTAGTTTCTACAAAGGCTGTACCTCCAACCGGGGCACTACCCATATCAGCCCCACCCGAGGTGACGAGGGTGAGAGAGAAGATTCGAAGGGCAGTCTTATTCCAGCCACGAGAAGTCGAGTTCCATCCTGAAGAAGAAGCGAAGTCCGTCTGGGGGTCAGAAAGAGCAGCTGGAGATCTAAGAGCCAAGAACTGATTCCACCTCCCCAGCCGACTAAGTGTTCTAAAGGTATTTCTTTTTGTAATATTGTACGGCAAAGGTAGTAGTGAAAATGTCCCTCAGTATTCTCAACCAAATTTCTAAGCAATGTATTAATATACTGGATATGTGTAAGTTAATAATTATAATAATGCATTAATTGATTCTTGTTTACTTTAATCTTACCCTGTATGTCACCTATTGGATTGGTAAACACGATACCTTTGGAAAGGAAATCCAATGGTATCATTAAATATATTATATATATATGGATTAGATATATCAAGAAAGCTAGTTTTTGAAGGTAACGCTGCCTTAGAAAAGCAGCCGTTCAAAAACATAGCATGAGGTCATTGAAGACGGTGGATGATGCGAAAATCCCATAATTTGAATTTTCTCCCTAAGTGTTAATAGCAATATTGAACTCCTAAACATTTTGTATATATTCAGATTATGATTCTATAAATCAATAAACTTACACAAAACCAAATAAAATATATATTATTCTGTGTGAACGGACATGAAAAGATGTCCTAAGCTTTGATCTGAAAGATTCAATTGCAACAAGGTTCTGGCTGAAAATACGAGTTGTTCTAAATACAGCCATAAATCTTCTTTTTTATTTGTCCATTTGGTCCCGAAAAAGAATAAAAGCCTGTTTACATGTGTTTATAAAAGGGAATAGCTTAATAAATAAGGTTGAAGCAATTCCCACAAACAAACCTTGTTTCTGGTCACAGTGAAAATGATATGCAAATTTTATTCATTGCTTATTGGATAAGATGTAGCAGAATTTTTTTTTTTTTTACAGAGGACATATTATCGTTGACAATCCTTTTTAGTTAATTAACACTGGATTGATTGGATAAATGTTATTTTTTAAGGTATTAAAAGTATTTAATTTAAAACACCAAAGATTAATCTGTTTTATTTTTATAATACTTCACTCAGTCCCTTTTGAGATAAACCCGTGTAAAAACAAGTTTGGAAATTCATTCACAAAAAAAAAAACTATGTTCTTAAGATTGAATTTTTTTATAGCAAGCAGGACTATGACTTAGATACTTAAGAAAAAATAATCAAAGCTGGGGTCTCTTTTCTTTTATATACTTTTATCTCGCTAAAAGTCTCGTTTTTTATTCATTTTCGAGAATTTTATTAAACACTTTCTTCAGTATTTAGGTTAGTTAGTTTTAGTTTTTGACTTTTGTGGTTTATTTTAATCTGAGTTCATGACACCACTTCCCAATAGGTTTGGTCACCGGGGAAGTTAGACCATCACCTCCGTAAGGAGAGGCCCGCAGGGATAACATATTGTAAATATCTTAAGCAACTAAGGAACATTAATTATATAGTTTTGTTTTTCATTTAACAAGTATATGCATTATTATTATTTCTTCACTTAGGTTTATATATATTTTTTTTTCAATTATATGAGAACTTTTTATTATTTATTTATTTTATTGATACAGGCAATCCACAACAAAGGTGATGTTTGCCGACGTAAAATATTGCTATTTCAAATATATTACCAATAACAGTTCATAGTTATATGGATTGAGAAGGTAGGTATGAAAGGTGGGTAGGAATATGGAGAAGGTTAATTAATGGGATGATAAACATAATTTAATTGCAATAAAAATACAACTGGAAGAAAAAATCAAAATATTAAGCATAAATTATTCATGATAAAATAAAAATCAGTATACTTCGGGGCATTAGATGGATTCATATAATTTATTTCCTTTTAAATGATCAAATAAATGTGGGATGTGTGTACTGTTGTCATTTAACAGAGTATTTAAATGAAATGGAATGTATGGCAATTGCCAAGCAGATGAGGTGGCAAAAGCGGCGTCATTGATTCCTCCATCCGATTGCTTAGACACTCCACATAATGATCTCTATAGGCTTATAAAATTATTAATCATGGACAAATGGCAGTTTAATTGGACCAAAGAAAGGGATAACAAACTCAGGGAAATAAAAGAAACAGTATTTCCGTGGAAATCATCTGTACAAAACAATAGAATAGAGGAAGTAATATTAACAAGACTCAGAATAGGACACTCACGACTAGCGCACCAACATTTACTGACTAGAAAACCAAGACTTTACTGTGAACAGTGTAACGTACCCATCACTATAAAACACTTACTGACAGACTGCATGCAACTGATAGGTGTCGAACTTTTTATTAGATTATATTAGAAATTATAGTAGATTATATTAGAAATTACTTTAGAACTAAAAGTAAATATTATAATTTTAAATTTTATCCTTGCAATAAAGGCTTTATTCATTCATTCATGACACAGGGATACACCGTACCTTCCCTGTTTTGATTTGATATCTACAAAACTACAATAATTGGACAGATGTTTCCGAAACAAGCTATTGAACCACGAAGATGATTTTAGAATAAAAAAAAATTTTATTCACGGATTTATATTAAGAAAATAATAGAGAAGATCTGGTAAAAAAATTATTAAAATTAAAATTTTTAAGTGGCAAAATCGTTGATGATTGGAAGATTTCAAATGGGCCACTCCATATTTAAACTCTACACCCTACTCACAGTCATAACACAAAGTTCACTTATATCTCAACTCTTAACAAATAAACAAAAATGAGTTTTAATGGAATAATTTTTTTAAGAATATCGTTGTATAAGTAAGTTGGTAATAGTTGATATAACACTAATCTACTGTGCTCCTGGTCCTAGGTTCGAATCCCGGCTGTGGCAGAATATTATTTATTCTGTTAATTTGCGTTTCTGTTGCGACCCTAGAATATGGAGACCCTCCCTCCTGCGGCAAACCATCTCTGAAAAGTGGGTACCGAAAAAAATTGGGAAAAAAACCTAGCGGCTGAGCATTATCAAGGCCTAATCACTTCATCGCACGGTTGGTGGCCTAAAAGCAGTTCGAATCTCTATATGCACTGAACCCAAGACCCTTCATGGGTTGAATAATACAGGTTATATATATATAGGAAAAATCATTAAATGTGATTTTCTTTTACTATAAATTCCTATATGTTTGTTTGTTTATTTATTTAACGCCACTTTATGCTACTATGGCTAATCGGACAATGCTACAGTGGAAGTTCTAAATTTTGCCTATCCAGGTTTTATTAGGATAGGGATCTTTAACGAGTACCTGACATCGCACAGGCTCGGGACCGCCTTTTAACGTCCCCACCGAAGGACGGCATAAATTTGGATTTTTTACTTCCATTAAAAAATCCTAGGACCACCTGCGGGTTTGAACCCGTGACCTTTGGCATAGGAGGCTGTTACGCTAACCACCCAGCTACAAGTTTTTTTGTTTTTTTTTACTTTAAATCTTTATTCACACTTGTAAATAATATAATGAACAATCAGTGAATGTGCGGTCAATTTTAAGAAACATGGCGTGATAGGCATGAGGGAGAGCAGCACCCAGCGGTACCTATTCCTGGCATGAAATTAGTGTGAATTACTAAAGGAGAAGGTCTCTCATCCAACTCCTCTTCAGCCTTCTGTAGGCATTTTCTAACATGAGTGTTGTGGCCATGTCATTGATTAGTGTGTTAAGGTGACATTGTAGTTTGTCGTGGAAACGTTTGTAGTGTGTCCGTATGTGCTCATTGACAGTTCTTAAGGTCAGTACGTAATGTTATGTTGCTAACGTACCACGGTGCTTTTGTAATTGTTCTAAACGTTTTAGCCTGAAAGATTTGAAGTTTGTTAATGTGTGTCTTTTTAGCTGTCCCGTATATCTGTGATGCATAAGTCCAAATAGGTTTCAGTAGGTAAGTACAGGTGTTTATTTTGTGTCGAAGTTTTAGTTTCGAGTGTTTTGAAAAGAGTGAGTAAAGAAGTCTCAGTCTTTGATTAAGGGTTTTCTTTTTTTTTTTTTTTAATATGCGGGCCCTAAGTTATTCTTCTGCCAAACGTCAAACCAAGATAATGTACAGTGTCCGTCTGTGGAATTTGTGTGTTGTCTAAGAAAACGGAAGGACTCGTGCCATGTCGAAGAGTAAATGTGAGATTCCTGAATTCCTAAATAAAATGATTAATAGCTTATAGTCTCGTTTTTTATTAGTTTTGCAGAATTTTTAAAACCGCTTTCGTCACAATTTAGGTAATGTGTTGTAAAGATATAAAATGTAAAGCACAATCTTATCATATTGCTAGTGTTTGTTTTTGATCCGATTTCATCGAAAATGTCAGAGGTAAGGTAGATTCCACACAACATATGCTTTCAGTTACAAAGCTTACTTCAAATGGCTGCAAACATTAAAGCATTTGCAATAATAATGTTATACCCATGGATTTAAATTGATGAAAGGATATAGAATAACCGATAAAACAAGGAATGAAGTCGGAAAATACTAAGCGACAAAATTAATTAAAATTTTCAAATGGATTGACTCTCTCACATATAAAATGACACCATGAGGTATAAAAAAAAATAGAGAAATAAAAAATATGAGCATCAATAGCATGATTTATTTTAGAATATTGCTATACAAGCAGAATCATCAAATGTGATTTTATCTATATATATAAAGATCTCGTGTCACAATGTTTGTACGGGATAATCTCTGAAATTACTGAACCGACTTTGATCAAACTTCGTAAGTATCTGTTATTTAGTCCAACTTAAATGATAGGATAGTTTTTATTACTATTCTTAATGGTTAAAAAAAAATTTCTAAAACGTAAAACAAAATTTATCTAACTGTGGCAACACGTGTTCCCAGTAAGTAACCTTCCCATATCTTTACATATGTGATTATTAATTAAAATAAGTGTGTGTTGATTGTTTCTATGCGTTCTTATTTATAAAATATACATTCACATTATAGTTTCCAGTTATAATAAAATACATATTACTTTTATGTTTCCAGAAAAATTATAAGTACTTATTTCAATGACTTGCTATGAGTTATAAGATGCAAAAGAGTTATGATGACATGGAACTGGTATGTTATTGTATCATTGGGTAAATAAAATTGATATCTGACATGAAATAATAATATTTTATTTATCATAAACAGAGTAGCTCATTCCTTTTCACCTGTATTTCTTTTATATAACCTCATTCAACAAAGTCACTATCAATATCTTTCGTAATTTGTAACAATTTTTAATTAAATTATTTTATTTATTACAAATTGAATTCACGAAACCGCAAACAAAGATAAAGAATTGTAGTTTTTGTTCTATTTTTTCAATGTGTCTCGATATTAGAAACAAGATATTTATACTTATATTAGATTAATTATAGTAATAGGTTAAGTTGTTAATTAATCAATTTCCTCATCAACCATAATTCTAAATTTAGCCTAATAAGTTGCCATTTAATACTGTGGAATATACAATAGAGATCCAGTAGAAGTAGGCATACCCAAAATTACTCAATATATTTTAGCTGTAACGTAATCCTGGTATATAGTCACGTTTGCAACATAAATGTGATTGATATACAATGATCCAATGAATGGGGGTATATATATATATATATATATATATATATATATATATATATATATATATATATATATATATATATATATATATGTTAAGTATCTATGCCAACATGATATAATGTTAAATCTAATTAATTGTAATCGATTAAATCGATTCATTCATGTAAATGATAAAAAAAAGTCAGTATTAACAGTGCAGCTGGAGTGATAACATATAACCTAAATTTAATGAAATTCTTTTAATTATAATTTACATTATAACTTAACTGGTGCCGAAACCCGTAGTACTGTAGAACATCGTCAGCATTTTCGTACGTAAGTTACTATTCTAAATTTAAGTAAGCTGAAAAGTGAAATGCCTACGAACCAAGATCAAACTGTAGAGGTTCAAGGTAAACCAATGGACGAAAACAACGACCTAAACTCAAACTCGGAGTTTGTGCAACTAGAATGGGTAAGGGTTAGAACTGCGACGGCTACATACCTCAAAAATTCAATCGCGGAACTGGAGAGATTCGGTGGTGAGTTAGGACACCTCAGCCATTTTCTAAAAAGAGGAAACCAGATACACGAACTGATTGAAGCGAGAATTTCCGCAGGGTTGGTAGATCCGTTGGATGCTACTGAACTTAGAGCATCATTAATTGGTAAGGTTAGAAGAAACGTTCTAAACCACATTCAATCAGACGAAATGACCTCGTGGGAGGAAGTTACCAAACGGCTGAAAAAGGCTTATGGGGGAGGACGTTGGACACCAGAGGAAGACGTATACAGACTCTTCACTGAAGTTAGGAAATTTGGCCAAACGGACTATGATTTTGCAGAGAAAATGCTTACGCAATACACAGCCATATCTGAGAAGTTAGTTGAGACGGTAGGACAGATAGAGGCTGCCCATCAGCTGGAAATATTTGAAAAGGTGCTAAAGGTACAATTAGGAAAAAATTTATCTTTGAAAGAGAAGCTACCTACAGATAAGTCTTTTGTTGAGTGCGTCAGGGACATAATGGATAAAGGTGCCAGAGAAGAGGAAGAAAATGATTTTCAACCATGGAGAAAGGTATCTTATAGAAATAAGAAAAACTACAGGGAAAACTTTAAATATAGGTCGGAGGCTCCAAGATTCACTAAATTTGAACCTAAAAAAAATCTTCGGGACGTCAAGGAAACACCAAAGCAAGCTCGGGGATTTAGAAGAGAAGAGTCCCGTAGATGTTACGAATGTAACCGTTCAGGGCACATAGCCGCTAACTGTCCTTCGGTTAAGTGCTTTGAATGCGGAGAAAAAGGCCACATCGCCAGGGCCTGCCACTGGATTTACAGACGTAATCCAGCCCCAGAACCAATGAATGTGAACACACACCATACGAGACGTTCAAGAGTCGTTTCGAGTTCAAGTTCAGATGAATATTCTGACAGGAGTTCAACTGAAGAAGACGACAAGAAGTCCTGTTGGAACAACGCGGCCGGAAGATCAAGCGAACATATGAACAGAAAAAACAAGCCAAATGAAACCAATACGCGGAGCGAATCTACCATCTGAAGAGGCGAGGGCAACCCGCAAGAGTTAGTAAACAGCGTATGCAGAGTGTGGGAGAGGTTGCCCATAGTGGAGGGGCGTGGTAATGGTTTGAGAGCGCTCATTGATACAGGGAGTACCAGTACCTTGGTAAGTAGAGGGGTGTTGAAGAGGTTGGATAAGGAGTATGAGCTCAACGTATGTAAGTGTTCTGTTATCACTTTAAGTGGTCCGTGTAATGTACTGGGGGAATATGTATGGGATCTAGAGGATTTTACAGGAAAAAAGGTTAGCGCATTAGTTCACGTGTTGGAAGAACTTACCGATCAATATGATATTTTAATCGGGTGCGATGTACTAGATAAGGTGGGTTTTCGTATGCATGGTAGGAGCGGGAGGTGGAAAATTACCATGGGAACGAAATCGTATCTCGGAAAATTAAAAACCAAAGAGGGCGATCATCGCGTAGAGATAGTGCGTACGGAAGTATCTGGGGTAGAATTGCTCTTGTCCGAGTTTACCGATATTTTTTACAAGGAGGATTGTGCGTTGCCCGCGACTGGGAAGACTGCACACGAAATAATATTAAAGGAAAACAAAGTCTCCTATACGAAAGGTCGGAGGTATCCGCAAGCAATGGTGAAGGTTATAAACGAGCAAATCCGAGATCTGTTATCTCAAGGGATTATTCGGCACAGTTCGTCACCGTTTAGTAGTCCATTATGGGTCGTTAAAAAGAAGAAGCAGGATAACCAAGTGGATCCATTGTTTCGACTTGTAGTAGACTACCGGAAGCTAAATGATAACACGGTGGAAGAACGGTATCTCCTTCCTAGACTCGAGGACATGTTGGATCGCTTAGCGGGTGCCCGAGTATTTTCTACACTCGATCTTAAATCCGGGTATCACCAGGTGCGCATGCGCGAGGAAGACATTGGGAAGACGGCATTTAGTTTTGGGAGGGGACATTACGAGTTCACTAGAATGCCTTTTGGTCTAAAAAACGCGCCTCTGACTTTCCAAGGATTAATGGATGAGTTCCTCCGTGGGTTAGGGGAAGATTATTGCCAAATTTATATGGACGATCTCATCGTTTTTAGTCCTTCTCCCTCGCGCCATATGGTTCACCTGAGATTGGTGTTCGACCGCATTAGGGAATTTGGCTTAAAACTGTCTAAAGAGAAATCCCATTTTTGTCAATCAGAAATAAAATTCTTGGGTCATCTTATTAGTGAACAAGGGGTCAAACCAGATCCTTCTAGGGTCGAAGCCATAGTCCGGGTATTACCACCAACTACTCTGAAAGAGCTCAAAAGTTTCTTAGGAATGGTCAATTACTACCGCAAGTTTCTACCAAACGTAGCAGACACCATTTCGCCATTGACCGATCTCTTAAAGAAAGGTAGGCCCTTCATTTTTACTGACGAGCACGTGACAGCATTTCGGCGGTGTAAGGATGCCCTGATTGCAGAGCCGGTTCTGGCGTTCCCCAATTTCCAAATTGATTTTACCGTCACAACGGATGCAAGCGAAAAGGCACTTGGGGCGGTTTTGTCACAAGAATCGGGAGCTGGGGATAGACCAATAGCATTTTCCAGTAGACAGCTGTCTGAAGCTGAGTCCAGATATAGTGCTCTGGAGCGAGAATTGCTAGCTATTGTCTGGGCGGTCGATCATTTTAGGCCATATGTGTTCGGAAGACGATTTACACTCCGTACGGATCATAAGCCGTTACTGTGGACGGATGGGCTTAAAGAGTCTTCGGCAAGGGTTGGGCGGTGGAGAGAAAAAATAAGATCGTACAATTTTCAAATTGTCCACCAGAAGGGCACCCAAAATGTAGTAGCGGATTGGCTATCTCGGGCACTGTATGCGAATCCTCTCCACGAGGCGGGTCCCTCTACTAGTGGTGTTAGGGATGATTTTCCTCTCGGTGAGGAAGAAACGGCAAATTCTGATGACTTTCTTGAGCAACAGGTTCGCCTTCCAGAGATGGATACGTTTGTTAACCACCACTCGCGACAAATTGTCTGGAAAACTCACACTGAGGGCACTTCGCGGACAAAACATACAAAGTACGGGCGTCACAGTATTATGACCGTGTGGACTTCTCCATCCGTGTCACCGATGGAAATCGTTCGCATACTCCACGATATTACCAATAGGGGTAAAACATACTACCTGTATGTGGGGAATAAAACTGTTCGCGATCGAATTGAGCATTTGTGGGAAACGGAGCGAATAGGGGCTGATAGAAACATAATATTTTGCACAAAAATCGTGGAGACAATAACGGATTCGGAGAAGCAAAGGGAATTGGTTAAAGCATACCATGAAGGGAAAACCAATCACCGTGGGGTCCCCGAAATTTTAGCCGCGCTGCGTCGCAGGTATTACTGGCACCATATGCGCCGTTCAATTCGTGCAGTCCTGCAAACATGTACGACTTGTAATCGTGCTAAATATGACCGTCATCCTATTACTGTCCATCCAGAAGTTTCACACACCCCGAATTCACCATTATTAGATGTGCAGGTCGATATTTTCACATGGGAAGGTTCTCGCTGGCTCACGGTTATAGATAATTTTAGTAAATTAGCAATGGCACATCCCCTGCATAACAAAACGGCAGAAGCTGTTTGGGATGGTATGTTCAGCTGGATGTCTTGCTATGGAGTACCTCATAGGGTAACATCTGATTGTGGAAGGGAATTCCAGAACGCCCGTACCGCAACGGAATGTTCAGAACTCGATATAAAGTGGCATTTCAACTCACCGGGTAACCCACAGGGGCGCGGTGCTATTGAGCGTCTCCACAATACTTTAGGAGAACATCTTCGGCTGTTCGAACTACACAGGGGGCTAGGAACGTCAGCGGCAATGCCTCGGGCGGTGTTGGCCTACAACAACACTATTCATTCTGCTACAGGCTTCACGCCGGTGGAAGTGGTTTTCGGACATCCTTTACGGAATAGGGAAGATTTACTTACGACTGCATATACACACCTACGAGAGGCGGTACTTCACAAACGTAAGCAACTTGCTGATATCTCGCAGAAAGTTTACACCAAACTTCTTAAGGAAAAAATTTCTCGGGCGAATCGGCTGGGTTTAGCAATAGCGGACGAGTCGCATAAGGTCAGACTAGGTATGATATTGTACTGCCGCCCGTCGTCTAGCCGCCGTAAAGGAGATCAAAGATACGAAGGACCCTTCAAAGTGGTAGCACTGCGAGAACACAGCATAGTTTCAATCCAGGAGCTATCTGGTGCCCAGAGAGTGAGGCATACCCATATTAGGCACCTTCGCATCCCTCTTGATCCAGGTGTATCTCCTCTTTAATTGTAAATTTGTCACTTTTTTCATTCAGTCTAATTTTCATCATCTGTTAATTGTTATTACAATACTTATAACTTTAGATTAAGGTTTTCCTGTAATTGTCTCGTTGGTTCTAATGTTTTGTTAATTTTTGTATTAAGTACTATTTTAAGTTTTCTTTTTCTTACGCTGTATCGTGATGTTTTATTTTAATGTTTAATGTCTTTCTAACTTCTAATTTTTGAACTCTGAGTTCACTTTGTGAACTGAGGAGGGGGTGTTAAGTATCTATGCCAACATGATATAATGTTAAATCTAATTAATTGTAATCGATTAAATCGATTCATTCATGTAAATGATAAAAAAAAGTCAGTATTAACAGTGCAGCTGGAGTGATAACATATAACCTAAATTTAATGAAATTCTTTTAATTATAATTTACATTATAACTTAACTTATATATATATATATATATATATATATATATATATATATATATATATATATATATATATATATATATGCTACTATGGCTAATCGGACGATGCTACAGTGGGAGTCCTAAATTTTTTCTATCCAGGTTTTATTAGGATAGGGATCTTTAACGAGTACCTGACATCGTACAGGCTCGGGACAACCTTTTAACGTCCCCTCCGAAGGACGGCGTAACTAAGGATTTTTTACTCCCATTAAAAAATCCTAGGACCACCTGCGGGTTTGAACCCGTGACCTTTGGCATGGGAGGCTGTTACGCTAGCCACCCAGCTACAAGTGATCCTAATGAATGGGGGTATTTTCAATTGAAAACAACTTTGATAAATGTGATTATTAAAAATATAATATTTATATTTCTTGAAAATTTATATGTCTTATAACAATGGAGTAGCTGTTGACCGTTTTGACTATATGGTAAAGAAGTTCGTTGAGGGTGAAGCCAACAAGAAAACACAACAGTAAGAAAATAATAAAATAAGTTGGTTTTAGTGGTAGTTTCTTTGTGATCACATGCTCAAACAACTGCTCTATAATATTTCTTTTATAGTTACTACTTTTAAACGCATTTATGCAAATTTAAATAAAGACAAAATAAAATATTAGCGAGCAAAGCCGCGGGTTACAGCTAGTATTACTATAAGTTCCTATATGACATTTTAAATCGCAAATCTCGATTTTTTAGTATTTTTTCATAATTTTTCAAACCACTTTCGTGACAATTTAGGAAGTGTAGACATAAGATGTATAGCATATTCTTATCATATAGTTAGTTTTTGTATAGATGCGATGAATAAAAAACTAGCGATCCCCACTTGCTTCGCAAACATAAAACAATTATGGAAAAAAAAAAAAAAAAAAGTAACCCTAAACAGAAAAATTTCAGAAATACACTCCAGCATCATAATATGTTTAGATTGTCAAATAAGCAAATGATCCATGAAACGCATGGTTTACAAAGTTTTCATGAAATTTCGCACTAACATGAGAATTCACGTTTATTATTTTTTTTTTTAAGTATATTTTTTATGGTTATGCTTTAATGCTTATAGCTTACACTTTATGGCGTGCTTTATCCTGGTCCACTTGAGAACTACTCAAGTTTGCGTGTAAATGCGCATTTCGGATGATACTGCCACATTCCAAGTCTCTCTTCGAAGCATTAACTCTTACCACGCGAAGGTCTCGTATTTTTTGTAGAAGAAAAGTATGAATGACGTGACACTCAAGGCTGAATAAAGCACCTGTATTCTATAAGAAAAATAGAAATATTCTATATAATACCACAAACTGTTATATTCTGCATTGCTTTTACTATTGCTGGATATTAAATTTATAGATAAATATTTACTTTCACAGACTATTGTGTGTGTGCACCTGTGTTTGTAAGTCTACATTTTAAACAGTGACTTGTATAAAAATGAGAATTTATATTTGAGACAAATATACTCTCAAAATGTTACAAATTTTTTCATTAAAATCGGCTGACCGGAAGTGGTACTTTATACCATACATTTTGCACCTTTTTACGATTTTCTCAAAAATGGCTCCAACGATTTAGATTTAACTCGCTATTTGGATTTAAGATTTATTAGGCCTTCATTATTGTTGAATTAGTGTGATAGGACTTAATTAAAATCTGATATTTTAAATTTTCTTCTTGTGTAATATCTTTATTTTTGAAGATTCGAAAAAATTGTCAATACCTTATTAGCATTAATAAAAAGCGGCTGGATACACAAGGGAAATGAATTCAATAACAAGCTAAAAGAAAATGATCAAACATATATTTTAATTTAGTTGTTTGAACATAAGAACAGTAACATTGAAGTATAATATACCGTTGGAAAGTTAAACATATTCGAAAAAAAATTATACTAGGGGTACTCACTACGTTTGCTATATTGCGATGTCAGGTACTAGCTAATGATCCATATCCTAATAAACCTGGATAGGCAAAATTTAGGACTCCCACTTTAGCATCGGCCGATTAGCCACAGCAGCATAATTTGACGTCAAATGAATAAACTAACATCTTAGGTGATTTTTGTACATTGCCATTTTATACTATTATATTATTTTATGTCAAACATGTTTCCAACGAAACTGAACGTAATTATTTAAGATGTTTTGAACTTTTACTTTGTGGGCTCACCTGTGATGTAGTAGCTAGGCATAACAGACCCATATGCCCAAGTTCGCGGGTGGCCCTAGGATTTTTTAATCGGATATAACAAACCTTAGTTAAGCTGTTCTCCGGAGGAGAAGTAAAAAGGTGTTCCAGACCATGTGCAATGTCAGATACACATTAAAGATCATTATGCTAATAAAACCTGGATAGGTAAAATTTACGGCTACCACTGTGGCATAGTCCGATTAGATAAAAATAATCCAAAAATAAATAAATAAAAATGATCAACTATTGCCTTTCGAACTCTCCAATCCCACGTCAGAAACCTTTACCCTCCAATCCCACCAAACAACCTTTACATTTCGTCGTAAACCTATGACATTCTGCCCTACAATATACTTAAATAATATTCCACTTGTTCCAGTTGAACAGATCCGCTACCTAGGACTACTACTTGACAAACGTATAACATGGAACCCACAAACTAGATTAAACGACAAGAAACTGCTCGCCGCTTTCGCTTATTTCAACACTTACTGGACAGACGCTCTAATTTTCCACTACAAGAGGCTCATCGACATGGCCATCGTAAGGCCTATCTAAATTCACGGAGTTAAGCTTTGGGCTTCTACTAAACCATTATTCTTCTCGTATCCAACCCTTACAATCCAAAATCCTTCGCAAAATCCTCAATGCTCCTTACTTTGTCACGAATCAACTCATCCACAAAAACTTTAATTTTCCAAATTTTCCAGATTTCACCCAGGTATCAATCTTTCCATGACAAACTCCACCCCCAATCTAATTCAATAGTTTCAATCCTTGTCTCCTATTCCGTTCCTGACAATCCTTCGAGGCGTCTGAAAAGGAGATGACATCGAGATCTTCTAGTTTAGATTACCAACTCGATTGCTGCCAATGGGCAGTTTCTCTTCATGTATTTTTTACGTATTTTATCTCATAGCTCATTTACTTGTTGTATTCACCAATGCAGTTATAAACATCAATAAATACTGGATTGTTTCACATGAAATGTCCGTTTTTATAGTTTCTGAAATACATAAAGGATTTTGCAGGTCTCTGTTGTTTTCTTCCGAATGTTTACACATTTAAAGTAAACTAATCCTCTATTTTTGTATTATAAACATTAGCTTCCCAATCAATTACCCACTTTTTAGTATACCTCCAAATATGAACATGGAAACACGCGATTTTCGAGTAATATTTTTGTACGAGTTTAAACTCGGCCATTCAGCAGCTGGGGTCGCTCGAAATATTAGCAAGGCGTTTGAGGAAGGGAGTGTTAATGAACGGACCATTTGCCGTTGGCTTGATAAGTTTTCAGCTGGGGATACCGACTTGGAAAACTTGACCCGAGGAAGACCTCCGTCCGTAATAGACAACGATGTCCTCAAACATACAGTAGAAGGAAACCCCCACCAAACAGCTAAAGAACTCTCAGCACAACTAAATGCAAGTGCATCTACCGTTTCCAGACATTTAAAGTTTATTGGAAAACTAAAAAAGCTCATAATGGGTACCTCATGATCTCACTGAGCGGCAGCTGGGTCTCATGTTTCAAAACATACCGTGCAAAAATTGAAAGAACTGGGCTTCGAAGTTCTTCCGCACCCACCAAATTCTCCCGACTTGTCTCCAACAGATTACCCATCTGTTCAGGAATTTAGACAACTTCGTCAAAGGAAAACTTTTTGAAAATCATGTTCAAGTGAAAAGTGCGTTTTCAGATTTTGTTTCACTTCAAAGCTCAGAGTTTTTCAGTTCGGGGATAAAAAAGTTGGTGTCACGTTGGGAAAAATGTGTAGAAAAAGAAGATAAATACTTCGAATAAAATGATCTTGTTTTCATATCGTATCTTAAATAAAAATCCTTTACCTTGAAAACGGACATTTCATGTGACACAACCCAATAGCATAAAATAAAATACTAATACCAGATTTTTTTGTTATATAAATAAACCCTCTGCCGGAACATATTTGGACAAATTTCCTTCCCTTATATTTTGGTCTTTCAGGAGGAAATGTATTGAGCTGACACGATACATCACCGAAGAAAGGCTTAAAGCTGCTACATAAGGATCTTTAGATAAGGCGTTTGATATTGGCCGTCTAAGGAGGGAGAGGTTGTTTACTATGCAGGGAACACAACCTACCTACCACGCTGCTTCCACTTGCTGCCTCAGGAAACGCACAATACAATTTCCAATAAATGCGAAAAGTGAGGTATCAGTCTATCACTTTGGACCTATCGATATATCAAGACCTCCATCATCCACCAAAACACCTACGTACACAATCAATATTTTAGATGTATATTTATATTATACGTGTCAATATTGTTGGTATAAATTATTATAGAATTTTTTATTTATTTATTTTACATTTAGGTGCCGTGTACCACAAAATTAGGTTAGAGGCACCGTTCGTTGTATTAATTACAATTTTTTGTATAAATTAATCTTTTTGATGAATTCTATTTCTGCATTGTGGAACTTCGTGTCATTTCCTAGTAGTTGTTGTAGTTCGAGCCAGTCGATTCCATTTTTTCTTTTTTCATCTTGGTTCTGACAGAGTCTACCATTATGTGTTTTGATGTGACTTTTACCTTACATTGTTCACATATTGGTGGAGTTGTGCCTACCAATAAATGACTGTG
Source organism: Piezodorus guildinii (assembly GCA_023052935.1). Taxonomy (NCBI): domain Eukaryota; kingdom Metazoa; phylum Arthropoda; class Insecta; order Hemiptera; family Pentatomidae; genus Piezodorus; species Piezodorus guildinii. Next base: position 33,550,498 of record CM041298.1, on the reverse strand, counting down.
CGTGAGCCTTGTGTGCCCTGTCCTCAGTCTGGTTAACACTAATTGATCCCTTCTTTGGCCTGAGATGAGATTCCAGGGCGTCGCGTGGGTTCTAATTGATTTGAGCAAAATGCTTTCCTTTTCTTCCTGCCAATTCCGGTCCCAAGCTTCCTTAGTCCCCTTTCTTATTTTTGACTTGAAATCGTGCAAGGGAATAGAAATTCGTGGAAATGGAAAGAGGGTACAGGACTCTTCAGCAACGATATCTGCTAAATCATTCCCCTCTATGCCTGCGTGCCCTGGGATCCACATGAAATTAACAGTTTTTTTTTCTTATGGTTTTAATAAGAGTTAAAATGTTTGATAAGATGTAATTGTTATTTATTTTATTTTTACTGATGCTATTGAGGGCCGATAGGGAGTCTGAACATATTAAAAATTCGTCACAGTATTATACAATTGTTAATTAATTAATTACACAAATAACTATTTTAGGGTATAACTGTTTAAAGACAATTAAGTAATATGAAAAGCAATAATTCAAAGGATAATTACATATCACTACTGCTGATTTCAAAACGCTTTATCTCAGCTAGTTCTTAACCAATTCCTATGATTTTTTTTTTTCATTTTGTGGAACACTTAATCGCACTGTAAGCAAAAACTGAGTTATGAGCGTATTTATGTGTAAAATTTCACTTTTTTCTCATTTGTTTCTTTTTTTTTCACTTTTATATAGTACTTTGGGGATTTTAGGTTAAAATACATTTTTCTATCAAACAAACAAACATGTTTTCTATATATTCAAAAATCGTGTGTGTTCGTGTGTGGTATGTCTAGCGCAAAAACAAAAAGTCGTAAGAGACTGATATTTAATATTTAAGGCAACTATACGCCCGACATACAGCATCTTTTTTTTTTTTTTAAATCAGCTAACCAGAAGAGCAAATTTATTCTATGCATTTAGAAATTTTTTACAATTTTCTCAAAAACGGCCTTAATGAGTTTTAAACTCGCTATATTGATGTAAAATTTAATGGAATTTATAGGATAGGTTTCATTCTGATTGAAATAGTCTTAAATGCCTATATTTTAAATTTTCTTTTTCTTAAGTACCTTTAATTTTCTACATTCGAAAAAGATTAACCATGTCATCTTAATGGAATTGATAAATGGTATATAGATATACAAATTGGACGAATTTGATGACGACTAAAGGATAAAATAGCAAAACTACTTTTTCATTTAATTTTTGTTTTATTTAAGTTTTGTTGATAATAACAACAGTAATATGGACCTATAATATACAGTTGGAAAGAGAAAAATTTAAGAAAAAATATACATGTTACACAAAATTGAAAAAGCTAATAGAAAGAGACAAATAGGGAATAAAGTTATTTTCAATTAACAATTTAATATAGTTATATTATTTAATCTAAATCATATTTTTCCAATGAAAATGAATACAAGTTTTATTAAAATCAACTTAAAATATTTTTGAAATTGAATTATATTTCATAGTTTATAAATTGATTTTAACAGTCGAGGTAAGTGAAATTCGTGTTGCCCGCAACAGATTTTTTTTTTTCATTGTATTAAATTGTGGTTTTCTCTTTTCACATATGACGGCCGAAAGCTACAATTAAACTTAGATAAATATATATATATATATATATATATATATATTATATATAATTATATATATATATATATATATATATAAGTGGGTTGCTTTTTCTGTAATTTACATACTTAATATATACATATATATATATATATATATATATATATATATATATATATATATATATATACATATTACAAAAAGGTGCCTCTTGTTGGTTATTATCAAAATAAAGTAGTAAAAAATAAAAATGGTGGGCCTGAAAAGTTGTTTACAGAAGTGACGGTCTTGCGGAACTCCTGAGATGATTTGAAGACACTCTTCCGTAGGAAGAAGAAGGAGATTCACGACCATTGGTTTGGCAGTGAGTCAACCCTATTGGTCACGGGGAGGAAAAAAAAAGAAAAAAAAAAGGTGAAAGCGGTGAAAAACATTTTGGATTGCTAAAGTAAAGAAACCACGAGGTTGGTGGAGAGTGGGGCGCATATCACATTCTACGAGAGCAATTAATTATGAAACTTTTCTAATTTTCCTCCGGGCGCTACCCCGTCCTCCCTCCCCCCTCAAGAGCCCAACTTCAACATGTCGGTTTTTCCCAAAAACCCACTTTAACTCCTTCATCTCTTCTTTCTGATTTCTTTTTCTCCCTTCTTAGCTTAACTTCATAATAGTCGAGTTAAGCTTCGTACTGATTTTTTTCTTTTTTTTATGCTTAAAGGTAAATATTAATCTTATTTTATACAAATATGTAATTATTTATTTAAAATTCACTACTTACGCTGATGGCACGTGTGTGTTTATTCGTAAGGACGAAACAGCTGCATCACAAACCCTTCAGTCTCACATCCAATCTATTGAAGAATAGTCTCATAACATTAAAATCAATTACAATAAATCCCATCAAATTGTCTTTACCCTTCATCGCAAACCTACCACTACCTGCCCGCTGCACCCTTTTGCAACATTCCGATAATCCCTGTTGAACATATCCGTTACCTTGGACTCCATCTGACAAGCATTTAACTTTAATCCTCACACTAGACTGAAACGACAGAAACTGCATGCAATTACCGCACACTACAACACTTACTCGACAAACGATCTACACTCCCTATTCACTACAAAAAAAAACTCATTTACATAACCATTATCAGTTCTATTTAGACCTATGGCATTAAGCTATAGCGGTCCACTAAATTATCAAACTCCTCCCGCATTCAACCCTTGCAATCCAAAATCCTACGTAAAATCCTCAATGCTCCTTACTTTGTAACTAATAAACTCATCATAGAGACCTAAATACCCCACTGGTTACAGACTTAGCCCTCGATAGATATTCCCAACAACCTGCCCACCCAAACCCGCTTGTCCGTAACCTCTCAACTACATCCATTTCCGATAATCCTCCGGGGCGCAGGAAAAGACGGTGGCCTCGATACTTGCTAATAAAATAAATATTGAAGTGCTACCACTTAATAGTTTCTTCACATGTCTTTTCATGCCTATTATTGTAATTCAGCTATTTCATAAATTGTATTTGTATTTACAATTGTAAAAAAAAGATATGTAAAAAAAAAGTTATTTAAAATACAAAGCTTTGTCGTACTATAACGTTTAGCAAACATAGTATAATGATTTAGCTCGTTTAAATTGTAACAATAAAAAAGAGGGAAATGCTAAATATCCTAACAATGCTGTCTAAAAATACTACATTGCGTTACTCGGTACGCAGCACAGTCAAACATCCAATATACCCAAAAATATTCCTTTATATTTCACTTACCTATATACGAAAATATCTGACCCGACAGACGATTGCCTGTCTTAACTATGACTTGGCGAAATCGCTCAAGCCTTTTATGCATAACGATCGCCAAGGGAAAGAGGATTCATTTATATAGAATAAATATATATATATATATATATATATATATATATATATATATATATATATATATATATATTAATTCGATTTTATTGTGTAGGATTTTGTTTTCAGACTTTTCCTACTGTTTCAATATTAATTTTTTCCATAAGTACCATTAACCCTCCTTGTAAATACCACTTAAGAGTAACATGCAAGCGGTGAAATACCATGTGACGGTGTGAGATGGAGTGAGGTTACAAACACACAGCTAGTGGGAGAAAAGAGGTTATGTGAAATGGATTTGTCACTGCTTCAAACATGTTTATATTTTTTTTCTTTTTACACTAATTCGAAGCTAATTTTTATTTCTCATTTTATTTTATTTTAAGTATATTATTATTGTAGAAAGATTATTTTATTTTACAGTGGCAAATCTCTTCCAGCTGTTGTCTTTTATCTCTGTTCATGTGCGCTCCTCATTTTGTCTTTATGTCTATTTTTCGTTTATTTTCATATATTTATTTTAGCTGTGTCTATTTCTTTATTTTATTTCACCTCCTCTAAAATCACAACAAGTATAAAGTCTGAGAATTACAACCGCTTGTAAAATCTTAAAGAATAAAAATCCTAATATAAAAAAAAACTATAATTTTCACCAGAAATACTAATATGTCTGAAAATGTTACAGCTGATTTTTGTCAAAAATCAGCTTACCAGAAGAACCACTCCATTGCATTTTGTTTACGTTTTTCTCGACAAGGCACCATTTTAATTAAACTCGCTATACCAATATAAAATTTAACGGATTTAATATCATGCACGATCTGTTCTAAATGAAATACTCCGAGAGGGCTTAAATGCTGATTTTAAAATTTCTTCCTCTAAAGTACCTTTAATTCTGAGGAATAGAAAAACATGATAGCAACTTCATGTTGTTAAAATTAATTAAAAATGGCTAAATATGCATGTTGAATGAAACTTGATAGCCAAATATAGGCGAAAAAACAAACATAGTGTTTAGGTCATTTTTTTAATACATGAATAGTAATATAGATCAACAAGGCACCATTTTATTTAAACTCGCTATATCAATTTAAAATTTAATGGGATTTAATATCATGCACGTTTTATTCTAACTGAAATTGTCCGAGAGGGCTTAAATGCTAATTTAAAAATTTCTATCCTCAATGCTCCTTATTTTGTCACAAATAAAATCATCCATAAAGACCTTAATGTTCCCTATGTTGCTGACCTGGCTCGAACCAGGAACCACTCCTTTTACGACTAACTCCATTCCCACACTAACCCACTGGTTTTCATTCCTTGCTTCCTCTACAATCCCTGATAATCCTCCGAGGCATCTGAAAAGAAGATGGCCACGAGACCTTCTAGTTTAGCATAGTCAAATTTACTTGTATCAAATTTACTTAATGTATTTTATTATCCAGTTGTAAATGCCAATAAATATATTTAAAAAAAAAAAAAATTCATCCTCTAAAGTACCTTTAATTCTGAGGGATAGAAAAACATGATAGTAACTTCATGTTGTTAAAATTAATTAAAATGGCTAAATATGCATGTTGGACGAATTTGATAGCCAAATGTAGGTGAAAAAACAAACATAGTTTTTAGGTCATTTTTTTTTTTTAATACATGAATAGTAATATAGATTATAATATACCGCTGGAAAGCTAAAGATTTTACAAAAAAATGTAATGTTGCATTCAATGCTGTAAAACGTAGTGCAGAAAAAAAAAGGCATAAGCTTAAGTGATTAGTATAAATAATTACTTCTTATTATCTAAATACATGTTTCTAGGAAGCTCAATTTAACTCTAAGTCTCATTTTCTTTAAATGTTCTTAGATGATTTTAACAACGAGGTATATGAATGTCGTGTTTTGCGAGCACCAGATTTGTTTATTTAATTTTAACTAATTCTAAAGTAAAATGTCTATATTTTTACTTTTTAAATTGGAAAACGGCATTAATCCTGAGGACAACCTTGGGATATGAGACAAAGGACTTCCTTTTCCTAAAAAAAAAAAATTTTAATTTTAAGATAAAAAACCACATCCGATTAAAATTGCCATGGAAAATGTATTTCATGTCAGTTTACTATGTCTATCATATTTACTTGATGTATATAATACAGTCGGAAATATCAATAAATATGTTAAAAGAAAAGGAATAAATATACAGCATGAAAGAAGTTGATAGCCAATGAAAGGAGGAAGGAGCAAATATATCTTTGGAGGTAAAGTTGTTTGCCTTCATAGGCACAGTAGTAAAGTTATATATATCGTAGGTAAGCTAAAGATTTGAGGAAAAAATTTATATATAAAACTTTTGGAATAAATTTAAACTGAAAAATATGGTACAAACGTAAATGATTGTTGAAAAAGGTATTACTACCAATAGCAATTGTTATTGATTTACCACCTGTAATTGGCCTAGGCCTGTTGTTGGATGATGTAAAATAATAATAATAACAATAGGCTTAGCGAACCCGAAGGTTCGATGCCGATACCACCAAATTCCGCCTACACAGACTCGTCCAATGTTCACCATTCAAGCCCAAACTCCCGAGATCAGCCTTAACGCAATCCTCCCATCTCCGCTTCGGCCTACCTTTCGGACGCCTACCAGTCGGATCAGCAAATACCAACTTTCTCGGAATCCGCTCGTCATCGAGCCCAACAAAATGTAAAATAAAGAAAAAATAAAAAATTACTGTTGTTATATTGTTTAATGTAAAACATATGTTTCTTTCGAAATTCAGTGTCATTCTTAAAGCTTTTTTTCGGCTCTATCCTTATTTAAAAGTACTTAAACTGATTTTAATAACGGAGGAAAGTCAAAGCCTTGTGTCTAGTATTATTATTTTTTTTTTTTTTTTAACTTATTCTAACGTATTAAATTTCTATAGTTTTCTTTTAAATTCCTGTAAATTGTGATATAAAATTATGTACAAGGTTGTTTGTATTTGCTGATGTAATATTTAATTTATCATTAAGGATTCAAAGTTAAAAGCACCCTTAATATTTATCGAATTATTGGAGTTCTGACACTGGTCAGATCCTCCACTCATGTACGGTATGTTTGTGGCTACAGCGCCCTAACTCAGCCTTCACTGGCTCAGACCAGTGACGCGGCTGAATTAGAGGCGCTGGGATCTCTTGGATTCCGCTTTTTTCTCCACAAGTGGAAGGAAAAACCCGTGCTGGGGTCCCTTTAGCAGTTTTATATATTGTATATAGTTATGATTGTTTGTATGATGTTTATTTATTTGCCAACTTTTTATTTATCTCAATTATAGGTTGTTTTGTTTTTTTTTATTTATTATTATTTTATTGTATATTATATATATTTATATATATATATATATATATATATATATATATGAATTTATTTATTTTCTATTTTATGTAATTTGACTATTATTATCATTTTCTGTATATATGGTATGAATGTGGTCTCATATCAATATTATTATTGTTCATTTTGTAACAAACTGTAACATATCTCAATAAAAAAAAAATAATTTATCGAATTAATACTGAAATTTGTTTAATAAATACCAAACGTCTTTCTACTACTCTGACCCCTTTTTTATAATTTTCCTTTACATAAAGCTTTGCTATTATATTACCAACTACATCATTAAATTAATGTCAGCATAGCGAACAGCCGTTTTATTTGTTATATTTGTTTAATTTTCTTTTTATCAGTTTAATTTTTATTTATCTAAATAGAGAACATTAAAATTCAAAACGAGTCATCCAAAAGGTTTCAAAGCCTATTTGTCAAGTTAAACGTTAAAAGCATGTAGTTATTTTTTTATCATATTCAGTCAATAATTTTCCATTAGACCTGCTATTTATTGTTCTCCTATCTTCCTTTGAAAATGAATCGCATTAATTAACTTTCCTATGTTGGTTATTAGTTTTAATAATTATCTCCTGAATTAATTGTTTTCCGAGGTAAAACATTTAAATTACTTACTGAAAACCTAAATTCGAAATTTTCTGCTCAGTGTTGTTTTGCATTATTTCTAGAACATATATATTTTATCTTCTGGTTCTGATCAATTTTCAAATTACACTTCTTCAATCCCATTAAAATAAACCTAACTTTGAATAAAGAATTATTATGTTTTAATGGAAACATAAATTTTAGATTTTATGTTATAGAGTTTTTTCCCCATTTTTCATACCGCATTACCTTCTACTTTGTAAATAGGCTAATTTTTTTTCCCTCTAAAATCTTCAGCTTTTTAACAATATACTATACATCTGCAATGCTTTTATTCTTTGTACAAAAGAAACATTAAAAATATTTATGCTGTTTTCTCTTTTAGTTGGTTAATCTTTTTATATTTTATATTTACCAACTAGCCAATTTACTTATTGTATGTATTATAAGTACAGTTACAGTTGTAAATATCAATAAATTACAAAAAAAAAAAAAAAAAAAAAAAAAAAAAAAAAAAAAAAAAAAAAAAAAAAAAATCTATATATATATATATATATATATATATATATATATATATATATATATATATCAGTTTAGTCTCAATGCTAAAATGCAAAAATTAACAATGAAGTTATTTTAGAGTAATATATTTTTACTTTCACTTACTAAGTTTTAGAAATCACACATTTTAGGGTCCCCTGAGTCCAAATAACCAAGTCCCGCAAAAAGGTCTGTGTGGTAACTCCCAGGCGAAACGGTAAAAACGGTTCCGACGATTTTGTTTAAGCTCGCTATATCGATGTAAACTTTAATGGGCTTTAATATCATTTAGGTTTCATTCGGATTAAAATGGTCTGACAGGGCTTAAATGCCGATATTTTAAATTTAAAATACCCTAAAGTACCTTTAATTTTCTTTATTCTATAAAAATAACTATATTAAATTGTTACCATTGATGAAAAACAAGCAAATATACAAATTGAATGAATTTGATACCCAACTAAAGGAGAAAAAAGAAAAAATATTTTATAATGCAATTTTTCGTTTTTGAGCATAAGAACAGTGTTATATATGTATGATACTCAGTTGGAGAGCTAAAGATTTTAAAAAAAATATTATCTCATACACAAGCTTTTAAAAGTTAAAAGAGAGTGATAAAGCCGATTAATCTAAGTAATTGTTTTAGATAATAATATAATAGATTTTTTAATAAAACACATATTTCTATAGAAATTCCATTTAATTAATTCATTAATGGTTTCATTAATTTAATCTCTAACTGTATTTGAAAATTCTTCAATTGATTCTAAAAACGGAGTGAAAGTCGTGTGTTGCCCGCACAAGATTTTTTTACAATATATTGATAAAATAAAAATTTATATTGTATATCAATATTTGTCCGTTGGAAAACCCCGGAGGAAAACAGTCCGAATGTCGATCAAAAAGAAAGCAATGAAAACGTTTATTTATGTCCTGCTTTGCCAAGCTATGTCATCGTCAGGAATAAAGAGATCGGTTCATTCCTTGCCTTCATATTTTAGGAAAAAATGATTAAGAATGATGAAATATGTAGTAACTAATATGAAGTAACTATCTGATGTAGATGTACCCTAACTAGTTTTCAACGCAAATACACGCTTAACCATATATACAGAAAATGATAATAATAGTCAAATTACATAAAATAGAAAATAAATAAATTCATATAATATATATATATATATATATATAATATATACAATAAATAATAATAAATAAAAAAACAAAACAACAACCTATAATTGAGATAAATAAAAAGTTGGCAAATAAATAAACATCATACAAACAATCATAACTATATACAATATATAAAACTGCTAAAGGGACCCCAGCACGGGTTTTTCCTTCCACTTGTGGAGAAAAAAGCGGAATCCAAGAGATCCCTGCGCCTCTAATTCAGCCGCGTCACTGGTCTGAGCCAGTGAAGGCTGAGTTAGGGCGCTGTAGCCACAAACATACCGTACATGAGTGGAGGATCTGACCAGTGTCAGAACTCCAATAATTCGATAAATATTAAGGGTGCTTTTAACTTTGAATCCTTAATGATAAATTAAATATTAGATCAGCAAATACAAACAACCTTGTACATAATTTTATATCACAATTTACAGGAATTTAAAAGAAAACTATTGAAATTTAATACGTTAGAATGAGTTAAAATAAAAAAAATGATAATACTAGACACAAGGCTTTGACTTTACTCCGTTATTAAAATCAGTTTAAGTACTTTTAAATAAGGATAGAGCCGAAAAAAGCTTTAAGAATGACACTGAATTTCGAAAGAAACATATTTTTTATATTAAACAATATAAGAACAGTAATTTTTTATTTTTTTTTTATTTTACATCATCCACCAACAGCCTAGGCCCAATTACAGGTGGTAAATCAATAACAATTGCTATCGGTAGGAATATCTTTTTCAACAATCATTTACGTTTGAACCATATTTTTCAGTTTAAATTTCTTCCAAAAGTTTTATATATAATTTTTGTACCTCAAATCTTTAGCTTACCTACGATATATATAACTTTACTACTGTGCCTATGAAGGCAAACAACTTTACCTCCAAAGATATATTTGCTCCTTCCTCCTTTCATTGGCTATCAACTTCTTTCATGCTGTATATTTATTCCTTTTCTTTTTAAACATATTTATTGATATTTCCAACTGTATTATATACATCAAGTAAATGTGATAGACATAGTAAACTGACATGAAATACATTTTACATGGCAATTTTAATCGGAAGTGGTTTTTTTATCTTAAAATTAAAACAACAACATCTCGTGGAACTTTTTTCTTTTTTTTTTTTAGGAAAGGGAGGTCCTTTGTCCCATATTCGAAGGTTGTCCTCAGGACTAATGCCGTTTACCAATTTAAAAAAGTAAAAATATAGACATTTGACATTAGAATTAGTTAAAATAAAAAAAAAATCTGGTGCTCGCAAAACACGACATTCATATACCTTCGTTGTTAAAATCATTTAACTAATTATTTACACTTATCACTTAAGCTTATGCCTTTTTTTTCTGCATTACGTTTTACAATATTGTATGCAACATTAAATTTTTTGTAAAATCTTTAGTTTTCCAGCGGTATATTATAATCTATATTACTATTCATGTGTTTGAAAAAAAAAATGACCTAAAAACATGTTTGTTTTTTCTCCTATATTTGGCTATCAAATTCGTTCAACATGTATATTTAACCATTTTTAATTAATTTTAACAACATGAAGTTACTATCATGGAATCTTAGAATAAATCTGGAAAAATCAAAAATAATGGTCTTTCGAAATGGTGGTAGGCCAGCGCGTAAAGAAAAATGGTTCTTAGGCAGAGAAAATATTGAAGTAGTACAGCAGTACTAATATCTAGGGATCACTCTTACGCCTACTCTTTCAATGACAAAACACCTCGAAGAAAAACTGAATAAAGCTAAGGTGGGTTTGAATTTTATTTGGGGCCAGTTTATGGAAAACAAAGACATAGTTCTTTCAAAAAAGTTGGAGATATTTAATTCCATTAGTAGGGCAGTTATGTGCTATGGAGCACAAGTCTGGGGTGGGGTTAGTCATGATGCCATGGAAAAACTACAAAGATTTCTTCTTAAAAAACTATTTAAATTGCCAAAATATACTCCCACTCATTTTCTTCATTTTGAAACAACAATAGATCCAATATTTATGTTCACCCTAAAGATGCCTTTCGATTATATTATTAAAATTTTGAATTTACAACCACATGGATATCCAAAGATATTACCATTGCATATAATTAAGAAAAAAATAGCATGGTTCAAGAACATACTTTATCTGAAAGAATCGCATGGATTAAATTTTAACTTAAATCTATTTAACTGTGATGATATTAAGTTATGGAAAAATAGTCTAGCAGCATTAAGGGTTCAAATACAAAAATATATTTATACTCAAAGTATTATATTGGGTTGATGCAAAATTAATGCAGGTTTTTAGTAGGTATTGTAAATACGCCATATCTTTACTTTAACCATATATATTTAATCAAAATAATTTCCATCTGAATCAATGCACTTTTGCCAACGTTCAACAAGCTTTCTTATTCCACCAGAAAAAAAATCCGAATCCCTGGACTCAATGAAATCACGAAAAGAATTTTCAATGTCGTCCTGGTTTTGAAAATTTTTCTCCCTCAAAAAGTTGTCCAGATGCCTGAAAAAGTGGAAGTCTGTAGGAGAGAGAGGTCAGGTGAATAAGGCGGATGTTGGAGAACTTCGTAGCCCAACTCGTGCAGTCGTCGAAGCGTTGGTTGTGCAACGTGTGGTCTGGCGTTATCGTGGAGCAGGATCGGCCCCTTCCGATTCATCAATGCTGGGCAAAGACGTTGCAATTTTTGAGTTCCGAGTTCCGCCGCCATTTCTCGTGTGGTTTTGGTTGGGTCTTCTTCCACTTTTGACCTCAGCTGGTCGTTGTCCAGAGCAAGATGACGGCCCCGACCTTCCTTGTCTTCAAGGTCGAAATCTCCTCTGCGAAACTTCTGGAACCAACGCTGCACCGTGCACTCATTAATAGCCCCCTGACCCCACACTTCATTAATATTACGAGCCGTTGGCGCAGCGCTGCGCCCTAATTTAAATTCGTAAAAATAAATTTGACGAAAATCGCACTTTGACATTTTCGATTCAAGACCTTTGAACACACTGAACAAAACGATTTTACTAAACAAATTCATGGTGAAAGAGAGGGTATTAGATAAGGTTTGTTTTGGTATAATAATGATCAATGTTAGGATTAGCTTTGTTTACACAATTGGAATTAAGATATTGCAATAGAGGAAACCTGCATTAATTTTGCATCAACCCAATAAAAGTTAAAAATTCTAAAACTTCTCCCTTTTATCCATATTTAACCACAGTAAATTACATTACTGACAATGAAGTTATTTTAGAGTAATATATTTTTACTTTCACTTACTAAGTTTTAGAAATCACACATTTTAGGGTCCCCTGAGTCCAAATAACCAAGTCCCGCAAAAAGGTCTGTGTGTGGTAACTCCCAGGCGGAAACGGTAAAAACGGTTCCGACGATTTTGTTTAAGCTCGCTATATCGATGTAAACTTTAATGGGCTTTAATATCATTTAGGTTTCATTCGGATTAAAATGGTCTGACAGGGCTTAAATGCCGATATTTTAAATTTAAAATACCCTAAAGTACCTTTAATTTTCTTTATTCTATAAAAATAACTATATTATCTTGTTACCATTGATGAAAAACAAGCAAATATACAAATTGAATGAATTTGATACCCAACGAAAGGAGAAAAAAGAAAAAATATTTTATAATGCAATTTTTCGTTTTTGAACATATGAACAGTGTTATAGATGTATGATACACCGTTGGAGAGCTAAAGATTTTAGAAAAAAATATTATCTCATACAAAAGCTTATAAAAGTTAATAGAGAGTGATAAAGCCGATAAAACTAAGTAATTGTTTTAGATAATAATATAATAGATTTTTTAATAAAACACATGTTTCTATAGAAATTCCATTTAAATAATTCTTAATGGTTTCATTAATTTTATCTCTAATTGTATTTGAAAATTCTTCAATTGATTCTAAAAACGGAAGTAAGTGAAAGTCGTGTGTTGCCCGCACTAGATTTTTTTACAATATATTGATAAAATAATTTATATTTATATTGTATATCAATATTTGTCCGTTGGAAAACCCCGGAGGAAAACAGTCCGAATGTCGATCAAAAAGAAAGCAATGAAAACGTTTATTTATGTCCTGCTTTGCCAAGCTATGTCATCGTCAGGAATAAAGAGATCGGTTCATTTCTTGCCCTCATATTTTAGGAAAAAATGATAAAGAATGATGAAAAACAGATGTAACTATCTGATGTAGATGTACTCTAACTAGTTTTCAACGCAAATACACGCTTTAGGGCCCCTTGATTCAAAATAACCAAGTCCCTAAAAAAGGTCTGTGTGTGTTTGTGTGGTAACTAGCGGGAGAAAACGAAAAGTCCTATAAAACTGAAATTTCATATTTAAGACAACTATACGCCCAAGATGTTACAGAAACTTTTTCATCGAAATCAACTAACCAGAAGAGCCACTTTATATCATGCATTTTGTACCTTTTTACGATATTCTCAAAAACAGCTCTAATGATTTTGATTAAACTCTATATATCGATGTATAATTTAATGAGCTTGAACATAATGTAAGTATCATTCTGATTGTCTGACAGGGCTGAAATGCAGGTATTTTAAATTTTCTTGCTATGTCTATTTAAAAACATTAGGTACATCATTTTATTAGCATAGATAAATAACGGCTAAATATGAAAGTTAGGCGAATTTGATAAACAACTAAAGGAGAAAAGTCCAAACCCATTTCTTAATGCAATTTTTGCTTTTTCGAACACAAGAATAGTAATATAGATGTATAATATACCGTTAGATAGCTAAAGATTTTAGAAAAAAATATTATCTGATAAACGGAATTGTAAAGGGTAATGGTGAGTGATGAAAAAGCCGATAAAACTTACTGATTTTTGTAGTTTTTCAAAAATAATAGATTATTTAATAAAACACATGTTTCAATTGAAATTCAATTTAATTAATTATTTAACAATTTACTTTTAGCTCTAAAATTCTTCAATTGATTTCAACAACAAAGGTAAGTGAAAGTCCTGTGTTGAGCGCTCCAGATTTTTATTCTTATTATTGTTAACTGTTTAAAATAAAATTATTACGATAATTATTAAATCATGTTTTAAAATGAGAATTAATTTAATCAGTATTAATTTTTCATTTTCAGATGATTCTTAGAAAGATTATTTTAAAATATTATAAGCAGCAAAAAAAGATTTTATTATTTCCAGAATTTGATGTATATAAAAAATTTGACAATTATGGATAAAATGAGGATTTATTTCTAATTTAGTAGGTTCTATTATTAGATATATAATTACTTAAATTTAATAGTAGAAAATATATTATGTAAATATATATTATATATATATATAATATTATATATATATATATATATATATATATATATATATATATATATATAAATTAAACAATACGGTTAAACAGCAAAGAAATGTTGACAATTTAATTACTCAAACTAGCTTAAAATAGATAAAATAAATATATAACCTTCTTAGCATCCCCACCCCAAGTCAGTCGTGCATGGAAGTCTTATTATAAGATGGCCGATGTTGAGCAGATGAAACTAATTTTAAGATATATAGAGCAACATTATTTGAAAAGATAAATTAAAATATGACTTTTTGCAAAAATGTTTCTGAATAAAATTCAAAATTTTTTCAAATAGTGACTGGTAACAGACTTCATATGTATGATAGCTAACACTTTTTTAAGGAAAAATTAACAGTATTAATGAAATTAAATTTGTGAAAGTTGAAAGAGTTTTAAAATTTATATTAATATCAATATATATATATTTTTTACAAATACTTAAGCATGGCCCTACAGAGCGAAACAATGTAAATTGTAAAAATAAATTAATTAATTTCGGAATAGACCAAAAAATATATCTCACAAAAAGAAAAATTAGGGCTATAATGAGAAAAATATCATTAAGTATATGATAATAATTTAAAATATATCATGTAAGGTTCGATAAACCAGAACATTGACTAAGCTATAATTCCTACAGTTATTGAATTAGAACAACTTCTAAAAGAAATAGAAGTGTTTGATGATCGAAATCGTTAATCAACAACCATGAAAAAAAGTATTTTACAGAAGGAACTAGAATATTACAAATTTTCATTATTATGCATAATTAAAAAGTCATAACTCACCGTAGGAAGATCCAATATGGCCAATATAATTCACCATTCACCTTGTTCTTAAAAACAATTTCTATTTCGAATCGGAATTAAACAATACAATAACCGACAACTAAATAGGCTTACGCACCGTTATTATTACTATCATTTTAAAGAACAGTTGATACATATAAAACAATAATTAACATCTAGACAAAACCCGAAGCTCACAGCACCAGAGTCTAATTACATCTGTACCTTTCTATTTAGTGTGGCGGATTCTTATTGGCTGCTATACTTGTCTAGAACATTCTACGGCATATTGCAAATATTGATACCTAACGATTCTCTAATAAAAAAGTCTCATTTTTATTTTATATGTATTTAATAATAGTTTTATATGTATCAATATTAAAACAACTAATTAAAATTTTAATCAATCAGATGCGAATAAAGAAATAAGCATAAACAAAAAAAATATATTGAAATTTTATCAGTTTACTAGATATTCATTCAATAAAAAGAGTATGCTGAAATAAAAAATAAATACCTACATCAAGAGAAATTCAGTAATCAAATTATTATGCTTTTTGCTCTTATTATTGTTAAATGTAACAATAAAATTATTATGATAATTATTAAATATTGTTTTACTATTATAATTAATTTAATTAAGAGTTAATTGTTAATTTTTAACAGATTCTTAGAAAAATTACATTAAAATATTATTAGAGGCCAAAGAAAATCATAATTACAAGAATATAACGATTGTAAATATTTTAACGATTATGAATAACAAATATCCATTATCATGCATAATTAAAAAGTCATAACTCACCGTAGGATCCAGCATCTACCTTGTTCTTCAAAACAATTTCTATTTCGAAACGGAATTAAATATTATAATAACCGACTGTTAAATAGGCTTAAGTACCGTTATTATTATTACTATTTTATAAAACAGTTGAAATATTTAAAACAATAATTAACATCTAGTCAAAGCCCGAAGCTCACAGCACCAGAATCTAATTACATCTGTACCTTTCTATTTGGTGTGACGGATGCTGACTTGATTATGAAGAATCCTGCATTCTTATTGGCTGCTTTTCTTGTCTAGAACATTCTACGCAACACTGGAAATATTCATTCCTAACGATTCTCTAATATAGTAGTCTCATTTCTATTTTATATGTAATTCATATGAGTGTTATATATTTTTCAATATTAAAACAAGTCAAAATTTTAGTCAACTACATACGAATAAGGAAATTAGCTTTAAATAAAATATACAATTTTTTTATTAATTTTACTTAATATTTATTTAATAAAAATTAATGAATACCTACATCAAATAAGATTCATTAATAAAATTAACTTTTTGAATACCAGATTTTTATTCTTATTATTGTTAACTGAAAAATTGTGTTTTAAAATTAGGATTAATTTATTCAAGTATTGATTTTTAATTTAAAATGTTATAACCAGCAAAAAAAAGATTATGTAATTATAATAATTTGATGATTATAAACAATTTGACAATTATGGATAAAATGAGGAATTATTTATAAATTAGTAGGTTCTATTATTACATAGATAGTTAAAAATTGCCTAATTTAATAATAGAAAATATAGCATTTAAATAAATAAATAAATATATATTTATATATATACGAGTGAATATATTATTTATAGAATAGAAGTGTATATTGATCAAAATCGATGCTCAAATAAAGTTAAAAAAGTTTTTAACAGAA
This sequence comes from Piezodorus guildinii, assembly GCA_023052935.1. Taxonomy (NCBI): domain Eukaryota; kingdom Metazoa; phylum Arthropoda; class Insecta; order Hemiptera; family Pentatomidae; genus Piezodorus; species Piezodorus guildinii. The sequence continues at coordinate 33,533,470 of CM041298.1, read as the reverse complement.
GGAACTAGAATATTACAAATTTTCATTATTATGCATACTTAAAAAGTCATAACTCACCGTAAGAAGATCCAATATGGCCAATATAATTTACCATTCACCTTGTTCATTAAAACAATTTATTTTTCGAATCGGAATTAAACAATACAATAACCGACAGCTAAATAGGCTTACGCACCGTTATTATTACTATCATTTTAAAGAACAGTTGATACATATAAAACGATAATTAACATCTAGACAAAGCCCGAAGCTCACAGCACCAGAGTCTAATTACATCTGTACCTTTCTATTTAGTGTGGCGGATGCTGACTTGATTATAAAGAATCCTGCATTCTCATTGGCTGGTACACATGTCTAGAACATTCTACGGCATATTGCAAATATTCCTACCTAACGATTCTCTAATAAAAAAGTCTCGTTATTATTTTATATGTAGTTAATAATAGTGTTATATATTTATCAATATTAAAACAACTAATTAAAATTTTAATCAATCAGATGCGAATAAAGAAATAAGCATACAAAAAAAACTTTAAAATTTTATCAGTTTACTTGATTTTCATTCAATTAAAAATGGATGCTGAAATAAAAAATGAATACCTACATCAAGAGAAATTCAGTAATAAAATTATTATGCTTTTTGCTCTTATTACTCTCAACTGTAACAATAAAATTATTATGATAATTATTAAATATTGTTTTACTATTATAATTAATTTAATCAAGAGATGATTTTCAACAAATTTCTAGAAAAATTACATTAAAATATTACTAGAGGCAAAAAAAGAAAATTTTATAATTATGAGAATATAACATATTAAGAGTCATATAACATAGTAAGAGTATATTAATATCATATATATATATTTTTTACAAATACTTAAGCATGGCCCTACAGAGCGAAACAATGTAAATTGTAAAAATAAATTAATTAATTTCGGAATAGACCAAAAAATATATCTCACAAAAAGAAAAATTAGGGCTATAATGAGAAAAATATCATTAAGTATATGATAATCATTTAAAATATATCATGTAAGGTTCGATAAACCAGAACATTGACTAAGCTATAATTCCTACAGTTATTGAATTAGAACAACTTCTAAAAGAAATAGAAGTGTTTGATGATCGAAATCGTTAATCAACAACCATGAAAAAAAGTATTTTACAGAAGGAACTAGAATATTACAAATTTTCATTATTATGCATAATTAAAAAGTCATAACTCACCGTAGGAAGATCCAATATGGCCAATATAATTCACCATTCACCTTGTTCTTAAAAACAATTTATTTTTCGAATCGGAATTAAACAATACAATAACCGACAACTAAATAGGCTTACGCACCGTTATTATTACTATCATTTTAAAGAACAGTTGATACATATAAAACAATAATTAACATCTAGACAAAACCCGAAGCTCACAGCACCAGAGTCTAATTACATCTGTACCTTTCTATTTAGTGTGGCGGATTCTTATTGGCTGCTATACTTGTCTAGAACATTCTACGGCATATTGCAAATATTGATACCTAACGATTCTCTAATAAAAAAGTCTCATTTTTATTTTATATGTATTTAATAATAGTTTTATATGTATCAATTTTAAAACAACTAATTAAAATTTTAATCAATCAGATGCGAATAAAGAAATAAGCATAAACAAAAAAAATATATTGAAATTTTATCAGTTTACTAGATATTCATTCAATAAAAAGAGTATGCTGAAATAAAAAATAAATACCTACATCAAGAGAAATTCAGTAATCAAATTATTATGCTTTTTGCTCTTATTATTGTTAAATGTAACAATAAAATTATTATGATAATTATTAAATATTGTTTTACTATTATAATTAATTTAATTAAGAGTTAATTGTTAATTTTTAACAGATTCTTAGAAAAATTACATTAAAATATTATTAGAGGCCAAAGAAAATCATAATTACAAGAATATAACGATTGTAAATATTTTAACGATTATGAATAACAAATATCCATTATCATGCATAATTAAAAAGTCATAACTCACCGTAGGATCCAGCATCTACCTTGTTCTTCAAAACAATTTCTATTTCGAAACGGAATTAAATATTATAATAACCGACTGTTAAATAGGCTTAAGTACCGTTATTATTATTACTATTTTATAAAACAGTTGAAATATTTAAAACAATAATTAACATCTAGTCAAAGCCCGAAGCTCACAGCACCAGAATCTAATTACATCTGTACCTTTCTATTTGGTGTGACGGATGCTGACTTGATTATGAAGAATCCTGCATTCTTATTGGCTGCTTTTCTTGTCTAGAACATTCTACGCAACACTGGAAATATTCATTCCTAACGATTCTCTAATATAGTAGTCTCATTTCTATTTTATATGTAATTCATATGAGTGTTATATATTTTTCAATATTAAAACAAGTCAAAATTTTAGTCAACTACATACGAATAAGGAAATTAGCTTTAAATAAAATATACAATTTTTTTATTAATTTTACTTAATATTTATTTAATAAAAATTAATGAATACCTACATCAAATAAGATTCATTAATAAAATTAACTTTTTGAATACCAGATTTTTATTCTTATTATTGTTAACTGAAAAATTGTGTTTTAAAATTAGGATTAATTTATTCAAGTATTGATTTTTAATTTAAAATGTTATAACCAGCAAAAAAAAGATTATGTAATTATAATAATTTGATGATTATAAACAATTTGACAATTATGGATAAAATGAGGAATTATTTATAAATTAGTAGGTTCTATTATTACATAGATAGTTAAAAATTGCCTAATTTAATAATAGAAAATATAGCATTTAAATAAATAAATAAATATATATTTATATATATACGAGTGAATATATATATTTATAGAATAGAAGTGTATATTGATCAAAATCGATGCTCAAATAAAGTTAAAAAAGTTTTTAACAGAAGGAACTAGAATATTACAAATTTTCATTATTATGCATACTTAAAAAGTCATAACTCACCGTAAGAAGATCCAATATGGCCAATATAATTTACCATTCACCTTGTTCATTAAAACAATTTATTTTTCGAATCGGAATTAAACAATACAATAACCGACAGCTAAATAGGCTTACGCACCGTTATTATTACTATCATTTTAAAGAACAGTTGATACATATAAAACGATAATTAACATCTAGACAAAGCCCGAAGCTCACAGCACCAGAGTCTAATTACATCTGTACCTTTCTATTTAGTGTGGCGGATGCTGACTTGATTATAAAGAATCCTGCATTCTCATTGGCTGGTACACATGTCTAGAACATTCTACGGCATATTGCAAATATTCCTACCTAACGATTCTCTAATAAAAAAGTCTCGTTATTATTTTATATGTAGTTAATAATAGTGTTATATATTTATCAATATTAAAACAACTAATTAAAATTTTAATCAATCAGATGCGAATAAAGAAATAAGCATACAAAAAAAACTTTAAAATTTTATCAGTTTACTTGATTTTCATTCAATTAAAAATGGATGCTGAAATAAAAAATGAATACCTACATCAAGAGAAATTCAGTAATAAAATTATTATGCTTTTTGCTCTTATTACTCTCAACTGTAACAATAAAATTATTATGATAATTATTAAATATTGTTTTACTATTATAATTAATTTAATCAAGAGATGATTTTCAACAAATTTCTAGAAAAATTACATTAAAATATTACTAGAGGCAAAAAAAGAAAATTTTATAATTATGAGAATATAACATCTTAAGAGTCATATAACATAGTAAGAGTATATTAATATCATATATATATTTCTTTTTACAAATACTTAAGCATGGCCCTACAGAGCGAAACGATGTAAATTGTAAAAATAAATTAATTAATTTCGGAATAGGCCAAAAAATATATCTCACAAAAAGAAAAATTAGGGCTATAATGAGAAAAATATCATTAAGTATATGATAATCATTTAAAATATATCATGTAAGGTTCGATAAACCAGAACATTAACTAAGCTATAATTCCTACAGTTATTGAATTAGAACAACTTCTAAAAGAAATAGAAGTGTTTGATGATCGAAATCGTTAATCAACAACCATGAAAAAAAGTTTTGTATAGAAGGAACTAGAATATTACAAATTTTCATTATTATTCATAATTAAAAAGTCATAACTCACCGTAGGAAGATCCAATATGGCCAATATAATTCACCATCTACCTTGTTCTTCAAAACAATTTCTATTTCGAAACGAAATTAAATAATACAATGACCGACTGTTATATAGACTTACACACCGTTATTATTACTATTTCATAAAACAGTTGATATATTTAAAACAATAATTAACATCTAGTCAAAGCCCGAAGCTCACAGCACCAGAGTCTAATTACATCTGTACTTTTCTATTTAGTGTGACGGATGCTGACCTGATTATAAAGAATCCTGCATTCATATTGGCTACTTTTCTTGTCTAGAACATTCTACGCAACACTCGAAATATTCATACCTAACGATTCTCTAATATATTAGTCTCATTTCAATTTTATATGTAATTCGATGAGTGTTATATATTTATCAATATTAAAACAACAAGTTAAAATTTTAGTCAACTAGATACGAATAAGGAAATTAGCTTTAAATAAAATATACAATTTTTATTAATTTTACTTAATATTTATTTCATAAAAATTGGTGGATACCTACTTCAAATAAGATTCATCAATAAAATTAACATTTTGAATACCACATTTTTATTCTTATTATTTTTAACTGAAAAATTGTGTTTTAAAATTAGGATTAATTTATTCAAGTATTGATTTTTAATTTAAAATGTTATAACCAGCAAAAAAATGTTATATAATTATAATAATTTGATGATTATAAACAATTAGACAATTATGGATAAAATGAGGAATTATTTATAAATTAGTAGGTTCTATTATTACATAGATAGTTAAAAATTACCTAATTTAATAATATAAAATATAGCATTTAAATAAATAAATAAATATATATTTATATGTATACGAGTGAATATATATATTTATAGAATAGAAGTGTATAATGATATATAATAAATAGAAGTGTATATTGATCAAAATCGATGCTAAAATAATGTTAAAAAAGTTTTTAACAGAAGGAACTAGAATATTACAAATATTCATTATTAATCATAATCAAAAAGTCATAACTCACCGTAGGAAGATCCAATATGGCCAATATAATTCACCATTCACCTTGTTCTTTAAAACAATTTATTTTTCGAATCGGAATTAAACAATACAATAACCGACAGCTAAATAGGCTTACGCACCGTTATTATTACATATAAAATGATAATTAACATCTAGACAAAACCCGAAGATCACAGCACCAGAGTCTAATTACATCTGTACCTTTCTATTTAGTGTGGCGGATGCTGACTTGATTATAAAGAATCCTGCATTCTTATTGGCTGCTATACTTGTCTAGAACATTCTACGGCATATTGCAAATATTCATACCTAACGATTCTCTAATAAAGAAGTCTCGTTATTATTTTATATGTAGTTAATAATAGTGTTATATATTTATCAATATTAAAACAACTAATTAAAATTTTAATCAATCAGATACGAATGAAGAAATAATCATAAAAAAAAAAAAATAAATAATAATATTGAAATTTTATTAGTTTACTTGATTTTCAATTAAAATGGATGCTGAAATAAAAAATGAATACCTACATCAAGAGAAATTCAGTATTAAAATTATTATGCTTTTTGCTCTTATTATTCTCAACTGTAACAATAAAATTATTATAATAATTATTAAATATTGTTTTACTATTATAATTAATTTAATCAAGAGATGATATTTAAAAAATTTCTAGAAAAATTACATTAAAATATTACTAGAGGCAAAAAAAGAAAATTTTATAATTATGAGAATATAACGATTATAAATATTTTGACGATTATGAATAAATTGAGAAATTATTTATTAACTTGTAGGTTCTATTATTACTTAGCCAGTCAAATAATCACTTAAATTTAATAATAGAAAAATAAATCATTTAAAAATTATATATATGTATACTTTAAAAATTGAACAAAGCGGTGCCTACAATTTAAATACTTATAATAGATAAAATAAATATATAATTCCAATATAATTATATAAACATATAATTAAATATATAGATCCAAGTCAGTCGTGCACGAAAGTCTTTTTATAAGATGGCCAATTAGATGTTAATTAGGTGAAACTAATTTTAAAATAATTAGAACGTTTTTTTTAAACAAAAATAAGTAAATTAAAATATGAGTTTTGTAGTAACATATTTTATAATTAAAACTTATAATTTTTCACATAGTGAGTAAAATCAAACGATACTGCTGATAAACCTATGAAACATTATATTTGAAAAAATATGCATGATAGCTAAGTATTTTTCAAAGAAAAATTAACATTATTAAAAAAAAAAATATGTCAAAGTTGAAAGAGTTGTGAAATGTATATCAATATTATAAAATATTTTGTTTAACAGATACTTGGTAAGTATGGCCCTACAGAGCGAAAAGTTGTGAATAAAAAAAAAACATTTCTTTAGGGATTAACTAAAAAATATGTCTCATATAGTATTTCAGAATCGTTTAAAATAATGTTAAAATATATTCAGCAAGGTTTAATCAAACTAGAACATTGAAAACGCTGTATTTCCAACATTTATTGAATTAGAACTACTTCTAAAACAAACAGAAGTGTTTTATAATCGAAATCGTTGCTCAAATTAAGATCTGAAAAGATTTTTTTAGAAGGAACTAAAATAAAACGAATATACATTACATATAATAATTAAAACGTCATAACTCACCGTAGGAAGATCCAATATGGAGTTCTTTATTTCACCATCCACCTTGTTCATTAAAACAATTTTTATTTCGAAACGGATTTAAATAATACAATAACCGACTGTTAAATAGGCTTACGTACCGTTATTATTACTATTATTTATAAAACAGTTGATATATTCAAAACAATAATTAACAACTAGTCAAAGCCCGAAGCTCATAGCACCATAGTCTAATTACATCTGTACCTTTCTATTTAGTGTGGCGGATGCTGACTTGATTATAAAGAATCCTGCATTCTCATTGGCTGCTTTCCTTGTCTGGAACATTCTAGGCCATATCACAAATATTCATACCTAACGATTTTCTAATAAAGAAGTCTCGTTATTATTTTATATGTAGTTAATAATAGTGTTATATATTTATCAATATTAAAAAAACTAATTAAAATTTTAATCAATCAGATACGAATGAAGAAATTAGCATTAAAAAAAATAATATTGAAATTTTATCAGTTTACTTGATTTTCATTCAATTAAAAATGGATGCTGAAATAAATAATGAATACCTACATCATGAGAAATTTAGTAATAAAATTATTATGCTTTTTGCTCTTATTATTGTTAACTGTAACAATAAAATTATTATGATAATTATTAAATATTGTTTTACTGTTATAATTAATTTAATCAAGAGTTGATTTTTAACAGATTCCTAGAAAAATGACATTAAAATATTACTAGAGGCAAAAAAAGAAAATTTTATAATTATGAGAATATAACGGTTATAATATTTTGACGGTTATGAATAAATTGAGAAATTATTTATTAATTTGTAGGTTCTATTATTACTTAGCCAGTCAAATAATCACTTAAATTTAATAATAGAAAAATTAATCATTTAAAAATTATATATATGTATACTTTAAAAATTGAACAAAGCGGTGCCTACAATTTAAATACTTTAACTAGCTTACAATAGATAAAATAAATATATAATTCCAATATAATTATATAAACATATAATTAAATATATAGATCCAAGTCAGTCGTGCACGAAAGTCTTATTATAAGATGGTCGATCAGATGTTAAGTAGGTGAAACTAATTTAAAAGTAATTAGAACGTTTTTTTCAAACAAAAATAAGTAAATTAAAATATGAGTTTTGTAGAAACATATTTCTAAATTAAAACTTATAATTTTTGACATAATGAGTAAAATCAAATGATACTGCTGATAAACCTATGAAACATTATATTTGAAAAAAATATGCATGATAGCTAAGTCTTTTTCAAAGAAAAATTAACATTATTAAAAAAAAAATATGTCAAAGTTGAAAGAGTTGTGAAATGAATATCAATATTATAAAATATGTTGTTTTACAGATACTTGGTAAGTATGGCCCTACAGAGCGAAAAGTTGTAAATAAAAAAATAAAAAAAATCTTGAGGGATTAGCTAAAAAGGATGTCTCAGATAGTATTTTAGAATCGTTTAAAATAATGTTAAAATATATTCAGCAAGGTTTAATCAAACCAGAACATTGAAAAAGCTGTATTTCCTACATTTATTGAATTAGAACATCTTCTAAAACAAACAGAAGTGTTTTATAATTGAAATCGTCGCTCAAATTAAGATCTGAAAAGATTTTTATAGAAGGGACTAAAATAAAACGAATATACATTGCATATAATAATTAAAAAGTCATAACTCACCAAAGGAAGATAAGGAGTTCTTTATTTCACCATCCTTGTTCTTTAAAATAATTTTTATTTCGAAACGGATTTAAATAATACCATAATCGACTGTTAAATAGGCTTACGTACCGTTATTATTATTATTAGTTTATAGAACAGTTGGTACATATAAAACAATAATTAACATCTAGTCAAAGCCCGAAGCTCACAGCACCATAGTCTAATTACATCTGTACCTTTCTATTTAGTGTGGCGGATGCTGACTTGATTATAAAGAATCCTGCATTCTCATTGGCTGCTTTCCTTGTCTGGAACATTCTAGGCCATATCACAAATATTCATACCTAACGATTCTCTAATAAAGAAGTCTCATTTTTATTTTATATGTATTTAATAATAGTTTTATATGTATCAATATAATATAACTAATTAAAATTTTAATCAATAAGATACGAATAAAGAAATAAGCATAAACAAAAAAAAATATATTGAAATTATATCAGTTTACTAGATTTTCATTCAATAAAAAGACTATGCTGTAATAAAAAATGAATGCCTACATCAAGAGAAATTCAGTAATCAAATTATGCTTTTTGCTGTTATTATTGTTAACTGTAACAATAAAATTATTATGGTAATTACAAAATATTGTTTTAATATTATAATTAATTTAATTAAGAGTTGATTGTTAATTTTTAACAGATTTTTAGAAAAATTACATTAAAATATTATTAGAGGCCAAAAAAAATCATAATTATAAGAATATAACGATTGTAAATATTTCAACGATTATGAATAACAGATATCCATTATCATGCATAATTAAAAAGTCATAACTCACCGTAGGTTCCACCATCTACCTTGTTCTTCAAAACAATTTCTATTTCGAAACGGAATTAAATATTATAATAACCGACTGTTAAATAGGCTTACGTATCGTTAATATTACTATTATTTTAAAGAACAGTTGATACATATAAAACAATAATTAACATCTAGTCAAAGCCCGAAGCTCACAGCACCATAGTCTAATTACATCTGAACCTTTCTATTTAGTGTGGCGGATGCTGACTTGATTATAAAGAATCCTGCATGCTCATTGGCTGATACACATGTCTAGAACATTCTACGCCATATTGCAAATACCAAACGATTTTCAAATATAAAAGTCTCATTTCTATTTTCTATTTATTTCATAACAGTGTTATATATTTATCAATATTAAAACGACAATATAAAATTTTATTAGATCAGATAAGAATGAAGAAATAAAGCTTTAACTTAAATAATTATCAATTTCACTCTAATTGAATTCTATAAAAATGAGATGAATTTCCTACATCAAATAAAATTCTTATATTTTTTAAATAACTTTTTAATATTTAAAATTTTTTTTAAATATAATTTTTATTATTATTGTTAAATGTAAAAAATAAAATAATGTTAATTACTTAATCGTGTTTACAGATTAGAATTAATTTAATCAAGTATTAATTTATTTACTGCTTCTTAAAAAAAATATTTTAAAATGTTAATAGACAACAAGAGATAATTTAATAATTACAAGAATTTTGAGATTATAAATATTTTGAAAATTATGAAAAAAATGAGAAATTATTTATAAATCATTCGTTTTTATTATTACATAGATAGTTAAATAATCACTTAAATAAAATAGAATAAAATTCTTACTTATCCAATGTTGCATTAATCTAAATCATTTAATGTAATCTAACAGGTTGGCGAATTAAGTCCATCATTATTATCACCACACGAGAATTTCAAACTAATATATAAAAATATTTAGAAATAAATGTAATTAACTTTCAATCGTTATTGAACCTAGAATTATTTCAGTGATTTAAAAATAAAACTTAGGAATATATTTAAACACTTAATAAAGAGACACAACCGAACCGAACCTTGGACAAAACAGAACTAACTGATATCGAGACAGATGGTCACATCCTAATTGAAAAGTGTAAACACTGTTGTTGGTAATTAGATTGGCAGTGTGGTATCCGTGGGGATATTTAATTAAAAAATGGTTTCTTCGAAATATCTCTTCTCATATCATACAAATCAAATTATTTCTTCCTATTCCTGGAATAAAGAAGTTTTTATTTAATCATTATAACTGCCTTATCATCATTGAGATTATTAAATAAGCCCTTACTGAGAAACTCAGATTTAAATATTTTATTTTAAACAAAGGCATATATGAAATTATTATAAATAAACAAAGTTTTAAAGTAGTACAAAAAAAAAAAATTTCATGTTGTTATCATTGATTTAAAAAACGAATAAATATAAAACATAAAAGAATTTTATAGCTAACGATAGGAGAAAGGAGCGAAACAATATTTTGTATGCAATTTTTATTTTTTTGAATGTAAGACCATTAACATAACTTAAAAAGCTAAAGTTTTTGGAAAAAATGATAAAGAATGATGAAAGACAGAACTAACTGATGTACATGTAGTCCGGTCAATTTAAACATTCGAAGCAGCATAAATTCCCACCTTAAATCAAAAGATAATGATGCTGATGTATTGATATTGAAACAGCAATAGAGCAATTCAATTTGACAAATACAACTATTGTTTTGGGTGAAGATGTAGACTAACTCGTATTACTCACTGCTCGAACTCTAACTGAAATATATTTTTTCTGCTTAAAACCAATAATAGCTCAACTATTTTTACTTTCACTTACTATGTATAGTAAGGGAAAGTATTGTGATCGTGAAAATTTTCCAGTTTTCAACGAAAATACACGTTTTAGAGCCCCCTGTGTCCAAATAACCATGTCCCACAAAAAGGTGTGTGCGGAAACAAAAAGTCCTAAGAAATTAAAATTTCATAATTATGACAACTATACGCCCTAGACGATACAAAAATTTTTTCATCAAAATCAGCTTACCAGAAGAGCCGCTTTATACCATGCATTTTGCACCTTTTTACGATTTTCTCAAAAACAGTACTGACGATTTTGTTTAAACTCGCTATATCGATGTAAAATTCAATAGGTTATGATATCATGTAGGTTTCATACTGATTAAAATAGTCTGACAGGGCTTAAATGCCGATATTTTAAATTTGTTTCTTCTAAAGTACGTTTAATTTTATATCTTGTATAAAAATAACCATATTATCTTGTTAGTATTGATAAATAAAAGCTAAATATGCATGTTGAACGAATTTGAAAAACAACTAAAGGAGAAAAATGAAATAATATATTTATAATGCAATTTTTTTTATTTTGGACATAAGAACAGTAATATACATGTATGGTATACCGTTTGGAAAGCTTGAGATTTTAGAACAAATATTATAAGTTTTAAAAATTAGTAGAGAGTGATGAAAAGTCGATAAAACTAAGTGATTATTTTAGATAATAGTATAATAGATTTTTTAATAAAACACATGTTTCTATAAAAATTCTATTTCATTAATTCTTTAATGTTTTCACTCATTTTTATCTCTAACTGAAAACTTATCGTTTTCCTGAAAAACGCGGATCATTCATTTTTTTTACCTTTGACCTTGAATAAAAAATTTTCCATACAGGGGAAAGATGGTGAACTTGTGTGAGACCTATCAGCCAAATGGTGGCTACTCACAAAATTAGGCGTAGGGAGTGATAACCCTACCCTACAAAATGCATCTAGAAACGTTAGTGTTATCTCCCAGGACACCACAACACGAGGCCCAGGGCCTACACGGCCTATCGCGCCACTGGAAGAAGAATTAATTGTTTGACACGATTTTGCGAGCGCACAGTAATCAACTTCAAATTTATTTGCTAAAATCTAAAACTTCTCTCTATTTTACGTTTGGAGTCCCAGAATACGGGAAAAATTATACAAAAAATCTAATTATGGCTCGGAGTTGCTTAAACCTGCTAATAGATGTATTTTATATAATTTAAAAAAAATCTTGAAATTGTAGATTGTAAAACTTTTAATCACCCAAAACGCAAAAATCGCAAAAATTCTTTGTAATATCATCTACAGGTGAGATTGCAATGTATATTCAATAAAAGTTGGAATTATAATGTCTTACCTGTCTCAGCAATATCCTTTGTTAGATTAAAGCAAAAAGACTGCTCTAAATACACCTTGAGCACAATAAATGACCAAAGAATAAAGATAATCCCACCGCCGGTTATTAGGCACTTGTGTGAACAGGAATGATTCACTCATTTACTATTTATTTGTATAAACGGTATGGCGGGAAATATTAGCATTAAGGGTCTTGCCAACTAATGATAAAAAGATGAAGCACTGGAAAATTTCAAACTTTTGACTTGACTCTTGTCCATATAAATTAGTGATTTTGCCCACTGTGCGTCGTTAAAATCAACTTCAGAAATTTTAAATAAATTAAAAAAAAAACCTGTACCACTACAACCCATGAAGAGCCTTAGGCCCAGTACATATAAAGATTTGTACTGTTTCAAGGCCTTCAGCCGTGCAATGAGGTGACTAGGCTGAGATCAAGCTCAGCCATCAGGTTTTTTTTCCTCCAATTTGGTACCCACTTTATCGAGGCTGGGTCTGCCCAAGAGGGTCTCCATGTTCTAGGGTCACTCTCCGACTGAAATAAAAGAATAAATAATATTCTGCCACAGCCGAGATTCGAACCCAGGACCCGGAGCACAGTAGACTAGTGTTCTATCCACTAGACCACACCGCTCTTTTAAATTATATTACTGTTGCAAAAAGTTTAAAAATTACATTGATTTTGAATAATAATAATAATAATAATAGGCTTAGCAAACCCGAAGGTTTGATGCCGATACCACCAAATACTTCCTGCACAGAGTCGTCCAACGATCACCGTTCAAGCCCAAGCTCCCAAGACCAGTCTTGACACAATCCTCCCATCGACGCTTCGGCCTACCTTTCGGAAGACTACCAGTCGGGTTCAGCGAATACCAACTTTCTCGGAATCCGTTCTTCACTTAGCCTAACAACTTTAAACGCCCATTTGAGTCTCTGCGATGCTATCAACTCAAATATATACACAGGCTACAAGATCCGAAATTCCGCGTTACCTTCTAAACTGCCCGGTGGTCTCATCTCTCTTTGGAACAAATATTTTATGCAGTGCCTTATTTTCCAAAACCTTAAGACATAGTTTATCCTTAAAAGTAAGCGGGCACGTAAACACCCGTAAAGAACTGTCGGAAGAATACATTGAGTTTGAATAGAAAAAAAATATTTTAGAATAAATAATTTAAAAATATGAATTATTTATTATATTAAAGATGTATGGTAGACTGTAGAAACTATTATAGGTGGAATAATTAGGAGTCAGTCTTTTCCTAAATATTTTAATTATGCTGACGTTTCGGCTCAAGCTTGTGAGCCATCATCAGGCCTACAAACATCAGAACAAAAGAGATAAATATTAATATGATAATGGAGGAGAGTAAGTCTTCTGTTTTTTTATTTTTTTTATTTTGGTCGATTACAAAGGTTCATTTATAGACAAGGATAATCCCGACTTAAACTTCAATTGGGCGTCCCAATTTAGAGCCATAGCCGAGCTAAATGCTTTTGCAGAAGAGCTTTCTGTCCACCATAAAAACGGACTTCTTCAATACAAAGACGACATACTGGAAAAAGCACATAAACATTATCTCTCAGCCGATATACAAAGGACCCTAAATTCGACTAACTATCCTTTATATAGATTACTATGTGATTACAATGCTCCCGACCCTGAAAACGTACCTCACATTTAAAGTACATATAAAGAAATTGAGATGTGTCAGCCAATTAAGAGTTGCAAATCCAGAACATATTAGAATCTATGGAAAAAACTCAGATTTTTTGTTCAAGTCACAAGAAAGCTGTATATTATGCAATCGATTTATCTACAACAGTCTACACCACATTCTCCTTCACTGCCCGGCACACAATGAAAATACACGACAATTTCTTCACAACTTCATCTTAGAATCTTCCGACAACCAAAGTATCCATGCTATACTGAGTATCGATAGTGTAGATAAGTTACATAAAGTGTACTATTACATGATGGGAGTTCAAAAAGTGCTCAATTCTTTACCCTAGAACATTTTCTATTCGGTGTTTATTTTTATTTTATCTTCAAAGTGATATTTTGCTTATTTATTATTTCTGTTATAGCAACAGTAACTGTTTATTCTTTAATCTGCAATTTATTTTTGAAAGTCAAATTGTTTTAGTAAATTTTCACTATTATTTTTTTTATTTTTAAATGATATGTATATTAAGTTCTAAAACCATAATATTGTAATTTATAGCCAAGCTAGGCTCTATTTGAATTGGGAAGCCCCAAAGAAAAATAAAAATTTCTATTCTATTCTACAAAGGTTCATTACAGAAAATAATCTCGAGAGACCTTATACCTAAATCAGACCTAAGAATTAAAATCAAACTCGCGCGTTGTAAAAGTGGACATAAAATCATTACCCGGAGGAGCTATGAACCTTCTAAATTACAAACGGACATGATTAGACTAGTGGCATTAAATAAATTCGAGCTGATAGAATAGAGACGACTAACCTGGCATTAAACAAGATGGGCAATTAGGGCGGGAGAGAGGACAGGCTAACGCGGTTAGTGCAGCCTGGGCTCAGGTGTCCTCAGAGGCTAATCCTGATTCAGTGGATCCAATCTCCAAGGACCGACCTCCACCCCCCCTCGATATAAAAACACAACTGTCCTGGACTATTCCATTATCCACCCCTAGGGGGTGGAGGGTGATGATGCTTCGGGATAATGGACAACAGGTCCCGAGTCCGGCCAACCTATTTGTCATCGTTAGACGATTCGTCTCTACCTCCCCATCATCTTCTTGCCCTTATCAAACTTACCGGTGTCTATTGGGTTGTAAAATAAGTTCTTTGCGTTTTTCCCTGGTGATTTAAATAAAACAATAATTGTTGTAAATATTTTTAATAAATTCCTTATGCTGATGATACTGGCGTGTTTTCAGTTAATAACGATCCTACAATTGAGACGTTGATTTCAAAAAGGTACTATATATACATTTTTTTCTAAATTGATATTTTGACATATTTGTACACTAATGGTTTATAAATGATTTAGAAGACAACATCTGCGGTGGCATAAACTTTAATGGAAGAAAAATAAAATGACTGGCATATGCGGACGATATCACACTGGTAGCTACTGATCCTAAAACTCTACAGTTAATGATAAATGATCTAGAGACATATTGTCAAATGTGGAATTTAGAGGTCAATTTGAATAAATCCAAAATAGTAATTTTCAGAAATGGTGGGGATAAACGAGGCCGAAACGAAAAATGGTTTTTCAAGATGCAAGCAATAGAGGTAGTAAACGAATATAAATATTTGGGTGTTGTTCTTACACCTACATTATCATTGAAAAAACATTTGCAGCAGAAGCTATCAAAAGCTAAAATAGCAATAAACTCCATATGGAAAAATTTACTACTAAACAATAGTATACCCTATAAATCTAAAACTCAAGTATTCAATGCTGTTTTTAAATCATTCATAGGATATGGTGCCGAAGCATGGGGAAGTAAAGAATATATTGAATGTGAAAAACTTCTGTATTACTTCATTAAGAAATTATTTAGCGTGCCGCAAGCCACCCCTTCCTACTTAATACATTTAGAAACCAAAATAGTACCAATGTTTATAGAAACCTTGAAAATACAGCATAATTATGTTATAAAAGTTAAAAACCTGACAAAAAATAGGCTACCATATTTAATAAATAATGAAGTTGTTAAACAAAAGGTATACTGGATAAGGGATTTAAGAGAAATAGCTGAAAAACATAATATTGACATTGACATTAAACTTGACAATCAAAATAAATGGGATTTAACCCTACAGGAATTTAGAGTATCGTTAACAGAAATTTACAAATTGAAATATGTACAAAAGGCTTCAGTTTCGGAAAAAATGTATCTGTATAAAAATTTAAATTATGATTACGGAACATATTATCTTGATGATAATAAAATAAACTTTAATGGGGTTAAATGGATATTCAAAGTTGGATGTGAACTTCTTTATCTCAACTATAACAGATTTTATTCGAATAGTAGTGTGATATGTTCCTTGTGCAATAAAAAAGAAACAGAAAATACATTTAATTTCCTAGCTTCATGTCCGATTCTGTCTGAAATTAGAAAAAAATGTTTTGGAAAGAATTCTCTAAAAGTTGATGATGTAATAAAATGTCTCAATGGTGATAACTGGTTGTCTGTATACAATTTTTGTAAAATAGCATGGCCTTATAGATATAGGCTTAGTAAAGAATTTAATTATAATAAAAAAAAAACTTTCTAATATGTGATATTAATTGATTATTGTTATTTTATTTGTTTTTACTGTTGCTTTATTTTATAATTTAATACAGTTAGAAGTTGAATAGAATCAATGAGTGACCTGTTTTTGAATATTATTGAATATTGAATTTGTAAAACTTTACAGATCGGCTCCGGACTGACGGTCTAAAAGACCATAGTTCTACAAATGTTTTTTATACTTGTAATATTTGTTTTTGTTGTTGCAATATGCTTAAAGAAATAAAAAACAGTTATATATCTATCTATCTATCTACACTAATGGTTGAGTTTTATCTTTATCCGTCATCTGATGTTATCTAAAAAATTAGAAATCCTTTAAAACCCTATTTGAAAATTTCTTTTCATTCCAAAAGGTACCAAATCCACATTTCATTTCATTCCAAAAGGTACTAAAAACATTTCCTTCCAAAACGTACTATATCATCTGTAAACAGATATAACCTTTCCTTTCGTTTCCATCCAAAAGGTACTGTATTTCCTACTATATGGCAGAAGCACCTAACCCCGTAATATATTACCATTAATTTATTGTTTTCTTCATTCTGTGCATTTTTATTGGTTCATTTGGTACGTCTTAAACCACTACTATTATTTTGAAGAATAGTTTTAACCTAATAATCACATTTTAGTCGGTTTTAAACAACTTAACTGCTTCGCTTCGGTTCTCGTATGTTGTCAATTAAATTAAGTTTTTATATGTTATTTCTTCTTGCAGCAACATAAATTTAGTTTAGAAAGGTTCAGAAACTCACAATTTAATAGAATAGTAGTATTTGATCAAGCAAATAGTTGGAATTAGCATTCCACGAAATTGTTAAAAATGAGAGGAACATCCGTGTCTGATCTAACTTAATAGTAGATTAATTTGATTTGTTTTTATGTAAAATAAAAGCTCAAAAGTTATTTATTTATCAGACTCTATAGCTAAATATTGTTTACACGTAGTTCATATTACAAATATATTTGATAAATTCACATTAATAGTAAATAAAAGTTCAAAACAAACTATATAATTACATACTTTCTTATTGCAGTGCCATAAATAGATAAATCGTCCTTTGAATATTTACTTTCTTTATGAAGAATAATAATCAATGTAATTAACCAACAAAGAAAGATATTTCTCAGAGGGAGAAATCCCTTTTAATTCTTTCCAACAAGTACTATATCCGCGTTTCAATCCAAAAAGTACTATATCTATATTATATTGTTTAAAAGTCATCGGAACAGTGCTTATTTGGAAAAATGAGTTGGTAACACATTTAAAAATCAACTTTAGAACTTAATACAAAATAATCAGGTAAATTGGTTCAATAATAATAAATATTTGACAGACTTTTGCGTTTCCTGTAAAATTGTCTAAAGTGGATATAGTACCTTTTAGAAATCAACGTCTTAACTGCCTCTCAAACTATCTAATCCTATATTACAGACCTTGATGTATCGTGTCAGAATTATATAATTAAAATCAATTCCAATAAATCCCGATAAATTACCTTTATCCTTCGTCGAAAACCTATGATATCCTGCCCTACAGTGCCCTTTAATGATATTCCGCTTGTCCCGGTTAAACAGATCCGGTTTTAGGACTACTGTTTGACAAACGCCTTACATGGAATCCGCATACAAGACTGAGAAGACAAAAAATACACGACGTTTTCGGCTACTCCAACACTTACTAGTCAGACGCTCTAATCTTTCACTAAGCTACAAAACACTCGTTTTTATGACAGTCATATAGCCTATCTGGGCCTACGGAGTTGAGTGATGGGGCTCTACTAAACCATCCAACTCCTCTCGCATACAATCCTTAAAATCCATATCCTTCGTGAAATCCTCAACGCTCCTTACTTCGTCACCAATAAAACCATTCATAAAGACCTCCATGTTCCGTATGTAGCTGATTTGGCCCATACCAGGTATCATTCCTTCCATAACAAACTCCATTCCAACTCTAATCAACTAGTTTCAATCCTTGCTTCCTCTACAATTCCTGATAATCCACCGACCGACGCGTCTGAAGAGAAGATGGCCTCGAGACCTTCTTGTTTAGATTGACTACTAGAGTGCTGCCAATGGGCAGTTTCTCTTCACGTTTTTTTTTCATGTACACCATCTTTTATCAGCATGTTTACTTGATGTAATATAGTATACAGTAAATGTCAATGAAATATTCAATTTCATTGATTTAAATTCAAACATTGGGCATAGACTACCCTCAATCTACGATTAACACACGATTTCATATATATATATATATATATATATATATATATATATATATATATATATATATATATATAAATATTTTTTTTTTTTTTTTTTAATTTTTGGAATAACAAGGATATGAAATAACAAGTCTCGGGTGTCTTGGTCTTGGCACCTCTAAGCTATATTAGGTTTCACTCATTCGAAAAAACGGCGGTCAATCTTCCCGACTAGCTCATCCCATACAGCTTCTTTATAATTGAGATTATGTAATTTTTTTTTTTATATTACAGGTATTACATTGAAGTTCCATAATATATTAATTCGTAGGGATCTTGGATTCATACACAAATCATTTTTGTAGCTAAGCGAAAGGTTAGAAGGTCTGTCTAGTAAGTGTTGGAGTAGCCGAAAACGTCGAGCAGTATCTTGTCTTTTCAGTCTTGTATGCGGATTCCATCTAAGGCGTTTGTCAAGCAGGAGTCCTAAATAACGAATCTGTCCTACCGATGGACATGCGGATTATCATTAAAGGACACTGTAGGGCAAGATGTCATAGGTTTTCGACGAAGGGTAAATGTAATTTGATGGGATTTATTGGAATTGATTTTAATTCTCCAAGTCTGACACCATACTTTAAGGTCTCTGATGTGGGACTGGAGAGTTTGAGAGGCAATATTAGGATCATTATGAACTGAAAGAACGCAAGTGTCATCGGCATAGGTAGAAAGGAATGTGTTAGGATGGGTTAGGGTAACAGCTGTATAAACTGTGTAAAGGATGGGTCCCAGAATGCTTCCCTGAGGAACACCAGCAGACTGGGTAAAAAGAGATGAGTAGGAACGATTGTGATTATATTGAAGGATCTGTCTGAAGGAAGTATGTAAGAGGAAGGAATTTGTGGAGTTAATACAGCAGTCCTGGGTGGTAGATTCGATCGAAGGCCTTTCTACGTCAAGAAAGGCTCCCGTGCAGGTTTTAAAATTTAAAATACACACATATATATATGGTGTGCTCGATTGTAAAAAGTAATTTTAATTATGTTTATTATTATTATTAAATTTAATTATGTTTCTTTTGGCCAGATATGCAAATTTTAACTGTATATAATTGTTATTGTTAAAGGACCCAGTCTCCGTAACGTTACTTTTTTATTTTATTTAAAAGCTGTTGATGATGGAAAAATGGTTGACTTTATTTATGAACTGAGGTAAATTTGGTTATGAGGCAATCATCGAAAAAAATTAACTAAGTAAAACATTCTTTATGCTGTTAACGTTTCGGCCAAAATCATAGGGTATCTTCAGAGCGATTGTATATTGATGGCCTAAAATTTAGACTTTAGACTGGAAGTAGATGAAAAGAAAGGTTACCTCTTTACGAAATAAAAAATCTGGTGCGGGCAACACACGACATTCACTTACCTCCATTTTTAAAATCAATTAAAGAATTTTCAAATACAGTTAAAGATTTAAATACGTGAAACTATTAAGGAATTAATCAAATTGAATTTATATAGAAACATGTGTTTCATTAAAATATCTATTATATTATTATCGAAAATAATCAGTTAGTTTTATCTTCTTTTCATCACTCTCTATTAACTTTTAAAAGCTTGTGTATGAGATGATATTTTTTCTAAAATCTTTAGCTTTCCAACGGTATATCATACATGTATATTACTGCTTTTATGTTAAAAAACGAAAAATTGCATTAAAAAAATATTTTTTCGGTTTTCTCTTTTAGTTGGGTAACGAATTTATTCAATTTATATATATACCTGTTTTTCATCAGCGTTAACAAGATAATCTAGTTATTATTATTGAATCTACAAAATTAAAGGTACTTTAGGGGAAGAAAATTTAAAATATCGGCAATTAAGCCCTGTCAGACCATTTGTATCCAAATAAAACCTACATGATATTAAAGCCCATTAAATTTTACATCGTTATAGCGAGTTTAATCAAAATCGTCGGAACTGTTTTCGAGAAAATTGAAAAAAGGTGCAAAATGCAATGTATAAAGTGCCTCTTCTGGTAAGCTCATTTTGATGAAAAAAGTGTTGTCACGTCTCGGGCGTATAGTTGTCTTAAATGTGTATTTACGTTGAAAACTGGAATTCTAAAATTTTCACGATCGCAATACTTTCCCTTACTATATATAGTAAATGAAAGTAATTGTACATTTAGGAAAGAAAAGTTTTTGTAATAAAATGAAATGTGGATTTAGTACCTTTTGGAATGAACAGAAATTTTCAAATACGTTTTAAAGGATTTTATGTTTTTTTTAATAATATCTGATGACGGATTTAGGTAAAACGAATACAAATTTGTCAAAATATTAATTTAGAAAATAATTTCTTTAGTACCTTTTTGTCAATGCCTCAATTAACTCCCTGTTTTTTAAAGGATTTTTGCTTAGTGCTTTTCCGTTAATAGACAAAATTAGATAATGTTTTTAGTGCATTCTGTGTGCCAGCAATAGCATCGTTTATTTCATTTTATTCCATTTATTTAAAATATATAAATAAAAAAATAACTTTGTTTATGTTAATATATTATAGTTCTTTATTTTTAAGCAATGTAGGTTTTATATTATCAGGTTTTCGAATTAATAAGTCATTGCAATTTGCCGAATGCAAATACGAGAAGAGTAAATAATTTTTAATCTCTTCTGTAGCTTCAACTGCAAACACAATTTCTGGAGCTTCTTAAGATTTTATAGGGTTTGAATAAATCAAAACCTTTAACAATTCTTCTTCCGCGTGGAACTTTTACCGCCAAAGGAAAGCATTGATTTATCAGGAATGTAGGACTCTAAAACAGTTTCAATTTGTTTCTAGATCATAAAAGTATTAAAAAATACAGGACTTTCACAGCTAAAATCAATTTAACAACTTTAAAATAAAGTTAGAGTAGAAAAACGCATGGAAAATATTATTATTCTTTTGTTGAAAAACCCAAAATTACATATTAAAAAATCCATGTCGAGTAAGAGTGTGGAGAACAAGAGGAGAGAGGTACAGTGCAACATCCCTGAAACTGTGAGTTACGCAGGTGGGTCTGTTATGATGAGGGAAGGTATCACATTACAAGCGAGGACGGACCTCCGTGTGTTCGACAGACCGTCCCTCAATGCAATTTCGTACATTACGGACGTTCTAGAGGAATATGTGATGCCTTTTAAGCCTTTAATTTTCGCCTAATGCATGATAATGCCCGGCCACACACAGCTAATGTAGTATGAGAGAACCTGAATGAGTTCTGAATCCGTGGCCAGGTCGAAGCCCAGATCTGATTCCTATTGAACAGCTACAGGACCAGTTAGGGAGGTGTGTCCGACGTCGGCCTAACCCTCCAGCTACCCTACAGGACCAGAGGATAGTGCCAGTGGAAGAGTGGGAGGCCATAGCCCAGGAACGGGTTGCTATCCTCATTCAAAGTATGCCTGGGAGGAATGAAGCAGTCATCAGAGCCAGAGGAGGGATACCCGGCATGGAAGACGCATTATTTTAGTTTATTAGTTTAATTAAAGTTTAAAAATGTAAAAAAAAAAAAAAAAAAAAAAAAAAAAAAAAAAAAAAAAAAAAAAAAAAAAAAAAAAAAACCTGTACCCATGAAGGGTCTTGGGCTCAGTACATATAGAGATTCGTACTGTTTCTAGGCCAACGGCCGTGCAATGAGGTAATTTGGCCGAGATCACACTCAGCCGGCAGGTTTTTTCCCCAATTTGGGTACCCACTTTATTGAGGCTGGGTCTGCCCCAGGAGGGTCTTCATACCCTAGGGTCGCCCCCAGACTGAAATAACAGAATAAATAATATTCCGCCACAGCCGGGATTCGAACCCAGGACCAGGAGCACAGTAGACTGGTGCTCTTTCCACTAGACCACGCCGCTCCCTTAAAAAATGTAAAGAAGTCAATTTTTATTTTTATAATATTTCGTTTTTAAAATATTTTTTTCTTTTTATTATGTCGTTTTTCCTTATTTTTTCTTGTGTCTTTTAAAAGCATATAGTATATACTAAGCTAAGAAAAAACTTTGAGGTAAATTTTGGTTTAACAAAATCTAGGTGCGCTGGTTTTTTTGATCGCTAGTGTATTTCATACATAGGTAAGTGAAAGTAAAATAACATTATTATTAATTATTATTGACTCTAAGGATTGAATACGATAAGAAGTCGATACACCGGCATTATGATAGTCATGTAGTTAGTTGGAGGTTTTGAGCGTTGTTCAGTAAGTAGTCGAAAACGGAGGGCAGTTCTTAATTATTTTAGTATTGTATGAGGATTCCAAGTCATACGTTTGTCAATATGTAGTCCTAGGTATCGGATCTATTCAACAAGAACTAGCAAAGAATTATTAAAGGTTACTGAAGGCAGGAAAAAAATGAAATCCAGGAAGAAATAAAGTCCCGGTTAAAGGTGGGAAATGCCTGTTATTATTCAGCTGCTAAATTGCTTGGCTCGCGGCTTCTGTCTAAAAACTTAAAGGTTAGAATTTATAAAACTATTATTCTTCCAACGGTTCTTTACGGATGCGAAACGTGACCGCTTACTTTGAAGGATGAACAACGGCTTAAGGTTTTCGAGAATAGTGTAATGCGTAAAATATTTGGTCCGAAGAGAGATGAGGCCACTGGGGAGTTTAGAGGGTTGCACAACGCGGAATTGCGGAGTTTGTACCCTGTGAATATAATTGAGTTGATAGCATTGCGGAGACTCAAATGGGCGCGTAAAGTTGTTGGGCTTAGTGAGGAACGGATTCCGAGAAAGTTGGTATTCGCTGAACCGACTGGTAGGCGTCCAAAAGGTAGGCCGAAGCGTCGATGGGAGGATTGCATTAAGGCTGATTTCGGGGGCTTGGGCTTGTCCGGTGAACATTGGACGAGTCTATGCAGGCGAAGTTTGGCTGTATCGGCATCGAACCTTCGGGTTCGGTAAACCTATTATTATTATTATTACTGAAGGTAGGAAGTCATAAGTGTGCGACGAAGGGTAAAAGTTTTTTGGTAGGATTTGTTGCAATAATTATGCATTCTCAGATTTTAACACCATACTTCAAGGTTTTTGATATGTGATTGAAGAGTGCGGGAGGCAATAGACATAATCATTATCTACTCAAACTCATATAAGAAATGGTAGAATATAAATTGTTAGGATGGGTTGCAGTATTAGCTGTATTACTGTGTAAAGTAAGGATCCTACTATACTGCCTTGGAAAAATAGTTTAAAACGCTTTTCTATAAATAAAATAACGGAACCACAACGACCTTCCAAACAAAGAAAGTTTCTATTAGAAACGCTAGCATTCGTTTTCTCCTAAATAATACATGAATAATTGAGGTATTTTCTCCTCTCCTTCGAAGCTACGGTATTGAAAAGGCATTATGGACCCCATCGATATTACCCCAAAATATCTAAATTAACCGTGGAGGCTATTTTTAATCCGGACAATTGACTCGGACGACAAAAAAATAGGGTGTTAGTTTGAGATGCGACAAACAAAGATAAAGTTAGCGGGGTAAGGAATGCTGAATCGAAGGGCAATTACTTAAGGGGAAGGGATGGACCTTTATTGAGAAGGCAACGCCTATCTATTGCCTCCAAAGCCCTAAATCCCACCATATATTATTCCCCCATCTAAAGCATATTTGTAACTAAATAAAGATAATAAAAAAAAACCTCTAATACCCTTTAGAATTTATCATAGGTTTAAGGATACCTTATTATAAAACGGTATATTAAATTCTAAAAAAAATCTAGATTCTAAATAAATAAATTCTAAAAAAATCTAGCGATCTGCCCTTGGCTCGCGTAGGGCGCAATTTAAATGCAGTGTCATATGATAAATAAGAACTATAATGGCTAAGGATAATACTTAATAACCAGGATATTAATAGAAAAAAAACTTTTATTAACTTTAGAATCCTGAGGGGTTCTTAGGATTTTTTAATGCGAGTAAAAATGCCGTTCTTCGGAGGAGACGTAAAAAGGTGGTTCCGAGCATGTGTGATGTTAGGTACTCGTTAATGATCCCTATCCTAATTAAACCCATTTATGACTCTAGCATCGTTAGATTAGCCACAGTAGCATAAAATGACGTTAAATATTTTTTTTTTTTTTCTAACCCTCTGGTTTTATTTTCGATCAAAATACAAATACAAATGTAATATGTATAGATGTCACATTTGTCCTTCTGTTACCCGGAGGTATTCTAAAGAGGATTGCTATATGCGCTGGATGCACTAGTAATCTTTCAAGGGCTTCTTCTATGCCTTTATTTATCCATTGCAAAATGGGAGGGACCATTCTTCAGGGTGACGTTAAATAAATAAACGAACTTTTATTAATACGATCACGTGGGATATCATAAAAGCGAGAACCGATAACTTTATTTTAACCTACTCAATCACCCAATGTTAGTTACCGAAGTAGTGTTGCCTAACACAAGTTACAACAAATAATAATAAAGAGCAATACATATAATACACTGTTATGAAATTAAACTGGAATGTCATTCGCAATATAAGAACATCATAAATGTTTAACAATGGACATCATAAATTCAACCAATAAATAGTTTATCGCTTTGAGATTATGAATCCAACATAACCAATGTGTACTTAGAATATAATAGAATTGAAAAAAAAAATCATTCTGGGACTCGGTCGATCATGAATGACTAGTTTAAGCCAACAAAATAAAGCCAAGATATTCAGTTATTATAATGATCATAATTGAGTACTTTTATCGAAAATTTAATTTATAATTTAATATCATCAAGCGTCTGTGATGGATAATAGGTGTTGGAAAAGGAGATATTTAAATGTGGATAAGAAAGAAGCACAACGTAGATTGGAAGGAATGGAATTCCAGAATGCGGTAGAACGGGCTAGAAAGAACCCATCGAAGACTTTCGCTCTGTGGGATGGGATATCAAGGTCGCGATCTTGTTTTCAGCAGGTTAATTGAGGATTTAAATTGAAGAAGACTCTAGATATAAGAAGGATCCTGGGATTTTATCGTTTGGTTTTATAATTAAAAATACATGTTTCCAAACACGTGTTTTCAGCCTCGAAGCTTATTTAAATTTATTTCCAAACTAAAAGCATTAGTATTTTTTCCCAAAGTTATACATTACAGAAAGAATAGGGAATAGCTGTTAAATATATCATTAAAAAAATAAATAATATAATAATAATGAGAGGCCAAGTTAATTAAAATTGGAAGATTTCAAATGAAATTACCTTTATATTTTTAATTTGCGTAAATATCAGAATTTGTTTTATGTCTAAAAATAAAATTAGGGAGCGGCGTGGTCTAGTGGATAAAGCCCTAGTCTGCAGTTCTCCAAATACTGGGTTCGAATGCCGGCTGTGACAGAATATTATGTATTCTGTTAATTAAGACGAGGGACAATGCTAGGGTATGAAAACCAGCCTTGGGCAGACCCAACTTCTATAAAGTGAGTAACAATAAATAAGGAAAAACCTGGCGTTTAAGTGTGATTCCCAGAATAATCACATTGCACTGCCGTTGGCCTCGAAACAGTATATGTACTGACTACTACATGTACTGAGCCCAAGACCCTTTATGAATTGTAGAAATAAGGGTTTTTTTTTTGGTTTTTTTCTACAAATAAGATAATTACTTACGTGAATACTTAGATATTTAATTTTTATTTCACTTACAAAGATTATTAATTTATAATACACAATGATAGAATTCACAAGTCTGGTATGTATGAATAAAATTATAATATTTTTTTATACTTTTAATTTCAATATAAAAGGGAAGTACAAATGAATTCCACATTGAAAATATATGCTAATAACTTCAAAACAAGCTGAAAACCGGCTTTTATTGAGATTAAAATTTTTAAAAAATAATAAAAAAGGAAGAAAGAGCTGAAAATAATGATAATGGAACCGGGAATGTCATATTATTCCCTAAAGGGCAGAAGAAGTAACAACAAAATATGAATAATACATCCTTATTCAGCCAACCTTCGAACCAATGTCAGCCCTAACGAGGGTGGAGATAGGATATATCTTATCCTACCCTCTTCATTTTCAAATAAAATTACATATCTGACATTCTTAGACCGCTACTCAAGAATAGAATATCTTATATCTGGTCGTTTCTCTCATAAAATTCTCTATAGGATTTTATTAATCCCAATTATTGGCATGTTCTATATTTAAATTAGATATAAATAATTTTATAAATAAGATATCAGACTTTAAAGTTTTATTAATTTAAATAAAAATGAATAAAAATTAGAAGGTGAAGAAAATTGTATTATACTTAACTTAGGAGAATTGAGGAATCACTATATAATATATAATATATATATATATATATATATATATATATATATATATACATATACGCGGTGAATAGGAACAATGGTGGGAAAGGGAAAAAACACTTCAATATTATTTAAAAGTTGCGTGAAAGCCACTTACTTTAGCATATAGGAATTAATTTTGTTGTTATTGGTTGACCACCCTGTAAATAATATGATTAAATGGTTTTGTTCTGTTGGTAGTACTTTTGACTTATTAGTTCAAAGTGTGAAAAATTGTACCATTCTCTTTTTTACAAACTTTATCTGTTAGTATGAAACTGTTATCTATACAGCTTATTTAGTGTCTGTTTATTGTTCTTTCAGTTATCTTCTTTCAACAGTTTCTTAACAACAGGCTTTTACGTTATGGCATTCACATTTTCTGGAGTACAGAGTAAATGGGAACACAGCTATATCTGAATCAAGCAAACTTATAAGTTTGTCCCAACCCAAGAAGATATATCTTGGGGTCTGTTTCATTTATCAATGCTTTAAGTGTATACACCATTTACTGACATTTATTCTAATAGGTCTACCAATAGTAAAAGCAAAAATTAAATTATATTACTATCCTGAACCTAGGAGCGGCATGGTATAGTAAATTGAGTACTAGTCTACTGTTATCCGTGTCCCGGGTTTGAATCCCGGCTGTGGCAGAATTATTTATTTTGTTATTTCAGCCGAGGAGCTACCCTAAGGTAACAAGACCCTTCTAGAACACACTCACAACAATACGGGTACCCAGAAATCGGGAAAATCCTGGCGGCTAAACTTGATCTAGGACTATCCATTTTATTGCACACCCGTTAGCAAACAATTCGAATATCTATAAGTACTTAACTTAAGAGTCTTCTTGGGTTTTACAGGTTTAGGTTTTTTATTTTTATTTTTAACCTTTGAATTTGTTTGGCGTGACAGGAAGTTTAGGCTCTGGGAAGCGCGACGTATTTTCGCGATGCGATTCCGGATGTTATGTTATTGGGTAGGGCCATCATTCCCCATACCATTTTTCAAGAGAGGCCACCAGTTGGCTGAAGGGCCTTACATATTTGTCGGAGAGGCTGCGAGTGAATCCATCAATTAATTACGCAATTAATCTATCGTGAAAATATTCGTATTTAAGTTTTTAAACAGAAATATCCTCAGACCAAATTAGCACGTGCCGCGAGTAGTCTGTGTTTTTAAGTCTAAAAGACGAAAACAAAGTTCATATTTTAAAACAAAATATGCCAAAACATGTTACAGCAACTTTTTCACTTAAATTCACGACCACATTAACAAAGAATTTAATACTTTTTCTACTTTTTTTTAATCTTTATTGAAATATATAATAAAATACACTAAGCATAAATAATATATAATCTCCAAAAATACCAATCTCTTAAGTGATCACATAATAACATAAACATTAGATATAGATAAAAAATAATACATCAAATATTTCTTATAGTAATACTAGCTGTAACCCGCGGCTTTGCTCGCGAATATTTTATTTTGTCTTTATTTAAATTTGCATAAATGCGTTTATGGGTAGTGACTATAAAACGCATATGATTGAGCAGTTGTTTAGGGATGTGGTAACAAAGGAACTACCAATAAAACACACTTTATTATGTTTTTCTTACTGGTGTGTTTTCTTGGGGGCTGCACCCTTCTTTTTTTTTTTGCCGGCTAATCCAATGCACTGCAGCCAATTTAGGCTAATTGTGCGCCGTCCAATCTACTGTTAATACAGGGCTAGCGCCTTGGTGAATCTGACTAACCTGTGGGGGTTAATCAGTTCAAGCAGCTTGGGATCAGCGATACGGTCCTGGTAATCTCTGGACAACTGCATATCACATGAAATGCAGTTTCATCCTCCTTCTTGCAGAATCTGCAAGTCAGTGAGGCCACCAAACCCATATTGTGGAGATGCTTATTAAGTTGACAGTGTCCAGTGTATAGTCCTGTTACCCTCCTTAGGGTTGTCCTGTCCATAGAGAGTAGAGTATGACTTCTCTCTTTGCAGGGTCCATCCAGAAACATCTTGGAGTGATGCTGCTTATCGGTATCCCTCCAGTATTGCCTGGATCTATTATCAGCAGCCGCCTTAATCAGACCTTTGGCTTTGCTGAAACTAATTCCGCACACAGGTTCAGGTGTGGGGGGTAGCTGAGCAGAGCCCCTCCTCGCGAGGCTATCAGCTCTCCTAAGCATTTCCTAAGATGCCTGAGTGACCAGGCACCCAATATACCCGGACTTTATTTAGCAGGGAAAGCATATTTAGATTATTTTTGCATTCCTCTACTAATTTGGACCGTGTTATATAACTACCCAAAGCTCCAATAGCAGCTTGACTATCGGTATGTATAGTTATCTGTCTGTCTCGAATCCCTTCTAAAATTAAGGTTTGAGCACAGATATTGATAGCCATTACTTCAGCCTGGAAGACTGAGGTATGCTTACCAAGATAAATGGACAACCCTTCCTCTGGTTTATCCATTCTCCATATTCCAGCACCTGAGCCTAGCTCTGTCATGGATCCATCTGTATAGCAGTTGACTCCATTGCACGGTTTGCGGCTGCACCCTTAACAAACTTCTTTACCATATAGTCCAAATGGTCAACAACTACTCCATCATTATAACACGTATAAATTTTCAATAAATATAAATATTATATTTTTTACAATTACATTTATCAAAGTTGTTTTCAAGTAAAAATATTCCCACTCGTTGGATCAATGTATATCAATCACATTTTTGTTGCAAACGTGACTAAATAACACGATTACGTTACAGCTAAAATATATTGAGTAATTTTGGGTAGGCCTACTTCTACTGGATAGCTATTATATATTTAACAGAATAAAATGACAACTTATTAGACTAAAGTTAGAATTAGGGTTGATATAGAATGTTATTGAAAAACAACTTAACCTATTACTAAAATTAATCTAATATAAGTATAAATATCTTGTTTCTAATATCGAGACACACTGACAAAATCTGGTGCGCGCAACACACGACTTTCATTTACCTATGTTATTTATATCGGTTAAAGAATTTTTAAACAAATTTAGAAAATAAAATAAATTGTTAATGAATTATTTACATTTAATTTTAAAATAAACACGTGTTTTATTAAATAATCTATTATTATCTACGACAATCATTATGTTTTATCGGATGTTGACTTTTACAATATTATGTATAAGATAATATTTTTTTCTAAAATCTTTACTATTCCAACGGTATATTATACATGTATATTACTGTTCTTAAGTCCAAAAACATAAAATTGGATTAAAAAAATATTTTTGCAGTTATCTCCTTTAGTTGGTTATCGAATTTAATCAACTTATATATTTACCTGTTTTTTAGATTTAATAATCAGATGATATGGTGGATTTCATAAAAACTACTAAATTAAAGGTAGTTTAGAGGAAGAATTGTTGCAATATCGGCATTAAAGCCTTGTCAGACTTTTTCAATTATAATGAAACTTTTTCAATATTAAAGCCCGTCCATTTCTACATCGATATAGCGAGATGTATTCGAGAAAAACGAAAAAAGGTGCAAAATGCATGGTATAAAGTGACCCTTTTAGTTAGCTGATTTTGGTAAAACGTTGCTGTAACATCTCAGGCACATAGATGTCTTAAATATGAAATTTCAGTTTCATATGATTTTTCCTTTACGCGCTGGACCTACCCACACATGCAGACCTTTTTACGGGACTTGGTCATTTGGCCTCACGGGACCCTAAAACGTGTTTTTCCGTTAAAAAATTGAATTCGAAAATTTTTACGATCGCAATACTTTCCCTTACTATATATCCCATACATATGTAAGTGAAAGCAAAAATAGAACAAAAACTACACTTCATTATCTTTGTTTGCGGTTTTTCGAATCCAATTTGATACATAAATTAAATTAAATTAAAATAAATACAAATTTTTTATAGTTCGATTTACAAATATAGCTAAATATTGGGCATGCGTCAGTAAGAATTGGTCGAAGACAAGCCTGATATAACAGTAATTTATTTGTTACATTTAATTTTGAGTGCCTGTTAAAATGTGAATTTATAGTAGACAAAGCTCTCTTGGCTTAGTATTTTACTTTCACTTACTATAAAATTGAAAATTTTTGAATTCCAGTTTTCAACGGAAATACACATTTTAGGATCCCCTGAGTCCAAATAACCAAGTCCCGCAAAAAGGTCTGTGTGTGTGTGTGGTTCCCGGGCGGAAACGGTAATTCCTATGAAACTGAAATTTTATACTTAAGACAAATATACGCCAAAACAAAAAACTTTTTCATCAAAATGAGCTTACCAGAAGAGCCACTTTATACGATGCATTTTGCACCTTTTTTCGATTTTCTCGAAAACGGTCAGATTTTAATTAAACTCGCTATATCAATGTAAAATTTAATAGGTTTAAACGTCGTGTAGGTTTCATTTTGATTAAAATAGTCTGACAGGGCTTAAATGCCGATATGTTAAATTTTCTTCCTCTACAGTACCATTAATTTTGTAGATTCTATAAAAATAACTAAATCACCTTGTTACCACTGATAAAAAACAGGTAAATGTATAATTTGAGCGAATTCGATATGTAATGAAAGGAGAAAACTGAACAAATATCTTTTTAATGCATTTTTTTTATGTTGAACATAGCAACAGTAATATACATGTATAATATACCGTTGGAAAGCTAAAGATTTTAGAAAAAATATTATCTAATGCACAAACTTGTAAAAGTTAATAGAGAGTGATGAAAAGCCAATAATATAAAACTAAGTTATTATTTTAGATAATAATATAATAGAGTTTTTAATAAAACACATGTTTCTGTATAAATTCCATTTAACAACAAATTATTAAATGGTTTCACTCATTTTTATCTCTTACTGTATTCGAAAATTCTTTAATCGATTCTAAAAACGGAGGTAAGTGAAAGTCGTGTGTTGCCCGCACCAGATTTGTTTACGACTGTCTTGAAAATGACTGTAACAATTTTTATTAATTAATGGTTTTGTACACGAATAATACATTAATTTAATTTCGGCTTAGATCAGCTGATGCGCCAGATGGTAACAGTCGCACTTAACTTCGTCTCTGAGATTTTTGATTTTTCAAAAGGATTTTCATCGATTCCAGTCTCGAAAAAGCTGCCAGCTTTTTGGACATCAACAGCAGTAAGGTTTGGAGTATTATTTCGGTAAGCAGAGTAATTTTTTTTTACCGCAAACAGTGAATGCAGAGTCAATAGGCTTGACACAAAGGGTAGCCATATTTCCTCATATCAGCTGATTGCTGGTATTGGGAATATATACTTATTACTTGTTTCCCTTTAACATTCTCATATTACTATCTTTTTTTTATATATGAAATGCGATATTTTCATCAAGTGATGTCTTCTAAAACGGCAAGTAAAAGATCAAGATCAGCAGGTTCAAATTCGTCTCCCACTAAACAAAGACCCCGTCGTGATAACAATAAGAAGTTACCAACACAAGCGAACCCTTCAAGTAACACTTTGAAATCTGAACCCCAGCCTGGCCCATCATCACAGGAGATGACAGATGAATCTCCTTTTTTCACACCGAATCCATTTCAAATCCTCCATAGTGAAAAAGAAGACATGGAATCTGCCCCTACACCAAGGGAACCACCACCTCCCCCGATATTTGTCAAAAATATTAAAAATTTTCAACTTCTTTGTGCACAACTTAATAAATTAACCAACCCTGGTAGCTACTCATGTCTGAATAGAACAAATGACACTAAAATATCTCCGGATAGTGCTGAAACCTACAGGAAAGTAGTAAAATATCTGACAGACACCAAGGCCGAGTTCCATACTTATCAGCTACGCCAGGAGAGAGCACTGAGGGTTGTAATAAGAAACTTGCATCCCTCGACACCAACTGAAGTTATTAAAGAAGAACTGATGGAGATGGGATATAAGGTGCGCCAAGTCACCAACGTTTTGAAAGATAAAGTTCAACTTCCAATGTTTTTTGTTGATCTAGAACCATCGACAGGAGTGGAAAAAATCTATGATCTTAAACGACTGTACTACAGCTGTGTAAGAGTAGAGAAGCCCTACATGAAGAAGGATATAGTCCAATGCCATAATTGTCAGGCATATGGTCATACTAAATCTTATTGCCACCATATACCACGCTGTGTGAAATGCGGAGAAGAGCATAGGACAGGAGAATGCACTAAACCGAAGTCATCACCCGCAGTATGTGCTCATTGCCTCAAGGACCATCCAGCCAACTACAAGGGATGCCAAATATATAAAAATCTAAAGACCAGATTTCAAAAACCTCAAGAACCAGAAACAGCAAGAATAACAAGATCTAGAAGAGAACCATCTAAATTTGTAGATTCCAATGTCTCATTTGCCCACTTACTTGGAGGTGGGGACCAGAGTAATGAAGCCGAGGCCCTGCCGAAACAACGTTTACCTCAGCATAATCCACCTATTCCACAACAAACTATTCCACAAAATTTTCCTATTCTTCAAAAAACTCCTCAACATCAAATTTCCCATATCCCTTCTCCATCAAATGTCACAGACCTTACCAGTCTCATGACATCCTTCATCTCCGAAATCAAATCCCTTGTTATGCCTCTAATATCACTCCTTACGAACCTTGTATCAAATCTCATTCCTGCCTTACAAAAACCATAAATGACCTCATCTAATTCCTTATCCATTCTCCTTTGGAATGCGAATGGTGTTAGAAATCACACTGACGAACTGACAGCGTTGTTGGAAGACAAAAAAATTGACGTTGCACTTATTACTGAAACTAGACTAACCACTAAACAGCTTTTCAAAATACCGCAGTACATAACATACCGTACAGACCACCCAGACGGCAAAGCTCATGCCGGTTCTGCTATCATTGTCCACCAATCCCTCTCTCATCATTTACTTCCACTTCCTACCTATGATTTCCTGCAAGCCACAGCAATAGTAATCAAGACTTTTTCCTATCCGGTAACTATTACATCAGCATATTGCCCTCCCAAACACTCCATTTCCAACACCGAATTTGCATCCTTCCTGGATTCCTTAGGAAATCATTTTATTCTGGGTGGAGATCTAAACGCCAAGCACCAGCAGTGGGGTTCTAGAACCACGAATTCTCGTGGAAGAAATTTGCTGACTGCTCTGAATTCCCGAAATTTTAACCTCATACCTCCTGACTCCCCTACCTACTGGCCAACAGATCCTAACCGTAATCCAGATATCCTCGACTTCTTCATCCACAGCGGATTAGGCTCCCTGAACTATTCCGTAACTCGCCTTGATGAACTATCCTCTGACCATAGTCCACTGATCCTTAAAGTATCTCTAACTCCTATTCCGAAACCCATTCCACCATCATTTATCCGAGGCCCTGTCAACTGGAACCTCTTCCGCCAAATCCTCACCGATAATATTGACCTCAGTGTGACCCTCAAAACACCAGATGACCTTGATGATTCCGTCTACTCGTTAACAACCGCCATTCAACAAGCTGTCTGGACTGCCTCCTCTCCTAAGCACTCCAATAGAACTCCTCAGCAAAACCATTTACCTCAACACCTAGCTGACCTCATCCATGCAAAACGCCGAGCCAGATCATTATGGCAAAGAACCCGACACCCAACAGATCGCCGCTCCTATAACTTTTATTGTAGGCAATTAAAGCGGGAGTTGGCGACCTTCCGTTCCCAGTCCTTTAATTCCTACCTCTCCTCTCTATCAGCTCGAGATAATTCCCTGTGGAATGTGACCAAAAAGATCCTAAAATACCATAAAGTTTCCCATCCTCTCCGGCGTGGTGATGACTCCTGGGCTGCGTCTGATGAAGATAAAGCCGAGGAATTCGCCACACACCTCTCCAAAGTATTCACTCCTCACCCGGAATCCAACAGAAATCATACCACAACAGTTCAAGAATTCCTTTTCTCACCAATACCTCTTTCCCTACCTCCTAAAGCTATTAATCCATCTGAGGTGAAATATCTTCTTCAAAAACTGCCCCTTCGTAAATCTCCTGGACACGATCTCCTTACCCCCCAGATCCTGCGACAACTTCCCCAGAAAGCCATTATTTTTCTTACATACATCTACAACTGCATCCTTCGCACCACCTATTTTCCTCTCTTATGGAAACATTCCACAATCATTCTATTCCTAAAACCAGGTAAACCTTCCAGTAACACTTCATCCTACAGACCTATAAGTCTACTCCCCATCCTCTCAAAAATCTTCGAAAAGCTCCTTCTAAAACGAATCCTGCCTATATTAGAATCTCACAACCTTCCTTCCCACCAGTTTGGTTTCCGCTCTCATCATTCCACTGTTCAACAAGGACTCCGAGTTGTAGACCATATTTCCTCAGCCCTCGAATGTAAAGAGTATTGTTCTGGTGCGTTTCTGGACATAGCGCAAGCTTTTGACCGGGTATGGCACGCTGGATTACTCTTCAAGCTTAAAACGCATTTACCCCAGTCTCTCTACCTCATTCTAAGATCCTATCTCTCAAACCGCTCCTTCCAAGTACGCTGTGGTGTAGAATTTTCCAACTTTTATCCCGTTGAGGCCGGTGTTCCTCAGGGCAGCGTCCTGGGACCCGTTCTCTACATCCTTTACACCGCTGATATTCCTAATCATCCTGACACCTTTCTGGCAACATTTGCAGATGACACCGCCATCCTATCATCCAGTCCCGATCCCGAAACCGCATCCTTAATCCTGCAAAGACACCTTTGTCTTATCGAAGACTGGTGTGGTGCTTGGCGCATAAAGGTGAACGAGGCCAAATGCAAACATGTAACCTTCACTCTTCGACGAAACTCCTGTCCGCCAGTTTACTTCAATTCCATTCCTATTCCTCCTTCAGATACAGTCCGCTATCTTGGCTTACTACTTGACAAAAGACTGACGTGGAACCCACATACAAGACTTAAAAGAAAAGAACTCAATCGACGATTCGGACAGTTATACAGACTGTTAAACAGAAAATCTGAACTTACAGTTGACAACAAATTATTAATTTATAAGACAATACTGAAGCCCATCTGGACCTACGGACTTGAACTGTGGGGGACAGCTAAACGTTCTAACATCAAACGCATTCAATCCTTTCAATCCAAAGTCCTCCGAATAATAGTAAATGCTCCTTATTATGTATCCAACTATACCTTGCACCACGACCTTAATGTTCCATTTATCTCAGACCTAATTCCATCCAAATTTTCCAAATTCCATCAGAACCTCATTCATCATCCTAATCCTTTAGCACGATCCCTATCCAGCTCCACTCATCCATACAACCCACCTAGAAGGTTGAAACGGCAGTGGCCCCGAGATATATTGTAAATACATATGCTGGAGTTCTGACACTGGTCAGATTCTCCTCTCAAGTGCGGTGTGATTGTGGCTATGGCGCCCTCACTTAGCTTCCGCTGGCTCTCACCAGTGATGCGGCTGAGAGGGAGGCGCTGGGATCCTTTGGGCTCTGCTTGTCCTTCCACAAGTGGAGGGACAAGCCCCGTCCGGGGTTCCCGAGCTGATTGTAAATATTGTACATAGGTATGAATGTGACATGTTTTGTTTATTTATTTGTTAACTTCATTTATTTGTATTTATTTTGTCTACTTAATTTTGTTATTGTATACGTTTACTTATTTTGATTTTATTTTATGTAATTTGACTTTCCTTTTGTTTATATTGTAAATATTGTATGAATGAGATCCTGTAGCACTATTATTATTGTCTATTATGACAAATTGTAATATATACGATTAAAAAAAAAAAAAAAAAAAAAAAAAAAAAAAATTCGGCTTGCTCATATTTTTATAATCTTGAACCAAACAACAGCGTCATTAATTTTTGAGACAACAATATGCCTTTTAAATTTAATTGCTCTATAAAATCAACTGGGCCTAATAAATCTTTTCCTTGTTGAAATTCATACTCGCTTATCGAAAGGGCTTAAATGCCGTATTTTCCTTATTGCTTCCTCCAAATTACCTTTAATTTATTTAATTTGACCTCGTCTCATAGGTAAATCATTTTTGATATAGAGCAGGGCGGGGCTAGTTGAACAATGTTTCGCTTGAACGGATATAGCTCTTCAATGATAAGTCTCAATGAGTTTTTAAGCGACTTGATGGATTCGTAAAATATCCATTAGCAAAAGCGTCCATAATAATTTTCGTTAGAAGTCCAATTGAAGAGCTACAGAAATTTAAATTCAGGAAGTCAAGTTTGCTCAATCTACCCCATAGGTGAGGTAAGTTGAGCAGGGATATGGATTAAGATGAGCACTAACATTGTCTAACCAAAATATGGGTTCAATTCCGAATAGAAATAAATTAACGCATGTGTTTAACAATCAGCTCTTTATTCATCGTCTTTTGTTAAAAGAACGATAAAATTTAAAGTAATTTTCTTTGAATAATTAACCAAAACTAGAATCAATAAAACATTAACGTATCTTAGGATCAACTTCAACATTAGGTTCAGCCTTGCTATTTAAAATGAGACTTGAATGTTTACATTATTACTCATATAGTCATTATCTTAAAAAAATATCAATTTGAACTATGGAACTTGCAAATGATCATTGTCACTGTTGCATTTAAAAACATCTTGTAGTCTTCCTTTTGTAAGTACAAATAATTGAACATTCATTACTTAAGTTGATTGAGTCGTGAGGGAAGTTGAGCTACTATAGCTCAAATAACCCCAACCCGAAATTAAAAAACAAAACAAACCAGGTTATAAAAAAATTATAAGAATTATACCCAGAACAACTCCACGTATTAAAAGTAAAATAATTCTAGAAATATTAACAGAGATAAAATTTGACTAATATATACGAAACTTGTGATGAACCACGATTTTACTTTTTGGTCACTAAATAAACAAAACACACGAGCGCTTCACTGGCTCATCCAGCCGCCACTAGCGATCGCGTGGTGATTATCTCTCCCACGACTCTTTCTTTCCGCCATAACATGCCTATTGCGAGATATTTCAATTGACCAACTTGCCCCTATGCTCAACTAGCCCCACTATACCCTCATCATCAATCCGGCGCTACAACTCGGTGACGAGTCCTGGCCTCCTCCACCAGCCCTCTCCAGTTATTTCTATCCTGTGCAGCCGTCATCCAGTTCCTCACTCCCAGGATATCTCTTGCATCTGCTGTCACACCATCCGTCCATCTAAGTTTCGGTCCTCCTCTTCTTCTGATGCCGTGTAGAGGTTCAGTCATAACGGCCTTAGGGATCTTCTCATCCTCCATTCTTGCCACGTGACCAGCCAACCGCAGTCTGCCAAGCTTCAAGGTCATAACGACATCATTGTCCTTAAAATCTGTGTAGAGTTCATCATTGGTCCGCCTCCTCCAATGTCCATTGAGATGAACTCCTCCGAAAAATCGTCGAAGTACCCACTTTTGGTTACCCATTTTATAGAGGCTAGTTCTGCCACAGGAGTGTCTCCATACCCCAGGATCGACCCGCGGCTGAAATAATAGGGTAAATAATATTCCGTCACCCGGAACACAGTAGACTAGCGCTCTATCCACTTGACCACGCCGCTCCCTATAAATATATATATATATATATATATATATATATATATATTATATATATATATATATATATATATTACACATACTTATTAATATTCAGTAATTAACTTTCATTGGTAACTAATGGTTAAAAAACTTATGAAAATAAAAATAGTGACATGGAAGTGAAAAAAAAGAAGAAAAGCTAAAGATTTCAGAAACAAACTAATGTGTAAATTTCAAAGCTGTAGAAGGCGAAGTCTTAATCTTGCTCCATAGATATAGAAGACCATAGGATATATTTTTTTTAAAAGAGTAAAAACATACTGGGTTATGATCCCCGTCCTTCAATGACATAGTAAAATAGTGCTCCCGAACCAGTACGATGTCAGGTACTCTTCAAAGGTACCTATCCTGATTAAACCTAAACAGGTAAAATTTATGAATCCCTCCAATGCATCACTTGATTATCTGGAGTTGAATAAAGGTGGTGTTACATACAAAAAACAAATAAACTTAAAATAAATCCTTTTGTTCCACGTTAGTTTGATTCTATTGGGTTGTTTCACATGAAATGTCCGTTTTTATAGTTTCTGAAATACATAAAGGATTTTGCAGGTCTCTGTTGTTTTCTTCCGAATGTTTACATATTTAAACTAAACAGTTACTAATCCTCTACCTTTGTTTTATAAACATTAGCTTCCCAATCAATTACCCACTTTTTGGTATACCTCCAAATATGAACATGGAAACACGCGATTTTCGAGTAATATCTTTGTACGAGTTTAAAATCGGCCATTCAGCAGCTGGACCCGCTAGAAATATTAGCAAGGCGTTTGGGGAAGGGAGTGTTAATGAACGGACCATTCGCCGTTGGTTTGCAAAGTTTTCACCTGGGGATACCGACTTGGAAAACTTGCCCCAAGGAAGACCTCCTTCCGTAATAGACAACGATGTCCTCAAACATACAGTAGATGGAAACCCCTACCAAACAGTTAAAGGACTCTCAGCACAACTAAATGCAAGTGCATCTACCGTTTCCAGACATTCTAAGTGTATTGGGAAAGTAAAAAAGCTCGATACATGGGTACCTCATGATCTCACTGAGCGGCAGCAAGACCCATGTTTCAAAACATACCGTGCTAAAACTGAAAGAACTGGGCTACGAACTTCTTCTGCATCCACCATATTCTCCCGACTTGTCTCCAACAGATCACCACATGTTCAGGAATTTAGACAACTTCGTCAAAGGAAAACTTTTTGAAAATGACGATCAAGCGAAAAGTGCGTTTTCAGATTTTGTTTTACTTCAAAGCTCAGAGTTTTTAGTTCAGGGATAAAAAATTTGGTGTCACGTTGGAAAAAAATGTGTAGAAAAAGAAGGTAAATACTTTGAATAAAATTAATTTTTTTTTCATATCCTATTTTTAATAAAAATCATTTACCTTGAAAACGGACATTCAAGTGACACAACCCAATAGAAGTAATATTTGCGGGATCCACGAATAAGATCTCAATCTCTTAAAATTAGGAATTGATATACAAAATTCAAAATTGTAACTTATAGGTCAGGATTACTGGGGCAGTTAAAGCGGAAGCTCTCGGCTTTGAAGAGGACTTGAGAATCAAGTTGAGTTCCATCAAGTTTAACATTAATGATAGATGATTCCAACTGGAGTATATCGATGCATTTCCTCGGAATGTATAAATTGTTTCCTGCAATGATAACTCTTTAATTTGCATTATATTCTATGTCAAGTTACCCATATATATATATATATATATATATATATATATTATATATATATATATATATATATATATATATATATATAAAGGAATAATTTGATAAATAATTAAAATATTGAAGAACAGAAAATAATTCATGGAAAGAAAAACTAAAATAAGTATACAAATAACCTCTG
This sequence comes from Piezodorus guildinii, assembly GCA_023052935.1. Lineage (NCBI taxonomy): Eukaryota > Metazoa > Arthropoda > Insecta > Hemiptera > Pentatomidae > Piezodorus > Piezodorus guildinii. The sequence continues at coordinate 33,492,507 of CM041298.1, read as the reverse complement.
AAACAAAACTTCTTATTTCTTACTATAGCCAACTACTATAAATTCCTCCCTAGGGAAGAGGTTATTGTCTATACTATTGCCAATAAAGCTATAATTATTATTTTTATCCAATTTATTGATTAATTAATTATTTTCACTAACCTTTATATGAAATATAAAGGTGCTACAGATTATAAAAATGTTATAGCAACATATTTAACAATATCAGTAAACCGTAAGAGAACCTTTAAAGCTTGCATTTTACACTTTTTAACCTTTTCATTTTTAAAACGATTTTTATTACACTCACTATATCGAAGTCATACTTAATGGGCTTTAATATTGTGTCGATTTTATTCTGATTGAAATGGTCTGACCGGGCTCAAATGCTTCTTTTAAATCACCTTTAACTTTGTGGAAAAAAATTAATCATATTATTTTGTTAGCGTTGATAAAACGCTGAAAATTATTACATAATAGTTTATTATGACCAAATAAGTATATTAATGTATATTTGTGTATAGCTGCTAATATTTTCTCCACCTTCAATAATAACTGAGGTATTGAGGAATTAGATCTATTATATTATAATTTATGACTTTAATATATAGATTTTTTTCTTTTTAACGAGCTTTACTGATACTACACATTTTTCTCTATCTTCAAAAATAAATGAGTTATGGGTGTATTTATGCGTAAAATTTCATATAACCAATTTAATATAATTTCATATAATTTCAAATAACCAATTTTAAATGAGAATGTTCAAATAAAAATAAATAAAATAATAATGATAATAATAAATAAATAAATTTAAAATATCACAGAAGCGTTAATATAGAAGTTTTTTTTTATTTTTTTTTCTCTTGTTTTTATTTTTGTTTTTTTAATTAGATAGGAATTGTATATAATTATTTTTTGATCAAAGCTCAGCACAGGAACAGAATGATAATTTTGTATTTTATTTATTTTGTTTTTTTTTAACTATAATCTAAATTAGTTTTATGTACATATATATTATTTTTTTTGTTTCTCTCACTGGAATTGGAATGAGAAGTCGATTTATTATATTCAACAGTCTGGTTTTATATGTTATCTTTGTCTTGTGTATTTATTTTTTACTTTATCACTGTATTTTTTTTCTTCCATTATTACTCTAAGGCATCTAAGTCTTTATTTACTTACATATGTATTATTCTAAATGGACTTGTCCCAGAATAAATAAAGAAATTATTATTATTATTAAAATTTCAATTTTTTATTAATAATTTTTCGTTGTTTCCGGTTAAAAAACACTAATACATTTTTTAATGATCTTCAAATATAACTGAGTTATTGACTTAAATCACTTTTAATCGGCCCACGATTTAAAAATAACCAGCTGATATCAGGTTTTAGGATCACCTTTGTAGAGATAGATAGATAGAAGATAGAAAAGTCTGTTTTTATTTTTCAAAATTACATCAAATAGCCAATAAGCAAATAAAAATAAAATAAACAAATTACAAATTACGAAATACAATAATAAAAATCAGACACACTACATGGTCTGTTGACCGTCCGTGGAGTCTGTGTTTATTAACAAAATTAATCCTTAATCTATCAATATAAATAATCAATAACAAAATAAGAAACAAACACTTCCCATGTTATTTGTGTACTAAAATTAATTCATAAATAGTCAAATTCACAATTAGTTAAATTTAATTTAACAAATTCACTAATAGTTAAATTCTCTCGTTAGTAACATTCTATAAGAAAAAGCCGATCTGGAGAAATTAACTAACGCCAGCCAATCTTTTCCATTTATCAACTCTAAAACTTGATCCCACGTTAAATTTTTAGAATTAAAATATTTTTTTCTGAACTCAGTAAGTATCGGACAGGCAGCCAAAAAGTGAAAAAGATCTTCTGTTTCATTTGTATTGCACAAACTACATTTATTATTTGTTTTCATGAAATGTTTGTAATTCAGGTTTAATACATCAGCTCTGATTTTAATTACCCATCTAATCACCTGCAGTGAACATTTGTCAGTAATGTAATTTACTGTGGTTAAATGTGGATAAAAGGGAGAAGTTTTAGAATTTTTAATTTTAATATATATTTGTGTTTATAAATATCTTTTTGCATTTGAACCCTTAATGCTGCTAGAGTATTTTTCCATAACTTAATATCATCACAGTTAAATAGATTTAAGTTAAAATTTAATCCATGCGATTCTTTTAGATAAAGTATGTTTTTGAACCATGCTATTTTTTTCTTAATTATATGTAATGCTAATATCTTTGGATATCTATGTGGTGGTAAATTCAAAATTTTAATAATATAATCGAAATGAATCTTTAGGGTGAATATAAATATTGGATCTATTGTTGTTTCAAAATGAAGAAAATGAGTGGGAGTATATTTTGGCAATTTAAATAGTTTTTTTAAGAAAAAATCTTTGTAGTTTTTCCACGGCATCATGACTAACCCCACCCCAGACTTGTGCTCCATAGCACATAACTGCCCTACTAATGGAATTAAATATCTCCAACTTTTTTGAAAGAACTATGTCTTTGTTTTCCATAAACTGGTCCCAAATCAAATTCAAACCCACCTTAGCTTTATTCAGTTTTTCTTCGAGGTGTTTTGTCATTGAAAGAGTAGGCGTAAGAGTGATCCCTAGATATTTGTACTGCTGTACTACTTCAATATTTTCTGAGCCTAAGAACCATTTTTCTTTACGCGCTGGCCTACCACCATTTCGAAAGACCATTATTTTTGATTTTTCCAGATTTATTCTCAGATTCCATTTATTGCAGTAGTTTTCTAGAGAGTTAATCATATTCTGTAATATCGAGGGATGTGAGGATAAGAGCACAATATCATCCGCATAGGCTAAGTATTTAATTTTACAATTTTCTTCAACCAAAATACCGCCATCTAAATTCTCTTCCAAATCATTTATATATATTGAAAAAAGAATCGGACTTAGCAAACAACCCTGTCTCACCCCTGATTCAGTTCCAAATGGTTCAGTCAAACCATCCAAATTCCAAACAGAAGCATTAGTTTCACTAAGCAGATTTTTAATTGAATTAATTAATTTTGACGTAAATCCTACTTGATATAATTTGTAAATTAGACTATAACGGTCCACACTGTCGAATGCTGTAGAAAAATCAACAAAAAATGCATAAACCTTTTCCCTTTTCTTTTGTAATTTTATCTTAATTAAACTAGTTAACGTGAATATGTTGTCAATTGTGGAATATTTTTTTCTAAAACCAGCCTGGGCTTCTTTAATTATATTATTTCCATCAATGTAGTCCAAACATCTAGTTAGAATCAAACCTGTAAATAACTTGGCAATTGCATTTATAAAAGAAATTCCTCTGTAATTTGTAGCCAAATTTTTATCCCCTTTTTTATATAGTGGGAAAATAATAGATTTTTTAAACCCCAAAGGGAAAACTCCCATTTCGAAAATTCTATTAAATGTAGCCAATAAAATGTTTAAAAATGAATCCGGAGCGTACTTATAAAATTCATAAGGAATCCTATCACTTCCTGGTGCCTTATTATTTTTTGAGTTAGCCAAAACTACTTTTAACTCACTGAGAGAGAAGGGTCTATCCAAAATATCATTCGAAATATATGGTTCAGCATATAAAATTCTATTTGAAATTAAAGGAGGGTTGTACAGAGTTTTAAAGTGGATAAGCCAATCTTGAAATGATATATTACCTACTGACCAGTTATTACTTTTCCTGAATACTTTTACAAGCTCCCAAAACTCTTTACTGTTTTTTACTGTATTTAGACGTTGTGCACATTCTATATAATATTGCTTCTTTTTTAATAAACATAGATGTTTATAAGTTCTATTTGAATTTAAATACTGCAATTTATGGTGAGTAAACATTGTTTTTCTAAATAAATTCAGGAAATCAAATGACCTCTTTCTAGCTAAGAAACACTCTTTATCGAACCAGGGATTTCTACTTTTTATATACTGACTTTGGGTTAGGATTATAATTAGTAGATCTTTTGACAATATTTGAGAGAATATCTATAATATCTTCTAGTGAATTCTCATTTACAGACACACGACCAGCCAAACTATCCACCCTAGAACGATAAACTAGCTCATTTTGATCTAACCAATTTATTTTAGGAAGAAGAGGTAAGGTAGATTGTTCAATTAGCCTGTTTCTGAATTTAAAAGAAGTAATAATCGGCATGTGATCCGAAAAAATTTGATTATCGACAGTGAAATTTTTAATTACAGATAGTAACTCCATATTTACAATAGCATAATCTATTACAGAATTCCCAGAAGCTCCCAAGTATGTAAAATCTCCTTTTATATCATTCTTTACACGACCATTTAAAATAACTAAATTAAAATCGTTACAAAGTTCTAATATTTTTTTACCATTGACGTTTAAATGAGTGTCTCTTGAATTTCTATACAAACATTCAATATTGGCACTAAAATATATATATTTGTTTGACAATATTTGTTGATCTGAAACTCTACTATTAAAATCCCCGACCAAACAAACATTTAAGTTATTTACCTCATAAAGGAATTCCAATAAGCTATTGTAATCTCTTTCCCAGCTGTTACAGTTTAGATACACAGGCAAAATATAAACATCAAAGTTATATAAACTTAACATTACTAAATATTTTTTTGAGATTTCACAAAACTTAATATAATTTTTATAAGGCCTTTTTAAATTTATACCATATAAACTGCCGCCTGAGGCTCTACCATATGTTGCCTTTCTAATAGCAGGCACCCATATTACATGAAAATCATTAAATAAATGTTCATACCTTGACTCATCCTTTTTCTCAACGAAAGTCTCAAATAAAAAAAATACATCACCTTTTTATGGACTAGTATTTTTGTGGCGAATATAAAAAAAAAAATTGGTCTAGTGGCTTCGGAAAAATGCCACGGATGGCGAACAGTGGACCAAATTACCAATTTAGGTGGAGAAAAGTCAAAAGTTTGGAATTTTCCTGTGCTTCACCTTTTTATTATTAGTTGGCAATACCCTTAATACTAAAATTTCCCGCCATACCGTGTTTACAAATAAATAGTAAATGAATGAATCATTCCCCTTCGCACAAGTGCCTAATAACAGGTAGTGGGGATTATCTTTATTCGATGGTCATTTATTCTGTTCAAGGTGTCTTTTTGCTTTCATTTAACATTAGACGTTGCTGAGACAGGTAACTCGTTATTGAATATAAATTGCAATCTCACCTGTAGAGTTAATTTAGCAATTTGTAAATGTATGCCCTTATTCAATAACAGAAAACTATATAACCCCCATTTTACCCTAAGGATTCGTTTGTAGGATTTGTTTTACCAATCCTTCTAGTCTTTGGATATTACTAAACATTTTTGCGTTTTGGGTGATGCATACTTTTTTTCAGACACAACACTCTGAATCAAATGTTTTACAATCTATAATTTCAAGAATTTCCTAAATCATATGAAATACATCTAGTAGCAGGTTTCGACAACTCCGAGCCATAAATAGATTTTTGTATTATTTTTTTAGTATTCTGGGACTTCAAACGTACAATGAAATGAAAAAACTTCTTTATTATCCTGGGACTAAAGTCCCTTAAGAATAAAATAACATACATAATTGATGACCGGAACAGTGTGGTCATGGCTTAGAATAACAAAATACTAAACTAAAAAATAATTAAGGTAGTAATATATGTACATCTTTACAAGTCAGACTTTCAGAATAAGAAAAACAAAAAAAAAAAAAGAAATAGCTGGTTCATCAATGATAATTTGAGTAGTATAAACACACAAAAAATAATAATTGGTATTTATAGCATCTGCAGTTTGAAGTTATTGTCTGTTTGACTGGGTAAGGAGAAGGTGGTTGAAAAGTAGCGATTTGAAGGAGGAAGCAGTACTTACATGACGGATCTCAGGAGGAATAGAATTTCAAAGAGTGGTTGCTTTGGCTAGAAAGGACTTGTCAAAGGCAGCAGTACGGTGAGGAGGAGGGTAGAGGTCAGAAAGACGCGATCTAGTAGAACGGGACTGAATTGATGATTTAAATTGAAGGGATTGGAAGATGTAGCTGGGACGATGAGTTCTGATAACCTGGTAGAGGAAGGAGGCTAGGAAATACTGGCATCTGTAACGAGGATAAAGCCACCTTAACTCGGTGTAATACTGGGTTATATGCGTGTCTCTGGTGATTCCGAATACAAACCGTATTGTACAGTTCATTATACGCTTAAGTTTTGCTTCGAGCTCACCTGAAAGTCCGCTGTACACCTCGCATCCGTAGTCAAAGTGGGGAAAGACAAGGGAAGAAACAAACAATATGGGAAGTTTTAGATTTTAGCTTCTAAATTTGATGTTTGACCACTGTGCGCTCGTCAATCGTGTCGAAAAATTAATTAGTTTTTATAATTGTTTCTTATAATGTTTTAAAATATTTGTTTCTGTAATCTGGGACCAAAAAGGTTAAATATAGACAAGTTATTTTCTAATACACATGCTTGTAAAGGATAATAAAGAGTGATGAAAAGCCGATTATTTTAGATGATAATAAAATTGATTTTTTCATAAAACTCAAGTTTCTATAGAATTTATCTCTAACTTTATTTGAAAATTTTTTAATCGATTTTTAAAACGGATGTAAGTGAAAGTCGTGTGTTCCCGCACCAGGTTTTTTAAAATATTAAGATATATATGCATGGCTTAACTTAATTTGAAATCAATGAAAATCCTAGTATCTAGTATAAATTAAATTATGGTAATTTACGAAGAGAGTAGAAAGTTTTCTAAACACGTTTTAGGCTTTTAAAACGGAGAAAAAAAAAATGAAAACATAATATTTCAAGCTTTATGGGGAGCCAGTCAATGCGTAGGAGAGGTTCCTAAATTGAATTCAGTTTTTGCCCCCGTCCCAAAAGTTTTAAGCACGCCTATGTAAAACAGCATAAACCTTGTTATTCCATATGACCGCTTTATTCTACTTCCCAAGAATATTTTATCTATTCGGATGAATATGATGGTCGAGAGAGGAAAATGTCTTAATGAAAATACAGCCATCCTCTTCCTATTCATCCAGACTTTTCCACTAATCACTCTTTAGACAATGGCAGCTTGGATGGAGATAAAACCTGAAATATTTTAGGCCGAAATAGAAATATTTAATTATTGAATATTAGAATCCAATGGTTCTTTTTGTATTTATTTTTAGTGTTGTAAATATTGTATGGATGTAGTACTTAATGACGATTGGAAATGTCTTAATTGGCAGATTGTAATATCATTCAATTAAAAAAGCATAAATTAATATTAAAAGAATTTAACATATCTCCTTAAAAAAATAAATATTATTTCATATTAGTTCATATTATTTTAGATAACAAACCTTTGTAATCGACAAAAAAAATAAATAAATATACTCCCTCCCGTTTCAAGATACGTAGTCGGTCCAAAAAAATGAAAAAATAGAAATATATATATATATATGTCCTATCCTCCGCTCCTGATCCTAAATCCAGATGGCAACTTCTTCGTAAACTCTCTTTCTGTAAATCCTTTACCTGTTCAGCCTTCCCTGTATCACCCAACGAACTAAATTAATTCTTCTTAACCAACTCCTCCAACATTTCACCAGCCTTTTCTCCTAATTTTTCCCTTTCATCATCATTCGATTCTGACAATTTTTATTTCTCCTACATTTCACCAACAGACCTCATCTACCTGAAATCCCGTACTACTTCCTTAGGTTTCGATGGGATTCCAGTAAAATTGTTAAAATTATGCCTTCCAGAAATCCTTCTAGTCCTTCTTTTCATCTATAATTTTCCCTCCAAAACTCAGTTTTTCCTTCTTTTTGGAAACAAGCCTTGGTCCATCCTATAAACAAAATTCCTAACCCGTCAGCTCCTAATGACTACCGACCTATATCCATCCTTTCGAACCTTTCCAAACCCCTTGAACGAATAGTACAATCCCAGGTATCTAATTTTCTAGAAGAAACCAACAAACTTAACCCTTACCAATCCGGCTTCCGATCTGGCTACTCCACGCAATCCGCTCTGACCCAAATCACTAACGATATTTATACCGCTATAGATGAAAAATGATTAACTGTTCTAATACTTTTAGATTTTACCAAAGCCTTTGATTCCCTCAACCATTCGATCCTTTTCTCTAAATTAAAATCATTATCCTTTCCCTACAGTTCAATTCGTTGGTTTCAATCCTTTCTCTCCAACCGCACTCAAGCGGTTGTCATTCCTAATCAACCCCTATCTGATTTCCTTGTCCTATCCTCAGGCGTTGCCCAAGGCTCGAGTATTTCGCCCCTTCTGTTCAATACCTACAACAATGACCTTCCTAATTCAATCCACCGTTGTTCCTACCACCTATATGCTGACGACCTCCAAATCTATTTATCTTTCCCTCGCTCCGAGTTATCTGTAGGGCAAATGTATTCAGGAAGACCTAGATGAAATCAGTGTCTGGGAAAACCTGAATAACTTGATGCTTAATCCTACAAAAACTCAGGCCATCCTTATTGATTCCAAATCCCTCCTCCGATCGATCACCACCCTTCCTCCGCTTTTGCTTAATGACCATCCTATTGTTTTTAGTTCCATTGTTAAAAATCTTGGCATTATCATCGACCAAAACCTATCCGGGAAACACCAAATTGCCCAAATTTCCCGTCGATCAATTTGTACCTTGAAATTATTCCACCAATCCCACCACCTCCTACCACAATCTACCCGTGAACTCCTAGTTTCATCACTCATTTTCCCACTTTGACTATGAATGTGTGGCATGTGGCCGCCTTCTCGAAGGTGCTCGAGGAGAGATTGAGAAGGATTATGAACTGCTTTTTAAGATTTGTGTTCGGTACCTCGAGACGGTCGCACGTATCCCACCACGAGTTAAAGTGGTTAACCCCAAACTTTCGAAGACAATATTTCCTTGGATCATTCCTTTATCAAATCATAAACTCCCACCATTCGTTTTATGTCTACAGCCTTTTGGTGTTTAAATCCTCAACCCATCACCAGGAAACAAGATCCCGTCTGTCCGACCTCCACACTCCTTTCCATAGAACCAAAAAATATGACTGCTCCTTTTTAGCCCGGTCCTCTTCTTAAGGAATACTCTCTCTTCAAACATCCGTCATGCTCCTCCCCTCTCATCGTTGAAATCCCTCCTTTTTCAATACTTCCTTTCTCTTCAGTCAGATGTAAGCTAATTATTATCACGCCAACTTTTGTAAGGTGAATTTTACTTTAATGAGATGTAAAAGTTACATTTTATGTTTATTCTTATTTATTTATTTCTAGAATTTGTAAATAGAGATGACACTATGACCCTTTATTTTTTTTTATTACTATTATTATTTTTTTTTTTCATTCTTGTGTTATCTAATTGTAATATTATTGTAATGTATTGAGGATACTGAGGGGAGTTCATTATTAAATAATTTTAATATTAAACAATTAATGATAATGAACCTTTGTCGGCAAAACATCAAAAGGTGTTTACCTAGCCCCCTAGATTTCCCATCGGTATGGGCCCCCCAGCGGTACCATAAACCTCTGGTAGTTTCCCCCCAGCGGCGGCCAACAAGAATATTAAGATGGGTGTAAAGATAAGATAATAGCACAAAGGCTATACCGCCAACCGGGTACTTCCCATCTCGGTCCACCCGAGGTGACAAGAATGAGAGAGAAGAACCGAGGAGTTAGTCAAGTTCTATCCTCAAGAGGAGTGAGTCGGGTTCCATCTACAAGAAGAGGAGGTGGCCGTCGGGGTTCTGAGAGCAGCTGGAGGATGATGCCGAGAAAGGGGACCTAAGATGATTCCACCTTCGCCAGCCGGTTAAGTGTTTCAAAGGTATATCGTTATTTGTAATATTGTAAGGCAAAGGTAGTAAAATGTCCCTCAGTATTCTCAATCAGAGTTTTAGGCAATGTGTTAATATAATGATATGTGTAAATTAATAATTATAATAATGTATTAATTGAATCTTGTTTACTTTAATCTTACCCTGCATGCCACCTATTGGATTGGTAAACACGATACCTTTGGAAAGGAGATCGTGGTATCATTAAATATAGTTTATATATTGACTAAATATAGTAAGTAAGCTAGTTTTCGAAGCTACCGCTGCCTTAGAAAAGCAGCCGGGCAAAAACATAGCAATATATTGTTTTTGGCCAGTTATAATTTATCATTTAGTTCATAATTGTTATTCTTAAGGGACATTGTCCCAGAATAAAGTTTTGTTTTCTATTCTATTCTTATATATATATATATATATTTTTTTTTTTTTTTTTATTTATTTTTTTGTATGTACCAATACAAATAGAGTTATAAATATCTCGTTAGAGAGCTGAAGTTATTAAAAAATAATAATAATAAAATAAACCTATCCTACTACATCGTCTCGTAAGGAATCATGTAGATTCGTTACATGGCCAACGGTCGTACCAGGAAGTGATTTGGCCTTAATCACGCTCAGCCTCCACTTCCCCCAATTTTAGGTACCCACTTTATAGAGACTATGTATGCCCTAGAAGGGTCTCCATACCCCCTAGATCGCTCTGCAGCTACAATTACAGAATGAATAATTCTTATCAGCTGTGGTTCAAACCTGGGACCCGGAGAACAGCAGCCTAATGCTCCATCGACTAAGCACTATTAAAAAAAAAAAAAAAATATTATATATATATATATATATATATATATATATTATATATATATATATATATATAATTAACATAAAAAGCCATATAAATATACAGAAAATATTACGTAAAACCCAAAAACTTGAGTGTTTATTGAAGGTATAACTTATACCTAAGGTATACCACCTAATGTAAAATAAATATTTTTAACGAGACCTCGGGTATTTATAAAAAAAAAAGAAAAAAAGAAAGAGAGAGAGGTTAGAGGAAGCTTTCTGTTGTTCCCACCGAAATAACATAAACGCTGAATCTGATTGTAAATACAAATAGACGTTGCATACGATATAAATTAGCGACAAAACTTAATTAATTAATTTTGCCAGGCTTCAAGTTGCGGTAGACTTCGACCTCAACCCCTTAACCTCCAGTAACGCAACCCATAACAATTACAATCTAGATAGCAGTCTGTGGACAGGCTTCCTGCTAATCCTAATGTCATACCTGAGTAAAGTATTTAGTTATCAACAATTATATGACTTGAACTTTAAATCTCTAAAATTAAGAAAAATATGGACATATAGCCAATTGAAACATAATCAAGAAAAAAAAATTCGAATTAGAAGACAAGAACAGTAATATAGATGTATATATACCGTAGGAAAGCTAAGATAAAAAAAAATTATCATACAGAAAAAGTTGTAAAATGTAGCGGAGGGTGACAAAAAGGCATCAAAACTAACTCAATGTCATAAATAATACAGACACATATGTTTCTTTTGAAACTCAAAGTGATTAATGCAATTAACTTTTTTAACAGAGTTTTCTCCTATCTAACTGCATTTAAAAATTCTTAAATCTATTTTAACAACAGTGGTAAGTAAAAGTCGTGAAATGTAGTCAAGGTTGTTTTTTTTTATGCCAAACGGCCTTTAAGACCACGCAAATATCAATTTCTCCCAACTTTGCCCACACATTCCACTCTCTTCCCACCTCTTCTTCAGTCTTTCAGACTGGACTCTGTTCCTCGCATACTTTGTTTTGAATGTTTTTCCACGAAATTTTCGATCAGTAGTCATCAACTCTGACTTTTCGAATGATATCTGCAAACCGACCCTCAGCAATTTCTTTTAGGATATTTAGCTGTTCTAGTGCTTCATCCGCAGATTCAGCACAGGAGGGCCACAATATCAGCATACGCCAGGCAACTTACCCTGACGTTATTCTTTTTAGTCCCTAATTTTGCCCCCTCGCTATTTTTTACCCATAACTCCTTCATTACCTTACTCCTTCATCCAACACTACATTGAACAGCACCGGGGACAGACAACCCCCCTGCCTAAGCCCACTAGCTAGAGACCAGCGCGCTTGCCACTCACCACCAGCTCCCCTTTTTAAATCTATACAGTCCAATATTTTTTTTTAATCGAACCACCCTCAGTGTTGAGTTATCACTTGGAAGTACTGTACTTCCACGGATAGCTCAGCGTATACTTAATTATTTTATTTATGTTTCCTTTCTACATAAAAAATGAAATCCAGGAAGAAATAAAGTCCCGGTTAAAGGTGGGAAATGCGTGTTATTATTCAGTTGCTAAGCTACTTAGTTCGCGGCTTCTATCTAAAAACTTAAAGGTTAGAATTTATAAAACTATTATTCTTCCGACGGTTCTTTACGGATGTGAGACGTGGCCGCTTACTTTGAACAACGGCTTAAGGTTTTCGAAAATAAGGTATTGCGTAGAATATTTGGTCCGAAGAGAGATGAGGCCACTGGGGAGTTTAGAAGGTTGCACAACGCGGAATTGCGGTACTTGTATCATGTGAATATAATTGAGCTGATTGCATCGCGGAGACTCAAATGGGCGAGTAAAGTTGTTGGGCTCGATGGCGAGCAAGTTGGTATTTGCTGAGCCGACTGGTAGGCGTCCGAAAGGTAGGCCGAAGCGTAGATGGGAGAATTGCGTTAAGGCTGATCTCGGGGGCTTGGGCTTGAATGGTGAACAATGGACGAGTCTGTGTAGGCGGAATTTGGTGGTATCGGCATCGAACCTTCGGGTTCGCTAACTATTATTATTATTATTATTAATTTATGGGGAAGGTTCGAAAATTCGATTGTAAAATAAAAGACTGTCTTACTAATCCACCAACAGTCATGGATTCCTCTAAGGTAAAACGTCCATTATCCGGAAGTAAACTAGTCCCCCGTTCGGGTGGAGACTGCTTCAGAGGAATCATGGCGCAAAATGAAAATTAGGAGGAACGGATTCCGATAAAGTTTGTATTCACTCATCCGACGGGTTAGGCGCCCGAAAGGAAGGCCGAAACGTCGATGGAAGGATTGCGTTAAGGCTGATCTCGGGGGCTTGGGCTTGAATGGTGAACATTGGACGAGTCTGTGTAGGCGGAATTTGGTGGTATCGGCATCGAACCTTCGGGTTCGCTAAGCCTATTATTATTATTATTATTCCTTTCTACATATGGTATGGATGGTTTCTTATAACTCTAATACTTATTTTTCTAGAGTGTTTCGATTGTATTGTTTCTCTTTAATTTAAAAAAATATATAAAAAAAGTAATTACAGCACTATTTACAATGTAAGTCCGTTAGCTAACCCTGAGGTTTCTCTGGATCTAAACTTAACGTAAAAATACATCCGAGTCGGGTATAAGCTATCGGAAATCGGGCGAAGGGTGGTCTAGAACTGGATCGGAACGGCTGTGTTTGCGGGGAGGAGGGGGACATAACTGTTAAGGATCTTGTTAATTATCGCTAACAGGCGGCGCCGAAGGGAACCAACTGCGGGCGCAGATGCCGCTACCAGATGCTCCAAAAACTGTTATATACCGATACCGTTACTGTTCCTGTCACTGCCATTTCGCAGTCAGGGAACCAGGAAAGCCGGCGAGGAAAATCGCTTATATATTTCTACTAGAGGATATGAAATAGCATTCGTACAAATAACATGAAAAACACATTTATTATGTATCAGAGATAGATACTTTTTTTTTTTTTTTTTTTTTAGAAACCATTCTTTATTGGGCAATATTACAATCTGTCCAATTTAGGACATTTTTAATAGTGATGAAGTACAACATTCACACGATATATACAAAACAATAAATTTATAAAATAATAATACAATATACATATATACAAAACAAAATCAATAAAATATATACAAAAGTCACTCATACCTATATACAATTCACAAGCATACAGCACGTGAGTGGAGAATCTAGCCAATGCTAGAACTCCAATATACATTTTACAAGAGGTCTCGACGCAACTGCCGTTTCAACCTTCTAGAAGGATGGTAAGGATGTGTGGAGCTGGATAAGGATTGAGCTAGGGGATTAGGGTGATGGATAAGGTTATGATGGAATTTAGAGAATTTTAATGGTATAAGGTCTAAAATAAATGGAATATTTAGGTCACGGTGTAAGGTATGGTTGGATACATAATAAGGAGCATTAACTATTGTTCGGAGGACTTTTGATTGGAAGGATTGAATGCGTTTGATGTTAGAAAATTTGGCAGTCCCCCACAGTTCAAGTCCGTAGGTCCAGATAGGTTTCAGTACTGTCTTGTATATTAGCAGTTTTTTCCCGATATAGAGGAAGATACTAGGACTATATTTATTTCAAAAATTTTTTTAAATAATTTTTATATCAAATCAACGTTTTGGGATCTCACTCGCATGATCATAAATCTAAAAGTAAAATCCAGCTTTCCACGTAACAAAAAAAAAAAAAAAAAAAAAAAAAAAAAAAAGCCCTCGTGTGAAGTGAATTATCAATTTTTTTTTAAATCTAGTGCGCGCAACACACTTTCACTTACTTGCGTTGTTAAAATCAATTCTAGTATTTTTCAAAACACTTAGAGATAAAAATAAATAGTTAAATAATACACTGAGTTCCTATAAAAGCATGTATTTTCTTGAATACTATACTATAATATTATCCACGACAATCTGTTATTTTTATCGGCTTTTCAATATTATCCGTTAATTTTACAATTCCTTGTATAAGATAATATTTTTCCTAAAATAAGTCTCAGTATATTACTCCGACGATATATTATACGTCTATATTACTGTTCTAAATATCAAAAAATCAAATATTACAATAAAAAAATAGTATTAATCTTTTCTCCTTTATTTGATTATCAAATTTGTTAAACTTGTATATTTAGCCGGTTTTTTTATCAATGTTTTTATTTTTTCGAATCTACAAAATTGAGGGTACATTAGAAGAAGAAAATTTAAACTATCCGCATTTAAGCCCGGTCAGACTATTTCAATCATAATTAAACGTACATGGTATTAAAGCCCATTAAATTTTACATCTATAAAGGGAGTTTAATCAAAGTTTTTAAAGCCGTTTCGGAGAATATAGTGAAATGGTGTAAAATGCTTAGTATAAAGTGGCTAAGATTAGCCGATTTTGATGAAAAAGTTGTTGTAACATCTCGGGCGTATAGTTGTCTTAAACATAAAATTTCAGTGTCATAAAACTTTCCGTTATTGCGCTAGTCTTATCATATACGAACACACACAAGACCTAACACATAAACAATGTAGGTAAAAGGTGACTATTTTGTATGAAAGTAATATACCTTCTAAGCGATATAGCTAGGACCAGCTATAACATTTATAAATCGAATACTCCCTATGAAAATTCAAATAAGGAAACCTGTCAATTTTTCGATTAGAGCTAAACCAACGGAGCTAGAGCGTGTCTAAGGTATTACATTAAAAAAAATCTGGTGCGAGCAACACACGACTTTCACTTACCTCCATTTTTAGAATAAATTAAAGAATTTTCAATACAGTTAGATATAAAAATGAGTGAAATCATTAAACAATTAATTAAATGGAATTTCTATAAAAACATAAGTTTTATTAAAAAATTGATTACCTTATTATCTAAAATAATCACTTGTATCAATTGATTGTGTATGAGATAATCATTTTTCTAAAATCTTTAGCTTTCCAATGGTATATCATACATGTATATTACTGCTCTTATGTTCAAAAATGAAAAATTGCATTAAAAAAATATTTTTTCTGTTTTCTCCTTTAGTTGGGTATCGAATTTATTCAATTTATATATTTACCAGTTTTTCATCAGCGTTAACAAGATAATCTAGAAATTATTATTGAATCTACAAAATTAAAGGTACTTTAGGGGAAGAAAATTTAAAATATCGGCATTTAAGCCCTGTCAGACCATTTTTATCTAAATAAAACCTACATGATATTAAAGCTCATTAAATTTTACATCGATATAGCGAGTTTAATCAAAATCGTCGGAACCGTTTTTGAGAAAATCGAAAAAGGGTGAAAAATGCATGTATAAAGTGCCTCTTCTGGTAGGCTCATTTTGATGAAAAAAGTTTTGTCACGTCTCGGGCGTATAGTTGTCTTAAATATGAAATTTCAGTTTCATAGGACTTACCGTTTCCGCCCGGGAGTTACCACACACACACACACACAGACACATGCTAAAATAGAAGATCCCGGAGCCATCATCTTTTCAGATGCCTCGGAGGGGTTTTAGAGGAAGCAAGGATTGAAACTAGTGGGTTTGAGTGGGAACCATAGGGAATATTTCTGACAAAATAATAATAATAAAACATTATTCCGGGACTATGTCCCTTAAGAATAACAATATTGTACTGTACATAATTATATTTATACCTGGATAAGAAACCAGTAAAATTAATTTTTAAATAAAAATGTGCTAAGAATTAAATTAAACACAAATAAGGCCTATATGCATTTATGTACAAAAATATGGATAATAAACAAAACAATAAAAAAGTGTTTATTATGCTGTTATGAACTTTATTTTGTGCTATTTAGACAATCCAAGTGAGTGTGTTTCATTATGTAATAGAAAATTGATATATCCAAAAGAAGTAAAGCGGTTACACATCATCAATAGCCGCCCAGAGCTTTTGGCTTTGTATCGATATGTCAGCCCCTGAAATGTCTCTACTTTCTTTAGATTCTATGTCACCAAAAATTCAGAAAAAAATAGGAACAGAAAATAACTCAAAACGCAATGCATTGCAAGTCCCACTTAACCTCAACCCTACAGAAAAAATCCACCAGTTACACCAAAGCCACCGCCACAGACTGTTTTTCTAAACGAGAAAATGCAATAGTTTTCCCGGTATAAAGCAAAAAGAGTAAGTTTTCAAAATCGCAGCCCTAATAGACCCAAAATTAATTCGTTATACTTTTAGAATTTCAAACTCTCGATTTTGCATTCATTTTAATAGCAAAGATGCAGTAGACCGCCTTTTGAACAATCATTAGTCGATTATTATAGATAACAAAGAAATTTTCATAAAAAGACTAATTTATCCGGCTAAACGTATAATTATCTCAAAAGCTTGCCCTTCAATTCCTCATGAGACAACAGAAAACCAACTTAAAAGGTTAGCCTTAGATTAGTCTCTCCCACTAGATTAGCACTTCCTCAGGGCCTTGTACCAAGACCCCAGGCTAGCACATGTACTCAGTTTTCGACGGCAAGTCTACATCCCACCTGAGGACCTCAGTAAGCTGCCATCATCTCTACTAATAGAGCAAGACAATGTTTGTTACCGAATTTTTCTTGCTGAAGATATTTTAACCTGCTTCATATCTAAACAACCTGGTCACGTATCTACTGATTGCCCTGAGACTGAAAATAATAATATTCAAGAGCATCAAAGTAGTGAAAATAGATTCGATAATCTAAGTCCCAACCTAAACAATAATAGCAAACAAATAAATAGCAGCCATTCCCTATTAGATACACCTAACCATACGATCCCCAATAGTGTAACAGTACACCCAACCCTAACCGGTTGCCATGACAACACTTCAGCAACCATAGCCGGAAATAAAGAAGACAAACCGAAGCAAGGCCAACCAAATAACCATGGCAACTCAATTTATAGCAAAAATATTGAAAATAAACGCTTCAAAGATGAGGCTTTAAATGTGGACAACAATTTAATATTAATACCGACGTCTGTTTCAGGCGTCAAACGATGCCACTCAAGTCCTCCTCCATCCTCTATACCTACCTACTTGGAGCTTAACTTAACAATAGATCCCCAAGAAGAAGGTGAAAACATAATAAATTTCGAAGATTTTCCTCCAATGACAGCTAACCAATCCGTTCATAAAAAAACCTAAAAAAAACGATACCAGCACACCTATCTTCCGAGGAAATCATACCCACCGACCTGTGAGACCCACAAGACAACTCTGACCGGAACCCTTGACTGTGAGCCCATCAAGTAGTGAAAAACTGGAACAACACCTTAAGTGAAATCTGAGTACAGTGAAATTTGTGTTGTTTTTTTTATATAAGAAATATGTGAACAACAATTACGTACAATTATTAACCTTTGTAATGTACTTGTTAAATCAAAAATTTATGTAGTATGCTAATGACCCAATAAGGGTAGATACATTTATATAAATAAATAAATAAAAAAAAGAAAAGAAAGAGACGATATCCCCTAAACGCTATTGGGGTAGATGAAATTATTAAAAAATAAAATAAAATAATTATTCCACAGTGCTACTGTTTAGGAAAATATGGTAGATAATGTCTAGATCTAGATAATATCTTGCATTAAAATGAAGATAATTGAGCTGCGAATTCACATTTGCATATTGTGCGTATATTTCGGATGCTAGAAGGTGTTGAAAAAGATGGGATTTGAATGAGAGAAGGGAAAAGCATATGATTGGGTAGAGAATTCTAGAGAGCTGCAGAGTGGATATAAAAGGACTCATCAAAAGATTTAGGTCTATGTTTAGAAATGTAAAGGTCAGAATGATCTAGTTTCAAGTAAGTGAATTGAGGATTCGAATTGTAGGATACTGTGAATAAATGTATAATTTTGAGATTTAATGACTTGGTAGAGGTATGTTCCGGGGAAATAATGTCTATGTATGGAAGGTGAAGTACCCGTTCAAATGCACTCTATAAGGAGGTTACTGGCGACCTCTTCGAGGTACCGAAGATGAATCTTATAAACATATTCATAATCCGCTTGAGTCTGTCATCAAGTAAAGTCAAGAGGCCACCATATACCACACAACAATAATCTAAGTGGGGGAAAATAAGGGAGGAAACCAGCATCCTACGGGTGGGAAGTGGGAGGAGATGATGGGAGCGATAAAAGTACTTATATACTTATGATCGTCTGGAAATTTGGATTGACTGGGGGTTTCCAGGAAAGGGTTTGATCCACGGTAATAGCCACGTGTTTACAGAGGAAATTAAGATTATTATCTAGGATTAGACTCGGAAATGTAGTATTGGCCCTAAGGAGGGAATCGGAACCTATTAGGATGGCCTGAGTTTTCATAGCATTTAGTCCTAGCTTATTCAGGATTGCCCAGGCACTGATTCTTAGAATATCAGGGGTTGTTGAGAAAGCAATGATTGAAACTGGTGGGTTGGAGTGAGAACCATAGGAAAGATTAAGGTCTTAATACATAAATTTATTCGTGACAATACAAAGAGCGTTGAGGATTTTGGATTGTAATGATCAGATACGGAAAGAATTTGATAATTTAGTACTGTCCCAAAGCTCTACTCCGTAAAACCGCATCATAAGGCCGATGGTCATGTAGATAAGTATTTTGAAGTTAAGTAGAAGTCAAGTAAGTGTTGAAGTTGTCAAAAACGTTCGGCAGTTTGTTGTCGTTACAGTCTTCTTTTAGGATGCCAAGAAAGACGTTTGTCCAGAAGGAGTTCCAAAATATTGGATCTGTTCAACAGGGACAAGCGGAGTGTTAGAGAGAGAAATGCTTTATTTATTTGCAATGCTGCCCAAATACATTGGGTTGCTTACATAACACAGGATACTGTATCAATCCCTTGGACATATTTTACATACATTTTCAATTTTTTTTTTTCCTATTCCTATACAAATTTATAATATTTACAATTTTTTTTTTCTCTTTTAGCCATTTAGATTATTTTATTTTGTTTCTATCTAGCACTATATTGTAAATTTAGACCTTTGGTGCGCACATTACATAATCAAAATATAATCACATTCACCATTAAAATGTCATACAGGTAATGGTGGATAATCCCCAGGGAGTCCAAAATCACATTTTCTGCTAACACTATCTCTTATATCAACACCCAGGTCTCCGAATACTGTAAGGCAGGATGTCATCGGTTTACGACGAAGTTATATTTTTAAATGAGGAAAAAGCGTTACACAATAAACATATCCATGCCAGAAATAATGAAACGGCCATCATTTTCAATTATATAACTATTAAATCTTGTTATTACATTTTTTCTTTTTTTTTCAATTTTGGAAAAAAAAGATAATTACAATACAGTGATATAGCGAATTTACAACGAAATGCTTATTTTTAAAAGTAAAAAACATTTAATTTGATTTTCTTCCTTCCGATTCATCGTAATTGACTTTTACAATAATTAAAGTGAAAGGCTATAGGATTTTTCGCAAATGAAATCCATAATATAATTTGGCTCTTCTGTAATTAAAGGTATTTCAAAGTTAGATCTGCTGGAAATTCTGAATTTAAGCCATATCAATGATGATAAAAACTACATTACATTAAATCCAATTAAAATCCACATCGATATAGCGAGTTTAATCAAAGTAGCGCCGTAATCGATAATATAAAAGTTTCACCGAAAAAAAAAAATTATGAATGAAAATAAATGTTGCAATTACATTCCAGAGATATAATGAAGTTAAAAAAGTAAAGTTTATTTAACGATATTATCCATTGTAAGAGTTATTATTATTTTTTTTTTTTCGTCAATTATAATGGTTCACTGTTGCAAATAATAAACAATAGAGGATCATTTTACTCTCATTTATCTGAATATGAAATATATAGTAAGGGAAAGCATTGCGGTCGGTAAAAAGTTCATATTCGAGTTTTCACCGGAACTACACGTTTTTTGGAACTCCTGAATCCAAATGACTAAGTCCCG
This sequence comes from Piezodorus guildinii, assembly GCA_023052935.1. Lineage (NCBI taxonomy): Eukaryota > Metazoa > Arthropoda > Insecta > Hemiptera > Pentatomidae > Piezodorus > Piezodorus guildinii. Next base: position 33,471,819 of record CM041298.1, on the reverse strand, counting down.
AAAACAGGTCTGTGTGTACTTGTGTGGTGAGTATAGCTTAAAAACAATAAGTTATATATCTATATGTTATATGTTATGTTATTAGTATATGTTATAAGTGACTAAAATTTCATATAAACCTCAGATGCTACAGCGACTGTATACCACGCATTTTATCCCTTTTTACGATTATCTCAAAAACGACCAAAACGATTTTAATTTTATGAATATATTAATCGGAATAATCTCTTCTAATTTGTTTATATATTTATTTATCATAACATATCAAACATGATTATTACATTACGTTTCGAGGTATCTTATGCCTCATCTTCAGATTTTCAAATATTATCTCAAATATAATTGAATAAATATTATAAGCAATTATAAATACATTATCAATAAATTAGAATCAATTTATCATTTAAAATATTTACTATCTGTTTATTATTAGAATTCTACTTACATTTATTTCCATATTGTATCCCAATATAGGTCAATTACTATTGTAGTATTATTCATATTAAGCTCATAGATATGAATAATTCTGTTAAAATCTATCTTTTCATTATCACATATTCATTATCTCAACCTTTTGTTGCTGTGCACTTGCAACTATCATGTAGACTAAAATAACATTTATCTAATTCCTTTCTTGTGCTATTCAAACTTATTTTAATTTTACTCGCTACATCGATGTAAAATTTTATATGCTTTAATATCATGTAGATTTCAATCTAATTGACAGGTCTTAAATAGCGAATTCTCTTCTCCTAAAATACCTCTAATTTTGTAGGTACCAAAAAATAACTATATCATTACATTATCACTGATAAAAGCGGCTAAATATACTATTTCAAACCTACTTTTTTAATTTTTTTTTTAAATAAGGACTGTAACATAGATCTGTAACATACCGTTGGAAAGATTAAGATTTTAGGAAAAAAAATTTAACATGCAAATGATAAATAGGGCATAAACTGATTACTCATTATACTTAACAATTGAATAGTATAATATTATTTAATCTAAATGATATGTTTTCAATGAAACTGAATAAACATTTTTTTACTATAAATTATTTAACTACTCGCCCCTTTTAGGCTACTTCAACACTTACTAGACAAACGGACAAACCTTCCTCTTAAATACAAAAGGCTCATCTACATGACTATTATAAGACCAATCTGGACTTACGGAGTAGAGATATGGGCTAGTAGACTAAACCATCAAATTCTTTCCGCATCCAATCATTACAATCCAAAATCCTTCGTAAAATCCTCAACGCTCCTTACTCTGTCACGAATAAACTTATCCACAAAGACCTTAATGTTCCCTATGCTGCTGATTTGGCCCGGACCAAGTATCAATCTTTTCATGACTAACTCCATTCTCACTCTAACTCACTAGTTTCAAGCCTTTCGTCCTCTTCAGTTCCTGATGATCCTCCGAGGCGCCTGAAAAAGAGATGTCCCCGAGACCTCCTTGTTTAGAATATTTTTGAAGTGTATGGGGAGCTTCTCTACATATATTTCTTATCATTATACTACATATTTATCACGTTTACTTGACGTCCTTTTTTTTTTAACACGTTCACGCGGGGGTCATACTTGTCTGTTCCGTGGGGCGACGTGCATCACAGATGAGTCACTTATTTTGAAGAAAATAAGTTTGTTTTATTCGATAAATAGTAGGCCGTTCTACAAAAGATATCTTGGATATATTTTTTTTAACAAATTATTTAATTTACAGTCATCGCAACGCTTCAGCCTCTAGGGCCATTATCAAGCGTCTGTAATCAATTAAAGTTTTATTGCATTTATACATTTTTAACATCTAAAATCAACACATAATAAATCATTAAACGACTAAACTTAGGGTGGGGATGCCAAAAGCTTTATATATTTACTCTGTCAATAGCACTTGCATAAAATGTGTTCAGGTTGTCTACGTACGTTTGTTGGTTGACTGATTTTTCTAAATTTTGTTATGTAAATTGATTCAATGATCCTCCTCTTATTTATATTATTTACCTTATGTAGGACCGAGATATTATCAAAATCAAAAATATGTTTATATTTATTGCAGTGTTGTGACAGACATGTAGCCAATTTTGATTTTGTGCATCCCCACCCCAAGTTAGTCGCACATGAGAACACCTCTAAGACGGCCGAAAACAGTTGAGTAAGTTAATAAAAATGTTTCTTTTCTTTTTGAATAAATATATCCCTTTTTTTGAATTGATGATGAAATATAATATGATATTTTTGAAAAATGATACTATGACGACGCTGCTGATAAGCGGTGAAATGAATTGATATGTAACATGGATACGCATGGTAGGTAAAATATTTATTAAAAATAATTTATTATGTGTTGATATTAGATGTTAAAATGCATAAATGCAATTAAACTTTAATTGATCACAGAAGCTTGAAAATAGCCCTCGAGGCTGAAACGTTACAATGACTGGAAATTAAATAAATTGTTTAAAAAAATATATCCAAGATTTCTTTTGTAGAACGGCCTAATATTTATCGAACAAATATTCAACCAAAAGAACAATTACGACAATGATGAGAAAGTTTATTTTATTATTTCTCAACATTATATGTTGCATGAATTGACAAGCATAAGGAGGAATTCCAATTTGGATCTGCTGCTCAACTTCGCTGAGTTGCTACAGTACACAGCATACCGCATCAATCCTGAAGACAATCTTAAAGAAAAAAGATAGAGAGAGATTCTGCCAAATAGGAAATACATATATTTTACTTTTTTGGAAATCGATTATGGACATCTGAAAATCCAGACCAGCCGCAATATATATGGTGATGCAGGATTCCCAGTGAGTCCAAGATTATGGTCTCCGCCATGTTTTGCATCTCATTTTTTCCAAGTCCATAGTTCTCTAAAAATAATCCAGTGGCTACTGGGATGGTCCCCCTGCTTCCGAACCAAAGTCCCACGACTTTAAATTCCCTTTCGCCGAACTCCTCACGAAATTTTTCCCTCAGGTATGGAATACATTTTGTATAAATGTTCTCTTTCTCCTCTTGAATCCTCTTGCCTTGTTCCTGGTCATTTGTTTCATATCTGATAGTGGGGTCCACTATCAGTGCTTCATTTTTTGTGGCATTAAATGCCAAGATATCCACAAATCTTGTCGACCCATCTGTATCAAGGCAAAAAACTTCCTGAAAACATTTATACTTTTTCACTTCCAAAAGTTCTGCTATTTCTTTCTTTATGCGGTTGTACCGGCGGGTAACGAGAAGCATGTTATGTGGACATTTTCCCAACACATGTGAAGGGGTTTCTAACTCTCGACCGCATCTGCGGCAGAGGGGTCCAACAGCTTCGTTACCCTGGCATCTTGATCCAGGGACTCCACGAAGTGGTGCGTAGCTTATGTTCAATTTGAGTGCGTTGGTCCACTCTGATCCTGTTAACATCTTTCGATCGAACATAAACCTGTTTACGCTCGGGTTGGCTTTAAAATGGACCACGCCTACACCCTGAAACTTGCACTGGCTCCACTCCTCAAAAGACTTTTCCCTCAAGAATTGTCTCACTCTCTTTACCGTGAGAGGAGCCTCCATAGGGCCTCCATTTAATATTTATTAAATATTTTATAACTTTCAACATCCCCCTTCAAAGGACTCTTATAGGTTAATTTAACTTGATTACTGTTCTTTAAGAATTTATTTAGCTGTGCATGACTTATTTTCATATTTTTATTCCCATTAAAAACAATTAATAATATTTGAGGACGCTAATAACGAAAAAAAAAACTTGACATTTGCTGGATATGCAGCAACGCAGTTGCGAGTAATTATAATTTTAAAAGTAAAAAATAATATTTAATAGTTCTTAGATTGATTTAACAACTGAAATAAGTGAAAGTCGTGTGATGCTCCAGGTTTTTTATCTTTTACAACATTAAAAATTTAATTTTTATTTAATAATTTTTAAATACATTTTAACAACTGAAATAAGTGAATGTCGTTTGCTTTCCGCACCGTATTTTTAATTATTGATTTCCTGATTCCAAAATACGTCACGGTTTTTTTCTCAATCCTTTGAAATATTGGAAACCTTTAATTCCGAAATAAAACAAATACGTTAATGAAACATTGGACACCGAGTGCGCTCCCAGGAATAAGGGAAAGCATGTTAAGTAGTTCATTTCATTATTAGCCGTCCAATCAAATAAGCTTGTTTAGGCTAGCTCGGGCTTAATTCGCTCCATGTCAAAAACAAACCAAAAAAAAAAAAAAAAAAGACAACTGTAATCAGGAAAGGATTCCCCTTTGTTCAAATAAACAATGGTCTTCTTTTTTTTTTTTTTTTTCGAACAAGCGATTCTAGCTTTAAAACTTTTCACATTCTTTTTTTTTTCTATATTTAAATAATTAAATTCAAGAAAAAAAAATCAGACATCTCTATGAATTAATTTATACCTGTTTCTGTGGTTTAGTTAGTCAATAGTATTTTCCAACAGGGAAGTAAGTTTTATTTTAATTAACAGATTTTCATTTCGCTTTCGAAAACATTCATCACGTCGTATTACTTAACAAGGAAGTTTTTTATTCTGAACTTCCTTCATTTAAACTAAAAATTGTCTAAAAGAGGGAAACAATTTAAAGTCATACATTTTGACTAAGCAGGAGTCTATTCTTTTCCAAAATTGACAGACAGACAAAGAGACTGCCGATAGAAGTAAAAACTATAAAACGCCTATTTTCCAGATTTATTGACACTCCAAGTGATATTTCTATACTTTTTATATATCACTTTATTAATTTAAATAAACAATAACTCATTATAATTATTATTACCACTAAGTTAAAATAATTAATCGTTAAAAAATTTATTATTTATATATATTCTTAGTATTCACATAAATTTCAATCATCTTTATTCAAAACAAACAAACTGCTAATATACAAGACAGTACTGAAACCTTTCTGGACCTAAGCACTTGAACTGTGGGGGGGGGCGCCAAATTTTCTTACATCGAACACATTCAATCCTTCCAATCCAAAGTCCTCCGAACAACAGTTAATGCTCCTTATTATGTCACCAACCTTACTTTACACTGCGACCTAAATATTCCATTTATTTTAGACCTTATACCATCAAAATTCTCTAAATTCCATCAGAACCTTATCCATCACACTAATCCTCTAGCTCAATCCTTATCTAGCTCCACACATCCTTGCCATCCCCCTAGAAGGTTGAAACGGCAGTGGCCTCGAGATCTCTTGTAACATGTATATTGGAGTTCTAGCATCGGCTAGATTCTCCACTCACGTGAGCTGTATGCTTGAGGATTGCACATAGGTATGAGTGAAGTTTGTATATATTCATGTTGATTTTGTTTTGTATAATATTTTTATTGATTTTGTTTTGTATATATGTATATTGTATTATTATTATATGAATTTATTGTTTTGTATATATCGTGTGAATGTAGTATGATTGTTTTACATTATCACTATTAATAATGTCCTAATTGAAATGATTGTAATATTACTTAATAAAGAACTGTTTCTCAACCTAATTCTCACCAATTTTCACAATACTCAGTTTCCTATTCACAATTAAAACTAATACCGAACTAAGAGTTGATTATAGAAATAAGATTTATACAGATAACACTGGAAAGACGCTCATAGTAAAAAAGTAGGATTAATATTGAAAGTCTATGGAGAATTTTTTGACCTATAATTAACAAAAGACATTCTGTCTCGTTTGATAATAATGTTGAAATAACAATAAATATATCTATTTTTTTATCTTATATCAGTATTAATAATTCGGACATTAGAAAATTGTCAAGTTGAAAATAAATAATAGAATGATGTATGGAAATTTTTTAAATAAGTGTATATGACACCACACTTAAATTGCAGCCGTACGAAGCAAGGGCGGTTCGCTAGTTATTTAATAAAATATGTTTCTATCACAACTGAATATCAATAATTCTTTTTTTTTACTTTCACTTACTATATATAGTAAGGGGAAGTATTGCGATCATGAAAATTTACGAATTCCAGTTTTCAACGGAAATACACGTTTTAGGGTCCCCTGAGTCCAAATAACCAAGTCCCGCAAAAATGTCTGTGTGTGTGTGTGTGTGGTAACTCCCGGGCGGAAACGGTAAGTCCTATGAAACTGAAATTTCATATTTAAGACAACTATACGCCCGAGACGCGGCAAAACTTTTTCATCAAAATGAGCTTATCAGAAGAGGCACTTTATACCATGCATTTTGCACCTTTTTTCGATTTTCTCGAAAACAGTTCCGACGATTTTGATTAAACTCGCTATATCGATGTAAAATTTAATGGGCTTTAATATCATGTAGGTTTTATTTGGATAAAAATGGTCTGACAGGGCTTAAATGCCGATATTTTAAATTTTCTTTCCCTAAAGTACCTTTAATTTTATAGATTCAATAATAATAACTAGATTATCTTGTTAAAGCTGATGAAAAACAGGCAAATATATAAATTGAATAAATTCGATACCCAACTAAAGTAGAAAACAGAAAAAATATATTTTGTATGCAATTTTTTGTTTTTGAACATAAGAACAGTAATATACATGTATGATATACCGTTGGAAAGCTTGAGATTTTAGAAAAAATATTGTCTCATACACAATCAATTGATACAAGTGATTATTTTAGATAATAAGGTAATCGATTTTTTAATAAAACACATGTTTTTTATAGAAATTCCATTTAATTAATTCTTTAATGATTTCACTATTTTTTATATCTACTGTATTTGAAAATTCTTTAATTTATTTTAAAAATAGAGGTAAGTGAAAGTCGTGTGTTGCTCGCACTAGATTTTTTTTTTCATAACTGTATCTAAAAATTCTATGAATTGATGATTTTATTTTAACTTCTTGGTCGGTAGGTCTTACCAACGTTGTAGGGGCAATCAAAAAATTTTCATTAAAAAATAAAATAAAAAAATAAGCGATGTTGTGGGTATATTTAAGTGAGGAAGAAATTAGGTAAGACGTAAGGCAGAGCCTGGAAATGCCCACGTGGTCAGGTGGTTGTTTGCAAAGCCGAGATAGGCGACGGACAGCATAGCAAGTACTTTCTGTATCCGCATTAAACCCCCTCCAACCCCCGAGATTTGCATAGAGTAACCACGAAATTACCCAGGCCGATGAGTTTACCGCACACTGAATCCTGATTCAGGGACCCTTTGGAACCCTCTGCACCTTCCTTTGTTCTTGTTTACATTTTGGTTCATATTCCTCCGAGGGTATTCTATGGATATTATGTTATTCCCTCATTTCCATTTTAATGAACATCCGATCGTGAAGCGCTATTACATTCGTATCTGGTGTTACATTGTTTGTTGTTTTTTTTTTGTTTTTTCAGAGGAAGAAAGACCAATGAATGAAATGGGCATAAAAATTAATCAATTATGAGTGGGACAAACTTGAAGTAACAGTTACAACCTTTTGATGAAATGGTTTTATGTTAAATAACATAACACTATAAATCATGTTTAAATTGTTTGTCTGTTTATTTATTTAACGCCACTTAATGCTACTATAGCTAATGGAACGATGCTATAGAGGCGTTCCTAAATTTCGCTTATCCAGATTTAATTAAAATAGAAGTCTTTAACGAGTACCTGACATCACGCAGGTTCTGCAGCACCTATATTGGACGGCATAACTAAGGATTTTTAGTCCTATTAGAAAAAAAAAAAAAACTAGAGCCACCCGTGGGTTTGAACTCATGACCTTAGGCATTGAAGGCTGTTATACTAGCAATTATGCTACAGATGACCCCTATTATTGTTTCGATGAATTTATCTACAGAGGGTCATTAGAATTTGAAAATCATTATAAACATCTATCACCTACGTGTATGCCTTTTCTTCACTGCGCATTACCTTGGTAAAAACAATATAATATCAATATAATTGGATATAAATATCAATATCAATATTATTGGATACAAATATCAATATAAATATAACTGGATATCAATATCAATATAGATATCACCATAATTATTATCAATAGAGAAATCAGTATCATTATTTAATCTATATAGATGTATTATCAGTATATAGAGATATCAATATCATTATTCAATTAATACATAACATTATTTAATCTATATATTCAATCAATATCATAAATCAATATGAATATCAATATAATTGGATAACATGTTTTATAGAAATTTTCTGCTTTCAAAAAGTATGTCATACGTCTATAGTACTATTCAAGACCGAGAAATAGATGGGAGGATTGTAAAATAATTTTGTAGCGTTTGTCAATATTTCAATTTTATCCCTTCTGTGGTTCTAAAATCTACTTCGAATTTACATATTCCATACATCAGTTTTAACCGAGATTCTTTATCTCGAGGTGGTATTTTGTATGATAAAATGGAAGACCAAAAAAATTAATTTTCATAATAAAAATAGTAGGTTTCTATTATCTTCCAAAAAAAGATTTTACAGAAAAACTTTAACGAGTCAACGTTTCGGGGGACTTCCCCATCATCAGGTCTCAATTTTAATATATCCGTTAATTTGTCCACAAGATTTCTTCTTATTTTCTTCATAGGATTGAAACCATTCTCCATATTTAAACTCATAATAAAAACAGGTCTAAGGGAAGATTGCAATTGATATATTTAAAATAGTAGGTTTCTATTATCTTCCAAAAAAAGTGTTTACAGAAAATATGGAGAATGGTTTCAACCATATGAAAAAAATAAGAAGAAATCTTGTGGAGAAATTAACGGATATACATTAAAATTGAGTCCTGATGATGGGGAAGTCCCCCGAAACGTTGACTCGTTAAAGTTTTTCTGTAAAACCTTTTTTTAAAAGATAATAGAAACCTACTATATTTAATATATCAATTGCAATCTTCCCTTAGACCTGTTTATATTATATATTTTCATAATTTAATTATTTTTCTTTCCCAAAATAAAATCCGCTGCACAGACGGTCAAAAACAATGGGAATGATGCCTTAGGTGAAAGCACCGTCCCTGAGTTGTTTTTTGACTTGGAAAACGCTAAGCGTTCGGGTCTTCCTTCAATTGTTGATGACGACCAAAGTCGAGCATTCGTCACAAACAACCCTCATTGTACGACACGGAATATCGCATAATATAATCATTAGAAAATATTTACAGGAATTTGAGGTTTTTATTGAAATCATCAGTAAAAAATGCTAAAAACTTATTTTACTACCAATATCAAGACGGATCTCAGGGGTTTGGACTTGGACGGTGGTCGGTGGTCATTAGATTTAACAGAGTAGATTGGTATTGCCGGCATCGAGCCTTCAGGGTCGCTGGACCTATTATTATTATTATCACTTCTTCAGTTAGCTATTAAATTCTTCATACAATAGTTCAATAATATCCACTTATTATAGAACCTAACAGCGATAAAAAGGTACTTTTATTAGAATTAATGAAATTAAGAAACTTTAAAAAATTAAATTAAAATAAATTGGCATTTAAGCCTGTTTGTTACATTATTTCAGTTAAAATAAATCCTATTTAAATTTTTTTGTTAATTGAAAAGCTGAAGATGAATGCGCAATAAAATCAAATTTACAAATTTATACAATGTCGTTATAAGCCCATAAACTTATGAACTTATGTTATTTGTAATGTCTGTAAAGAGAGATGATATAAGATTCAGTTTAATGCTACACATTAATATCCTTCAATTCAGTACGCAAGGTTTCAGAAAAAATACTAAGTACCAAATCGTAATTTGTTATGAATCTATATTCCGACATTTTTTGTTTGTTTGTTTATTAATTTAACGTCCCTTTATGCTGCTGTGGCTAATCGGGCGATACTTACAGTGGGGATACTTAAATTTTGCCTATCCAGGTTTAATTAATTAATTACACCATTCATTAAACCAAGAAACAAAATAAAAAATTATTATAGTGTGTTAAAAGATAAAACAGAAAAAAACTCTCAATCTGGAATGGTATATAAAATACCATGTGTGAATTGTCCTGCAGTATATATTGGTGAAACAAAGCAGTTCTTGAAGGATAGGGTGTATCAACACCAACATGATGTTAAGAATAAAGAAAAATATAGTAATAAGACTGCTTTAGTACAGCATGTGATAAATAAAAAACATCAATTTGACTTTGAAAATACTATGGTAGTACATAAAGAAAGCAATGGTTTTAGAAGAAAAATTTTAGAGGCAATATATATCTCGGAACACATTGACTATAGTATTAATTACAACACTAAGAATTTAAATGATCATTATGCTGAGATTTTGAGCAAAATTAATAAGTAATATAATTTAAGTAAATTGAATTTCTTGAATAAAGTTTAAATAACTTAATATAATTTAATAATAATATGTGGGTGTGTGTGTGTTTATGTATGGTAATAATTTATTAAAGAATTTTAAAAGAAAAAGTTTTGGCTGTGAAAACAAATGTGCACTTGACTGAGGAGGAGGTAATAAAACAATATATGTGTGTATATTGGTTTTGATATCAATAGTTAAGAGTGAGGGAATACATTTCTTTAATGCAGTGGATGATAACAACCAGGACAGGGCTGGTCAGCCTGTAATAGTTTTATGTTTATTTTATTAAATTATGACAAAATATATATTTATATATTATATATAGAGTGCATGATGGAATATAAAAAGGTATGTAAATTGCTTTATAAGAATGTAAAAAAATAATGTTGTTTATCTTTTAGTTTTAAAATAATTTTTTTTTGTAGATCCCTTGAAAATGGCAAAAGGCCGAAACGTGGGGAGAAAAAAAAAGAAAATAAAATGAGTTGAATGAAATGGATCATTTTAATTAAAGGAACCTAATAATACAATTATTCATTCAAACAATTTTTAATTGTAATAAAAATTAAATAGGATAGGGATCTTTAACGAGTACCTGCCATCGCCCAGCTCGGAACAACCTCTTAACGTCCCCTATGAAGGACGTCATAACTAAGGATTTTATACTCTCATTAAGAAATCCTAATGCCACCTACGGGTTTGAACCCGGACCCTTTGCATAGGAGGCTGTTATGCTAGCCACCCAGCTACAAGTGATACTCTAAATTAAACTTATTATGTGTCTATTTAATAGTTTATTTGAAAAATAAAATAATAATTAACTGGATAAAATAGAAACCTTTGTTATTTCTGTTATGTATATAAACCTTTATAGCATAAACTCGCGGTGTAGGAAAGCATATATTTTTTGTTATATTATTTTGCCCATTTGATTATTTTCAATGTAAGTTTAATAATGAAAGTTAGTATTAAATAATCCTTCTTTTAAGTCTCTTTTTCTCTTCTCTATCCATATATAAAATCATTTCGCGATTCTTGGTTTCTGCAATAAAGTCTAAACCGGTCAAACGTACATGAATAAGTACATTTTTAAACGTAAATGACACTTAATTAAAATTGCACTTGAGCAAAGCAGGGTATTTTATATATTGGTAAATAAAAGTAAAAATGATTATATTTCTGAAGAAACCAAAAGCAGAACAACATATTTCTTAAAGGGATTAATAAATATTTTTTGTGGTTAGTTGTGAAAAAAAAGATAAGAAAAGCAGAAGTATATGTGGCCGGGCGGAGGCACTTAGGATGGAAGCCCACTCGAGCACGGGACCATCTGTCCATCTCACTTGAATCCATCTCCCGTCTACTCCTCTTGTACTTTTATCTTCCATAAGGGACAAGTGTCTTATAGCGTTACATCTTACCATTTTATAGTTATATAAAATATATAACTATAAAATGTATATATATATATATATATATATATATATATATATATATATATATATATATATATATATATGTATATATATATATATATATATATATATATATATATATATACATATATTGTTATGTAAGCAGAATAATAATGAATTCTTTCTTTATTCTGGAATAAGACCCTTAAGAATAATGTTGTTTGTTTGTTTATTTATTTAACGTCAATTTATGCTACTATGGCTAATGGGAGGATGCTACAGTGGGAGTCCTAAATTTTGCCTATTCAGGTTTTATTAGGATAGGGATCTTTAACTGACATCCTACAGGCTCGGGACCACCTTTTAACGTCCCCTCCGAAGGACTGCATAACTAAGGATTTTTCACTCCCATTAAAAAAACCAAGGACCACCTGCGGGTTTGAACCCGTGATCTTAGGCATAGGAGGCTGTTATGCTAGCCACCCAGCTACAAGTGATCCCAAGAATAATATTACAAAACATACAAAAAGAACTTTAGTGTCTCAAAGTACAAAAATAAAACAAACAAAAAATAATAGAAATAAAAACAAACGTCAACAATGGTAATAAATAGGAAGGTAAGGCTTTTAATAATAATAATTCTAATAGTTAACAACAAAACTAGACAAAAGATTAAACAAAATCATATATTCAAATATACAAAATTTTAATTAATAGTGCTTTACTGCATTGATGTAAAATTTTTGAGATAATAAAGTTAAATGTGCAAGTTCATCACAATGTAAGATATTATATTTAAATAATCGTTTCTATATGTTTTTTATTTTCTAATTTAATAGAAATTTGAAAATCCATCCAGATAGATGGATATTTATTTTATTGGCTATTATAGACATATAAGCCATGGAGTTGGTCCATTTGGTGTCAGTGGTTGTTAGTATAAAATGGCAATATCATAGATTTACATACATGCAAAGTTATAAATACATATATAAATGATAATAGCATAAATATAAATAAATGGGTAAATTCCAAAAGGATCCGCACACGAGACGGCTACTCCAACAATTATTATTAGACAGACGCTCTAACCTTCCACTTGACTACAAAAGGCTCATCATAAGGCCTATCTGGACATACGGAGTTGAGCTTTGGAGCTCTACTGAAACATCAACTTCTCCCAGCATCCAATCCTTACAATCCAAAATCCTTCGTGAAATTGTCTACACTTCTTATTTTGTCATCCATAACGATCTTAATGTTCCGTATGTTGCTGATGTGTCCCGAACCAGGTATCAATCCTTCCATGACAGACTCTATTCCTACTCTAACTAATTCGTTTCAATCCTTGCTTTCTCTTCTATTCCTGACAACCCTCCGAGACGTCAGAAAAGAAGATGGCCTTCATACCTTATAGTATAGATTAGCCAATGTGCAGTTTTTCCTGTCTTTTTCGTGTATTTTCCCTACAGATAATTTACTAGATGTATTAAACAATTCAGTTGCAAATTTCACTAAATAAATATTTTAAAAAATTTTAAAATATTAGTAGATATTTTATGTATACTATCTCAAGATTCTCAAACAGACGCTCCACAAGCCTGATATTTCAAATCAAATATCTATTCAATAATAAAATTTATTATTTATTGTTCATGTTTCTATATGGATCGATAATTATGAATCAGTTTCAATGTTGTTTTGTTCAACATATCAGAAGTTATTCATTTATTTTACTCTTTTGTTTTATTGTATCCTATTTTTCTTCTTAAAGCTTTGTAAATAAGAATTATTTTATTTATTTATTTAACGTCACTTTATGCTACTATGGCTAATCGGACGATACTACAGTAGGAGTCCTAAATTTTGCCTATCCAGGTTTTATTAGGATAGGGATCTTTAACGAGTACCTGACATCGCACAGGCTCGGGACCACCTTTTAACGTCCCCTCCGAAGGACGGCGTAACTAAGGATTTTTTACTCCCATTAAAAAATCCTAGGACCACCTGCGGGTTTGAACCCGTGACCTTTAGCATGGGAGGTTGTTACGCTAGCCACCCAGCTACAAGTGATCCCGTAAATAAGAATTAATTATAATCCTTTGGTCTTGTGGCCAGACACATTGTATATATTAATTGTACATATCATATTGTTCTTAAGGGACCCAGTCCCAGAATAAAAATTATTTTTCTATTCTATTATATTTCTATTCTATATCCATGCAGCTATGAGAAAAAAAATATTATCCAATCGTATCGTTTATCTGAATATTTTTCCATTACGGAATCCTTTCCCTGTTCGCTGAATATTTCATTTCTATCAATAACGTCTCATTTCCTCTCCCTCGGATATATCCTCATCTAATAAGACTCGGAAAAAACCGATCAAGAATACATCGAGAGCATAATAGAAATTCCAGTATAAAAATAACCTTTCATTTATCAGAGAAATGAAGGTTGAAAAATATAAAAAAATGAATTCCAGGCCTGGAGGTGGAGTGTATGGGGAGGTTGGTTATTCAAGGGGCATAGTAAGCCAGGTGTGATACAGTGTTCGCATCCCTCTGGTGTCAGCGTACAATCCCTCATCTCTCTCTTCCAGCATCTTTCCCTCCACCTGCCCCATTGGAAAGTATTTTTCTTGTCTTCTTATCTATAGCTCTAATTCCCTTGCGGAACACACAATAGGTCTAAAGAATGATGGACGAGTTTGCAGCTAAAGACAAAACAAAAATATAACAAAATACATAGCCCAGAGCACTCCCTTAAGAAACGTCTGATCATATAATATTGGTAACATGTATCGGATTATTTATTCATTTTAGAACGATATAATGGTACAACAAATCAGGTACACCCAACACACGACTTTCACATACCTCCGTTATTTATATCAATTTAAGAATTTTTAAATACATTTAGAGATAAAAATTAATTTTCAAAGAATTAATTAAATTGAATTTCTACAGAAACATGTGTTTTATTAAAAAATCTATAATATTATTATCTAAAACAATCAGTTAGTTTTATCGCCTTTTAATCACTCTTTATTAACTTTTACAATTTTTTGTATAAAATAATATTTGTTCTAAAATCTTTAGCTTTCCAACGATATATTATACAAGTATATTACTGTACCTATGTTCAAAAACAACAATTTGCATTAAACAAATATTTTTTTCAGTTTTCTCCTTTAGTTGTTCATCAAATGCGCTCAACTTGCATATTTAGCTGTTAATTATCAATGCTAACAAGATAGTATAGTTATCTTTATAGAATATACAGAATTAAAAGTACTTTAGAGGAAGAAAATTTAAAATATCGGCATTTAGTCCTTGTCAGACTATTTCGATCAGAATGAAACCTACATGATATTAAAGCCCATCCAATTGTACATCGATAAATCGAGTTTAATCATATTCGTTAGAGCCGTTTTTAAGAAATGCATGGTATAAAGAAGATCTTCCGGTCAGCTGATTTTGATGAAAAAGTTTCTGTAACATCTCGGACGTATAGTTGTCTTAAATATGAAATTTCAGTTTCATAGGACTTATCGTTTTCGTGCTTGACGTACCATACACACAGGGACACATACGCAGACACACAGACCTTTTGTAGGACTTGGTATTTTGGACTCAGGGGAACCTAAAACATTTATTTCCGGTGAAACCTGGAAAAAGAACATTTTCACGATCTCAATAATTTCCCTAAATATATCTTTCATATGTAGGTAAGTGAAAATAAAAATATGATTATATAAATATTTGACACAGTAGAATATAAAATAATTGGGATCACTTGTAGCTGGGTTGCTAGCATAACAGCCTCCTATGCTAAAGGTCACGGGTACAAACCGTAATGGGAGTAAAAAATCCTTAGTTATGCCGTCCTTCGAAGGGGACCTTAGAATGTGGTCCCGAGCCTGTGCGATGTCAGGTACTCGTTAAAAATCCCTATCCTAATAAAACCTGGATAGGCAAAATTTAGGGCTCCCACTGTAGCATCGTCCGATTAGCCATAGTAGCATAAAGTGACGTTAAATAAATAAAAAATATAAAATAATTTACAGTGATGATATTAATTTTGTGAAAATGTTTTTTTTTTATTATATGTTTGAATAAATTAAAAAGTTTTTTGTTAAATATTAAATACAGAGTCTGTAATCAATGTACCATAAAACCTATTGGAGCAGCATGGCTTGAAAACAAAACATATCTTTTTAATTATCAATAAAATAAAAATTAAATTCCATACAATACTGTTTGCCTCAGAGATAGCAGAATATATTTTTGTTACTCTTGAATAAAATTAAGATAAATTTATTTATTTTACAGTAAAGAGTCCATTTTAAAATATTAATATGCATGTTTTAAATATTCGAATATCACTATTTGAAAAACTAATAAACTAACGAAATGTTTGCACGAAAGATATAAAACAGAATCGAAAATGTGTCACTCACTCCAATGAGCTTCCTTAAATAATTCCCTTTAATTTCAATAAATTCATTAGATGTAAATGTGACATCAACCTTAAATAAGGAGATTTAACCAAGATTTTAGAAGGAATTCGCTGCTGATTTTGAAATTTTTGGCTCTCTTTACCTAGATCAAATAAAAATATAGAAAAAAAAATCTGGTGTTTAACATTCTAAAAAGAAATATCTGAGAAAACAGGTCTCCAAATTTCCCACGAAAAGACGGAGATGATGAAAACTAAGCAAGTTATGACAAGAAAATTTTGGCCACAAAATATGGACAAATAAAAGTGACCAAAAAGCTCAAATACCTAGGAGAGATAATATGCAACAACGGGATAGATACACCTGATAAAATTAGCAAATTTTAAGTAAAGATGTACATTTTAAACTAAATGCATGTTCTTAAAAATTTATCACTCAATGCAAAAAATAAACACTACTGTACAGTATAGTAAGACCAACAATTTCTTATGCTTTATTTCAAAATTATTGGTAATATTGATGACTCAACCCTTAAATACGGTATTTAACCGTTTTAAAAATTGAATGCGAAAATTTTTGGCTATCTTCCCTAATAAATAATATGATATATATGGGTAAGTGAAAGTAAAAATATTTCTTTCTTTTAGTTGGTTATCGAATTCGTTAACTTGTATATTTAATCGTGTTTTTTTTAATCAATAATAAAAAAATCTCGGGCGTACACACACTCACAGACCTTTTCGAGCGACTACGTTCTTGTAGTCCGGGAACCCTAGAACGTTGAAAATTTTCAAGATATCAGTTCTTTTCCTTACTATATTTTTTTCATATATAAGTAAAGAAAAAAATATAAAATAATGGATATATTTAATTCACCATTGAGAATAACAGGTAGGAATTAATCCAGGGGTATAACTTTTACTGACCGCTACCCGGACTAATTCCTCCGTAAAAAAAAAGTAATATAATTAAATGTATAAAAGAATAATAATAATAAACATAAAGCGGTAAATATTACAAGTATTTCGGAAAACCGATTGGCCCGCTAACTTTCCTACATCAATTGAAGGAAATTTGTATTCAGGGCTTCCCCCTCCTCCACTTTCCAAAACTTATAAAAACTTTGTTATGAAAAGTTGAGTCCATTGTTGGGGAATTCGCAACTGTTTAACGCACTTTCCGGATCGATTATAAGTTTTGAAATTAAGCTATATTCAAGAGGGAGTGGAGAAGGAAATGGTAATACTTCAAAATCTGTAATCTTACTTTTTAAGGAAAAAAAGTATTTAAATTTCAAATCCTATTGATGGTTGATTTCTCTCCTTCATGGGACTAATACACGCAAATTTATATTTGATTTGAACAACTTTCATAATCTTTAGATGTGAAATAGTTTTATTTTTTATGCAATAAATTTATTCCTAAATGATTCCCCTATTGCTTTGAGTTCCTCTGTGAAAAACCGAGGAAATACTATTGACCAAACCCTGCCCTGAAAGCCCTCTTATTGCCCGATTTCCCTGAACATCAATAATTACCCTGACGTTTTTCCTTCTCTCCAGTCACCTTCTTCCACTTAGACTACGGACATGTAGCTTACGGTGCCTCCGAAAAGATCTATGAATGCTTTTAAAGATATGTTTTCGGTACATCCAGGCGAGTTCACGTGACTCACCTCCTACGATGAGTAGAAGTGGCTCCTCCTCTCCACACGCAGAAAATACTTCCTTGGGCATTCCTCCATTAAAGCAATAAAATCCCAGGGAGCTTTCTTGTATCTAGAGTCTCCTTTAATATAATCCCAATCCACTTGCTGGATAAAATATCGCTACATTCTTTCTTTATATCATACAGAACAAAAGCCTTCGACCGATCCTTTCTTGCCAGTTCCAATACCTTATGGAATACCATTCCTTCCATATACGATCTGCTTCATACTTACATATTTGAATCACTCCTTTTCAACACCTACTATCTCAATCCTACTAAACTTTAGGCATCTATATTATTATCCTGGAAACCACTGTAGCCCAAATTTCCCAAGGTCAAGAAGCAATCTTAAGCTATGCTATCGTTCCCACCACGTTCTCCTACAGCCCATTCGTAAGCTCCTTGTATCTTCTTTAATTTTCCTTCAATTTAATTATGGATGTAAGGTATATGCTTCTCGATGATGCAAGACGAACTATTGAGGAGATTATAAACTCTTTTATATGATTCGTCTTTGGCACGTCGAGGCGCTGTCATTATCCCATCTTTATACCGATATCAAAATGGCTCTTTCCCCACACCCGTAGGCAATACTTCCTGGATCTCCTATACCAAACCATCAATTCCAACATCCTCCATATATCTACAATCTCCTGAGTTCAAACCCACAATTTATCCACTAGAGACGAGATCCCGTCCCATCCAACCTTTATATCTCTTCTCACACAACGAAAAAAATTGATTGTTCCTTTCTGCCCATTTCACTCGTTTCTGGATTCCTCCCATCAAACATCCGTCATGCTCCCTCCCTCTCCACATTCAAATACCTTCTCTTTCAGTACCTTCTAACATCCCAAAACTACGGCCTGCTTTTTATGTAATTTTTTTCAAGTTTTATTAGAAAACTTTTTTGCTTTTTTGGTTCAATTGTTATAGTATTTTTTAATTTTTTATATTGTCAGAGAAGAATTCGGTTTCTCATTATTGTAGCATATAATTTTAATAATGTTTAATTAGTTTATTTTTCATTAATTATTGGCCAGATAAAGATAAAGTATTAGAATAATGTGAAATTGATTTATTTATTTTTTTCATTTTCCAAAACTCAGTTTATGTTTTTCAATTTTTACAAGTAAAAATTTTTTCAGGTTTTGGTTCATTGTATAGATTTTTAATTTTTATTAGTCACGATGAATGAATTCGTTTATCTTATTGTAGTATATTAATTTAAAATGTTAATTAGTTATTTTTCATAATTTTGCAGATAAATAAAGTATTAGTAATATAATTTTTTTTATTTTTTTATTAACTATTTTTTAATTTTAAAATTATTTTAAATTGTTTTAATTTTTTAGAATTATAATGACAACGAATCATTCTTTTCTTTCATTCTTAATAATTATAATATTATAGAGGAAAGTATTTACAATCGTATTTAAACATATGTTTCGACATATTCCAAATTTTTTATTTTTTTTTTTTTTTTTTTTGTAACGGAAATAGACGTTTTATGTCCTCTGTGTCTAAATAACCAAGTCCTGCAAAAGATTTAATTTTATTGGACTTGCTCTTTCGATGTAAAAATTTAATGGGCTTTAATATCATGTAGGATTCATTCTGATTGAAATAGTCCGACATGGATTAAATGCCGAAATCTTTAATTTTGCAGAATAAAAAAAAAATTAACATATCATTATTTAAGCATTGATAAATTTTACTATTGATAAATACACAAGTTGAACGAATTAGATAATAGACTAAAGCAGAAATGAGCAAACTAACTGATTGTTGGGTTTGAAACAGGGTGACTCCTTTTGACCTGTGTTATTTAATATAGCTTCAGAATATGTCATAGAAAAGGTGATGTGTACTGGAAAAGGTTTAAATATGGGTGACAGGATTCCAGAAGAAATAAAGTCCCGGTTAAAGGTGGGAAATGTGTGTTATTATTCAGTTGCTAAGTTACTTAGTTCGCGGCTTCTATCAACAAACTTAAAGGTTAGAAATTATAAAACTATTATTCTTCCGACGGTTCTTTACGGATGTGAAACGTGGCCGCTTACTTTGAAGGATGAACAACGGCTTAAGGTTTTCGAAAATAAGGTACTGCGTAAAATATTTGGTCCGAAGAGAGATGAGGCCACTGGGGAGTTTAGAAGGTTGCACAACGCGGAATCGCGGAACTTGTATCCTGTGAATATAGTTGAGTTGATAGCATCGCGGAGACTCAAATGGGCGAGTAAAGTTTGTTGGGCTCGATCAGGAACGGATTCCGAGAAAGTTGGTTAGACGTCCAAAAGGTAGGCGTCGATGGGAGGATTGCGTTAAGGCTGATCTCGGGGGCTTGGGCTTGAACGGTGAACATTGGATGAGTCTGTGGGGACAGAGTTTGGCGGTATCGCCATCGAACCTTCGGGTCCGGTAAGCCTATTATTATTATTATTAACTGATTGTTGCAGACAAAAAAAAGTATATACTGTTATATTATTTAATCTATAACATTTGTTTCCAACATAACTAAATATATTTCTTTAAACCTTTTTGAACTCTATTTATTAGTTCTTATATTGATTTTAGCTACTGAAGCAAGGGAAAGTCGTTTTTTTCCCGCACCAAATATTTTAGAATTAAATTTTTCACTATTCATTCTATTAGTTAATTTACTTTTTATAAATATCTAATTGCTTTACCCTCCCTCCTTTACCTTTGTTAACGATTAAGTCTATTTAATGTATTTTGTTGCATTGTATAGTGTTTTTTTAACATTTATATTTTTCTTAAGTTATAAGTACCAGGGTAAAATAAATATGTTTCATTCTATTTTCTTCTACTGTGTTAAGAAAATTCATTTGAAAACAGTAGTATTAAATACTTATAAATCTTGTCAAACAGCCATAAAGAAATAGTCGACTATATCCTTTGCAGAAGGTTTTTTCTTGTATTTTTCCTGCTTTTCCATTTTCCTTGTTTCATATTATAAAAAAATATATATAAAAGAGAAACACGTGTTCATCACAATCCGCCATGAACTTCTCAGAATAAAAAATCCCAATCCGTCCTTAATCCCAAGCTATTGTTATGTTTAAAACATCCAAATATTGAAAAGCACAAAATAACAATGAACAAGTTTTCCAGGTATTGATTTTTATATTTTTAAATTGCACATCTAAGCAAAATATACTTTTAGGATTAATCTACTTCTATTTCTTTGCGATGCAAAGTAAAAAAAATCGCTATTTACTGGCTAAAATTTCATAAATTTTGATCAACTTGAGAAATTATATTTGTGGAAAACTTGCATTCAACGTGTCTTTGCGTCTTTAAAACTATTTATTTTATAAACTCATTTTCTTACAATTTTTACTTTCACTTACTATAAATAGTAAGGGGAAGTATTGCGATCGTGAAAATTTTCGAATTCCAGTTTTCAACGGAAATTTAGGGTCCTCTGAGTCCAAATAACCAAGTCCCACAAAAAGGTCTGTGTGTGTGTGTGTGTGTGTGTGTGTTTGGTAACTCCCGGCGGAAACGGTCAGTCCTATGAAACTGAAATTTCATATTTAAGACAATTATACGCCCAAGACGTGACAAAACTTTTTTCATCAAAATGAGGTTACCAGAAGAGGCACTTTATACCATGCATTATGCATCTTTTTTCGATTTTCTCGAAAACGGTTCCGCCGATTTGAATTAAACTCGCTATATCGATAAAAAATTTATTGGGATTTAATATCATGTAGGTTTTATTTTGATTAAAATGGTCTGACAGGGCTTAAATGCCGATATCTTAAATTTTCTTCCCCTAAAGTACCTTTAATTTAGTAGATTAAATAAAAATAACTATATTATCTTGTTAACGCTGATAAAAACAGGTAAATATATAAATTGAATAAATTCGATACCCAACTAAAGGAGAAAACAGAAAAAAAAATGTTTTAATGCAATTTTTCGTTTATGAACTTAAGAGCAGTAATATACGTGTATGATATACCGTTGGAAAGCTAAAGATTTTAGAAAAAATATTATCTCATACACAAGCTTTTAAAAGTTAATAGAGAGTGATGAAATGAACATAAACTAACTGATTATTTTAGATAATAATAGATTTTTAATAAAACACATGTTTCTATATAAATTCAATGTAATTAATTCCTTAATAGTTTCACGTATTTTTATCTCTAACTGTTTTTGAAAATTCTTTCATTGATTTTAAAAATGGAGGTAAGTGAAAGTCGTGTGTTGCCCGCACCAGATTTTTTTTTTTTTTTAACCAAGTTATTCTATCTATAGGCATCCCAATTGAAATGAATTACTGATTACGAGTTTGTACAGGGGTTTTTTACATATGGGTCAATCCATTTGACATCGCCCAGACCTTACCGCTCAGCATTATTGATTTTAATGATTTTTAAAACAGTTGTTCTCTGTATTTTTGTGCATAAAAAACCGTGGATACAATTTTTTTTTTCTCAAAAATACTTTTAGTGTTGCAGCCGTTTTAAAGTAGTTATGCCACTGAAAACATGTGTTGGTTAAAATCTCTCCAATTCTGGTTATTTTGCAGATATCGAGTCAAAACAAAAACTAGTGATAAGATAAGGACATGCTTTATATTTTTTGTCCTTACAACTTATTACCTTAAAATTAAAGAAAGTGGTTATAACCAGTCTATGAAGGAATAGAGGCTAACCTTTGATTATTTTTTCATACAATGCTTAGTCACAACTCTACTTGCTGTAAAAAATTTCAATCGTGATAACATATTATTACTTCCACTTACTATATATAGTAAGGGAATGTATTGCGATCGTGAAAATTTTTGAATTCCAGTTTTCAACGAAAACACACGTTTTAGGGTTCCCTTAATCCAAATAACCAAGTCCCGCAAAAAGGTGTGTGTGTGTGTGTGTTCGTGTGTGGTAACTCCCGGGAGAAAACTAAAAGTACAACGAAACTGAAATTTTATATTTAAGACTATTATTATACCCTCGAGACTTGACAAAACCTTTTTCATCAAAATGAGCTTACTAGAAGAGGTACTTTATACCATGCATTTTGCACCTTTCTCGACAACGGTTCCGCCGATTTTGATTAAACTCGCTATATCCATGTAAAATTTAATAGGGTTTAACATCATGTAGGTTTCATTCTGATTAAAATAGTCTGACAGGGCTTAAATGCTTATATTTTAAATATTCTTCCTCTAAAGTACCTTTAATTTTGTAGATTCTATAAAAATAACCATATTACCTTGTTAGCATTGACAAATAACAGCTAAATATGTAAGTTGTGCTAATTTTAAAATCAACTAAAGGAGAAAACTAAAAAAAAAAAAAATTTTAAACAATTTTTTATTTTTGAACACAAGAACAGTAATATACATGTATGATATTGAAAGCTAAAGATTTTAAAAAAAATATTATCTTATACACAAGCTTTTAAAAGATAATAGAGACTGATGAAAAGCCGATTATTTTAGATGATAATATGATAGATTTTTAAATAAAACACATGTTTCTATATAAATTCAATTTAATTAATTCTTTAATGGTTTTACTCATTTATATCTATTACTGTACTTGAAAATTCTTTAATCGATTTTAAAAACGGCGGTAAGTGAAAGTCGTGTGTAGCCCGAACCAGATTTTTTTTTCGTATATGAATTTTCATAAATGGCAAAAACCCATTTTTCGCGAAGTTTAAACGGAAATATCTAAAAAGGGACTGAATGAAAAACTATGAATCTAACACAGGTTACACATCTCTACGTTGTTTATAAGTGACATAAATTTGGAGATTGAGACTGAGCTGGTTCTCCAGCTCTTTTATTTTCGCTGTAAAAAAACACCTAAAAAATATGCTTAGTAATTACTGTAAAAACAATAATGACTATAAATTAGAGATAGTAGTAATGTAGCTGCGCAATAAGGCTACATTCGAAAAATAATAATAACAATAGAAACACGCTTAAGTAGATAAGGGAAAATATTTTTAAAAATAAAAAGGAATTGTTTAAAAACAAAATGCTGTAATTATTTCCAAAATTTTTAAATCATTAAATTAATCTAAGGTGTAGATTCTTTTAGGTGAAGGTCAAATTTTTTATAAATAAAATTGGAGGCTGATGTCTACTTCACCACTATTTTATTGAAAAAAAATATTCGCACTACGTTTCGGCTACAATGCCATCTTCAGGTGCAGTGGAACAACTTAGATTTAGTGTGGGTAGCTGCTTCCTAGTGGTCATGTGGTTTTGACTAGGAAGCAGCTACCCACACTAAATCTAAGTTGTTCCACTGCACCTGAAGATGGCATTGTAGCCGAAACGTAGTGCGAATATTTTTTTTCAATAAAATAGTGGTGAAGTAGACATCAGCCTCCAATTTTATTCATTAAATTAAATTTTTGTTTCATCCGCAAGTGGATTTTATTCATGATGTTATATGTAACATTTAGTTAAAATAATAAAACGAATAGAAAATGAAATATACGCCAGACAGGTCACGGGCAACAGCAATTGTAATAATGTCATATAAACCATCACAGTCTTCGAGAATAATTAGTGCATAATGACATATCGTTATGTATTATGCGCTCATATTGCGCCGAAACACTCAAATGAATAAATCATTGACATTTAATACAATATAGACACAATTGTTTGAGCTCATATTGCTTCAGAATAATGACGGGGAATCACTGAGTAATTTAAGCCAACATACAAATCTTAGAATAATAGAATCCATTACTTAAAAATCCATCCATAACCTCAAAAAGGCAGATTAATTATAATTATTTGCAGGTTTTCTCTAAATTTTCAAACGATTGTTAAAAAGACGGGTGAGACTCTTTTAGGATATTTCCCTAAAATATTGCTGAGCATGGAAACAACTCTTCTATAAAAAGTTAAATTAAAAAATAAACACTACTAACATAATCGAAAATTTTTACAAATGATAATAATAACAGGCCTACCGAACCCGAAGGTTCGATGCCGATACCACCAAATACTGTCTACAAAGACTCGTCCAGTGTTCACCGTCAATGCTCAAGCTCCTGAGATCAACCTTAACGCAATCCTCTCATCAACGCTTCAGCCTACCTTTCGGACGCCTACCAGTCGGTTCAACCAACAACTTTACTCGACCATTTGAGCCTCCGCAACGCTATCAACTCGATTATATTCACAGGGTGAAAGCTCCGAAATTCCGCGTTTTGCAACCTTCTAAACTCCCCATTGGCCTCATCTCTCTTGGGACCAAATATTTTACGCAGTACCTTATTTTCGAAAACCTTAAGCCGTTGTTCATCCTTCAAAGTAAGCGGCCACGTGTCACATCCGTAGAGGACCGTCGGAAGAATAACAGTTTTATAAATGCTAACCTTTAAGTTTTTAGACAGAAGCCGCGAGCTAAGTAATTTAGTAACTGAATAATAACACGCATTTCCCGCCTTTAACCGAGACTTTATTTCCTCCTGGATTTCTCCAATATTAAAAATTTCAAATTTTGTACAAAAAATAAGCGTGAGATATGAAATATATATAATGAGAAAGTATTGCGATCGTGAAAACTTTGGATTCCAGTTTTCAATGGAAATGCACGTTTTAGAATCTTCTGAGTCCAAATGATCAATTGGTGGTTAAGACTAGCAGGAAAACTAAACTAATGAAACTAAAATTTCTTATTTAAGAAAACTTTACGCCCGAGATGTTACAGCAAGTTAAAAAAAAAAAATCAACTGACCGGAAGAACTACCGTGCATTAACTATTTTCATAAAAACGCCAAATCCGTGTTAAATTTACCGGCTTTAATACCATGCAGGTTTCGATCTTATTAAAAAAGTCTGACAGGACTTAAATGCCGATATTTTAAATTTTCTTTATCTAAACAACCTTTGATTTTGAAGATTTTCTAAAAATAACCGTACCATATTTTTAACATTGATAAATATATAACTTGAACGAATTCGATATACACCTAAGGAGAAAAATGCAAACACATTTTACTATACAATTTTGTGTTTTTGGACACAAAACTGTAATATAGAAGTATAATATACCGCTGATTTAAGAAAAAATATTATCCTATACACAAAACTTTAAAAGTTGACGGACAGTGATGAAAAGCCGATAAAACTAACTGTCTTTCGTATATTATAATACAATAGATTATTTAATAAAATATATTTTTCTATTGATACTCAATTTAATTATTTTTTTAACAATTTATTTTTATATCTAATTATATTTAAAATTTATTTTAACAACAGAGATAAGTGGAAGTCGTGTGTTG
Source organism: Piezodorus guildinii (assembly GCA_023052935.1). Lineage (NCBI taxonomy): Eukaryota > Metazoa > Arthropoda > Insecta > Hemiptera > Pentatomidae > Piezodorus > Piezodorus guildinii. Next base: position 33,445,598 of record CM041298.1, on the reverse strand, counting down.
CGCGTACCAAATTGTTTTATTCTGTTTTTTGTTTTTTTTAATATTTTATATTCTGAGAGCAAATGTTTTAAATGATGGAATTAAAAAAAAAAAAGTTATAAATGTTTCCTTTCAGATAAAAAATATTTTTTCACCTAAAGATAAAATGTTAGGCATTTTTTAATAAAAGTGGTAAATTGTATTTCAGACATAATTTTATATTTTATTAGAATTTATTCTACGTTTCAACCTTTTCTAAAGAAAATCTCTAATTGAAAACAGTATTAAAATCTGAAGAAGTAAGCAGACTAGGTAAAAATATTGTATAGAAATTTAGTTTTATATTTTTATATTTTATTTTTTTTTATATTTTTATATTTTTTTTTTATATTTTTATATTTTATTTTTATAGTGGGCCAATATAGACAAGTAGCAGTGGCTATGAGATGTAGTGAAGGATAAAAAATGTTGTAGCAAGGAATAAGTCTTGAAAATGGGGAAACAACCCCGAAACGTCGACTAGGATGAAAAAATGTTAAAGGACTAATGAAATAAAGTGATTAGATGATGAATGGAAGGTAGTATGTGCTTTTTTAAATGTTCCAATTAAGAAAACTTCCAAAAAAATTAAAAAAGAAAAGAAATTTATATTTTTAATAATTTCCTTCGATGTATTTTAAGTTTCAAGATTGTACTTATTAATAACATCGGTGAAGATAATCGTGCCAACAACAAAATTATTTAATAGTTATGGTACATGGTACATGGATATAGAGGTAAATGTTCATATTTTACCTACAAAGTACCCGAACAGGCCTAGGGTCGTAGTGTAAACACCATTTTCCCGAGGCCTGCCCGGGTTTGCTCCATTGCTTCTAAAGTGTGGGTATATGTGTAGAGGGAAAACGGAAACATGATATCTTATACATTGTAAATATATAAAAATTATAGTTTATTCTCCACATTTTAGTTTATTTATTTAAATATTTTATGTACTAAATCCAAATCACTATTACCAATGTTTTCAATGAGACAGAAATATATATATATATATATATATATATATATATATATATATATATATATATATATATATATATATACACACATATACACACAAAAATCACGAAGTAATAATAAGTACTATAGAATGAGAAAATATAAACAATTAATTTTAAAAAAAAGAAACATGAGCAAAATAAAATAAACATTTAATCATATTAATTATTTGAATTATTGAATATTTACGCTACCTTCAGATAATAGAAGGAAATTTTATTGCTTGTTTAGATGTTGCTATGTATTGTATTGTTTTGTGAAATAAGTTTGAAAAAGTAGTAAAAAAAAAAAAAACAACAATAAAATACGATATTAAATTTTATTTAAATATATCAAAAGGAAATTTTAACTTTCAATTATATGCATTTTTTCCTCTCTCTGAAATATAAATTCCCACCTATCATCCATTATTGACGAACATAATTAATCATGAGGTTACCTGATGGACGGTTAGTATATGATTTTGATTTATCATAAAGAAAAAGACTATTAATGCATTGTTTTCTAAATAACTTTGTAAATATTTATTATTGTTAATTATCTTGACTTAAATATGTTTTTTATATTGGATTATATATTAATGAACAAACACATAAATAATGCATTAACTTGGGAATTAATCCATAGTGGAATTTATTCAAAGCATAGTCCGGTAGTAATGATAGTTATTTCAAAAGTTTACAATTTAATTATTTTTAGGGGAGCGGCGTGGTCTAGTGGATAGAGCGCTAGTCTGCTGTGCTTCGGGTCCTGGGTTCGAATCCCGGCTGTGGCAGAATATTATTTATGCTGTTAATTCAGTCGGGGGACGACCCTAGGGTATGGAGACCCTCCTGGGGCAGATAAAGTGGGTACCCAAAATAATTGGCGGAAAACCTGGCTGCTGAGCGTGATTAAGGCTTAATCACCTCATTGCCTAGTCGTTGGCCTAGAAACAGTACGAATATCTATATGTATTGAGGGTTATAGTGGTACAGATTTCTTTTTTTTTTCTTTTTTTTTTTTTTTTTTTTACTATTTATTTACATTAATCTCAGAGAACCATCCATAACCATTTTAATATATTAAATAATAATAGATCATTCCTCTAATTTTAGATGATGCTGTCCACTTATAGTTAATTAGTAAACATTATACGTTTGGAAAAGAACTCCAATAGTTTTGTATAGAGTATATTTTTCTTCCGAATAGATGGCATAGGCATTTTATATATTTTATTTTATTAATGAAAACAATATCAAAATCGTACCATATTGTTAAATTTATATTCTGTTCTATTTTGAATATTTATTTATACTGCAAACAAACTTGTTCGTAAAGTTTCATAGCTAATGTTCTGATTATTAATTATTTCCAAAAAATTTTATATTCACTTATCTGTGTATGAAATCTATAGCAAGGGCAAGTTTTTCTATCATTGGAATTTTCGAATTAGAGTTTTCACCGGGAATAAACGTTTTAGGGCCCCCCAGGGTACAAATGACCAAGTCCATAAAAAAAGTTTGTGTGTGTGCCAAGTCAAGGGCGAAACGAAAAATCGTAAGACGACTATACTCCCGAAATCTTACAGTGACTTTTTCGTCAAAATCGGCTAACCAGAGGAACCACTTTATACCATGCATTTTGTACCTTTTTAAAATTTTCCCAAAAACGGCCCTAACGATTTTTATTAAAAACGCTATATTGGTGTAAAATTTACTGGAATTTAAAATCATGTAGGTTTTTCCGACTGAAGTATTCGTGCAGGGCTTAAATGGCGATATTTTAAATTTTCTTTTTCTAAAGTACCCTTAATTATGTAGGTTTCAAAAAAATAGGCACATCATATTATTAGCACCGATAAATAGTGCCTAAATAAGTTTAGTAAATTTGAAAAACTGAAGAAGGGTGCAAAAATATTTGTGTGTGCAATTTCTGTGTTTTTGAATGCAAGAATAGATGTATAATATACCGTTGGATAGCTAATGATTTTAGAAATTTTTTATCTTATACACGGAATTGTAAAGGTCGATGGAGAATGATGGAAAGCTGATAAAACTAACTGATTGTTGCAGATAAAAATATAATAGATTATTAAATAAAATACATGTTTATATTGAAATTCAATTTATTTAATTCTATATTAGTTTTACTGATTTTTATCTCTAACTATATTTGAAAATTCTTTAATCGATTTTTAAGAAGAGCGATAAGTGAAAGTCATGTGTTGCCCGCACCATATTTTTGTTGTAGTATTTCGTCTTTTTTAAAAATAAATATCTCGCAATGAATTTTGATATTTTATAAAACTATTGTAAACTAATTGTTTATATTTCTTTTTCTTTCAATAGGTTTGCTTAAGGTAAGAATACAAATACTTAATATTTTACTGTAGCTAGCAATCATAATTTTTAAAAAAAGATTCTGTCCGTTTATAGTTGTCTTCTTAGTTTTAGAGGTGTTTTCCTAGCTTCATTTAATAAGGCATCCATAGAGGTGTAGTTATAATAAAATATATACTATAAAATCAATAATAAAGTATATGAACGCATAAAATACTGAATGCAGTTTTTTGGAGCTACTGCTGCCACAGAAAAGATACCGGCCAAAACACAACAACCTGAATTAACGAAAAAACTGCTCTGCGCATGATCTGACTGCTTTTTAGCCATGTTGTAAAGAACCTATTATGATTTAAAGAGAAATTCGCCGTAAAAAGAGTAATCTATTAACAATTTAAGTAAGTGATGCCTCAAGGCCAGGATTTCTATTAAGGATGATGGTCTTAATATCTTGAGAGATTTATGAGTGTTTTAGCCGTTTTGAATAATGAAACCAATTGCTTTCCCGCCAAGAAATATTTTATTTATTGCGATAAGCACTTTGGGCGATGAAGCGCCAACTCTTATATTTTACACCCCTCCTCAGAGCACTTAGAAGATGGCTTTTAATTATCGGCTGTCTTCCGGCCAATTATTGTTTTGTCGATGAGGCTATAACTGTTCAATTGAAACCAGGCTCTATGAGCTTCGCATTAAAAAATCAGTTTATGAAATAAATAATGGAATGGTTACTATAATCCAGCGCTTCTTTTATTTCTTGTTTTATTATCAACTGCAATAGATAATTCCTGAGATGTCGTATAACGTTTAATGTGAACATTGACTTAAAGTTAAAGATAAATTTTCTTATTCCTCACTTTTATTGTAAAAGTAGTTTATTATTTTTGTTTATGCTTTTTCAATAACGTAACTTTATAAATGACTAAGAGAAAACAAATAAAATATTTCCTGCTTAACCCGTTTCAGATAAACATACTTAGCATCTAAAAATATTTATATTTTCCACTACTACATACATTGTATGGATCAGAATACCAGGTAATGAGGCAGCTCATCTAAACATTTCACCACTCCAAGTATACGAGCCTAATGACGTCAAAGCATATCTAAAAGCTAGAGTTCTGAAAAGCTGGGAATCGGCTTGGAATGGTATTCCTTTGACGAACAAATTAAGAAATGTTAAAAAGACAACAAAAAATCTGGTACAGCCAACACACGACTTTCACTTACCTCCATTTTTAAAATCGATTAAAGAATTTTCAAGTACAGATAGAGATAAAAATACGTGAAACTATTAAATAATTAATTAAATTGAATTTCTATAGAAACATGTGTTTGATTCAAAAATCTATTATATTATTATCTAAAATAATCAGTTAGTTTTATGTTCATTTCATCACTCTCTATTAACTTTTAAAAGCTTGTGTATGAGATAATAATTTTTCTAAAATCTTTAGCTTTCCATCGCTATATCATATATGTATATTACTGCTCTTATGTTCAAAAACAAAAAATTGCATTAAAAAAATATTTTTTCTGTTTTCTCCTTTAGTTGGGTATCGAATTTATTTAATTTATGTATTTACCTGTTTTTCATCAGCGTTAACATGGTAATATAGTTATTATTATTGAATCTACAAAATTAAACGTACTTTAGGGGAAGAAAATTTAAAATATCGGCATTTAAGCCCAGTCAGACCATTTTAATCAGAATAAAACCTACATGATATTAAAGCCCATTAAATTTTACATCGATATAGCGAGTTTAATCAAAATCGTTGGAACCGTTTTCGAGAAAATCGAAAAAAGGTGCAAAATGCATGGTAAGCTCATTTTGATGAAAAAAGTTTTGTCACGTCTCGGGCGTATAGTTGTCTTAAATATGAAATTTCAGTTTCATAGGACTTACCGTTTCCGCCCGGGTGTTACCACACACATACACACACACACAGACCTTTTTGCGGGACTTGGTTAATTGGACTCAGGGAACCCTAAAACGTGTATTTCCGTTGAAAACTGGAATTCGAAAATTTTCACGATCGCAATACTTTCCCTTACTATGTATAGTAAGTGAAAGTAAAAAATGGATAAGTTCCGTCAGAGGAAACCGAAGGGAAGAGGTGGTTTTAACGAGAATAAGAATCGGTCATACCAATTTAACCCACAAATACTAAATTACTAAAGAAAATCGACCGAACTGCGTAGTGTGTCAATTACCTCTTACCGTACAACATATAATTGAGAATCGTCCAGTATACCAGGAAACTTTCGTATATTATAAAATACCTCGTTTCATAGAATAAGCTCTAAAAGATTCAAAAGAATCAAGTGACAGCGTCATAAAAGTGTTAAAAGATACAATTATTCCAAAAAATTTAATACTAACAGTAACCGTTTAATTATATAAAATAGATTAACCTATACAACAACTATGTAAAAAAAAAAAAAAAAAAAAAAAAAAAAAAAAAGTTTAAAGAAAGAAAGTAAAAGTTTGACCAATCAAATTCTTAATGAAAACAATATCAATAGTAATCGAAAAAAAGAGAGATCTTCCCTACAATACAATGAAATAATAATAATAAGAGAAAGACCAATGTATAAAATTAAAATAGCAAAGCAAAATAAGAAATTTAAGTACCTTTATGTTAAAACATAAGTCAAAAAATCAAAGTTACGTAAGAAGTTAAATAGTAAAAGAGTGTATTAACCTTGCTGTTGATCGCCTAAGAAAAACAAGTAACTTAACCTTGTATGGAACACCAATTAAAAAAAAAACGCTGCAAATTATTACACAATTGTTTAATATTTCCAAATAACTATATTAGGGGTATAGCTGTTTATTGGCAATTAACTAATAAGAAAATATTATATCACCGCTGCTAATTTCAATACACTATATCTCTGCTAGTTCTGAACCAATTTAAATGATTTTTTTCTCATTTCGCAGAAATGTATTAATCAACCTTATTTTTATTTTTTTTTCGTGCTTTAGTGATTCTAAAACTCTATAAATATTTTTCTCTATATTTATAAATAACTGAATCATTTCCGTATTTATAGGTCAAATTTAATTTTTTTTTTTTCTCTTTGCTTTTTACTAATTATTCGTGCTTTTTTGGTTAAGACACTTGTACATTTTTTCTCTATCTTCAAAAATAACTGAGTTATGGACTTATTTATGGGTAAAATTACAGTTTATTTCTTTTATTTTTTCTCTTTTTTATAATTACTCGCAACTTGTCGGTTAAAAACACTATCAAATTTTTTCTATATGTTCGAAAATACCGGAGTTACAAGCGTATATATTTCAATTTTTTTATTTTTTTTATCGCGCCTTACTGATTCTAAAACTCTATAAATTTTTTTCTCTATATTCATAAATAACTGAATCATTACCGTATTTATAGGTCAAATTTTTTTTCTCTTTGCTTTTTACTAAATATTAGCGCTTTTTTGGTTAAGATACTAGTACATTTTTTCTCTATCTTCAAAAATAACTGAGTTATGGACTCATTTATGGGTAAAATTACAATTTATTTCTTTTATTTATTCTCTTTTTTATAATTACTCGCAAATTTTTGGTTAAAAACAGTATCAATTTTTTTCTATATGTTTGAAAATACCGGAGTTAAAAGCGTATATATATATATATATATTATATATATATATATATATATATATATATATATATATATATATATATATATAAATTTTATTATTATTTTTTTTTTATCGCGCTTTACTGATTCTAAAACACTGTACACATTTTTCTATAGCTTCTAAAATAACTCAGTTTATTCAGGCATATTTATAGGTTAAATTTTAATTTTTTCAATTTCTTTTTTATAATTGTTAGCGGTATTTTAATTTAAAAACACTAATAATTTTTTTCTCTATCTTCAAAATCACATTTAATCGGCCGCCATTTAAAAATAACTAGCTGATATGTCTAGGTGTTAAGATCTTCTTTGCATGCCCTAGTATTTTTGTGCCGATTTTTTTTTTTTTCATTTAAATAGTTCTATTTTATATCAGTAATTGAACTTATTTCTATGTATTTAATCTACTCCAAGACTCCTAAGCACATTTTGTACATTATGTATATTTTATTCTAAAGGGAAATGTCCCAGAATAATAAAGACTTCATTCATTATTAACCTTTTACTAGTGAGGTGAAATTTATAGTCAAAATTGGTGAGGGGAGTCTCTCAGACCCCAGACCTTATTTATTTTTTTAAATGAAACTTTTATTTTGTAAAGAAAGTATGCCCAGCTAAAATTAGGCACAGTTTTTGCAATATCAAATAGAACATTGCCCACAAATATTTTGTTCACATTTAATACAAACTATAGATGACTTCCTATCCTTGTTTCTTGGATAAAAATAAGAACCTCTTTTCTTCAGAGGGGCCTCCTGACTATATGTGTTAGATTCTTCTGGTTTTTATTCCCTAATAATGATTGAGCTTTAAACCCAAGGTCTCGGGAAAGTCTGGTCATGTAATCCTTTAACAAGGAAGATCCCAACTTCTGAATAAAATTAAAAAGGTGCTTAAAATAACACGATCACGTGACATTTCTTTCAACAAACACTTTTTATAAATCCGAACAATAATGATGAGGTGGGGTCTGTAATAACACTGTCCTGAAGCAATGCTGGATAAAAACTGTCTAAAAAAGGATGCTATATTACAATCATGTCGAGACGAAAAATGTCAGGTTTTCACATGCCGATCGGATCGGTAAAAATGGGATTCACAAAAGTTTAAAGAGGCTCTGGGGTCCTGTAGACCCCACCTCACCAGTTAAAGGTTAATAATAAAATTATAAGTACCATGTTTTAAATAACAACACCTCATAACTATGTGGACATAAAAATCTGTGTTATAATTATTGTTTTTATCATCAACCAGTCAAAAGCTCAAAATTTACTCAAAGACTTATTAACGAAAATTTATATGGCACCGTTTACGAAAGGGATATAAAACATTAGGAAATGAATAAAAAGTTGTGTAAAAAAAATCATCCCCTTTTTTGCGTTTTATTAGGGTGGCACTAAACGCAAATCCTCATGGCCGGCGGTGAGACACTTAAGAGGGTGATTTATTTGCCTGCTGGCAACGCAAATTGGAAAAACACTGGTTAAAAAGAGAAGAGGAAATAAAAAATCAAAAAGAAAAAAAAAAACAAGAGAGGGTTGCTGCAAGGGGTGCGTTTGGGCCCGGTTAAATTGAGAATAACGCCCAGTCATAAGAGTAATGAATGGGGCCGGATATTTAATAGGTTTGGGTTCGAGTCCTGTTGTAGCAGGCTTATTACCTTATATGGCATTATTCGTCCGTTTTACTAATTCATTCCTACCAAATATCAAAATTTACAACTTCATTATAAACATGACCGAATTCAGATATTATATTTGCTTAATTATTGTCCAGTTCGATGGTAATAGGTATACAATTTCACAATTATCTGGGAAATGCATGTAGATACAACTTTTGGCTCATTATTTTCAATAATGAACCATTATATTCGACCAGTTGAATAAAGTTCCACCCACCCTTACAATTTGACGTTTCAATTTACGTATATCCCAAAATACCGTGTATATATATATATATATATATATATATATATATATATATATATATATATATATATATATATATATAACATCCGTCTGTTGATTAACTGCTGACTAACTTTCCTCTGAATCTAATTTTGTAGATTACGTATGGGCTTGTTATGGATAATATTTTCTATTGTTATATTTTTTTTGTTTTTTTTTTACCTATTATTTATTTATTTACAACTGTATTGATTAATACATCTAGTAAATTAGCTGCTAGATAAAACACATGAAAAAGACATGAAGAGAAACTGCCCATTGGCAGCACTCCAATAGGTAATCTAAACTAGAAGGTCATCTTCTTTTCAGACGCCTCGGAGGATTGTCAGGAATGGAAGAGGAAGCTAGAATTGAAACTAGTGGGTTAGAGTGGGAGTGGAGTTTGTCATGGAAGGATTGATACCTGGTTCGGGCCAAATCAGCTACATAAGGATTATCAAGGTCTTTATTGATGAGCTTATTCGTGACGAAGTAAGGATTTTTCGAAGGATTTTGGATTGTAAGGATTGAAGACGGGAAGAATTTGATGGTTTGGTGGAGCACCCCCCCGTAAGTCCAGATAGGTCTTATGATGGCCGTGTAGATGAATATTTTGAAGTTAAGTGGAAGGTTAGAGCGTTTGTCTAGTGTTATATTGTTTATCTTAAATAATTGTTTCCATCGAAACTAAATGCAATTACTTAATTTTTTTTTAACTCCGATTTTTTTTTAAGGTTCGTGAATGTGTTAACACGCCGGGACGAATGCCTACGTTTTTTCGCGTGAGGCGAGACTGTCTTAGCCACTTACGCTTCGTGGGATGGGGCAGTACTATTGCAAGTTCTAACGTGTTTTATACGAGATCACAACAGTTTCAGACTTCCAACGCGCTAAATGCGAGATTTTAAATGTTTTGAGATATAAACATGACTTGAAGGAGTACGTATGGAAATACTTTTTTATATATTTTACCTAATATCTCTGGATTTAATGGAGGTAGGAAAAGAGGTTGTGTATTAAAACGTTCCTTTTTCTAAGCGAAGCCATTAAAATATTTAAGTTAGTAGCAACCAAAAAAAAAATGTCAAAATACTAATTCTTCTAAGTTTTGGTTTATTATTTTCAATAATCAACCTTTGTAATCGACCAAAAAAAATTAACTTCTTTTTTTTTTAATTTAAAATTTTACGTGTACGCCCACAACTTAATTATTTTTGAAGATAAATAATAATATTTATATTTTTATAATTAGTAAAGCACTATAAAAAAATTAAATAAAACTATAATAAAAATTGACCTAAGTATTTAAGTTACTAATTATACGTCTGTTCTTAGTGTTATTCGATTCAAAATTATATTTCCTGCAAAATAAAAACTGCAGTTATTCTGAGATCAGAAAATTTCATTTGAGATATTTCAATTAAAATCAAAAGAAATAGAAATGAAGTCTAGTATAAACGCTTTTGGTTCATTATTTTCGATTATGAACCTTTTAAATTAGAAAAAAAAAATCTCCCTCCATTTGTGGGCTTACGTTTTAAAAATACGTATAACCCGAATAATGAGTTTAAAATATTCCTTTTGTCAGCCGTACGAATTAATTAATTACTAAACGAAAAGTGACTTTTCTATAAAGTCTTATTGCTACTCGATACAGAATTAAATTTACTACAAAAGAAAACATTAATCATTGAAATCGATTCAGAAAAAGATAAGGTTGTAAGCCATTTTTTTTTTTTTTTATTTTAAAGAAATTTACAACTGTATTATACAATAAAATACATGTGTTAATTGATCAAGTGGGCTTGATAAAGGCATGTGAAGAAACTACCCAGTGGTAGCAGTTCAGTGTTTATTTAATGCAGTAGGTCGCGAGACCATCATCTGTTCAGCCGCTTCGGGGGATTATTAGGAATAGATGGTAATGAGACCATTTTTCTTTAAATTATTCATTGGATTTCATATTTAATTTTTACTTAACTTTATTAAATTTATAATTCTCGAATTCAACTGTAATAAAGTAAGAGGAAACGATTTTTTTTTTCTCCCTAACTTAAATATAATATTTTGGTTACATTTGATTGCCCTGGGAATGATTTAATTTGTTTTTTGTTTAATAAGGCACTAAAATACTTAGTATTTGTCTGAGAATAATTAATGATTTTTCTCTATTATTGTCATAAAGTTAAGTGCCTATAAATGAAATGTATCTTATATGATATCACAATTAGCAATTAACGATCCCTTTAACTTCATTGATAATAGATTTTTGATATGAAGTATATGAAGATATAATTCCTAAGACCACCATGGATGATTAAAAAACAACATTTACAATCACATTTCAGAATAAATGGTTACGATTAATTTTCTGGAAGAGCCACAGGGATATTAATGTCTTGTGCTGGGCGCTGTTAATTTAAGGACCACCAGAGCTTGCAGATGTTCTGAAATAATAATCAAGGCGCTGATTCTTCTATTTATGAGGTTGTTTCATCATTGTTCAAGAAACCCGAATAATGAGTTTTATTATAACCAATAATTTATTTAAAAATTAAGTTGGAGGAAACTGAAAGTAAAGATAAATAGTCCACTAACAGCATTCGGTGACTCCTTTTGCTCTAATTAATAGTCAATTTAAAAGACATTGGAGATATTTTCATTTTCATTATAACCTATGCTGATGACACCTGCGTGTTATCAGTTCATAATGACCCATTTATCGCCTCTCAAACTCTTCAAGCGCACATCAAAGACCTAGAAGTATGGTGTCAGAACTGGGGAATAAAAATAAATTCCAACAAATCCCATCAAATAACCTTTACCCTTCGTCGTAAACCTATGACATTCTGTCCCTACTGTCTCCTTCAACAATGCTCCTCTTGTCCCGGTTGAACAGATCCGATATCTAGGACTGCACCTTGACAAACGCCTTACTTGGAACCCTTATACAAGACTGAAACGACAAGAAACTGCACGACGTTTTAGACTACTTCAACACTTACTAGACAAACGTTCTAATGTTCCACTTAACTACTAAAGACTCATCTACATGACTATTATAAGACCTATCTGGACTTACGGAATTGAGCTATGGGGCTCCACCAACCATCCAATTCCTCTCGTATCCAATCCTTACAATCCAAAATCCTTCGTAAAATCCTCAACGCTCCTTACTTTGTCACTAATAAGCTCATCCACAAAGATCTTGACGTTCCCTATGTTACTGTTTTGGCCCGAACCAGGTATGAATCTTTCCATGCAAAACTTCATTCCCACTCTAACCCACTAGTTTCTACCCTAGCTTCCTCTTTGATCTCTGATAACCCTCCTAGGCGTCTGAAAAGAAGATGGCCTCGAGATCTTCTTGTTTAGATTGACTACTAGAGTGCTGCCAATGGGCAGTCTCTCTTCATGTTTTTTCATGTATTTTATCTTTACCAGCATATTTACTAGTTGTATTACAAAATACAGTTGTAAATTTCAATAAAAATAATTTAAAAAAAAAAAAAATTCATTATAAAATACATGAAAAAACAAGAAGAGAAACTGTCCATTGGCAGCAGTGTAGTAGTGAATATATACAAGAAAGCCTCGAGGCCCTCTTATTTTTGGACGCCTCGGCGGATTGTCAGGAATTGAAGAGGAAGCAAGGATTGGAACTAGAGAATGGAGTGGGAGTGGAGTTTTTAATGGAAGGAGTAATACCAAATCAGCAACATATGGGACATTAAGGTTTTTGTGGATTATTTTATTCGTGACAAAGTAAGGAGCGTTGCGGATTTTGCCAAGGATTTTTGATTTCATGGATTGGATTCGGAAAGAGTTTGATAATTTATTAGAGCTCCAAAGCTAAACTCCGTAGGTCCAGATAGGCCTTATGATCGTCATGTAGATGAGTTTTTTGTAGTTAAGCGGTGAGCAGTTTCTTGTCTTTTCAGTCTTGTATGCGGATTTCATGTAAGACGTTTGTCAAGCATGTGTCCTAAATAACGGATCTGTTCAACCGGTACAAGCGGAATATCAATAAAGTTCACTGTAGGGCAGGATGTGATAAGTTTACGACGAAGAGTAAAGGTAATTTGATAGGAGTTATTGGAATTGATTTTAATTCTCACACCATTCCTCAAGATCTCTGATGTGGGATTGGAGAATCTTTTCTCGATAGTAATATGAAGTTCTTGGTGGAAAGTGCAGCAACCTATTTTCATCTTTGTTTAGGTATTCTGAGGTTACTAGTATTGGGTTGCGTCACATGAAATGTCCGTTTTCAAGGTAAAGAATTAAAAATACGATATGAAAACAAGATAATTTTATTCAAAGTATTTACCTTCTTTTTCTACACATTTTTCCCAATGTGACACCAACTTTTTTATCCCCGAACTGAAAAACTCTGAGCTTTGAAGTGAAACAAAATCTGAAAACGCACTTTTCACTTGATCATCATTTTCAAAAAGTTTTCCTTTGACGAAGTTGTCAAAATTCCTGAACAGGTGGTAATCTGTTGGAGACAAGTCTGGAGAATATGGTGGGTGCGGAAGAACTTCGTAGCCCAGTTCTTTCAATTTTTGCATGGTATGTCTTGAAACATGGAGTCTTGCTGCCGCTCAGTGAGATCATGAGGTACCCATGTATCGAGTTTTTTTACTTTCCCAATACAATTTAAATGCTTGGAAACGGTAGATGCACTTGTATTTAGTTGTGCTGAGAGTCCTATAACTGTTTGGTAGGGGTTTCCTTCTACTATATATTTGAGGACATCGTTGTCTATTACGGACGGAGGTCATCCTCGGGGCAAGTTTTCAAAGTCGGTATTCCCAGCGGAAAACTTAGCAAACCAACGGCGAATGGTCCGTTCTTTAACACTCCCTTCCCCAAACGCCTTGCAAATATTTTTAGCGGTCTCAGCTGCTGAATGGTCGAGTTTAAACTCGTACAAACATATTACTCTAAAATCGCGTGTTTCCGTGTTCATATTTGGAGGTATACTAAAAAGTGGGTAAAAGTACTAAACAATTTTCAAACACATTTAGAGGTAAAAAAAAAAAATTGTTAAGGAATTACTTAAATTGAATTTAAATAGAAATTCATTAAATAATCTATTAGATTTGTATCAACAACAATCAGTTAGTTTCATCGGTTTTTCATAATTCTTTATTAATTTTAACAATTCCGTGAATTAGATAATATTTTTTCTAAAATTTTTAGCTGTCCAACGGTATATTGTATATCTGTATTACTATTCTTGTACAAAAATTGCATACAAAAATATTTTTGAACGTTTCTCCTTTAGTTGTTTATCGAATTCGGTCAACTTCCTTATTTAGCTTCTATTTATCAATGCTAACAAGATGATGAAATGAAAAAAAAAAAAAAATTCTTTACTATCGTGGGACTAAAGTCCCTTAAGAATAAAATAAAATATAGATTTAATAACCGGATCAATGAGGTCATGGCTTTAAACAACAAATTGCTAAACTAAAAAAAAAAATTAAGGTTGTAAAATATGTACATATTTACAAATCAGACGCTTAGAACAAATTTGGTGCCTAATATATATTGTTTTTAAATCGATAAAATTAAAGGTACTTTAGAAGATAAAAATTTAAAATATCGGTATTTTAATCCTGTTTTAATTTATTCCAGACTATTTAAATCAGAATGAAACCTATTAAATATTAAAGCCCATTAAATTTTACATCGATATAGTGAGCTTAATCAAAATCGTTAGAGCCGTTTTTGAGAAAATTGTCAAAAGGTACAAAATGCATGGTATAAAGTAGCTCTTCTGGAAAGCCGATTTTGATAAAAAAAAGTTGCTGTAGCATCTCGGGCGTAGAGTTGTCTTGAATATGAAATTTCAGTTTCATATGACTTTTCGCTTTAGCGATAGACACACACAAACACAAACACACACACACACACATTTTTTCAGGACTTGGTTATTGGACTCTGGGGACCCTAAAACACGTATTTCCGTTGAAAACTGGAATTCGAAAATTTTCACTATCGCAATACTTTCCCTTACTATATATTTTATATATATGTAAGTGAAAGTATATTATAAATAAAAACAGTTTTGACCGTTAATCGAGTTTCTACGCCATTGATTAACTACAAACAAGTTCTTCAGATATTTATTCATGGATCACTAAGCCCTCAATTCCAGAAATAAACAATGTTTTGTCTCTAGAACTTCCCATTAAATATCTCAGTGACAGTGGAAGGACTTACTTGATACCTCTTCTCTAATTACACCTTTAACCCAATTTTTTTTCTATTTCTTGTAAAGGTCAGAAGACAGAATAAAAAGAGAGATTGCTCTAAGGACGAAGCTGATTGGCTGGGAGCGATGCGTCAATGCCCCCCCCTTGACCACTGACTGATGAGCCCCGAGCTCCTTCGGGGATTGGTTTGGCCGCGGCTAACCTTCCGTCCAGCCCGTCCTTCTACCTAATGTCCATTACGTTACAGTGGGGATCTCGAAAAATAGGGTGAAAAAGTATAATAAATAAAAGTGCATTAGTACTTAACAAAAATAAATTATAATAAATACATTTGGGTTTGTTAGTTTAGTCATTTACCGTCACTTTACTGTGGCTAAATAGGCAATGTCTAAAATATGAGTTATAACACCTAGACGTTGATATCAGCTAGTTGTTTCTAAAATGGCTGCCGATTTAAAGTGACTAAATTCAATAACTCAGTTATTTTTGAAGAAATAGAAAAAATGATTGGAGCGTTTTCTAACCAAAAAACTTCAATAATTATATAAAAGAAATACATATAGAGTTTACTCATAAATACGCTCATAACTCAGTTATTAATCTATAACCTCATAACTGGAGTATAGAGACCTCCCTGAGACACACCCAGCCTTTATAAAGTCGGTACCCAAACTTAGATAAAAAATCTGGCTGCGAATCTCCTCATTGTACAGCCGTTGGCCATGAAACAGTACGAAACTATATGTACTGAGCCCAAGACCCTAAATCGGGTTTAGAGGTAAAGGTTGTTTTTTTTTTCTATTTTTTTTTTTGCCATAATATTCCAGGCGTATAACTAATCTATTTTAAAAATACAACTTCAGATTAACAGAACATTTAATTTTTAAAGCAACACACAAACTATGTAGAATATTTTATAATATTTGGTTTATAAACGGAACATTTTCACTTAATTTTAATAAATTTATAACTCACGTATTTTTTTTTTCAGTGGCGCGACAGGCCGTGGAGGCCCCAGGCCTCGCGGTGTGATCTCCTGAGTAGTGTAGGGTCATCACTCCCTACGCCTAATTTTGTGAGTTGCCTATATTTGGCTGACGGGTCTCACATACCCGGGGGAGAGGCTGCGAGTGAATCCCCATTGAATTACATCATTATAAAAGCCCCGCCGGGACTGGGATTCGAACTCGCAACCTGTAGCATGAGAAACCAGCGCGCTAGCCACTCAGCCACGGGCTCCCATATTTCACGAATAGATCAGCAATAAAGTTAGGTGAAACGATTTTTTTTTATACCTAACTTAAATATAATATTATGGTTAAATTAATTTCTCTGGGCATGATTTAATTTATTTTTTGTTTAATAAGGCACCAAAATAATTAGTGTTTGCCCTGAGATTAATTAATACTATTTCTCTATCATATGTCATAAATTAAAGTGCCTATAAATGAAACTTATCTTATATGATATCACACTTAAGAATTAACGATCCCTTTAACTTCAATATAATAGATTTGTGTTATGAAGTAAAAGAAGATATAATTATTAATACCACCATAGATGATTAAAAACCAACATTGGCATTACATTTCAGATTAAAATGGATACTCGCGAAAACAATAAGTACCCTCAATTTTTTCCATTGCTCCCGCCATCTTCATCTTCTATCTACCCTAAGCTCCTTGTTTCCTCACTTATTTTTCCCCACTTTGACTTTTTGCTGCATGGTATATGCTGGCCTCTCGACTGTTCACAAGCTAAGCTACGTATAAACATATTTTTAAAATCCGTCCTCGGCACAGCGAAGAGGTCTCATGTCACCCATTTATACAGCGAGTTAATGTGGCTCCTTCCCTCTATCCGCAGACAATATTTCCTGGAATCATATCTTTAAAAAAAACAACTCCCAGTTATCTCCCAACATCCATAGACTTCTGCAATTTAAATCGTCAGTCCACTCCCTCCAAACTAGATCGCGCCATTGTGACATTTACATTCCTACCCATTGAACAAAACATTTTGACCATTCCTTTCTTGTCCGCTCTACTACTCTCTAGAATCCTCTACCTACTCATATCCGCCATGCTTCTTCCCTACCATCATTCAAGTCCTATCTGCTTTAGTACCTACTGTCATCCCAAAAAGATGCTAAACAAGCCTGATTTTTCAAATCAAATATCAATTTAAAAAGATAATTTATTGTTTATTGTTTATATTTTACTTAGTTGTGGTCAGACTCATCGTATATCTTAATTGTACATATCAATTGTCCTGTCCAGAATCAATTCTATTTAAATTCCATTCTAGTATAAGGATCTTTAACGAATATCTGACATCGCAGGTAAACTGACATCGTTAAGGACGGCTTTACCAAAAATTATCCTCTCTAATACTAAACTGGTTCTAGAAGAAAAAAAAAAAGTAAATTTTGTTCTTCGACCTTCAGTCCCCTAAGAATAACAGTAAAGTACAAAAACTGAGTCTATCTTTTTTCTCTATCTCCAAAAATAACTGAGTAATTGAATTGAATCAGTTTTAATCGGCTGCCATTTTAAAAATAACCAACTGATATCAACGTTTACGTGTTAAGATCATCGTTGTCCTAGTATTTTCAAAACATTTGGTCTAGTAGATTTGGAGAAATGCCGCGGACGGCACATTTTAACAGAAATAAATGATTTAAGGTTCTTTGAGTACAAATAACCTGTCTACATGTGTCGAATATGGTAAATATAGCAAAGAAATAAAAATATTAAACCCATTATTTTATATTTTTTGTATTATTATTTTTTTTTATATTAATAAGTTTGTCACGCAGTTAACACCATGGAGTGTGAGGCAAGGTTTAAATATTTTGGCATGATAGGCCTGATGGAGAGAGGATGGATGCTGGGTGTCAATAAAAAGGTCATTCATTATACGGATATCAAAGTAACAAGAGCTGATATCAAATCCGTAAATAGTTTTCGTTAGCGTCACAACTGTGGATAAAAAGTGAATTAAAAAAAGAAAGAAAAAAACAACTTTAAATTGGAAAAATAAATGGAACATTCATAGAAGGAATATTGGCTGGAGGCAGAAAGGGATGAAAGGGCTGGAGAAAACAGACTTGGAAGCCTTCAATAAACATCAGCCGCATCAACAGGCACTCTCCCTGATGGAAGGCATTTATTTCACCAGGGCTAATCAGCAACCGACCAGTCCCTTGAGCCTGATAGATTTTGTAGAGGGGGCGGGCGATAAAATACTTCGAGTTATGGGAAACGATGTGACGCAAATGATCCAATCGCCTAACAGGAAAGTATTCAATATTATCATAAATTAACTATTATAAGTTAAATTTAAATCCTCTGTTCGTTTCCGTGACACCCGCTAGCAGCCTTCGGATCTGTATACAACGTCCCATCGATCCACTGCTTTCGATAGATCATTCTTAATCCCATCTGCATCCTTATGGAACTCCATTCCTCTAATATCCGGAACTACCAAACTCTCTCAACATTTAAAGCCCGTCTATTTAGCCATTTCCTATCAATACAATTCCCAAACAATCCCAAGTAAATGCTAATTTCAGGAAGATCAAGAGATAAAGCAGACAGGTACATTTATTTATTTATTCAATTTTCGTTTTCTCGTTTACATTAACAGCAAATATTATTTAAAGTTTTTCTTTTAATCTTTTCAAAGAAGTAAGATGAAATTATTTTACAAACACTCAGAAGAATTGTAATTTCTTTTCTTTTTTTATTTAATTTCATACTGTAAACATTTTTTTTTTTGTTCTTATGCTTACATACATTGAAGAATTGTTAATTTCTTTTCTTTTTATATTTCATTTTAAAAATGTAATAATGTTTTTGTTTTTAAAAAATCTTATCATTTTTTTTTGTTCCTACGTTAACATACATTAAAGAATTGTAATTTCTTTTTTCGTATATTTTATTTTAAAATATAAAAAGAAATTAGTTTTTTTTTTTTTTTTTTTTTTTTTTTAATGTTCTCATGTTAACATTCATTATTTTTCTTGTTTGTGCATTTTTATTAGAATTTATCTTTTATGTTATCTTCTTTGTTCAGGTTATTAGTTCAATTTTATTGTTTTCATTATTGTATTATACTCTAAGACTATAGTCTTAAGTCCACTTTATGTTTCCTGCTGTATTATCCTAAAGGGACTTGTCCAAGAATAAATAAAGAATTATTATTATTTTAAGTTGATAATTTCCTTAAATTCTTAAAAGATTAAATAAAAGAATAAAATTTAAGTGTATACTGCTCTATTTTTGTTCTTAATTCTTCCAACAGAATTCGCATAACATTGTTTTTATTTATTTTCCGTTTCTGCTTGCTCGCTACCACATTGTATCAACCGCTGCACCCTTCTCCAGCATTCACACATCTTATTCTGTCAGCCTCCTTTCTTTCATCATTCCACTTCTTGCCAGTTTTCAGCTTTGGTCATTCTTAAAAGCACTCGTATCCTCAAATTTTTTTTTTTTTTTTCTGGAGAAGAGCTCGTTTCTAGATGTTCTTACCTATTTTTGAAGGTCTTTTTCAACTTCGATAAACCTACGAAAGTAGGAAAAGATCTTGTTGGCCTGTCTCTGTGAGCTCATACGGGTTATTTGGCGATAGAACTAATACTCGGCATCTGTCATCCATATGCCATATGCTGGTACAGTTCACTTCAATAAGCCAAGGCCAACTGGACGGTTCGGAACCTTGCGACATTGATTGTTAGGGTAAAATGTAAACCACAGGTGATCTTTGTCATGTTAAGTGTTAGGTTCCTGAAAATTTTCAACAGATACATGTTTTAAGGTTCTTTGAGTCCAAATAACCAAGTCTACATGTGTCTCATATTGTAAATCTAGCCCAGAAAAAAAAATCGTATATTCATTATTATTAATTTGTAATTTATTTTTTATTTCCTTATTCTGAGAACATCCTTTCTTTCATCAGTCCATTTCTTCACTCGAAGTTTTTTTCTCGTCGATGAACCAGAGTCCCTTGGTTTTTTTGTTTCTCTGTGAGCTCATACGGTTTATATGACCATAAAACTAGTCCACTTTTTCCGATTGGCATCTGTCATCCTCTCCATATGCTGGTACATTTCGCTGTTATGTCGTCTCCTGTACTCACCATTTTTCCTAAATCGTCCAAGAATCTTCCACGGGATTTTTCTTTCCTTCACTTCGAGCTTTTCCATGACAACTTTTCTGTTCATTGCGAGGCCTTCAGATGGGTACAATGCTTACAATACCCTGCGTATAACTGAACAATAATGTCTTGTCGTTTATGGACACTGATCTTTTGTTGAGGGCATTCCTAGTTAGCTGATATGCCACTTCAATCTCGTTGATTCTGCACATGATCGCTACTTTCTCAGAATTGTGAGGTACTATCTACTCACCGATGTACTTAAACTTTTCCACTTGCTTTATTCTTCCAATATACAGTAGTCCGTGGACCGTTACTTGGGTCCTTTAGTTTTTTGGGGGGAGAGGGAGGAGTGGACCACTATCACCACTGTGTTATACTTTCTTTTACTATATATATATATATAGGTAAGTGTAAGTAAAAAATAATATAATTATACGCGTTAAAACAACTACACTTTCAAATAATTATTTAATATATAAACATACGTTTATAAATGAAATTCGAAAAAAAAAAGTTATAAAGGTTATTAATTAGTAAATGCCGTAACAGTCACTTTAAAGGATTCGTTTTTCCATCTGTAGGTATAATTCATATTGCTGGACTAAATTGATGGTACAAGCTCACAACGCAATGAGGCCCAATCACATGACAGCGTGGCGTATGAATACTGGAGGGGAATTAACATGAATGTGGCAGACGCTCTACCGGCAGAATACAATCATACAATCATAGAACACAATCATCACCAGCCAATTGCCTTTTAATTAAAGAACTCAACACAACCGCGTAGTCTGGTCAACACCTAATGAACATTGTGTTTCGTTGTGCATACATCAACAGCGGGGTTTGAATTCCCCCTACATGCTTCCTTTAACTGTTGCGATATTACGATTCATTTCGTTGATTGATAACTCTTCACTCGATGTGATGCATTTTATAATTTTAATAGTGGACCCGCCATTGCTTCGCAGGGATGCAATTTCAGTGATGTGTTATTTATGTTTAAACAATCTCTTTCTGGCCAATTTAGAGTTTGTAGTTTTGGGAGTGTTGGTTTATCGTAACAGATAGAGCAATAAGCAAGTTATAGTTATAGAGCAAAATATAGTTACTTTATAATGTATGTTTATGATTATATTTAATTTTTATTATTTTATTTAATCATGAACAGAAATGAAAAAAAAAAAAACGCTGCAAATTTTTACACAATGGTTTATTTTTTCTAAATAACAATATTAGGGTATATAGCAGTTGATAGGCAATTAAGTAATATGAAAAACAATAAATAATTTCCTTTCCGAGTCTAATCCTAAATGGTCACCCAATCACCTTTAGCTCCTCTGTCAAAAACCTTGCTATCACCATTGATCAAACCTTTTCTTGGAAACCCCATATTGCCCATATTTCCCGACGAACGATAAGCACTCTTATGTTTTTTTTCATCGCTCCCGGCATCTTCTCCCTCTTTCCACCCGTAAGCATCTCGTCTCCTCATTAATATTCCCCCCTTTCGATTATTGCTGTGTGGTATATGATGGCCGCACAAAAGTGCTCCAAGACAGACTCAAGCGTATCATTAACATGTTCATAAGATTTATCTTCGGCTCCTACCTGCTACACGGAGGAAATATTTTCTCGTATCATACCTTTACCAAATCATAAATCACCCTCCATACATTCACAGCATCCTTAAATTTAAATCCTCAGTCCACCCTCTCGAAACTAGATCTCGCCATTCCGACCTTTACATTCCCACCCATAGAACTAAATCTTTTGATCACTCCTCTTACATACGTTCTGCAACTCCCTGGAATTCCCTGACTACTCATATTCGCCATGCTTCTTCCTTTCTCTCATTCAAATTTCATCTTTTCCAACATCTTTTGGCATCCCAAATAGATTCACAACAAATGTAAATCTGCAACTGACTTATTTTTATTTTAATACAAATAGTTAGTTTTTTTTTTGTTTTTTTATAATTCCCTCAACCCTATCAGTAGCCTTTAGGAGATTTCTCTTCTTTCTTTCTTTTTTTTTTAACCTTGTGTGTTTATTATCCACACTTTTTGTAAATGAATGTATATAAGTTTAGGTAGTGGTTAATTTTTCCTTTTTGCTCATTTGCAAATAAAAATTAATTTTATTGTTTTCTTGACCAGACATATAGATGAATATCTACTGTTCATTTCTGTTATTATTAAGGGACATAGTCCCAGAATAAAGTTTTATTATTAATTCAAAAGATAATGGTTTTTCACCACTGCTAATTTCAAAACGCTATATCTCTTCTAGTTCTGAACCAATTTCAATTATTTTCTTTTTCATTTTCTAGAAATACCAGGAACGGTGGACAAGCTCATTTTTCTTTATTTGTTTTTTGCATACTACGCATCTCAAAACGTAAGCACTCAAATTTTAAAAGAGTTGGAAGAGTAATTTTTTTTTTATCGATTAAAAAGTTTCTTTACTCAAAATAATAAACCAACATAAATCAAAATTAGTTATGTTTATTTGTTTGTTATTATATAGTGAAGCACAAATAACGGAAAATTTACTTTCCCTATACAAAAAAAACTTGATTGCTATGTATGTATTTAAAAACTAAAGAAATGACAAAGGTTCCTATTTTTTTTTTTTCGGTTTATTACTGTTTTATAAATCAAATGAACTATTTATACTAAATTTAAAAAGTTAAATTAAGTTTTTATAGGAATTCCATTTAGTTTAGTGAAGCTTCTGTTTTTCTGAAATAGTATAAAATTTAGAATAATTAAGTTTGAAGATTTATAACAACTTACCATTTAATTACACTTCGGTAGGTAATATTATTTCTAAAATCTTGCGTATTGATTAGAAGAATATAATTTGCACGATGCTGTACGACGGTGGCCACACTTAACAATTATAACCTCCCTCTTTCCTTATAACATATGTTTATGAGATTATGAGCTTACAACAACTGTACATTAGCTTTTACGATTTCTTCTACACACACAGATATATATATATACAATATTATTTTTTCTAAAACCTTGAGCTTAACAACGGTATATTATAATTATATATTACTACTTATGTTTAAGAAATAATTTTTTGACGTGTTGGTTACAGAACATTTATTTTTCCGGTTTAAAGAAAATCTAAATTGCAATGTATATTACTTTTAAACCTTCAGAAAATAATACCTTAAATGATTTTAAAAACCGTATCAAAATCAGTAACTGAATACAAGTATGTATTTACTAAAATAATGAAAAATAAATCAAATATTTTTCATTATGTTATGATAAGTTACATCTACTTTTTAAGTTCATTATTTTCAAAATGGTAAAAATAACCAACTTTTAGCAATTTTATCACTAGTGCAACATTTGTCTGTGTTAAGCGTGTAAGATCAAAAGCCGATGCTTCACAAATATTCTACTTTGAATTGATTTAGAATTTTTACCTAATGACATCTCGCAGACTACCTACTGTGAGTATAAATATAAAATAAGCGAATTATTAAAATTTATAAATACAACATAGGTATTTACTATCAGTTACCATACGTAATGAAGTATGTTCAATGTCCTGAGTGATTTACGTAAATAACAAATATTTTTTACTGTCGTAATTTTATAGATGTTTTCTTCCAAAGACATCTCAAAAACCACAAGTCAGGAACCACTGATATACACTCCTGGTCAAAAGTTTGAAACCTCCTACGGTTTACATCGATAAATCATGAATACCTAAATAAATTATAAATATCTTATTATTATTTGTATTTATAAACAAATTCGCTAATTAGGTCTAAGAAATATTTGTCAATATCGTAAATAACAAGAAATAATTTGATTAAATCTAATTATTACTGAGACTTTTAACGTGATAAAAATTAAAAAGACTAAACAGTGTGATGTTCCTGCCTGGAGATTTATTTACAGTCTAGTAATCCTCTAAGGGGAATCGAACAGATAAATCGTATTCTTAGTTTAATTTTTTATTTCTCGACTTCCAAAGTTGTAAGAAGTTCACTGCAAAGGTAATTTTCTTCATTTTTTCATCAAAGAACAAAATTAAAGTTAAAAAGAATGAATTTTCAAATGAATTGCGTAGTGCAACCCACATAATGCACAAAGAGAAAAATCCGCATCCAAAGTGAAGCAAAAGATTCAAACAGATTATTTGATGGAAACCATAGGTGGTTTCAAACTTTTAAATGGCTCTGTGTAGCAATCCAACAGTATATCAAACAAAAAAAAAATCTTA
This sequence comes from Piezodorus guildinii, assembly GCA_023052935.1. Classification (NCBI taxonomy): domain Eukaryota; kingdom Metazoa; phylum Arthropoda; class Insecta; order Hemiptera; family Pentatomidae; genus Piezodorus; species Piezodorus guildinii. The sequence continues at coordinate 33,420,990 of CM041298.1, read as the reverse complement.
AATCTGTTTATTTAAAAATTCTTCTTTCGTTGAATATTGAATTCATTGATTATTCTGTCAATTATTTTTAGTTTACTATTTGCAACAATGAACCTTTGTAATCGACCGAAAACTGGATTCCAGGAACCCATCAGATGGCTTCCCAACCAGAAATTTAATCCCACCCACCTCCTAGATAAAACAAGAGTTAAAGCTAAAACAATAATAACATTGAGCTTCGATAGAAACATTTTGGTTGATGATATTTAATAACGAGCCTTTGTATTCGACCTAGAAAAAAAAATTACCCCTCTTCAAAATTTGAAACTGATATAAAATAACTTATTCCTCTATAACTCGTTTATTTTTAGAGATTAAGAATTAGGAATTTTTATTTAAATTATTTCAAACATAATTAAAGAAAAAAGAAAGAATATAGTAAAAAAGTCTAGGAAAAATGTTTTTTTTTTTGTTTTTTCAATAATGAAACATTTTAATAAACAAAGACAGAAAAAATAAACCCTCTTCAAAATTTGAGACCTTATGTTTTAAAATACGTGAAACCCAAAAAAATCAAAAAAAAATCTGTTTTTTCCGCAGTACGGATTTATGAATGCTAAATGTTAGCTGAGATATAGCGTTTTGAACTTAGCAGTAGTTATTGATTATTTTCCCTCTTCTTTTTTAGAACTCCTAATGGGGCTACTTGAATTCCAATCTCAATTTTAATTGTTTGTGAAAAATTTATAGGCGACCTCGTCTTACTAGCTACCAATGATCAAGACCTCTACCATAAGATGAATGTTCTCTAAGTGGAATTATCCACAGCACATATGACGGTTGATCCGGGAAAGGATAAATACATGAGAATAGCAAAACAATCTGAAGGATAATGAGAAAATTATGGGTTGGGGGACAGATATTAGAGTAATTCGAGAGTTTTCAATACCTGCTGCTGATCTCAATGATAGTGGCTACGTAGAAGAAGGCGGGATTGTATGGGGAGAAGAGAGGTGTCAAAGCAGACTAAACTAGACATCTACAAATCGGCATCCTCCCTTACTCTTCAAGACTCTACCTACAAAACAAAGGAGTGAAATACGGGCCATGGAAATGAGGTATTTAGAATGAAATAGAAAGATGCTCAAGGAAAGACAGGAACGATACCATGCGGGCTAATCTCGACTTCAAACCGGCGGAGACCATTCTTGAAGAGCACAAACTGAGGTGGTTCGGACATCTTAGGATGGATCCAGATAGAAGCGCAGGAAAACTTACGAGATCCGCACGGAAGGGAAAAGACCCAGAGGAAGGTCTCGCATCGAAAGAAATCGCATTGACCCGACTAAGGATAGGATACTCCCGACTGTCTCATTCTTACCTTTTTGCTCGACAGCCCGTGCCCCGGTGCCAACAATGCAATGGAGCCCTCTCGATTACTCATTCTATAAATAATGCCCATTTTATACGTCTCAGCTTAATAGAATGGGACTCATACCAGATATATCGAGAATCCTAGGAAACAATGGGTATTCAATTTCCTCAGAAAAATTCTGTACTGCCTAAATTATAAAATTCACAATCTTAAAAAGAAAAAAAACGATAAATTCTTTGAAGTTTTGGCTTATTTTTATATTTATAATTATTTATTTTAAGTCAATATTTTTTATTTTATGTTTTTTGCTTTATTATTATTTTTTTTAAAACTTTTTCCATATTTATTCTTCACTTTCGTACCGTTTCTTGTGTATTGTTTATTTACTTTTATTATTATTTCTTTATTTTTTAAGAGGTTTAATATAAGTATCTGTATAGGCGTTGATGATCTTGATGTTTTACGCCTCAAAGCCCGAAGAAACATACATCTCCAGGGAGGACAGTGTAAAGGAGGTATGCAGGAGGCGTGGAATAGATTGCAATAGAAGAGTTGAGTTGGTGAAGAAAGATACATCCGGGCCAGACTCTATAAGCAGAACTTTCACACCAAACAGTGAAAATAGAAGAGGAAATGGCTATCTATATGATGGTGAAAAATTTATACTCTTCTGGACTTCGCAGTTTTTATTCAGAATTCTTTGCTCTTTCTCCCTCTCCTCCCCATGGATTTCGACAATTATCCTAATGGATGTTTTAATTAAAGAGCATATGAAAAACGTCATGAAGCTTCAAAGGAGGACTAGACTTCAGAACTAGATTTTTAAGTTTTTAAAAATTTATTATGAACTCCAGAAAACATTCAAGGGAACTTAAAAATATAAATAAAACACAATTCTTTTTGGGTGTGTGCCTCGTAATAGTGGAAATATCTTAGAGTCCGTTTGACATCAGAAGTCCTAACATGATTGACTGGACATGGCAGATAACAGAAATATTTCCTCTGATTGATACAGATGGATCCTACAGGCTGTCAGTTATCTTTAAATGATGGACAGATTCAGGACGGAAAATGCGGTTCGCTATCCGTGCCCATAACGATCAGCAAGCAATGGACAAGCCAAGGTTGCATAACTATAACAAAATATTTAGTGAGTTAGTCGCAAAAGAGATTTCAAACAACTTAAATATGTAATGTTCAAAACTCAACTTCGTCAAACCACAAGTCGTAGATAGGCATCGATGTAGTGACAACTCCTTCCGTAATCAGATTATCGTTAAGAATCTACGAAAAAAAATAAAAATACTCTCTCGCGTCCTTCAGACCTGTATGTAATGCCTCATCGAATCGTGGTTTTCCACAGATCGTTCCTTATCCGATCCTCGTCCGTATAGAATTCTATTCCTTCTTACATTTGTCATTCCAAATCCCCAAATACCGTTTATTCTAAGACTTTCTAGCAATCCAATTCTCAAGCAACTCAATTAAAGCAGCCGCTTAGATTATTAATTTTTTTTTTTTAACAAACTTTATAATTTTCTTAAGTTTATAATAGTTATTTTCTTTCTCTAGTGACAATTTTCATTTTTGTTAACTATTTCTTAGCAAATAGAAATAGAAGAAAAAATAAATTTAATTACAATGTTATTACAGCGCAAATCTTATTCAATTAATTAGCAAAATAACAATAAGCTGGAATACCGACAGTATTGTAACATAAACATAATTTAATAAAATATACGGTCAATTGTCTTTATTACATAAAAAAGATTAATATTTGTTCTTTCTAAAAAGAAAATAATAAGCAATAAAATGTCATAATTGTCAATGAAACATCTGGTGATATATATATATATATATATATATATATATATATATATATATATATATATATATATATATATATATATATATATATATAAATGCAAACATATATAAACTCGTGGTCATAGATAGTCATCGCTCAATTAAAAAAAAAACTTACATAATTAAACATAACCGCATGTTTAAAAAAAAAAATATTATCATACAAATAAATAATGTTAAATATTGAAAAGTTTTATAATTCGTGAATATTCACTTTATGTAATCTCACAATTTTAATAGTTTCTGATTTGGAAATGCTTGAAATTCGACAAAATAAAAAATTTATTCTGATAGTTAAAAATAATAATAATAATAGACTTAGCGAACCCGAAGGTTCGACGCCGATACCACCAAATTCTGCCTACACAGACTCGTCCAATGTTCACCAATCAAGCCCAAGCTCCCGAGATCAGCCTTAACGCAATCCTCCCATCTACGCTTCGGCCTACCTTTCGGACGCCTACCAGTCGGATCAGCAAATACCAACTTTCTCGGAATCCGCTCGTCATCGAGCCCAACAACTTTACTCGTCCATTTGAGTCTCCGCGATGCAATCAGCTCAATTATATTCACAGGATACAAGTTCCGCGATTCCGCGTTGTGCAACCTTCTAAACTCCCCAGTGGCCTCATCTCTCTTCGGACCAAATATTTTACGCAATACCTTATTTTCGAAGACCTTAAGCCGTTGTTCATCCTTCAAAGTAAGCGGCCACGTTTCACATCAGTAAAGAACCGTTGGAAGAATAATAGTTTTATAAATTCTAACCTTTAAGTTTTTAGATAGAAGCCGTGAACTAAGTAACTTAGCAACTGAATAATAACACGCATTTCCCACCTTTAACCGGGACTTTATTTCTTCCTGGATTTCATTTTTTATAGTTATAATTGAACCTAAATACTTGAATTTCTCTACGTGTTCAAAAGTATGCCCTGATACATCAATATCACCAAAATCGCCACCGTTTCTGCTACTAATCATATACTTCGTCTTATCGGTATTTAATTCGAGTCCTATTTCTTTACCGGTTTTTATTAACACACTTGTATTAAGTTGTATGGTTTCCGTGTCTTCACCTAGCAGTACCAGATCATCGGCATATCCCAAAACCGGAATCTTGTCACCCATATTTAAGCCTTTCTCGGTACACATCACCTTTTTTATGACATATTCTAAAGCTATATTAAATAACACAGGTGAAAGGGAGTCACCCTGTTTCAAACCCGATCGCACCTCAAATCTCTCGGAGTAATTATGACCGATTCTAACTTTATGGAATGTGATAGTTAAAAATACTAACCAAAATCTAAGAAAGGTTTGTTTTTGTTTTTTTTAAATATATTTATATCATTAAGCCTATGATATAAATCACAAGACGAAAATAAAGACATTCGATTGGATCAATTTCATTATCATATACAATTAAAGCATAGGTAACGCAATTTATATGACAAAGACTTTGTATATATGTATATATATATATATATATATATATATAATTTTATTTGAAGTTATTCGGGTTTTAGGTTCTTAACTCCTTCTTAATTTTCTTTATTTTACGTTTAGATCCTCCGTCATAAACGTAGAATCCTTTTCAATACAAAGAATTTTATTGAGCACCGGCTCACCACTCAGGCTAACTATAGGGTACACAAAGGAGGAGTAATAGTTAAAGAACTAAAACTCGAATAATTTCAAATAAAATTATAATATGAACAAGTCGATGAATTAGATTGTTTGTAAAATATATATATATATATATATATATATATATGTGTGTGTGTGTGTGTGTAGGGGAGCCCCGTGGCTAGCGCGCTAGCCTCTCATGCTACAGGTTCTGAGTTCGAATCCCAGTCCCGGCGGGGCTTTTATGAGGATGTAAAAAAATGTAGATTCACTCACAACCTCTCCCCCGGGTATGTGAAACCCGTCAGCCAAAGGATGGCCACTCACAAAATTAGTCGTAGGGAGTGATGACCCTACACTAAAAACTGCATCATGAAACGTGAGTGTAAACCCGCAGGAGTTTACACCGCGAGGCTCAAGGCCTACACGGCCTGTCGCGCCACTGGATGATGGTATATCTGTGTGTGTGTGTGTGTGTGTGCGTATGTGTAAATTATATTTCGGTAGCCACTTACCTGTATTGGAGATGAAGGAGAGAAGAAATATGAAGCAGGCGACGAGGTGCCGCCAATTCATCATCATGAGGCGATGTATTAAAGATTTAGAGAACCATTCTCTCTTCACCTGTATAATAAAAACAACATGAAAATATTTTAGGAAACACAAAATCAGTAATTACAGTACAAATATAAAATCGTTTTTTTTAGCTTAATTATACAATATTGTATCATTCACGACTAGTGGACCTGCTTCGCACGGATGCAATTTGAATGAGGTGTCATTCATGTTTACAAAATCACTGTCTGACCGATTTAGAGTTTATTGCTTTGGGAGTTCATCGTAACAGAAAGTGCTATTAGCAAGAAAACATGTTAATTTGAAAACGTATAATCATGTCTATTTAATCATCGGCAGAAATAAAAAACATAAATCAAAACGGGTTCAGTTTATTTCTTTATTATTTTAAAATGAACCATAGATTACATAAATTTCCCTATATAAAGAAAAAATTGATTTCAATGTATATTTTCAAAATCCACAAACTGTTATTCAACCTCAAGTATTATACAGAAGTATAATCTGTATAAGTATCTTCATTTTTTATTCGGTTCCTTTTGGGATATCCCGCTTTAAATATTGCTAAACTTGGCGATAGCACTTCTTTAAATATTTAAATGAACGGACAATGACAACGGAATATCAAAAAGGACAACGCTTACAAGATCAAAATTTCTAGAAGTAGTGCATCAATAAGACTATACAAGAAAAAAATTAAGAGTGAGACTTCTTTCTAATCTCCCTTGTCATAGCCAGCTATAACAAGGGAGGTTAGAAATACTAAGATAGCCTTAATTTAGTCAGAACTCTAAAATATGCTTCAGTTTTATTATTTTTCATCTATTTAGACAATTAAAAAAATTATTCACTTTTGGTTTATTACGTTTAACAATGAAACATTGTAGTAGAAAAAAAAATATACCTATTCAAAATTGATGACCTACATTAGAAGATCCCTGTTTAGTGTTATTCCATAGAGAATTCAATTCCCGAGATATTTCGGTTTGAAATCAGCAGTAGTGAAATGATGTTATCCATTGAACTATTTCTTTTCATATTACTTAATTGAGTATCAACAGCTATATAAACAGTTATACCCTAATGTTGTTATTTGAAAATAATAAACCATTGTGTAATAATTAGCAGCGTTTTATTTGTATTTTATTTTTTTAAACGCCATGAACTTATTTACAACCCTATTTTAAACGTCATAATAATAGTTGATGATTAGTGTGGTTTAAATTTACAATTTTGTTTTTTTATTATGGGGTTTTCATGAAGGCGAAATTCTATTTTTTAGCTTGTAACTTTACAAAGCTTAGCCTTTTTAGCTGATGAGGGCTTGTGAAATTAATAAGGAGGCTTACACTTGATGTATCCTTTTTAATGAGAGCTAAAAGTAATTACGTGACTTTAGAAAGTGTGACAATAATTACTACTAATTGTCTTTTATCGAGGTTTTATCAGTTCAATAGTTCTTCTTACTTTCCCTCCTTTCAACATAAAATTTTATTAAAACTTTCAATTCAAACTCAACTCCTTAACTTTCACTTAGTATATGAAATATACAGTAAGAGAAATTATTAGGATCATTGATATTGAAAAAATAAGAGAGTTTTGAAATTAGTAGTGGTGATACGCCATTTTTCTTCGAATTACTTATATTGCTTAATTGCCTATCTACACCTTTATAAACAGTTATACCCTAGTATATTTATTTGGAATTAATAAACCATTGTGTAATAATTTGTAGAGTATTTTCATTTATCTCAATTTCATTTAAATTTGTAGAATTTTGGTCACTAAATGTCTATTTTTTCCCACTGTGCGCTGAATTTTCGTGTTACAAGTACAAATTATTTACAGAAGAATAATTGTTTTTTCCTTTATGTGATAGGCAATTAATAAATACACCTGGGCCATCAGTCCCTACCTATTTGTTCAACAAGATGGAGTTAAAAAGAGCCATAACGGGACGACTTGAAGGGGAAAGACAAAAGGAGTAAAATTCTTCTAATTAGCGCCATTATTGGGGACAAAGAGATCCCAGCGCCGGTCCCCTATAATCAAATGTACCCTCTCCTGTTTTACTTTAGCCATTCTTCCTTAATACCCTTACAGAATAAGGCTTTTTTAATTCTCATTCTCCGCTCCCTTTTTCCGTAAAACAACCCTTTTTAAGTGTTCAGAAGAGGGCATTTGGCTGGATAAATTTGCAGTTAAATGTACTCCTTTGCTAGGGAACCGTCAAATATCCGGATTATTGCGAACGAGAATCAAGGGAGAGAAATTTCGTTTGATTCAAAACAATAAGAAGTATTTTAAACATTAAAAATCGGGCAACTTATCTCGGTTGTTAAAATCAATAAAAAACTATAAAATAAAATAGTGTTCAAAAAGTAAAAAATCTGGTGCAGGCAACACGAAAACTTTCACTTACCTCCGTTTTTAAAATCGATTAAAGAATTTTTAATACAATTAGAGATTAAAATAAGTGCAACTATCAAACAATTAATTAAATCGAACTTCTGTGTTAACATGTGTTTTATTAAAAAATCTGTTATACTCGTATCTATACTAACATTATAAAGCTGAAGAGTTTGTTTGTTTATTTGAACGCGCTAATCTCAGAAACTACTGGTTCGAATTGAAAAATTCTTTTTGTGTTGGATAGTCCGTTTATCGAGGAAGGCTATAGGCTATATAACATCACTCTGCGACCAATAGGTGTGAAGAACTAGGAGAAAATCTGGGAAAAACGGGGAAAATTGGGAGAAAAAAAAAAACCTCGCATCCCAATGATTCCAAATGATTTACCTTCTATTTTTAAATAATTCAATTGCCTGTTAACTTATCTTTTTCCGTAACAATTAATCACAGATGTAAAAAATTAAACACGTAGGAATCGATTTAAGTCAAGATCGGGTTGCGGTATGTAATCAGTATGTTCTTCTGCCACAAAAAACTAAAACTAAAAATGTCATTTACGCGGACGTACTTCGCGGAGTCATTTTTAACTTAAATCGTTATTACCTTGAAGCATATACATTTATTTATTTATATTACAAATGAACATAAACATTTATAAATTTTAAAAAAATTACTATTTCTTTTGATTTATTCAAGTATAATAAACAAAACTATTATTTTAAGAATATTTAGGACTTTTATTAGCTGTATGTCTATATTTATAAAAGAAAGTACCCCTCAATTTTCTGGTGTCCAAAAAATTACTATGGTTGTGAGGCTAAAATTTTTCCTGGAGGTTCGTCTTACCGCCTAGATGTGCAATAAGGCAGGATTTGAAAATCGCCTAAAAAGTGGTTGAACAACCTAAACGTACTCCGACTAACTCACGGACATCTCATGGCACGGGAACCTCCTACGGACTGCCCAACATGTGGTTGCCCAATCTCTGTTAAACACATTTTGACAGAGTGTAGGGCTTATGATACTCACAGAGCACATATTGCAATTGACACTGACTTACCAACCGTTTTACAAGACAACATACAAACAACTGCAAAACTTTTTGACTTCCTACGACAGACCGACTTGTACAATAGACTATAATATTTAATCCGTTTATAAAAAGTGATTTAAGGCGAAAATGGCCCAAGTGGTTTACGCCTACAAAAAAAAAAAAAAAAAAAAAAAAAAAAAAAAAAAAAAAAAAAAAAAAAAAAAAAAAAAAAAAAAACCTAAACGTAAAATTGTCTTAATCTGATATGTATCAGGAAAGGTACAAAGAGTTTATAACTATATATTTAAGCATATTAGTGTTGTTATCTGTTCGTTTAACGTCACTTTTATACTACTATGGCTAATCGTATGATGACTAATTTTTTATGTTCAAGATTAGTTAGGGTAGAGATCTTTAACGAGTTCATGGATTGAACGAGTCCCGAGGCTTAGGACCACCATTTTACGTCCCCTTCGAAGGAGGGCATAACTAAGGTTGTTTTTTACTACCATTAAAAAATCTTAAGGGCACCTGGCTGGTCACTACATACAGGTGACCGACCCTTTTAAGCATATTGCGTTTCATATCTGTTTCGAGTGTAGGTTCCTATGAAAATATATTCAATTGTTATTTATTTTTTAGAAATTATTTCAATTGTCTAAAAAACTATTAATTTCAAGAACATAATTTCTGAATTCTAAAAAAATGGGGTGATTCAGGTGTAAGGTTTTACCGACGAATATCATTAATTCATATTTAGGCTGTCAACGGTTTGTGACGATTATTTTTACGTATTAAGTGATTATGGGTATAACCACTTCTACTGGTTCGCTATTGTGAATTTGACAGGAAGAAGTCAAGATCGGGCTTTAAATGATAACAAAGAGTAGCTGATAGTTGATATTTATAATAGCCAATCTTACATAAATTAATACGAAATGCAATATTCGCAAGCAAACCTGCGCGTCACAGCTAGTTATTATCTAAAATAAAAAGTTAGTTTTATCGGCTTTTCATGATTCTTTACCTTTTGTAAGCTTGTGTATGAGATAATATTTTTTCTAAAATCTTTAGCTATCCAATAGTGTGTTATACACGTTTATAACTGTTCTTATGTTCAAAACAAAAAAATTGCATTAAAAAATTATTTTTTTTAGTTTTCCCCTTTAGTTGGAATCGAATTCGTTCAACTTATATATTTACTTTTTTTTTTTTTTTTGGAAATGCTAATCAGATGATATGGTCGATTTTTATAAAAACTACAAAATTAAAGAAGGGCATTTAAGCCCTGTTTCAATCAGAATGATACATACTTCATATTAAAGCCCATTAAATTTTACATCCATATGGTGAGTTTAATCAAAATCGTTAGAGCTGTATTTGAGAAAATCGCAAAAGTGTGCAAAATATATGGTATAAAGTGGTTCTTCTGGTTAGCTGATTTTGATGAGAAAGGTTCCGTAACATCACAGGCGTATAGTTGTCTTAAATATGAAATATCAGTTTCTTAGGACTTTTTTTTTTACACCCTTACCTCGCCTTTAAAGACTATACGGGGGTTTCTTGGATCCCGGGGTAAGGGCGGGGGGATTAATGCCGAGATAAAAGTCCCCTCCGGTTCCAAGAGTTGAACTCGTAAGGAAAGTGAAAATCTTGTGAATGACGCACCAGATTTTTTCATTTATGATGTATTTTATACGAATAATTATGGTTAAGAATTTACTTTAAAAAAAAATGAAATATCTCCTTAAGGAAAAAATTACCTAACCTCATCAACTTGTAAATGAGAATATATAATTTGCATTAGATTTACATTTTAACATCCGGAACCCTTCAAACCCCAGCCGTCCAGCGGGTTGGCTCGTTATGATAGCCGGAATTCCAGTAATGGTAAGAGAACCACGTAGCTTCTGCCCTACCAGTACCAGTACCAACAGCGGGTCTCGCACTCCTGGGGCCTATTTACCTCATTTATGTCGCATCCGTGACCGCACATGTTCAACCTCGCCGAGAATATCCTCACTACCGACCTCACTAAGCGAAGCCTAAATAATGCTGTGAATATTTCAGCTTGCATAGCTCCTCCAGGCCGCAGCTAAACAAACATGTATATGCACATCTTGGAACATCTTAGGAATGAAATGCGGTCTAATATAGAGTGATGTATGTAGTCTAGCCTAGACTTAATTTAGAAATTATAGAGAGACAAGGCCACGTATAATTATTATTATAATAATGGCTAAAATCTAGTGTTCACAACACACGACTTTCACTTAAGTCCGTTGTTAAAATCAATTTAAGAATTTTCAAATACATTTAAAGATACAAATAAATTGTTAAATTATTTTCAATTTCAATATAAACATGTGCTTTATTAAATAATCTATAATATTTTTATCAACAACAATCAGTTAGATTTATCGACTTTTCATCACTCTCTATTAACCTTTAAAATTCCGTTTATTAGATAATATCTTTTTCTAAAATTGCATTAAAAAATATTTTTGCTCTTTTCTCCTTTAGTTGTTCGTCAAATTCCTTTAACTTCATATTTAGCCGTTTTTACTTTCACTTACCATATATAGTAAGGAGAAGTATTGCGATCGTGAAAATTTTCGAATTCCAGTTTTCAACGGAAATACACGTTTTAGGGTCCCCTGAGTCCAAATAACCAAGTCCCGCAAAAAGGTCTCTGTGTGTGGTAACTCCCGGGCGGAAATGGTAGGTGCTATGAAACTGAAATTTCATATTTAAGACAACTATGGCCCGAGACGTGACAAAACTTTTTTCATCAAAATGAGCTTACCAGAGAGGCACTTTATACCATGCATTTTTCACCTTTTTTCGATTTTCTCGAAAACGGTTCTTTATCCTCCGGATTTTTATCCTCTAAAGTACCTTTAATTTTGTAGATTCAATAATAATAACTAGACTATCTTGTTAACGCTGCTAAAAAACAGGTAAATATATAAATTGAATAAATTCGATATCCAACTACAGGAGAAAACAGAAAAAGTATTTTTTTAATGCAATTTTTCGTTTTTGAACATAAGAGCAGTAATATACATGTAAGATATACAGTTGGAAAGCTAAAGATTTTAGAAAAAATATCATCTCATACACAACCTTTTATAAAGTTAATGGAGAGTGATGAAAAGAAGATAAAACTAACTGATTATTTAAGATAATAATATAATAGATTTTTTTAAAAAACACATGTTTCTATATAAATTCAATTTGATTAATTCCTTAATAATTTCACGTATTTTTATCTCTAACTGTATTAGAAAATTCTTTCATTAATTTTAAAAACAGAGGTAAGTGAAAGTCATGTGTTGCTCGCACCAGATTTTTTATATATGCTTATAAGATGATGTGCTTAATTTTTTGAAATATACAAAATTAAGTGTAATTTATAGGAAGATATATTAAAATAACTGCATTTAAGCCCTACCAGACTATTTCAATCAAAATGAAACTTTCATGATATTAAAGCCCATTAAATTTTACATCGATATATAGAGTTTAATAAAAATCTTTATTGCCGTATTTGAGTGAATCGTAATAAGTGGCTAGCTGATTTTAATCAAAATGATTCTGTAACATTTATGGCGTATCGTTGTCTTATATATGAAATTTCAGTTCCATAGCGCTTTTAGTTTTCGTCCGGGAGTTACCACACACAAACACAAGCAGACACACAAACACAGACCTTTTTGCGGGACTTTTTTTATAAAAATTTTTACGATCGCAATACTTTCCCTTACTTTATATTTTATATATAGGTAAGTAAAAAGAAAAAATATCTCAGAATTTAGAAACTATTATAGGTGGAATAATCAGGAATCAGTCTTTTTTTTGAAAATTTTTAATTTTGCCAACGTTTCGGCTCAAGCTTGTGAGCCATCATCAGGGCATTACTGAGCCATGTCCAATCATAAACTCACTTTATACCTACACTCGCTTATGCTTGGACATGGCTCAGTAATGCCCTGATAATGGGTTACAAGCTTGAGCCGAAACGTTGGCAAAATGAAAAATAAAAAATAAAAATGACTGATTCCTGATTATTCCACCAATCTCAGAATTTAATTGTTCTTTTCTACTTTCACTTACCCATATATGAAATATACATCAATGGAAAATAGTGCGATCACGAAAATTTTCAACGGATACACGTTTTAGGGCCCCCTGAATCCAAATGACCAAGTCCGAAAAAATGTCTGTGTGTGTGGTAAGTCTAACACGAAAACAATAAGTCAGACGAAACTGAAATTTCACATTTAAGGAAACTGTACGCCCGAGATGTTACAAAAGCTTTTTCATCAAAATCTGACTGGATGTGCTACTTTATACTACACATTTTGCATATTTTTATTATTTGCCCAAAAACGGCTATAACGATTTTCTTAAAAACGGTTCTGAAGGTGTAACATTTAATGGACTTTTATGTCATGTAGGGTTCATTCTGATTAAAATAGTATGGCAGGGCTTAAATGCCGATGTTTTAAATTTTCTTCGTCTGAACTTCCTTTAATTTTGTACATTCCAAAAGATTAACCATACCATCTTTTTACCTTTAATGAAAAACAAGTAAATATATAAGTTAAACGAATTCGGTACCCAACTAAAGGAGAAAAATGCAAAAATTATATATTTTTTGCAATTTTGTGTTTTTGAACATAAAAACAGTAATATACATGTATAATATATCGTTGGAAAGCAAAAGATTTTAGAAAAAATATTATCTTATACTTTATAATCTTTTTTTTCTTCTTTATTTATTTATTCTTCATGTAATTTTTTATTTTATTTTTGTTTAATTTGCAGATTTGGGATAAATGGTTTCTTCTAGCTGTAATACCCATGTAATACTTTATTAATAGTTATGGAACCCGCAAACTAAACTTGAAAGAAAAAGCATAGCATACGATTTGGCCAGTTATACAGACTGCTAAACCGTAAATCTTAGCTTACACTCGATAACAAATTACTAACCTACAAGACTACACTGAAAACTATCTGGAGCTACGCTCTTGAACTGTGGGGAACATCTAAATTTTCGAATGTCATTTAATCCAATTTATCCGAGCAATAGTTAATGCTCCCTGTAATGTCACCGACCGTACCCTATTTAATGACCTCAACGTACCATTTATTTTAGATCTCATCCATTCAAATACTACAAGTTCCATCAGGATCTTATCCATCACTCCAATCCCTATTCCAGTTAAACACATCCCTACCTTCCTCCTCGAAGGTTGAAACGGCAGTGTCCTTGCGACCTCTTGTGGATTTTCATCTAGCACTGCACTGGCAAGATTCTTCACTCAAATGCGGTACGATTTTGTCTCCTCCTTAACTCAGCTTCCACTGGTTCTCTACCTGTGATGCGGCAGACTGTAAATATTATGAATAGGTATGCGTGTGTTTAAGATTCCCCATAATTGTTTGTTTGTTTGTTTTATTAATATATGCGTTCCAATTCCCTCCTCAGATCTCATACTACATTTCCGAGGCTAACCCTAAATGATCAGCCAATCACCTTCACTTCCTCTGTCAAAAACCTAGGTATTACCATTGACCAAACCCTCTCCTGGAAACCCCATATTGCCTAAATATCCCGTAGAACAATAAGTACCCTTAAATTTTTCCATCGCTCCCGCCATTTTCTGCCACTATCCATCCGTAAGCTCCTTGCCTCCTCACTTATTTTCCCCCACTTTGACTACTGCTGCGGGGTATATGGTGGACTCTCGATTGCGCTCGAGGACAGGCTAAAGCGAATAATGAATACATTTTTAAGATTTGTCCTCGACACACCGAGGAGGTCTCATGTGACCCATTTATACAGCGATTTAAAGTGGCTCCTTCCCTCAAACCGCAGACAATATCTCCTAGGATCATATCTTTACCAAACCATAAACTCCCAGCTACCTCCCTATATCCACAAACTTCTGCAATTTAAATCGTCAGTCCGCTCCCTTTAAACAAGATCGCGCCATTCTGACCTTTATATTCCTGCCCACAGAACAAGTTTTGAACATTCCTTGCCCGCTCTACCACTCTCTGGAATTCCCTACCTACTCATATCCGCCATGCTTCTTCCCTACCATCATTCAAGTCCCAGCTGTTCGAGTACCTATTGTTATCTCAAACAGACGATCCACAAGCCTGATATTTCAAATCAAATATCTATTCAAAAAGAAACTTTATTATTTATTGTTCAATATTCTGTATCGATCAATTATTATGAATCAGTTTCAATGTTAAGTTTTGTTCAACCTATCAGAAGTTATTAATTTATTTTACTCTTTTAGTTATTTTACTCTTTGGTTTTATTGTATCCTATTTATCTTCTTAAAGCTTTGTAAATAAGAATTCATTATAATCCTGTGGTCTTGTGGCCAGACACATTGTATATATCAATTGTTCATATCATATTGTTCTTAAGGGACCCAGTCCCAGAATAAAAACTATTTTTCTATTCTATTATATTTTATTCTATATTTAGATATTAAATATAAATAACAAGTAAAAGGGCTAAAATTACAAATATAGTAGTGAAATAGCCTGGTGAGGAAGCTACCCGGTAGTAGAACTTCATTGATTCTTTCAGGTAACACTGTAATGTTTATTTCTTTAGTATCATTTACAGGTGGCTCAGATAATTATCAATGATAAGAGCTTACTAACGAGCGGGTAGTTTGGAATTAAAGGAGACGTATCGATTTTAGGCCAAGTCAGCAACTAGTGGGATATTTAGGTCTCTATGGAAGATTTTATCAATAACAAAGTAAGGAGCATTGGAGATTCTTCGTAGAATTTTGGATTACCATAATTTCTCACTTTACGTTTTCGCTTTAAAGTTGCATTTAATTAGTTATGTGTATGTATACAGTTTCTTAGATAAAAGAGAGTATAGCACTTACTACAATAAGGACTTACGCTCCACTAATTTTCGGCTCCGTAAAAAAAGACTCCCATACAAAAACCTCAACCATTTCAATAAAAAAAATAAAGACTCATAAC
The DNA here is from genome assembly GCA_023052935.1 of Piezodorus guildinii. Taxonomy (NCBI): domain Eukaryota; kingdom Metazoa; phylum Arthropoda; class Insecta; order Hemiptera; family Pentatomidae; genus Piezodorus; species Piezodorus guildinii. Next base: position 33,405,091 of record CM041298.1, on the reverse strand, counting down.
GATAGCTTCTTGGTACGTAAACAACAAAACCCTATACACGGATGGGATCACTTGTAGCTGAGTGGTAAGCATAACAGCCTCCTATGCCAAAGGTCACTGGTTCAAACCCATAGGTGGTCCTAGGATTTTAAAAGGTGACCCCGAGTCTGTACGATGTCAGATACTCGTTAAAGATCCCTATCCTAATAAAACCTGGATAGGCCAAATTAAGGACTCCCACAGTAGCATCGTCCGATTAGCCATAGTAGCATAAAGTGACGTTAAATAAATAAACCTACAAACGGACTTACAACAACTAACAGTTAACCAACATATACGAACACTCTATTCTCGTTTTCACAGTAAACATAACGGATAAGACAATAGACTAATTAACGACATGTCAATAGCTGAAATACCATTCAGAAGAAGGCTAAAGAGAAGCTGGATGAGAGACCCCCTCTGCTAAATTTAGGTCTAGGAAGGGGTGCTGCTGGGCACTTTCCTTCCCCATGCCTACCATGTCCGACTTCACATTTGCTGATTGTCAGATAGCTTCTGACAGGTGTGAATAAAGATATATGAAGAGGAAAAAAAAGATGTATTTAATTTATATTCTTTTTTTGGTATATAGTGAATAAAGCTTTTCATCACTCCAATGTCCCTTATGTGTCAAAATGCAATATTGCAAAATTTAAAAAAAAGTTCTTTGTTTGTTCATTTCTCGTCACTTAGTATTTCTATTGTATGAATGTGGTATCAAATAATTATTACTATTGTTCTTATAGATAAAAATTGTGATATATCTCAAATAAATAAATAAACATCATCCCTTTTACACTATCGTGGCTAATCGAACGGTCCTACTGTAGTTGTCCTAAATTTTACCTATCTAAGTTTAATTAGGGGGAGCCCGTGGCTGAGTGGCTTGCGCGCTAGTCTCTCATGCTACAGGTTCTGAGTTATAATCCCAGTCCCGGCGGGGCTTTTATAAGGATGTAAAAAAATGGAGATTCACTCACAACCTCTCCCCCGGGTATGTGAGACCCGTCAGCCAAAGGGTGGCCAGTCACAAAATTAGTCGTAGGGAGTGATGACCCTACACTAAAAATAGCATCGTGAAGCGTGAGTGTAAACTCGCAGGAGTTTACACCGCGAGGCCCAGGGCCTATACGGCCTGTCGCGCCACTGAAAAAAAAGAAAGAAGTTTAATTAAAATTAAGATTATTCTGTCACAGCTGGGATTCGAACCCAGTACCCGGAGAACAATATATTCATTATAATACTTTATCGTCTAGAACAAGTCATTGCCTGAAATAAATTTCAAAAACTTTTAAAATAACGGGAAAAATTTATATCTTGAATTATTTGCAAAAAGCAGGCAATGCAGTCTACCCAAATGACATTTATGGGTAAAACAACAACAAACAAAAGCATTTTATATTCAACCATATAAAAAAAAGAAAGTAGAAATTGCCTTTCTGATGCGTAAAAAAATAATAAAATAAAATAAGTATTTACACACACAAAGTATTTACTTAAAAATAAAAAACCTTCCTTAATTGTAATCTATAACTATGCAGAACAAACAAATAAATTATTAATATTTAAGAAAGTATGGTAAGCATTTAAGACTGAAATGCAATAATTCTCCCATACAGTATCCATACCTCCTACTAGGAACTTACAAGCATGGCAATACAAGGGTTCGGCTTTAAACAACCGATCAAAATTAATGAACGATTTAACAATAATCTCGGGATTGAGGTGTGTATGGTAGTTCAGCCATCATCAATGAATAGGTTGCCTGAGCTATCATATTTTTTTTAATAGCGAAACCTAAGCTGGGAATAAACTAATAATTTTTTTCACATTATTCATGTGTTGTAAAAGTTCATTAACATAATCTAGATATCATTATTTATTTGTACAGAAATAATTTAAATTTAGTGGTAAAGTGAACGTTTGAATATCAACTGTATTGATCGCGTTTGCGCGGAGACGAATACAAAAAAAAATCTTTAAATATGTGTGGCTATACACTTTATAATACACCGTTGAAAATCTTAAGATTTTAGAAAAACATATCCCGTAATTGAGCCGTTAAATAAAATGGAGAGTGACGAAAAATCTAAAAAATTAAGTTATTGTTGCTTAATTCTAGTGATCTGGTAGATATAGCACTAGTCTACCGTTCTCTGAATCCTGGGTTCGAATCCGGGCTGTGGCAGATTATCATTTATTGATAATTTTTTTTTTTTTAATTCTTATATCATTTAATATTATATAAGATCAGTTATTATTTTTTTCTAAAATTTTTAGCTTTCCAACAGTAAATTATACTTCAATATTACTATTCTTATCTTTAAAACAACAAAAAATACAATAAAAAAAATGTTTCGTCTTTTCTCCTATTGTTTTTTTTTTTTAATTCTCTTTCTTTTAAGTACCTATAAACATATAAATTTGTAACGTTGATAAAAAAAAACAACAGTTAAATGTATAAATTGAACGAATTCGATATCCAATTAAAGGAGAAAACTAAAAAATGTATCTTTATGCAATTTTTTTTATTTTGATTAATGCATAATATACCGATGGAACGCTAAAAATTTTAGAAAAAAAATACTAACATGCTAGTTTTTTTTTTCAACGATAAAAACGGGTAAATATTTATGTTGGACGAATTTAATATCCTACATTTGAGCCCTTGCAGACAATTTCAGTAAGAATTAATCCTAAATAATATTAAAGCATATTAAATTTTACATCAAATAAAATTTTTGAAAAATCGTCAAAAGTGCTAAATGCATGATATAAATGACTTTTCTAGTTCGCTGATTTTGACGAAAAATATTGCTGTAACATCTAAGGTACATATTTGTCTTTAAAATTAAATTTCAGTTTTTTTTACTATTCGTTAATGTGTTAGACTTACTACATAAACACACTCAGACCATTTTGCGGGACTTGGTCATTTGGACTCAGGGGACCCTAAAACATGTATTTCCGGTGAATTTCAAAATTTTCACAATCGCAATACTTTCCCATTCTATATATTTCATACAGGGTAAGGGAAAGTAAATAGATAGAGATTACAAAGCAAGTAAAGATGTGTTTAAATATATGCTTATATTGTTACATTGGTATATAGTGTCTCACAAATACATTTGTTACATTAAAAATTTCAAATTGTTTTCTTCTCACATATATTGACTATATAGTATTTTATTATATTTGAAATAGTATTTGGTAACCGTATTGTATTGGTAACCGTATCCTGGTTACAATAAATGTCAATTGTTAAGAATCCTTTCAACGAGAATGGCGACTTTAACTTAGAATGAAAAAAAAAAAAAAATTAAAACAGTCCTTAAAATATGAAAATCGGGCATATCCTTTGAAATAGCAAATTAGTCCTTTTCGGGCGTAACCCACCTCACCCACCCTAATATAGACAGTTAGACTTAAGTTATTTCGGACAGCTTCTTGCATCGGGAAGAGAGTTTCTATATTAAAAAGTGTCCTTTTTAGTGTGGTAATCCTAGTTACCATTGATTTATTTCGATTCGTATCCTTTTAAAAGGAGAATCGAGTCAAAAATGGAGGTTCTCTTCCATTTTGAACCGTATCCTGGTTACAATAAATGTCAATTGTTAAGAATCCTTTCAACGAGAATGGCGACTTTAACTTAGAATGAAAAAAAAAAAAAAATTAAAACAGTCCTTAAAATATGAAAATCGGGCATATCCTTTGAAATAGCAAATTAGTCCTTTTCGGGCGTCCCCGACGAAGGACGCCCGAAAAGGACTAATTTGCTATTTCAAAGGATATGCCCGATTTTCATATTTTAAGGACTGTTTTAATTTTTTTTTTTATTCTATTTTAAAGTCGCCATTCTCGTTGAAAGGATTCATAACAATTGACATTTATTGTAACCAGGATACGATTCAAAATGGAAGAGAACCTCCATTTTTGACTCGATTCTCCTTTTAAAAGGATACGAATCGAAATAAATCAATGGTAACTAGGATTACCGCACTAAAAAGGACACTTTTTAATATTGAAACTCTCTTCCCGATGCAAGAAGCTGTCCGAAATAACTTAAGTCTAACTGTCTATATTAGGGTGGGTGAGGTGGGTTACGCCCGAAAAGGACTAATTTGCTATTTCAAAGGATATGCCCGATTTTTATATTTTAAGGACTGTTTTAATTTTTGTTTTTTTCATTCTAAGTTAAAGTCGCCATTCTATTACATTTGAAATAGTATTTGGTTTACCTACTATGGTCCCTCCCATTTTGCTATGGATAAATAAAGGCTTAGAAGAAGCCCTTGAAAGATTACTAGTGCATCCAGCGCATATAGCAATCCTCTTTAGAATACCTCCGGGTAACAGAAGGACAAATCTGACAGCTATACACATTACATTTGTATTTGTATTTTGTTCGAAAATAAAACCAGAGGGTAAGAAAAAAAAAAAAAAAAAAAAAAAAAAAAAAAAAAAAAAAAAGTTTACCTACTAATATTTGGAATAAAAAAGTGTTTAACAATATTGGACAAGAAACAAAAATAATAAAAATTAAAAAAATGTTTATTATCGTAAACATAATATAAAATTTAAAAAAATCAAGAATAAATAAAGATACTTTTAATTCCTTATTTTCTAAGGAGTCAAATTTATTGCCTTTTAAAGCTTTGTAAGTATAAATATTATACAGAATAAATAAATATTACAATAAATAGCTATTTCAAATGAAATAAGAATAAATGAACGAACGATATATATACCGATTGTTCAAGCTCATCTTTTAAAATTTTATATATATATATTTTTTTTATATAAGAGCATTATTTGAAGAGCAACACAACTGTGTACAGCTATAATACTCTAAGTATAAACAAGCAGTAGTATTAGCGTCCCCTCCACGCTCGCCTCAGCCGCTTATCTCTCTCTTCTCGCCCAGTCTTCGCCCTAGCAAGACGTCATTATAGTGCACTGTGCATTTTATGTTCCTAAAACCATTTACATTGAAGCCAACCCAACCGGGCCCGGCCTCCAATATTTCGGCACGCCGACCTTTTCTTACACGTAGCAGCGAGGGAGCCACCAGGTGTACAAATCGTATTTTATTGATACTTTTTTTATTATATATTAATTTTTAGTGTTTAATTTTTTTTCTATAATTTTATTAGTTTAATTAATTTTATCAGTTTTTAAAAGATTTATTTTCTTTATTTTTGTTAATAATTAGGAATATTAATTTATGTTATTTTTATTATATTAAAAGTGTATAACAATAATTTTCGCATTTTTTTTTCTCTTTTAATCACCTTAATTATAAGTAAAATTATAACAAATTTTGAACCAGCATTTATCATAGGGAAGAAGGATAGTGGTAAATATTTCAACACCGCCCCTTCCCCTACACCGATAATTCATAAATTGTCAACTAATTAATTAGTAATTGTATAATCTTGAGCAAGTTACTTTATAATTCCCCAATTTGTCTCGATGAAAGTCGAGGACCTCTCGGGATAAGCTTCTTTTTCTTGAGCTTTTTGGGTTTTTCTTCAATCACTTCAGGTGGTGGTAGGGTAACTTTTCGGTAAGGGTTCACAAAATTTGGTTTTCTATCAGTATAATTCATCTCTTGGTTAACCTTGAATGAACAATAATTAATTAAATGCATGAATAGATAATGAGACTCTAGGGACTAGCGAAAAATCGAGTTCGAAAATTTCCATGATCCCAATAATTTCTCTTACTGTATATTTCATATATAACTAAGTGAAAGTTAAGGAGTTGAGTTTGAATTGAAAGTTTTAATAAAATTTTATGTTCAAAAGAGGGAAAGTAAGAAGTACTATTGAACTGATAAAACCTCGATAAAAGACAATTAGTAGTAATTATTGTCACACTTTCTAAAGTCACGTAATTACTTTTAGCTCTCATTAAAAAGGATACTTCAAGCGTAAGTCTCCTTATTAACTTCACAAGCCCTCATCAGCTAAAAAGGCTAAGCTTTGTAAAGTTACAAGCTAAAAAATAGAATTCCGCCTTCATGAAAACCCCATAATAAAAAAAACAAAATTATAAATTTAAACCACACTAATCAGCAACTATATGACGTTTAAAATAGGGTTGTAAATAAGTTCATGGCGTTTAAAAAAATAAAATACAAATAAAACGCTGCAAATTATTACACAATGGTTTATTATTTTCAAATAACATGATTAGGGTATAACTGTTTATATAGCTGTTGATACTCAATTAAGTAATATGAAAAGAAATAGTTCAATGGATAATATCATTTCACTACTGCTGATTTCAAAACGAAATATCTCAGCTAGTTCTTGAAAAAATTCAATGATTCATTTTTGATTTTGTAGGGAATTGAATTCTCTATGGAATAACACTAAACGGGGATCTTCTAACGTAGGTCATCAATTTTGAATGGGTATAATTTTTTTTTTCTTCTACAAAGTTTCATTATTAAACGTAATAAACCAAAAGCATTTATACTTGACTGTGTTACTATTTTCTTTTTTTTTAATTTTCATTCAAATAATTCAAATAAAATTCCCTGATTCCAGAACACCTTACATTTTTTCTCTCTCATCAATAATAACCGAGTTATCAGGGAGTCACGTCTCTTATAGGTTTTTTTTTTTTTTTTTAAATTGCTCTGTACTGATGCTAAAACCCTATACATATACGTATTTATGGGTGAAATTAAATTTTGTTTTTTTCTTCTTTCTCTTTTTTTTTTGGTTAAAAAACCACTATGCATTTTTTCTCTATCTTAAAAAATAACGTAGTTACAAGCGTATATATATATAAGTGAGATTTAAATTTTTTTTATCCCGCTCTACTGATTCTAAAACTCTATATATACTTTGCTCTATCGTCAAAAGTAACTGAGTTATGAGCGTATTTATGTTTAAAATTTCATTTTTTATTTTTTCTCTTTTATATAATTATTCGCGTTTTTTTTGGATGGAAACACTAATTATTTGTTTTCTTTATCTTTAAAAATAACTGAGTTATTGAATTAAAAAACGTATAATCGGTCGCCATTTTAAGACTAAACAGCGATATCAACTTCTAGGAGTTAGGATTGTCGTTTCATGTACTAGTATTTTTGTGGCGAATTTCAACAACTTGGTCCAGTAGTTTCAGAGAAATGCCGCGGAAAAATGGATTTTTTTTTATTCCTTCTCCGGATTCTACGCATCTTGAAACGTAAGCTCTCATATTTTGAGCAAGGGTAATTTTTTTTTTTTTTTTTTTTTTTTTCTGGTCGATTACAAAGGTCCATTATTGAAAATAATAAACAAATAAAAATTAAATTATTTATTAATATTAGAACTGTATTGTACAACATATCTAGCAAATAGGCTAAAATAAAATAGTCATTAACAAGACATGTATAGAAGCTACTCATCGGTTTATTTGTTACAAAGTAAGGAGCATTGAGGATTTTATTATTAAGTTTTTTGACAGAAGCCGCGAATTAAACTATTTCGCAACTTTAATTTAACGAATTATCTCTACCCTCCTTTTCCAAAAAATGTACATATAAATAACAAAAATGTTATAAAAGAAATAAAGGTTTAAATTTTATGTTTCTTTGTCGATTACGGAGGGTCATTATTAAAAATAACATACTAAAAACTATTATTCACTGATAACGACATCACTAGAACTTTTAGACTACATTCAAGTCAACAAAGACGTTTCTATAAGAAGTAATTTACTACATTGTCACAGATATTGATAAATAGAGAAAAATATGACCATTTGGTATCCGAAATCAAGTAATTTTTGATAAATGAACCAATTCAATATTGCAATAATATTTGTTAAAGTTAGGAATTGCTTTTGCGATTACGAGACAGCCAATTTCTAATTTTATCCAATTTTCCTCATTTGTGTAATATCGAATTTAATATTATTTTCAGCAACATTTAATTTCCGGGATATTGAAATGCTTACGTGTTAAAATCATGGTGTATATTTAGCGTGGATATATATTTTAACATGGGGAGCCCGTAGGTGAGTGGTTAGCGCGCTAGCCTGTCACGCTGAAGTTGTGAGTTCGAATCCCAGCCCCAGGAGGACTTTTTCAAGCATACAAATGAATGGGGATTAACTCACAATCTCCCCCGGGTATGTGGGACCCGTCAGCTAATTGATAGCCACCCACAAAAATAGGCGTAGGGAGTGATGACCCTACCCTATAAAATGTCATCGAGTATCGCGGTGTGGAATATAAACCATACCGCACGGCCAAGGGACTCCAAGGCCTGTCGCGCCAACCGAAAAAATAAAATAAAAATATATTTTAACATAAATATAGAATAACATTATATTTCATTAACATCTTTTAACAAATTATTACATTATTTTTAATCATAACTTATGTTATATTTAATTCATTTTGATAAAGTTTACTTTTCTGAACCATTTACATTCTGTTTCTCTATTTTAAAAAAAAATCGAAACTCTGTTTTGTTAATATATATCTTCATTCATTCTGAAAATTTTACTGAAGGCTTTTCAAATTTTCAGAGAGCAAATGCACTTTATTAATCTTGAATTTGGTCCTAATATTTTCCTTTAAGCTGTCTAGTAATTCTGCATTTGTTGATACTAATGTATCTTAGCACGTAACCTATATACAGGTTAGGCTAGCACGATTCAGAAGTTATATCGTCACGTTTTGGCAACATTCTTTTAATGATGTGTCATTTTTGACACGCTCTTTTTCTGTTGGTGTTCTTGAAATCAGAATTTTTACCCTCTAATGTAAATAATTATGTTTAATACATTTTTTGTAACATAATATTGGGTTGTAAATAAGTTCGTAGCGTTATTCAATATATCAATAAGCGAAATAGATCAAGCCGTTCACGCGTGATGACTAAGAGAAGAGGAACTCAATTATATCAATTATATATATATATATATATATATATATATATATATATATATATATATATATATAATATAATAGGATTACCAAACCCGATGCCGATACCAGGTTCGTCAAATGATCACCGTTCAAACCCATGCCCCCAAGATCAGCCTTAACGCAATCTTCCCATCGACGCTTCGGTCAATCGAATACCAACATTCTCGGAATCCGCTTCTCATCGAGCTCAACATCTTTACTCGCCCATTTGAGTCTCCGCGAGGCTATCAACTCAATTATATTCACAGGATACAAGTTCCCCAATTCCGCCTTGTGCGACCTTTTAAATTCCCCAGTGGCCTCATCTCTCTTCGGACCAAATATTTTAAGCAGTACCTTATGTTCATCCTTCAATGTGAGCGGCCACGTTTCACATCCGTAAACGATCGTCGGAAGAATAATAGTTTTATAATTTCTAACCTCTAAGTTTTTAGATAGAAGCCGCGAGTCAAGTAATTTAGCAACTGAATAATAAGACGCATTTCCCGCCTTTAACCGAGTATTATTTCCTCCTGGATTTTATTTTTCTTGTTTTTATTGAACCTAAATTCTTAAATTTCTCAACGTGTTCAAAAGTATGTCCTGATATATCAATATCACCAAGATCGTCACCGCTTCTACTAATAATCATATATTTCGCCTTATCGGTACTTATCGGCTCCTATTTCTTTACCGGTTTTTATTAACGCACTTGTATTTAGTTGTATAGTTTCCATTTCTTCACCCAGCAGTACAAATCATCGGCGTTTTCTAAAACCAGAATTTTATTACCCTTATTTAAACCTTTCCCAGTACACGTTATATATATATATATATATATATATATATATATATATATATATATAACTTGAAAATCATTTTAAAAAATGTAAAATACATATTATAATGTGGTTAAGTCGATTCATCCCTAATTATTTAGCTAAGAAAATAAAAAATAAACTTATTGAATGTAGGGCTTCTTTAATTTAATTGTAACTCGGTCAAATTTAGATATATCTTGAGGTTCGCTAATTGGATAATTAAAGGAAGGAACTCGACTCACCAAGTGACCTGGGCTTCAATGCAAACTTAATCTCAGGCGATTAATATTTTAACGTGGTAATTAAGTTCTAACAGTACTTGAAAGTAAGACTGCACTAACTTAACTAGTTAATTCAAAAAGTTTACAATGCGTACTTACAGGCGTAAGTTGTTATTGCAAACCTAAGGGATCAGGTTTTACCAAAAACATTTTAGTAATGAATCCTAATTTTTTTTTTTCGATCAACCTATTTGGTGCTCGTTAAATCTTTCATTTTTTAAAATTTAAATTTGGATGTTTTCCGCATTTCTTTCAATATTCCCTCATTTTGTCTTCTACGGCACCCTTTCTGCTTCCAAGAGACTATTGATTTACTTCTAGTATTTTGTTGAATATTTTATAAAATAGAATAGAATAGAAAATATTTTTTACTCTGGAACCTTAAGAACAACAGGTTTGTACAGTTGAAATATACAACTTGTCTGGACAACAGACAAAACGAACATAATTAACTACTATTTACAACAATGGATAAATATATATACAACACAAATAATAAATAAAAACAATCTTCATAAAATAATTGTGTTGGACAAAATGAAAAATAAATAAATTGATAACGGAGTTTAAATATATAAAATAGAAAAAAAAAAAAAAGGAACTTTACTCCAGTACTTGGTGTTCTGAGAATAACATTAGCTATGAAATAATAACCGCGGAATTGCGGAGTTTGTACCCTTAATTGAGTTTAGAACATCGCGGAAACTCAAATGGGCGCGTAAAGTTGTTGGGCTCGGTGAGGAACGGATTTCGAAAAAGTTGGTATTTGCTGAACCGACTGGTAGGCGTCCGAAAGGTAGGCCGAAGCGTCGATGGGAGGATTACATTAAGGCTGATCTCGGGGGCTTGGACTTGACTGGCGAACATTGGACGAGTCTGTTAACCTTCGGGTTCGGTAAGCCTATTATTATTATTATGAAATAATAAAGTATCTATTTCTGGCCAAGAATTAATATAAGAAAACCAAATAAACATAAAAAAAAAATAATGTGCTACAATAATAATAAATTGATTTTTCTAGTGACAATATAAAAAATTCTGAAACGATTGAACCAAAAGAGGTTTACTAGAAAAAAAGTTGAAATATTATAAATAATTGTTGAAGAAAAAAAAATAGTGAATGTAGTCTAAGTAAAATTATTTCATTGTTAGGCAGCGTCATTTTAGGATGATAGAAGGTACTGGAAGAGAAATTGAGTGTGGAGAGGGAGGAAGCATGACGGATGTTTGATGGTAGGGAATTCCACAAACTAGTCGAACGGGCCAGAAAGGAGCATTATATTTTTTGTTCTGTGGGAAGGAATATAAAGGTTGAATAGATGGGACCTCGTCTCTTATGGATGAATTGAGGGTTTGAAATGGAGGAAATTCTAGATATAGGGAGGGTGTTGGGAGTTAATGGTTTACTATAGGAAAGATCCAAGGAAATATTGACTGCTGAAGGGAAAGTGCCATTTTGATTCCTTTTTTTATTGATTTATACTCATATTTTAACAACTTTCTGTTAAGTATATTATTTGTATTCATATCCTCTGTAATATCTCATTGGTTCTAATCAAGTTGAAATTGTCAGAACCAGTTACGTTTTGTTTCCCTATTTTTGAAAAAGACGAAAATCTGTTTTGTCAATATATTTTTTCATTCATTAAATATAGTTTTCATTCATTAAATATAGTTTTCATTCATTAAAAATATTTTTCTCATAGGAACTCAACGTTTAGATTTGAGAGGATATACACTTTGTTGTTCTTAAATTTTTTCTTAACATTTTTTTTACTATCACATTTTTTTTTTAAAGCTGTCATGTAATCCTGTATTTATCAATGCTACTGTAACTGCTATATGATTTTATTTAAATTAATTCTTCTTAATTATTAAAATCTTTATGTAATGTAATAATATTGTATAGAATTTAATCCCACGCTCACTTTTTATTTTTTACTGAGAACTCAATAAGTATCATTTCCGCAAACAACATGAGGAAAAAACATATTCAAATATTACAGTGTCATTCATAAGGAAGAAAAGGATTTCATTTTAACATTCTTTGTACATTCTCTTTTCAGAACAGAAATAAATATAACTTTACTGTCTATATTCAAGATTAAATATTGTTCATAAAATTAAACAATAACTAATTTAATATATATATATATATATATATATATATATATATATATATATATATATATATATATATATATATATATATATATGTGTGTGTGTGTGTGTATTAAAATTTACATGAAAGACATAAGTTTACTTTAAAACTTTGTATGAATACTGTAATGTTTTGAGGATACTGAGGGGAGTTCATTATTAAATAATTTCAATATTAAACAATTAAAGATAACGAACCTTTGTCGGCAAAACATCAAAAGGCGTTTACCGCCATGGGGCCCCCCAGCAATATGTACCTCGGGAAACTTCCTAGACACTAGGACAAAGGACCCCCGGTTTGGGGCACTTCCCAGATCAGCCCTGCCTGATGTGAAGACGATGAGGAGAAGATTCGAAAAAGGCAGTCAAGTTAATATTTATTGTAATATTTTTTGGCAAGATAAACTATAAAAAATCCCTCAGTATTCTCAACCATTGTGTAAATATATTATATATGTTTAAGTTAATGTAAATAATAATGTAATTTATTAAAACACATCTAATTTAATCTTACTCTGCATGCCACCTGCTGGGATTGACGAAATCTTTGGAAAGGAAATCCAATGATTTCATTAAATATTATTCTATATCTACATTAAATATATCGAATAAGCTAGTTTTTGAAGGTACCGCTGCCTTCGAAAAGCAGCCGGTCAAAAATATAGCAATACATCATTTTTACTATGTGGATAATGTTGCTTAGCTTTGACAAATTTCGAGAGAAAAAAAAATAATAATTTTAAATTTTTCTCAAACCTAGTAGATTAATTAATTCTGATACCATTACTGATTTATTTAAATATATTTTGAAAAATAAAGGTTTTTTTTTTTTTAATATATTTTATTGTTTTTTACAACTGTATATACAAATACAATAAGTAAAATGGCTGAATTACAATAACAGGCATGAATAGACATGTAAAGAATCTACCCAGTGGTAGTACTTCAAAGTTTATTTCATGAGCAGGTCTCGAGGCCACCGTCTTTTCAGGCGCCTCGGAGGATTACCGGGAATAGATGTAGATGAGAGGTTACGGAAAAGCGGGTTTGAGTGGGCAGGTAGTTTGGAATTAAAAGAGGTGTATCTATCGCGGGCCAAGTCTGCAACCAGTGGGATATTTAGGTCTCTATGGATGAGTTTATTAATTACAAAGTAAGGAGCATTGAGGATTTTTCGTAGGATTTTGGATTGCAAGGATTAGATGCGGGAGGAGTTTGATAGTTTAGTGGACCCCCATAGCTCAATGCCATAGGTCCAAATAGGTCGGATAATCGTGATGTAAATGAGTCTTTTGTAGTAAATAGAGAGTTTTGAACGTTTGTCTAGTAAGTGTTGTAGTAAGCGGTATCTGCAGGCAGTTTCTTGTCGTTTCAGTCTAGTGTGAGGATTCCAAGTAAGGCGCTTGTCTAGATGGAGTCCAAGGTAGCGGATCTGTTCAACGGGGATTAATGGAATGTTGCCAAAGGGTACAGTAGGACAGGTATTCATAGTCTTGCGGCGAAGGGTAAAGGTAATTTGATGGGATTTATTGGGATTGATTTTAATTCTCCAGTTATGACACCATTCTTAAATGGATTGGATGTGAGACTGAAGGAATTGTGATGCAACCGTTGGGTCACTACATACGGACAACACACATGTGTCATCAGCGTAAGTAGTGAGAACAGTGCTGGGATGAATAGGAATGTCAGCTGTATAAACGGAATAAAGGATTGGGCCTAAGATGCTACCCTGAGGTACACCTGCGGACTGAGAAAATATGGATGAGTATGAAAGGTTATGGTTGACTTTGAAAGTTCTATCTGAGAGGTAAGAATGAATAATTAGGAAGTATGTAGGAGAGAGGAATTTCCGGAGTTTGTATAGCAGTCCTGGGTGCCAAACTCGATCAAAAGCCTGTTCAACGTCAAGAAAGGCTCCAGTGCAATACATTCCGCGCTCCAATGTGGAAGAAATAACATCCACCACACGGTGACACTGTTGTATAGTAGAATGGGATGTCCGAAATCCAAACTGGTGGTCAGGAATCACGTGGTTGAGATCTAGGATTGGATATAAACGTTTTAGGAGGAGTTTATCTAGAATTTTGTCCATAATGGGCAAAAGAGAAATAGGACGGTAGGAAGATGGGTTTTCTAGAGGCTTTTTGGGTTTTGGCATCATTTTGATAATGGACAGTTTCCATGTAACGGGAAAGTAGGTGGAACGGAGTGTGGCATTGTATACATAGGTAAGAAGGAGTATGGCTTTTCTAGGGAGCTGTTTTAGGATTCGGGATGTGATGAGGTCGTGACCAGGTGCTTTTTTGGACGGTAATTTTTGAATGATGCTGATAATTTCTGATGGGTGGGAGAAAAATAAAGGTTTAAATCCAAAAACTCAAAAAATTTATTTTTTTCTTTTTGGAAAAATGTTACATTAAATTAATGGACGGCACAGTAAACCCCCATATTCTCTACATGAAAGGAATTAAATTTAAAAAAATTTCCCCTTTATATTTTAAGCTGGATACACCCTCTGTCGATATTAATTAAATCCTCACTTGAAAAACAACGTATATCGAATAGGATATGTATGTATATATATATATATATATATATATGGGAAAAAATAAAGATATGTTAATAAACTTTTCCTTTTACAACTTATAACACAATATAATATAACACAATTAGCAAATATGCAGAGTGAAGAAAAGTCATGAAAATTTCTTGAAAAAGAACTAAAGTGTTCACTAATCACTAACTATTTTAAGGAAGTAGGTCCCGAGGCAACCTTATTTTAAATCGCTTGGAGGGTTATCAGGAATATCTAAGCTAGATAAATTACGGACAAGTATGTGGTCAGAGTGTTTAGAATGAAAAGAGGTGTAATTATCACGGACTATGTCTTTACAACAAATGGGATGTTTAGGTCATTATTGAGGGGTTGATTTGTGACAAAATAAGGGGCATTTAGGTTTTTGCGAAGGATTTTGTATTGTAAGAATCGGATAGGAGAAGGATTAGATGGTTAGGTAGAGCCCCAAAGCTCAACTCCGTAAGTCCAGACAGGCCTTATGATCGTCATGTAGATGAGCCTCTCGTAGTTACGTGGAAGGTTAGAACGTTTGTTTAGTAAGTGTTGAAGTAGCCGAGGTAAGTGTGCAGTTTCTTGTCGTTTAAGTGTAGTGTGCGGTTTCCAAGTTAGACGTTTGTCAAGCAGGAGTCCTAGATAGCGGATCTGTTAAACTGAGACAAGTGGAATATTATTGAAGAATACTGATATTTGCTGGAATTTATTTTTATTATCCAATTCTGACACCATACCTCAAGGTCTCTGATGTGGGATTGGAGAGTTTCAGAGGAAATAGTTGGTATCATTGTAAACTGATAACACACAAGTGTCATCTGCATAAGTAGAGAGGAATGTGTTAGGATGGGATGGGATATCAGTTGTCTGAACTGTATAATGAATGGATATTAGGATATATATGTTAGATAAAAAAAAACTGGTGCGGGCAACACACGACTTTCTCTTACCTCCGTTTTTAGAATCAATTGAAGACTTTTCAAATACAGTTAGAGATAAAAATAAGTGAAACCACTAAAGAATTAATTAAATGGAATTTCTATAGAAACATGTGTTTTATAAAAAAATGTATTATATTATTATCTAAAATAATCATTTATTTGTATCGGCTTTTCATCACTCTCTACTAACTTTTAAAAGCTTGTGTATGAGATAATATTTTTTCTAAAATCTCAAGCTTTCCAACGGTGTATCATACATGTATTATACTATTGTTACGTTCAAAAACAAAAAAATGCATAAGAAATATATTTTTTCAGTTTTCTCCTTTAGTTGGGTATTGAATTCATTGAATTCATATATTTACCTGTTTTTCATCAGTGGTAACAAGATAATATAGTTATTTTCATAGAATCAACAAAATTAAAGGTACTATAAAGAAAGAAAATTTTAAATTTCGGCATTTAAGCCCTGTCAGACCATTTAAACCGAATGAAACCTAAATGATATAAAAGCCTATTAAATTTGACATCGATATAGCGAGTTAAGACAAAATCGTCGGAACCGTTTTCGAGAAAATCGAAAAAAAAATGCAAAATGCATAGTATAAAGTGGCTCTTCTGGTAAGCTAATTTTGATGAAAAAGATTTGTAACGTCTCGGGCGTATATTTGTCTTAAATATGAAATTTCAGTTTCATAGGACTTACCGTTTCCACCCGGGAGTTACCACACACACACAGACCTTTTTGCGAGACTTGGTTATTTGGACTCAGAGGACCCTAAAATTTCCGTTCGTAAAACTGCAATTCGAAAATTTTCACTATCGCAATACTTTTCCTTAATATATATAGTAAGTGAAAGTAATAAATTTGATGTTTATAATACATTGAGTTTTATTTCACTATGAAAAACGAAAGGACTTTGCAAACCCAATAATAAACATCTCGATACAGCGAGACTCAAAAACGACATATTAACTCAGGTCCCTACCCGTTGAGTCATTCCAATCTCTATTATTTAAGTTAAACCGAAAGTAAATAAATGAAACGTCCTCAGTATCCCTCCACTAAGGTATTCAATTATTTTAAAGGGATCTAATGGTTTCAATGAATCGGTGAAATTAACTTTTCGCCATTTAGGGAGGGAAAGATTTTGGTTTTCGTGGGCCGCAGGCCTCCCTCCAAGTTAATTTTTATCTCGAGGGTCGGTTTGCTCAGCTTCCATTTCGAGGGTTTTAACAGCCAGCGGTTTGCTTAAATTGGCGGAAACCTAATAAAAATATTTCCCCTCAAATTCCCTCGCCTCCGGCTCGTAATTGCGAAGTAATTAGCAGAAATAATTTCTCTTATTTATAACTTAAAATTCCAAACAGCGATATACTATGAATTAAATAATATTATTTAATTAACTATAATAATGAGGAGTATAAAAACGCTGCAAATTATTACACAATGGTATATTATTTCCAAGTCATAATATTAGGGTACAACTGTTTATATAGTTGTTGATAGGCAATTTAGTAATATGATAATAATAATAATAATAGGCTTATCGAACCCGAAGGTTCGATGCCGATACCACCAAACTTCGCCTGCACAGACTCGTCCCGGTCAAGCCCAAGCACCTGAGATCAGCCTTAATGCAATCCTACCTTTCGGACGCCTACCAGTCGGTTCAGCGAATACCAACTTTCTCGGAATCCGTTCCTCACTAAGCCCAACAACTTTACGCGCCCATTTGAGTCTCAGCGATGCTATCAACTCAATTATATTCACAGGGTACAAACTCCGCAATTCCGCGTTGTGCAACCTTCTAAACTCCGCAATGGCCTCATCTCTCTTCGGACCAAATATTTTACGTATAGTACCTTATTCTCGAAAACCTTAAGCCGTTGTTCATCCTTCAAAGTAAGCGGCCACGTTTCGCATCCGTAAAGAACCGTTAGAAGAATAATAGTTTTATAAATTCTAACCTTTAAGTTTTTAGACAGAAGCCGTGAGCTAAGTAATTTAGCAACTGAAGAATAACATGCATTTCCCACCTTTAACCGGGACTTTCTTTCTTCCTGGATTTCATTTTTTCTTTTTATCATTGAATCTAAATACTTGAATTTCCCGACGTGTTCAAAAGTATGACCTGAAATATTAATATCATCAAGATCGCCACCATTTCTGCAACTAATCATATTTCAGTTTCATAGGACTTACCGTTTCCACCCGGGAGTTACCACACACACACACAGACCTTTTTGCGGGACTTGCTTATTTGGACTCAGGGGACCCTAAAATGTGTATTTCCGTTTGTAAAACTGGAATTCGAAAATTTTCACGATTTAGTAATATGAAAAGCAATTATTCAAAGGATAATGGCATATCATTACTGCTGTGGAAAATTTAATTTAATTAAATTATTGATACTTATTTATTAGCAATTGTTCATCGCGTTGTCTTGATCTAAATTACATAATTAGGTGGAATTACATCTATTATAATTTGTTATTTTTTTTTTTTTTTTTTTTTTTTTTTTTTTTTTTTTTTTTTTTTTTTTTTATCCACGCTATATTATTGATTCAAAAACTCTTTACATATTTTTCTCCATCTTCAAAAATAACTGAGTAATGAGCGTACTAATGGGTAATTTTTTTTTTATTTTATATGATTATTCGCGGTTTTTGGTTAGAAAACACTGATGAATGTTTTCTCTATTTTTAAAAAAAACTGAGTTATTGAATTAAATCACTTTTATTCGGCCGCCATTTTAAAAATAGCCAGCTGATATCAACGTTTAGGAGTTAGAATCAACGTTGAATGTACTAGTATTTTTGTGACGAATTTCAAAAAACTTGTTCCAGTAGTTCCGGAGTTTCGGTTATTCGGATTCTACGCATCTTAAAACACAAGCCCCTAAATTTTAAGAGGGGTTAATTTCTTTTCTTTTTTTGTCTATGTATCTACTTGATTTGCACGCACGAAAAACAAGTGGTACCAAATTAAAGCAGAGAAAATTTGCCGGAAGATTTAAAAACCGAACTCTCAAAATAGGAAAGTTGCGCAAAACGGCATGCAGAAAATTAGATTTTAATAGTAAGAGCTATAACTCTTCTATTGTTAGGTTTTACATTTTCAGGATGTCCGAAAAACTTATTCATTCAATTTAATTAGCTATAAGGAAAGCTGTTATGACGCATAGTTCGATTGCCAACGGTTGAAATGGAAAATTAAATTTTGTGGTATTTGTTGTTATCCATGGTTTTTATTGAGCACAAATTCCAAAATTTGATTTTCCATTCTAACCGTTAAGATTCGGACAAAGGATCATATTATATTTTTTTTTTTTCACTTAAAGTATAGTATTTGCTATTACAATAGGAATAGACGTTGAGAAACCCGTGGAATTTTGGCCCCTTAGCGATTTTTCACAACCAACTAGAGTTTAAGACGATTCTGGGAATACATGTTAAGTAACGGAAGTACTAGTGATATATTAGTTATTTATGTTGTAGGTCTTATGTCCAAAAACAAAAAATTGCATCAAAAAAATATTTATTCAGTTTTCTCTTTTAGTTGGGTATCGAATTCAGTTGTAACAAGGTAATATGGTTATTTTAATAGAATCTACAAAATAAAAGGTACTTTAGAGGAAAAAAAAATTAAAATATTGGCATTTAAGCCCTGTCAGACTATGTCAATCAGAAAGATTTAATTTTACATTGATACAGTGAGTTTAATCAAAGTCGTTAGAGCCGTTTTTGAGAAAATTGTAAAAAGGTGCAAAATGTATGGTATAAAGTGGCTTTTCTGGATAGCTGATTTGATGCAAAAGTAGCTATAACATCTCGGGCGTATAGTTATCTTAAATATAGAATTTTAGTTTCTAAGGACTTTTCGTTTCCGCCCGGGCGTTAGCACACACTTGGTCATTTGGACTCAGGGGATCCTAAAACGTGTATTTCTGGTGAAAACTTGAATTCGAAAATGTTCACGATCGCTATACTTTTTCTTACTGTATATTTCTTATATAGGTAATTGGAAGTAAAAACGTAAAAGCGTGTTGAAATAGTAGTAAAAAAAATTTTTTTTTTCACTAAACAACTCTTTCTTAATGTTTTTTGTTTTCTAAAGTCTGCTTGAGAAGTTTGAAGTCTTTTCTAACACATTACAAGTTTCTAGATTTTCCCTTCGTTGCATGAACCATAACGTATTTTTGTGGCGCATTGAATTATAGCCACATTGCGATTTTTCCCCACCGGGCGCCGGAACATACATACATGGGATTCAACACGAATTTAAACTTAAGACTAGAATTTTAGCCCCTTAGCGATTTTTCCCCACCGGGCGCCGGAACATACATACATGGGATTCAACAAGAATTTAAACTTAAGACTGTAGAATTTAGCCCCTTAGCGATTTTTCCCAAGGCGCGCCAGAACATAAAATTCCTACATTTCAGTCAACACAAACTCAAATTTTAATTTTTAAAACCAACTAGAGTTTAAGACGATTCTGGGAATACATGTTAAGTAACGGAGGACTAGTGATGTATTAGTTATTTATACGTCACCGGAAAGGAAGACGGGCTGGAAATGCAAGGGATCAAAAAGAACCGAAAGAAAATGGAATTAAGACAGAGTGGAAAGGATGGGACAGACGCGCTCTTATCTTTAACCCGGGCAGAATAATTGAGAAGTCCTCTCAGCCGCTCTAATTGCCTGCTCTAGGACTCCCTTTTTCGACCCGCGGGTTAACTAACCGCCTTTCAGGTTTTGCAAGTTAAATTTCATTATTAACAATATCAAGTTAAGACTAACTACACTTGTGAACGCTCTAATCATTACCTTCGATAGAAGAGCGAAATTAAAGTTTGTAATGGAAACTCAAGAATCAATTTAGTTGATCTAGCGCCCTTAAGTTGAGCTAAAATAATATTAAAACAGATGGAAAAATAATAAATTTACTTGCACATAGTTAAGTCATAGTTACAGTTTACATGTGTGAAGAAGATTAATGTGTGTAATTTTAAGAGGTGGAGAAATAAGTGGTGTTTAGATGTGAATAAGCATGATACTTTACGAAGGGAGATTGTTTATGAGTTAATAATAGTGGTAGTGCAGATGATGAAGGACGTTTCAAAATATGTAGTTCTATGAGAAGGTACAATATATACAGTCCTTTTCAAAGAACGGCAAAATTGAGATTTTGGGGTAAGTATAAAAAAAAAAAAATATCGTTTTAAGTACTAAAATTAACTTGTTTTTTTATATTCAATAACGAACCTTTGAAATCGACCAAAAGAAACTGCCCCTTCACAAAATTTGAGGGCTTACATTTCGAAATACATAGAGTCTGAATAAGGAATTAAAAAAAAACAACCGTTGTACGACTTTGATATTTGGCGTTGATATAAAAAATAAAATTGAAATCCTATCTATAAACACGCTTGTAACTCCGTTATTTCAGAAGATATAGAAAAAAATATTAGCGTGTTTTAATCAATAATCCGCGAATAAATGGAAAAAAAAAATTGAAATTTTACCCATAAATATGGCCACAAGTCAGTTATTTTTGAGGATTTAGAAAAAATGTATGAGTGTTAAAATATAAAAAATAATAATAAATATTGTTTAATAAATCGCAGCGTTTTTATTTTTATCATATAAATTTAAGGCTTCATATTACATTCCATTATGCTCAATGGTTTTGTAATGTATTGAGGATACTGAGGAGGTTAAGGATTTAATGATTGTAGTATTGATTAAAATAAAAAATAAATATTGGTAGTCTTTGTCGGCAAAAGTCAAAGGGCATTTCCGAAACCCCCTTGGATTGTCCGTGGGCTTGGCTGTCTGTGGGCTGCCCTTCGCTGTACCCTGGTACATTCTAGACCCCAGCTACTAGGCTGGACAAAAGCTGGACTTCCCATGTCAGCCCCACCCGAGGTGACGAGGATGAGAGCGAAGAAAAGGGAGTCTTATTCGAACCAGAAGAGTTGAATTCCCGCAAGAGAACCGCGGAGGTCCATCCACAAGAAGAGGAGATGTCCGCCGAGGACAGAGCAGCAGGAGGATGAAGTCGAGAAGTGACGCCAAAGACTGATTCCACTTTCGCCAGCCGACTAAGTGTTTCAAAAGCATCTCGTTATTTGTTATATTGTATTGCAAGCTTGATTGTAACATTATCCTCAGTATTCTCAATCATAAGTCTGGAAATTATGTAAATTGAGTTTAAGTTTAAAATCTATAAAATAGTTATATTTAATAATAATTTCTCTAATTTAAATCTGTTAGTAATTTAATGTTCCCCTGCATGCCACCTACTGGGATTGCCATTTTGTGGTAAACACGAAACCTTTAGAAAGGAAATCCAATGGTTTCTTCAGTAATATTACTCTATACTTATATTAAATATATCAGATAAGCTAGTTTTTGAAACTACCGCTGCCTTAGAAAAGCAGCTGGTCAAAAACAGCAGTTTGTTGCAATCTAGAAGTCAGTTGTTCAATTCCGTGCCGATACTAAACTTTGTGTTAGAACTGAAAACGTATTCTACCCCAATGTTGGTAATTTGCTTTGGTTTCATTATGTTCGAAGGAATGCCTGACAAACAGTGTCTCACAGGGAGGCTTTATGTTTACAAAATGATTTAATATATTGTTAGGATTTAAATAATACCAATAATAATAACATTGGAAACTGAAAGAGAAAGAAATGTCATTAAATATCTTGAGTATTAAAAATAC
This sequence comes from Piezodorus guildinii, assembly GCA_023052935.1. Lineage (NCBI taxonomy): Eukaryota > Metazoa > Arthropoda > Insecta > Hemiptera > Pentatomidae > Piezodorus > Piezodorus guildinii. The sequence continues at coordinate 33,382,647 of CM041298.1, read as the reverse complement.
AGTTATTTTATTTTATTTTTTTTTTTTAATCACTCCTATTAAAACTCCTAGAAGGATCTACCGGGTTCGATTTATCTATTTTGAAATTATAAACCATCCTGTAATTATTTGCAAGGTTTCAAAATGTATTCAAAGTAAGCAGGCAACTAACTGTGTAATGTGTGAACTATATTTTTGTAATTATATTAAAACGCTGCAAATTATTACACAATGGTTTATTATTTCCAAATGAAAATATTAGGGTATAACTGTTTATAAGGGTGTTGATAGGCAATTAAGTAATATGAAAAGCACTGATTCAAATCATCATAACATAGCAATACCACTGATTTCAAAACGCAATATCTAAGCTAGTTGTAAACCAAATTCAATGATTCTTTTTTCATTTGTTCCAAAATTTGTTGTTTTTTATTCATTTATTTATTAGAAGAAACGGATTTTTTTTTACTCGTTATACGGATTCTACGTATCTTGAAACGTAAGCTCTCAAATTTTGAGCCGGGGTAATTTTTTTTTTTTTTTTTGGTCGATTAAAAAGGTTTATTATTGAAAATAATAAACCAAAAGAATTTATACAGGACTGCGTAACTATTTCCTTTTATTTTCTTTGATTTTGATTCAAGTAATTAAAAAAAAATTCTCTGATTCCAGAAAACCTTACATTTTATCTTTATCAGTTGTGGCTTGACCATAGAAGATGATCTTTTTTCATTTTTATTTATATATTTTTTTGCACTTTGTTCATCGCGTTGTCTTAATCACAATTTTTTTTCTCGATTTTTCTCTATCTTTATTAATAACCGATTTTTGTTGTAATTATATCTATTATAATCTGTCACTTGATTATACATATGAATTTTTTTTATTTATCGCGCTTTACTGATTCTAAAACTCTATACACACTTTTCTCTATCTTCAAAAATAACTGAGTTATAAGCGTATTTATGTGAAAATGTTCAATTATTTTTCTTCTCTTGTTTCACTATTATAAAATTATTTGCGTTTTTTTTTTTTTTTGGTTAAAAAACACCTATAAATTTTTCTTCTATCTTCAAAAATAACTGAGTTATTGAATAAAATACTTTTAATCGGCCGCCATTTGAAAACTAACCAGCGGATATCAATGTCTAGGAGTTAGGATCATCTTTGAATCGACTAGTACTTTTGTGGCGAATTTAAAAAAAATTGGTCCAGTATTTTCGGAGAAATGCCGCGGACGGTGGACAAACGGATTTTTTTCTATTCGTTATTCGGATTCTACGCATCTTGAAACGTAAGCTCTCAAATTTTGAGCAGGGGTAATTTTTTTTTTTTAGGTCGATTACAATGTTTGATTATTGAAAATAATAAGCCAAAATAGAAATGCTCGTCGAGACTTCTTATTTATTTATTTTACTGATACAACATTATGCAATCTAAAACAATGGTAATGTTTTCCAACGTACTATATTGCTATTTTAAATATATTATTAACAAAAGTTCATGGTTTATGTAAGGGCGAGGCTAAGAAATGAAGAGACAAATATACTATGATTTCGATATCATCAGAGACCTTGAGGTATGGTGTTGGACTTGGAAAATTAAAATCAATTCCAATAAAACCCAACAAATTATTTTTACCCTTTGTCGAAAACCTATGACAACCTGCCTTAATATCCTTTAATTCCGCTTGTCCCGGTTAAACAGATCCAAAATTTAGGCCTCCTGCTTGACAAACGTCTTACATGGAATCCGGATACAAAACTGAAAAGACAAGAAACTGCTCACCGATATCGGTTACTTCAACACATACTAGACGGACGCTCTAACCTTTCCCTTAACTAAAAAGACTCAATTATATGACAATCATACGGCCTATATTGACGTACGGAATCGAGCTCTACTAAACCATAAAACTTTTCCCGTATCCAATTCTTACAATCCTAAATCCTTCGCAACATCCTCAACGCTCCTTACTTTGTCCCGAATAAATTGATCCACAAAGACCTTTATGTTCCATATATTGCTGATTTGATCCGTACCAGATATCACTCCTTCCATGAAAATCTCCATTCCCACTCTAATCCATTAATTTCAGTCCTTGCTTTCTCTTTAATTCCTGATAATCCACCGAGGCGTCTGAAAAGAACATGGACTCGAGACCTTCTTGTTTAGAATACTAAAGAGTGCTGCCAATAGGCTGTTTCTCTTTATTTTTTTCTATTTTTTTTTTTTTTTATCATTAATCAGCATATTTACTCGTATTATAATATACAGTTAATCACCATAATTATAAAAGATATAATTATGGAGTTTCAGATCGATTCATATAAATTACTATGTTAATAATATATGTATTATTGTCATCTAATAAGCTATTTAAATGATACAGAAGTTTGACACATAGCATGCCTGCAGTTTATCAGTAATTGCTTTATGGTGATAAGTACGTTACTCTGTGCACATTAAGGTATTGGTGTTCTGGTCAGTAATTGGTAGGTCAGTTGTGTGTGTTCTATTCAGAGTATTGTCAATAAGACTTCTTCTTTCCTGGTATTTTTGATTGATGATTTTCAGAAAAATACTGTGCCGTTTATTTTTCTGACTTTGTTATCCAATATTATCCACCAATTCATTCATAATTAGTAATACATTCATAATTAGCCTGTAAGGTTGAGTATCTAAGCATTCGGATAGGAGTATTTTGCCGCCTCATTTGCTCGGCAATTGTTGGTATATCTACGTGACCTGGATCCAAACATGTGAGATTGATCGTTTTGAATAAATACCTACAAAGAAATTAAAGGATGAAAATCACTAAGGGTTGTGTTTTATTGTATATACATTGTTTTTTCTTAAGAATCGAAACGTAATCAGCTTACTGAATGAGTGAAGAGTTTAATCCTGGGTTTACCCTCTCTGTAATAAGCTTTTCTAATCCCTAGGTATATTGCAGTAAGTTCTGCTGTGTTGGAGCTTCATTCAAGAGACAGACCAGCTTGAACCGAAAGGCTACGGATCCAACTCGATTTGATCCTACAACTTTCTCTTGAATGATGACTTAATGTGTAATTAATATTGATTGAGGGGGGAGCGCCGTGGTCTAGTGCAGTGGTTCCTCCAAAAAATTTTGCGGACCTCTTCATTCAAGAAGTATTTACATTGGATTTTAGGTCCAATTCTCTACACGGTGTATACAGCTGACATCCCTATCCATCCAAGCACTGTCCTATCTACTTACGCTGATGACACTTGCGTGCTATCCGTGAATAATGATCTTATTGTTGCTTCCCAATTCCTACAGAACCATGTATCCGTCATTGCAGAATTGTGTCACAATTGGAGAATCGAAATAATTCCTAATAAATCCAACCAAATCACCTTCACTCTACGACGTAAACCTATGACTTCCTGTACAGTTGTTTCCTTTAATTATACCCCACTCATCACTGTAGAACAAATACGATACCTTGGACTTCATATTGACAAACGTCTTACATAGATTCCTCATACAAGACTTAAACGATAAGAAACTGCTCGTAGATATCGACTATTAAAACACATACTTGACAAACGATCAAAAACACCCTCTTTTCTTCAAAAAACTCATTTACACAACCATTATTAGACTTATGGCATAGAGATATAGGGCTCCACTAAACTATCGAATTGCTCCTGCATCCACTCCTTGCAATCCAAAATCCTTCGACAAATCCTAGACGCTCCGTACTTTGTGACCAACAAACTCATCCATGGAGACCTGAATATCCCACTCGTGGCAGAAATTGCCCAAAAAAGATACTCCTCCTTTCATTCCAAATTACCCGCCCTTACGAACCCGCTTGTCAGTATCCTCTCATCGGCATATAATCCCGATAATCCTCCGAGGCGTCTGAAAAGACGGTGGTCTCGAGACATACTTACCAAATAAACTCTGAAGTGCTACCACTGGGTAGATTCTTCTCAAGACTTTTTCAAGCCAATATTCTGTAAATAGCTCATTTACTTGTACTCTGTACAGTTGTAAATGTCAATAAAATAATTAAAAAAAAAAAAAACATTCGATTTTAATAGATATATGTGTTTTATTAAATAATCTATTATATTATTATATACGACAATCCGTTTGTTTTATCGGCTTTTCCAGTTTAAAAACAAAAAATTGCAATGAAAAATATTTTAGCAGTTTTGTCCTTTGGTTGGATATCGAATTCGTTCAACTTATATATTTACCTGTTTTTTAGTCAATTTTATCTAATATAAAAAATTAAAGGTGCTTTAGAGAAAGAAATTTGGAAACGTCGGCATTTCAGCTCTGTCAGAATGAAACATATATGATATTAAATCCCGCCAAATTTTCCGTCGATATAGTGAGTGTAATCAAAATCGTTAAAGAAAATCGAAAATAGGTGCAAAATGCATGGTGTAAAATGTCAGTTTCTTGGGACTTTTTGATTTCGCGCTGTACTTACCACACACATAGACCTTTTTGTGGGACTTGGTAATTTGGAAGCAGGGAACCCTAAAACGTGTATTTCCTCTGAAAACTAGAATTCGAAAATTTTCACGATCGTAATACTTTCCCTTACTATATATTGTATAAATAGGAAGTGAAAGTGAAAAAAAAAAAACATCAAAATCGGTGAGAAACATTAGGACCATCTCCTTGTATATTTTGATTGTTACAAACAATTTTTAGTGGTGCTTGTAATTGAGTTTAAGGAGTGTAAACCTCGTTACAAAATATGCGAAAATCAAGAGCGTCGTAGGCGTGTGTATGTAAGATGAAGGATTATAAGACTGCAGAATGAAGAGATGTGGAAGGGATGAGATATAACAATTTCCAGGTTAAATGTACGATTGGAAGGAGATGGAAGCTTGGATTTGGCCGGAAATGGGGTTGGGCGCCACCTTCGTTCTGGGGGGAGGGGAAGGAGGGATAACCCATATTGCTATAAACCCATCAATACCAACCTTCCTTTCTAAGATAAATGTTGCTCTATTGTATTTATTTGGTAATCCCATTTCGTAATCTCCTATTTAATAATAATAATAATAATTCTTTATTTATTCTGGGACGAGTCCCTTTAGAATAACATAGCAGGAAATAAAAAGTTAGCTTAAGAATCTAGTCTTAGAGTATAATGATTGAAAACAATAAAATTAAACTAACAACATGTATAAATAAGCTGAACATAAGAGACAGATTCTAATAAAAATGCACAAACAAAAATATAAATGTATGTTAACATAAGAACAAAAAAAAAAAAGATATAATGAAAAAATATAATAAGATTTAAAAAAAATAAAAAATATATATATATATATATACAGTTTTAAAATAAAATATAAAAAGAATAGAAATTATAGTTCTTCAACGTATGTTAACACCACAACAACAAAATATATAAATAATTTTAAAAGATATAATAAGATTTAAAAATAAAAAAAAATATATATATACATACACACAAACACACACATATATAAATATGCATATCTGCACTCAACACACACACGCACGTATATACACTTTTATATACATTTTTCAAATAAAATATAAATAAAAAAGAGATTACAATTTTTCGATATATGTTGACATAGGAACAAAAAAGATACATACAATTTTAACATAAAGTAAAGAAAAAAAAATTACATTTCTTCTGAGTGTTTGCAAAATAATAAATAATTTAATCTTACATCTTGCAAAGATTAAAAGAAAAAAAAATTAAATGATATTTGCTGTTAGTGTATCCGAGGAAATGAAAATTGAATAAACTAATAAACGAATCTAAAAGACATCTGTTGATCTTCCTTGAAATTAGCATCTATTTGGGAATTGTATTGATAGGAAATGGCTAAATAGTCGGGATTTAAATGTTGAGAGAGTTTGGGAGTTCCGGATATTAGAAGGAATGGAGTTCCATAAGGATGCGGATCGGATTGAGAATGATCTATCGAAAGCTGTGGATCGATGAGATGTTATATACAGATCAGAAGGCCGCGAGCGGGTGTTACGGGAACGCACAGAGGATTTGAATTTAAGGAGATCAAAGATGTAAGACGGACACTGGGATTGGATAACCTGGTAGAGGAAGGATGCTAGGAAATACTTGCGGCGGAAGGAAGGGTAAAGCCACTTTAACTCTTCGTAAAATCGGGTGATAGAGGTGTCTCTGGATATCCCAAAGATGAAACGTATAAAGCAGTTAAACATTCGTTTTAGTTTTACCTCGAGATCTCCAGAGACACCTCCATACACCGCACAGCAGTAGTCAAAGTGGGGAAATATTAAGGAGCTTACCAGGAGCTTACGGGTTTCGATAGGGAGAAGGGGATGGAGGTAATTTAGAAGTTTTAAGGTGGAAAATGTACGACGGGATATTTCGGAAACATGGTTTTTCCAGGAAAGGGTTTGATCAAAGGTGACCCCGAGGTTTTTAACAGATTGATGTTTTTAACACATATTTATGGATGTGCGAAAGGCCAGTGATTCATGAGGCGTTATTTATGACCTCAAAAGTCGTTTAGTATCTATCTACCTTCAAAAGAGAAATAACTTTACCTTCCGAAAAGATTCTAAAAGAAATATATTGAATAATAATAATAAAACGTTATTCTGGGACTAAATCCTGTAAGAATAACAAAATTGTGCAGTACATATTAATATTTATGTCTAGCCAAGAAAATAATAAAATTAATTTTAACTTACAGATGTAAAAATAAGAAATAAAAATTAAACACAAATAATATCTATATAAATTTATGTACAAAACATATGGATTATAAACACAAACAGAAAACAAAAAGGAAAGAAACTAATTATTCCACAGCACTACGATTTGGATAAAATGAATAATTATATTTTGCATTGAAATTAAGATAAGTCAGTTGCATAATCATATTAGTTGTGCATCTATTTGGGATGCCAAAAGATGTTTGAAAAGTGGGATTTGAATGAGAGAAGGGAATAAGCATGGCGAATATGAGTAGGTAGGGATTTCCAGATGGCTTCAGAGTAATATATAATATAAAAATATAAATTATTATTAATAACAATCACTAAACTTACTACCTCTTTTCTCACCCGACAGTAAGTTCGTAAACATTGAACGTAAAATAATATATTTTTTCTTAGCTTTCTATACAGAAACAGAAACAGTTCTTCATTGAGTAATATTACAATCATTCCAATTTTCTTAGCTTTAAAAATCTATATTGAACAACAATCTTGGACTCGCTAGGAATCATGCACTACCAACTTGATGGTTTAGCTAGAGTTAAGTAGTGTAGTGTATTGAGAACGCTGAGGGGATTATGTTCATTAGTGAATAATTTTAATATTAATGAAGTAAATTTTAATAAGCCTTTGTCGACAAAAGATCGAAAGGCGTTTACCTAAATCCATGGAGGCCCCCAGCGATACCTCGAGAAACTTCCTAAACCCTAGGGGCACTTCCTATATCAGCTCCGTCTTCCTTTGTCTGATAGCAGATCGGCAACTTCCAAAAAAAAAGAGTATTTACGGAAAGAAGAGGGGGTAAACTGATGAGGGTGCGATTTTATAATAGGAGAGATGTAGTCTTATTCCATCCACGACAGTTGAAGTCCATTAAGAGGAGAGTCGAGTTCCATCTACAAGATGAGGAGAGGTCCATCGGGACTGGAGGTTGATACCTAGAAGGGGCGCCTAAGGCTAATTCCACCTTCACCAGAAGACTAAGTTTTTGTGAGGTATTTCTTTATTGTAATATTGAATGACAAGGTTAAAAGTAATGTCCTTCAGTATTCTCAGGCATTGTGTAAATAAATTGTATGTGTTTAAGTTAATTTAAATAATAATGTCCTTTATTAAAACTTGTCTAATGTAATCCTACCCTGCATGCCACCTACGTGGATCGGTAAACACGATACCTTTGGAAAATAAATTAAATTGTTCTAAAAAGTATCGTATACGAGTATAAATATATTAATTAATATAGTTTTTTAGAAAAGCAGACGGTCAAAAACATAACAGTAGCCAGACTTCAGGAATAAATAAAGGACCTCAAAACGAGAAAGAAAAAAAATCCTTATAGACATCTGCCTAGAAATGCACAATGTGAGTCGAAAATGAGAAAGCAATAAGGGACTCGCAGGTTCAGACTTCAGGTACGGTATGGAACAAATCTGTGCAGCTGTTAGCATACGCAGATGTTATTGATATAATAGGAAGATCCAGGCAAGCAGTAGTTGAGGCATTCCTTGCTCTGGAAGTTGCTGCGAAAAAGATAGGACTTACTGTCAATGAGGCCAAGACCAAGTATATGGAATCGGATCAAGCTCCAAAATGAAAAGGCACCAATGTTTCTTTTGGACCTTAGATATTTGAGCAGGTCTCCGAGTTAGCTTACCTGGGATCAATGGTAACATGCAGCAACGATGTGGAGATTAGGAGAAGAATATTGGCTGCTAACCGGTGCTATTTTTTACTCCGGATGCATCTGACAAGCAATTTAATAAGCAGGAGAACCAAAGTTATCATATACAGAACTCTCATCCGTCCTGTATTATGTTATGGCTCGGAGACATGGACCACAACCAGGGCTGAACATCAACTCCTTGAAAGAAAAGTATTACGTCGAATTTACAGCGGGATATACGAGAACAATGAATGGAGGAGGAGAAGCTGTACGAAATATACCAAGAGCCAGACATCTCTTTCATTATCAAGCTTGGAAGACTCGGGTGGGCAGGGCATCTGACCAGAATGTCTGACGATCTACCTACAAAGAGAAAAATGACTGAGCCTTTGTATAGTCGTCGAAGAGTTGGTAGACCGAAGCTGCGATGGGCGGATTGTGTGGCCCAAGACGCTAGAAAATATTTGAAGGTCCGAAACTGGATGGGAGCGGCACAGAAGAGAGATGCATGGCGGTTGTTGTTAGAGGAAGCCAAGACCCTTTATGGGTTGTAGAGCTATTAAAAGAAGAAAAGAAGAGTCGAAAATGTTTTGCACGCATTACCAGTTTCTAACTTCTCAGAAATCGATTTTTGGCAAAATCTTGAATAAAAATTGTAGGGCAATAAAGTCTACAATAATTGGTTCCCATAATGCGAGACAAAACATGAATTTTTGACACTAATTTTTCTCTTGTTTTGAAGTCCATGATTCAATCCTGAATCCAGAGTACTTAACTCAGCAATACCGTTTATAAATATCATGATAGAAATTATTAATAAGAAAGTGGAAATGATGAGGTCGGATATTGTTTAAATTTATTTTTATACTTTTTTCTATCACCCTCTCAGTTTGCCAAAGCTCTATAAATGCGAATTTTTAAATAGTTTCCGTTGAGAAAAATTGATCAATAAATCGAAGGAAGGGCGAAATCATTCATTGTGAAAAATTGGCTCGGTATGAAATGAGGCTCGCCTTTGAAAAAGCAAATATGGAACGGTTGAATAAACACCGACAGCGCTGGAGGGACACAATGAAGTCAGCTTTGGAAAATGTGATTTTAGTAATTCCACTTGCCCTAAAAGCCCATGGGAACCGTATTGTCCTGTCCTATCTCCCATACCCGCCCTATTTCATCAAAACTTTGAATTTCAACGTAACTCTGAGGGTAACCGCAGTCGGTTCGATCGTCATGGCAAGGTTACATTTACAGATAATCAAACAAATATTTAATTATTTTAACAGTTGTTTATATAAAGCCGAAATAAAAAAAAAGTATAGATTTCCAGAATCATTAAAGAAAAAAAAAATTGATCCACATATTAAAGTCACTAATGAGAAGAGACGTAATACCCCCAAAACTAAGTTAATATTGAAGACAGAGAAATATCGAAAAAATGTCGAAATCACATCACCACGTTGAAAAATAAAATGTAATATGGTCAAGCCACAACTTAGTGATTCCCTGATAACTCGCTTATTATTGAAGATAGGAAAAAATGTAAGGTGTTTTAGAATCAGGATATTTTATTTGACTTATTCGAATAACAAAGGGAGAAGAAAAAAATAGTAAATAAGTCAAGAATAAATGCTTTTGGTTTATTATTGGTTCTGTATTGCGAGTACCAGATTTTTATTAATAAAAGACAATTGAGACGTTGATTCCCAAAAGGTACTAAAGGACATTTTTTACAAAATCGATTTTTTTTACATTTTTGTATTCTCATCTCTTAAATGTATCTAAATATCCTATTTGATTTTGTCTAATGGACACCCAAGTCCTTTATAATCGCAATTTATAAGTACAATTATTTTCTAAAGAAACTAATTACACATTTAATTTCGTTCCAAATTATACCAAAACATCTCATTTCATAACTTTAATATGATTTTATTAATATACTTAAAGAACAATTCTGGATTTTAATGCTAAAAGAATCAAATTAGCTAGTTTAATAATATAATAATTAGTGATTTTCGCGTCCCCTGTAAAATTTCCTAGAATGGATATAGTACCATAGAATATACATAAATATAGTAGAAATCAACGTCTCAATTAATAATAGCTTCTCATATACTTTGCAATCAGTGCTACATGATTATCTTGTTAACGCTAGATTATCTTGTTAACGCTGATAAAAAAGAGGTAAATATACTATAAACTTCTGGAACCAACGCTGCACCGTGCACTCATTAATAGCCCCCTGACCCCACACTTCATTAATATTACGAGCCGTTTGCGCAGCGCTGCGCCCTAATTTAAATTCGTAAAAATAAATTTGACGAAAATCGCACTTTGACATTTTCGATTCAAGACCTTTGAACACACTGAACAAAACGATTTTACTAAACAAATTCATGGTGAAAGAGAGGGTATTAGATAAGGTTTGTTTTGGTATAATAATGATCAATGTTAGGATTAGCTTTGTTTACACAATTGGAATTAAGATATTGCAATAGAGGAAACCTGCATTAATTTTGCATCAACCCAATATAAAGTGCCTCTTACCGTTTCCGCCCGGGAGTTAAGAACTATAAGCCCAAGATTTCTTTTTGAATATTTTTATTGAAGTTTACAACTGTATTTTACTATACAACAACTAAATATGCTGGTTAATGATAAAATAAAAGAAAAAAGACCAAACAGGTCTTATAATAGTCATGTAGATGAGCATTTTGTAGTTAAGAGGAAGGTTTGACCGTTTGTATAGGAAGTGTTGAAGTAAGCGAAAGCGGCGGGCAGTTTCTTGTTAGAGGGTTCCAAGTTAGACGTTTGTCAAGATGGAGTCCTAGATATCGGATCTGCTCAACAGGAACTAGTAGAACTACCTTTGTCAGAACTACTGACGAAGGGTAAAGGTTATTTGATGGGATTTGTTTGAATTTATTTTTATTTTCCAGTTCTGACACCATACTTCTAGGTATCTGATGAGTATGAGAGGCGATAAATGGATCTTTATGAACTGATAACACGCAGGTATCATCAGTATAGGTAGAAAGGAAAGCGCTAGGATGGGTTGGGATATTAGTTGTATAGACTGTGTAAAGAATGGGTGACAGGATAGTGCCTTGAGGAACACCGGCAGACTGAGTGAAAGGTACAAGTAGGAACTATAGTGAATTATTTTGAAGGATCTTCCAGAGAGGTAAGACTAGATAATGAGGAAGTATGTAGGAGGGAGGAATTTACGGAGTTACTACAACAGTCCTGGGTGCTAGACTAAGGACAAGATGTTAAAGAAACTTTTTCACTAAAATCAGCTAACCGAAAGTGATACCGTAACATGGATTGAATAGGAACAGTAGTGCGAAAGGGAACAAAACTTCAATATTATTTCAAAGTTTCTAAAACGCCACTTAATTTTCCGTAAAGGAATTAATGGTGGTGTTGTTGGTTGGCAACCCTGTAAATAATACTATTATATGTTTTTTTCTTGTAGAACTTTTGACTTATTAATTCAACCTGGGAAATATTGTACCAGCTTCTACGAAATGTTACATTTCCACAAACTTTACCTGTAAGTATGTAACTTTTATGTATATAACTTATTTAGTGTCAGTTTACTTCAAGTTGCATAAAATGCCTTGCTCAATATTTTATTTGCAACAATTTCTTAGAAACAGATTTTTTAAGTTATGGCATCCACATTTTGGAGTGTAGGTTAAATGGGAACACAGCTGTTTTCTGAATCTGGATTTGGACCATCTTTCACGAATTATTACATTTCAGTTGGCGAATTTTTATTTATTAATAATAATAGGCTTAGCGAACCCGAAGGTTCGATGCCGATACCACCAAATTTCGCCTACACAGACTCTTTCAATGTTCACCATTCAAGCCCAAGCTCCCGAGATCAGCCTTAACGCAATCCTCCCATCTACGCTACGGCCTACCTTTCGGACGCCTACCAGTCGGATCAGCAAATACCAACTTTCTCGGAATCCGCTTTTCATCGAGCCCAACAACTTTACTCGCCCATTTGAGTCTCCGCGATGCAATCAGCTCAATTATATTCACAGGATATAACGGGATTTTTTTATTCACAGGATTTTATTTATTAAAGTATTTAGAAAAACGCCTGAGAATTTTAATTTTTATGTTTGTAAGGTTTTAGAACCTGTTGATGGAGGATACGTTGGTTTGTTTAAAAAAAACCGTTTGTTAAAAAAAGAATCAAGCAAACCTATAGGTTTGTTCCAACACAAGAGGATGCTTATATTAACCCTAGTGAAGTTAAATTGAAGTTGGAAGAGCGTATCAGATCTTCTGAATTTGCCAGATTGTTGGGATCTGTTTCATTTATCAATGATCTAAGTGAATAAACCATTTCCTAAAGAAGCGTGATGCTTTAGAATATAAGTGATTTAAGTGACCTAATTTCTATTTATAAAAGATTTCATTTTGAAAAAGTAATTTAATAAGCATTTTAAACTGTTCTCATTCACTCCACATGTAAATGGGACCACAATAACATTTTTAATGTTCCTATTCACCGCTTCTGTAGGGTGATAGGAACAATAATACATGTTTATTTTCGAAAATTACAATTCAAAAACACACACCGAGTAAATATGTGATAGGAAGGATGTGGACCTAAGATTGTATGTATTGTTCAATTATTCAGATGAAATATAAATTTGTTATATTGCTCAAGATACCATAGATTGTTCCTATTCACCCCATTTTACGGTACTTTATACTAAGAATTTTGCACCTATTTATGATTTTATCGAAAACGGCTATAACGATTTTGATTAAACCCGCTTTGTCGATGTAGCTTTAATATGATGTAGGTTCTATTCTGATTGAAATAGTTCGATAGGGCTTGAATGCCGATATTTTAAAAAATCTTCTGATACCTAGTGCCTTTAATTTTATTAATTCGGAAAAATGAAATATATTATCTTATTTATATTGATGAAAAACAGCTAAATATATAAGTTAAACGAATTTGATTATAAGCCAAAAGAGAAGAGTCATAAATTAATTCTAAAATTGATATTAATAACGGAGGTAAATAAAATTCATGTGTTGTGCGCACCAGATTTTTTTTCTTTTAAGAAAAGCAAAATACACATGAAATGGACTTTATTTCCATTAATTTTCCAATATTTATTCATTTCTATTCAGTGTGATATATATCGTCGTATTAGTCTGTTTGTTTATTATTTCACGTTACTATGGCTAATCCTACTATGGAATCCAAAATGGCTAAAACGAAAATACAAAATTTTGCATATCCATGTATAATTAGCAGGCCTTGTAACGAGTACCTAGTCTTGGAACCACCATATGACGCTCCCTAGGAAGGACGGCAGTACCAAGTATTTTTAACTACCTTTAAAAAAACATTTGACCACATCCCGGGTTTGAACCTAATCTCCTAGGCATAGAAGGGTGTTTCGGCATCCACTATACGACAGATGACTACATGGTTGCATTTGCTTCTATGCAAATTATCAATGCCATCTTGATCTGCAACCAATTAGGCATTCACTCGTATCTAATTATCATTGTGTACCGATTAGAAACCAGTTATTATACAATCACCAGTTAGATGAAAACTTCAACATTTCCACAAGATAGGATTCACCAATTACAAAAGGCCGTAAATACATCTGAAAGATTAATTTTTATACATCATGTAGCACTGATTGCAAAGTATATGAGAAGCTATCATTAATTGAGACGTTGATTTCCAAAAGGTACTATATCCATTCTAGGAAATTAATTAAATACAGGGGACGCGAAAATTACTAATTATTATATTATTAAACTAGCTAATTTGATTCTTTTTGCATTAAAATCCAGAATTGTTCTTTTAGTATATTAATAAAATCATATTAAAGTTATGAAATGAGATGTTTTGGTATAATTTAAAACGAAATTAAATATGTAATTAGTCTCTTTAGAAAATAATTGTACTTATAAATTGCGATTATAAAGGACTTGGGTGTCCATTAGACAAAATCAAATAGGATATTTAGATACATTTAAGAGATGAGAATACAAAAATGTAAAAAAAATCGATTTTGTAAAAAATGTCCTTTAGTACCTTTTGGGAATCAACGTCTCAATTGTCTTTTATTATTAAAAATCTGGTACTCACAATACAGAACTTTCACTAACTCAACTGCTAAAATCAATTTAGGAAATTTTAAATACATTTATTTATTTATTTTTAATGATACAGGTAACATACAACAATGGTAGTGTTTGACCGCGTTAATATTGGGTTGTGTCAAATGAAATGTCCGTTTTCAAGGTAAAGGATTTTTATTAAAAATACGATATGAAAACAAGACAATTTTATTCGAAGTATTTACCTTCTTTTTCAACACATTTTTCCCAACTTGACACCAACTTTTTTATCCCCGAACTGAAAAACTCTGCTAGCACAAAGGTAGTGGATTATTAACAGTTTACTTTAAATCTGTAAACATTCGGAAGAAAACAACAGAGACCTGCCAAATCCTTTATGTATTTCAGAAACTATAAAAACGGACATTTCATGTGAAACAACCCAATACTACTAAAATAACATATAATTGGTGCACTACCACAACATGTAAAAAAAAAAAAAAAAAAATCTGAGGCTTGTGGCATCTTGAAAATTTATGAAAAATGAACATCTTAATCTAATCTAAATCTTAGTTTTAATTAAATAGCAGTTTTTTTAATACTAATTGGTCTTGAGCTATACTTAAAACATACAGACGTTTTTGAGGGGATTAGTTCATTTGGACACAGGTGACCATAAAAAGTGTAGTTCAAGAGAATAGTTAAATTCGAAACTGTCTATGATAGCAATACTTCCCCTTACTATATATTTCGGATATAGGTAAGCGAAAGTAAAAATAAATAAAAAATTTTCATTTTATAAAGAAAAAAAAAACTCAAGATCTCAATAAAATCTGAGAATTAAAAAAACTCATAATTTCTATAGGTATATTATCGAACGTCAAATAAATGTGTTTTTGTTGAAGACTTAGCTGAAGAAGAAAGGTCACACGAAAGTATGATAACATATAAAGGGAATATGCCTGGAAAGTTCCAGCAACTTTTACACCTAAACCAACGAACTGGAAATTCCACTTTATATCATGAAACCGTTTTTGTTTGTAACATAATAAACAATAATATTTCCTATTTTTTACAATTATCTTTTGTTACTGAATTAAATTGATAAAAGTAATTTTTTAACTTGTATTTTTAAATAATTTGAAAAAAAAAATTGTCAAGTGGATTTAAAAACAAAGTAATTCAGAATGAAGAAAATGTTTTTATATAACACATTTAAAAACGTTGAACATTTTTACTTTCACTTACATATATATGAAATATATAGTAAGGGAAAGTATTGAGCTCCAGAAAATATTTGAATTCCAGTTTTCAACAGAAATACTCGTTTTAGAATCTCCTGAGTCCAACTAACCAAGTCCCGAAAAAAGGTCTGTGTGTAGTAAGTCTAGCGAAAGAACAAAAAGTCGGGCGAAACTGAAATTTTCATATTTAAGACAACTATACCCCCGAGAAGTTACAGCAACTTTTTCTTCAATGCATTTTGCATTTTCTTCCAAGAAACGGCTTTAACGATTTTGATTAAACTCGCTATATGGATATAAAATTTAATGGGCTTTAATATGATGTAGGTTTCATTCTGATTAAAAAAGTCTGACAGGCTTAATTGCCGTTTTTTTTTTAATCTTCTTCCTCAGAAATACCTTTAAATGGTAAATTTGAATAAATTAACTATATTATCTTGTTAGTATGAATAACGGGTAAATATGCAAGTTAAGCGAATTTGATAAACAACTAAAGGATAAAATAATAATAATAATAACAATAGGCTTACCGAACCCGAAGGTTCGATGCCGATACCACCAAACTTCGCCTGCAAAGACTCGTCCAATGTTCACCAGTCAAGTCCCAGCCCCCGAGATCAGCCTTAATGCAATCCTCCCATCGACGCTTCGGCCTACCTTTCGGACGCCTACCAGTCGGTTCAGCGAATACCAATTTTCTCGGAATCCGTTCCTCACCGAGCCCAACAACTTTACGCGCCCATTTGAGTCTCCGTGATGCTATTAACTCAATTATATTCACAGAGTACAAACTCCGCTATTCCGCGTTGTGCAACCTTCTAAACTTTCCAGTGGCCTCATCTCTCTTCGGACCAAATATTTTACGCAGTACCTTATTTTCGAAAACCTTAAGCAGTTGTTCATCCTTCAAAGTAAGCGGCCACGTTTCACATCCGTAAAGAACAGTTGGAAGAATAATAGTTTTATAAATTCTAAGCTTTAAGTTTTTAGATAGAAGCCGCGAACTAAGTAATTTAGCAACTGAATAATAACACGCATTTCCCACTTTTAACCGGGACTTTATTTCTTCCTGGATTTCATTTTTCTTGTTATCATTGAACCTAAATACTTGAATTTCTCTACGTGTTCAAAAGTATGACCTAAAATATTAATATCATCGAGATCGCCACCATTTCTGCAACTAATCATATATTTCGTCTTATCGGTATACTAAAGGATAAAAGTGCAAACATGTTTTTTTATGCAATTTGTATGCTTGTAAACACAACAATAGTAACATAGAGGTATAATAGACCGTTGGAAAGCTAAATATTTTAGAAAAAAATTATCTAAGATACGGAATCGAAAAAGTTTATGGAGAGTGATGAAAAGCCGATGAAACTAACTGATTTATGTAGATAAAAACATTATAGATTATTTAATAAAACTCATGTTTCTATTGAATTCAATTTAATTAATTCTTTAACAATTTATTTTTATCTCTCGATGTATTTAAAAACTCTTAAATTGATTTTAGCAACAGAGGTAAAGACGTGTGTTGCGAGCACCAGATTTTATTATCACATGAGCATACACCCAGACCTTTTAACTGAGGCTTGGTTATTTGAGTACAGGGGGCACTAAAGCGTGGAATTTCCTATTTCACTAGGTAAATTGGATACTTATTTGAGTAAAAGTAAAATAGAAAAAATGAATGCAAAGTATTGAACTAATTATATAAATTTGAAGTTGAATACAGTAACTAGAAAAAAAAATGTAACTATGTTACTATAAAGGAACATGAAATTGAATATGGAAGTAGTCTCCAAATAGTTCATAACAGAAAAAACAGAAATCCATAAATGGAAGATTAGATTCACTAATGTTTGTAAGTAAATCTCGGTAGACTGCCATTATAATTGTGATAAATATAAAAAGATAAGATGTTCTACAAAAGAAAATTTATAATAAAAATTAACTTAATTATAATTATATAACAGCAATATAAAGTTGAATAAACAATATACAACAAACTTAGCTTGAATGAATGCCTCAAGCCTTTAAGGCGCAAGTTCTGATAATGTTCGCGATATCTTGCCGTTTCCTTTCACGTCTCTTGTGAAAAGCTGTCCCTAAATTTTATTTATCAGAAGGGTGAATAACAGAAGATAATTTTAAGAGGTTTTGTAATATTTATGTCGACCCTTACTACTTCTAACTTAAAAAGAAATAATATCATTAAAGGCAAATGGATAAGATGGAGCAGAATATATATACATGCATTTAAAACAATTATATGCCTGCATACTGTCCAACGGGTCCCAGGTTCGAACCCGGGCTGAGGCAGATTATTTAATCGGTTGTTTCAGCTGTGGAGCGACCCTGGGGTATGGAGACCCTCCTGGGGCACTCTCAGCCATTGAAGTGGGTACCTAAATTTAGAAAAACCTGCCGGCTGGGTACGATCTAGGCCTAATCACCTCCATGCAAAGCCGTTGGCCGTGAACCATTGCAAATCTTTCGATGTACTGCACTTAAGGCCCTAAACCCTGCACTAGGGTTTTGGTAAAATAGATAAAGATGTTGGAAAAGGTAAAATTTGAATGAGAGAAAGCAAGGAGCATGACGAATATGAGTAGTAAGGGAATTCCAGGGGTTGCAGAACGGATATAAAAAGGAGTGATCAAAAGATTTAGTTCTATGAGTAGAAACGTAAAGGTCGGAATGGCGGGATCTAGTTTCAAGAGAGTGGACTGAGGATTTAAATTTAAGGATACTGTGAGTGTATGGATGGTGTTGGGAGTTTATGATTTGGTAAAGGTATGATCCGAGAAAAAATTTCCTCCGTATAGAAGGTAGGAGCTACAACTCGCTGTATAAGTGGGTCACTGGAGACCTCTGCGAGGTACCGAAGATGTCTTAAATATTAAAGATTTAATATATTTTGGAATGAAATGCTATTTTCAAAAACTTTTTTAAAGGATTTCTATGTTTTTTAGATAAAATCGAAGGACAGATTTAGAGAAAACTAAACCATTAGCATACAAATAAGTCAATTTCGAAAAAAATGCCTAAACATTTTGGAAATCAACGCCTCAATTTATTATCATATCTTACTGTATTTAAATTTTTTCAAATCGATTCTAACAATGGAGGTAAGTGAAATTCATGTGTTGCGAGCACCAGATGTTTTCTAGACCTCTTGGTATGTATGATCCTAATACTGAAATAATCGATAAAAAACACCCCTAAGCCGATCTGATGAGGGCTAAGAGCTCGGAAGGACTACCCTAAGACTAATCCCAAAATAAGCTTAGCCCGAGAGTTCGGAGGAGGGTCGGATCAATTTTGAGGAAAGACCCAGTTCTACTTGAAGCCGAGGGATGAAAGCTCTTAGTGCATAGATTACAATCCTCTACAGAATTCAAGGTTCATGGAAGGAACAGCGAATAACTTGGGTTAACTGCCGCATTTGTCTTTCTAAAGACAGGGCAGAGGCGAGGCCCCAGGGACCGTATTTCTTACAGAGGTAAAATTATTGAGCTGGAGCCGGTTGCTCGCCGGGCCTAGGCACGTACTCTAGAGCTCTCTCTCATACAAAATGTATCAAATGAGTTGTAACTTGAGTCGTAAAGACAATGGAACAGGGATAGCTCACTTCATTTTCATATCTAAGCTCCCATTTGTGAATAGTTAAACTACATAGCACAGCAAATGTGTTACCTTGTGTGATTCCTTCGTACATACTGACGAGAAGAAAATACCAAATGTTTTTCACCGGTTTTGTTTTTAAAAAAATTTTGAGGTAAAACTGAAGATAAAACCATTACAATCTGCAAATATTAGAGGCCCATGCAGCCCAGGAAAGTTTGTATCCAAAAAACACATTTTATATTATATCTCTGATTCTAGTGGCAGTAAAAAATACCCATTTTCAAAGCGGAATAATTAAAAAATAAGCAAATAAAATAATTTAGATTTACGCTTGGTAATAACGCTAAAAATATAAATAATCATATCAAAACAGCAGGGGAGCCCGTGGCTGAGTGGTTAGCGCGCTAGCCTGCCACGCTGAAGTTGTGAGTTCGAATCCCAGTCCCAGAAGGACTTTTTTCAAGCACACAAATAAATGGGGATTCAATCACAATCTCCCATGGGTATTTGGGACCCGTCAGCTAACTGATAGCCACCCACAAAAATAGGCGTAGGGAGTGATGACCCTACCCTATAAAATGTCATCGAGTATCGCGGTGTGGAATATAAACCATACCGCGCGGCCAAGGGCCTCCAAGGCCTGTCGCGCCAATCGAAAAAAATAAAAAATATCAAAACAGCACTTTTAATAAGGTTTCTTAAAAACTGCCCACAGATTAATATTCCTTTTTAAGAGTGAGGAACACAGTTATTATATGAGGTTATTACTAAGTTATTACCCTAATATTTTGCAGAATGTAATGGATTGTTTGATTTAGTTTTATGGCGTTTTTGGTCATCAACGCCTACATACTTTATGTAAACGTGACCTTTATAAGAAAGAACTATTAGGTAATAAGGAATTGAGAAAAAAAAATTATTAGGTAAACAATAGTTTAAAAAAAAGAAATAATAATACTTATTTTTTTATCCATTATTTATTTATTTACAACTGTATTGATTAATACATCTAGTAAATTAGCAGTTAGATAAAAGACATGAAGAGAGACTGCTCATTGTCAGCACTCCAATAGGTAATGAATGAATGAATGAATGAATAAATGCTTTATTTACATAATATACAAAATAGTAATAACATATATATACATTTTTTTTAGATCAAAGCCCACAAGACAATGGCGTTAAGCCGTCTGTCGAGTTGCCCCTTTTTCTTTTCTTTTTTTCAGTTTTGATAATAATTTATATTTTTAGTAATGTTATAATTTATTTTTATTGATTGTAAAAATTTAATAATTGAAATGATGTACCAAAAAATTTCTGTATTTTAATGATTTATTTAAATATGCTGCAAATTTAACCCAATCTAGCCCATTTAGTCTATCTATTATCTCTTCTGGAGTTAACTTATATTTTCCCAAGTATTTCATCCTGAACTCCTTTAATATAGGACATATTGCCAAAAAGTGGTAGGTATCCTCTGGCACATTTAGGTTGCACATAGCACAGGTAGGTATCCTATCCCTCCTCCATGGCTGATAATTAAGTCCCATCAGTTCTCCTCTTGCTTTAAATATTAGAGATTTATTATAAAGACTAAGGTTGTTGTGGTGGATGTAGGAAATAGCTATTTCTGGATCAAGTTTTGCATATAACATATGAAATTGGCTATTGCTGGCTGCGGATATCATTTCTGTTCGGATTTTTGTTTCCATTTTATTAATGAGGTAGTCCGGATTCATTTTTTTAATGGTTTCTTTATTAATTTCTATTTGTAGTTGGTCACCTATTTTCATTATTTGCATATACCATGATATCTTTTTTTCTATTACAACTTGTGTTAAGAAATTCGTTAATCTACTCGCAGGATGGCTTTCTAATACTTTACGGATATATTTTAGATGTAATTTTAAGGTATAACTGTAGAGGGGAGAGGTGGCAGTTTCTAAATATAATATGTAATCAGGCGTGTTCTGTGGGAGATAAAAGAGCCTTTTTATGAAGTATTTTTGTACCCTTTCTACTTCCGGTAAATTCAAATATCCCCATACCTGAGCTCCATAGCAAACCACCGCTCGTAGGGCGCTGTTAAAAACATGCATTTTTTTATTTACTGGAATATTTTTATCATCTATAATTTTTTTCCATACACTATTTATTGCAAATTTAGCTTTTATTACTTTTTCTCTATTGTTCATTTTAAAGTTGAATGTTGGATTGATGTTTATTCCTAAATATTTATAATTATCAACGCAGCTCACTTTTTGTCCTTCGAAATACCATTTCTCATTTTTCTTTAATCTTCCCCCTCTTTTTCTGCACACCATAATTTGGGATTTATTGAGGTTAACTTTAAGATTCCATTTCTGGCAATATATTTCCAAATCTCTTATCATTAATTGTAGGGAAGTAGGTGAAGAGGCTAAAAGCACAATGTCGTCGGCGAACATCAATGTTTTAATTTTCCATTTATTTATAATAATTCCACCACATAAATCATCTTCCAGATCATTAATGAATATTGTGAATAGTGTGGGACTTAGCAGGCATCCTTGTTTCACCCCCATTTCGCAAGGGAAGGCAGTTGAGAGTCCATTCTTACTCCAAATCTTTGTATCCGAATTATTATAATAATTTTTTAAGATATTAATAATTTTGGTTGAAATGCCTAGCAGGGATAACTTGTAAAATAATGCATTTCTGTCTATACTGTCGAATGCCGCTTGGAAGTCCACAAAAAATAAATAAACTTTTTCATTTTGACTGAATTTAATATTTATAATGTTGTATAAATTAAAGATATTGTCTATGGTGCTGTAACCTTCTCTAAACCCCGCTTGCGTTTCTTTTATAATATTTTTTTGCGTTAGCCACCTTTTTATTCTCTCCATAACCACACCCGTGAACAATTTAGCAACTGTATTAAGTAATGATATGCCTCTGTAATTCTTCACTTCATTTGGGTCTCCCTTCTTGTATATTGGAAAAATTAGACTCTGTTTAAACATTTTTGGCACTTCTTGTTTGTCCCATATTTTATTAAAAAGACCTTCAAGCAGAGAGACGAATTCCTCAGGTAGATGTTTCAAAAATTCAAAAGGGATACCATCTTGTCCTGGGGCTTTATTATTTTTACTTTTTTTTTATATTAATTACTTCCCCTGAGCCGATTCTGCTATCCAATGACTCCTTATAAATAAAAGGTTCTGCATAATGTATGGGTCCAGATAAAAGAGGTGGATTTAGAAGTTGTTTGAAGTGGTACACCCACCGGTCAATAGGTATGTTGGGGTTACAAATGTAAGTTTTCTTCCTCAAAGCATTGATACTCTCCCAGAAATCTTTGTTGTCCTTTGCACCTTCTATTTTTGCTACTAATGATTCATAAAAAGATATTTTCTTTCTTTTACATAATGTTTTATAGTTTTTGTTTTCAAGTAAATACCAGTTTTTCATAAGAACTGAGTTTGTTTTTCTGAATAAATTTAAAAACTTAAAAGAGGTTTTTCTACTTCTATAGCATTCATTATCGAACCATTTCTCTCCTGTTTTTGGTTTATGAAAAAATTTATTTTTGCCTGCAGCTTGCTTAATGAGACCTATAAATCTTTCTAGTAACAAATCTACATCATTTACTTTAAATTCATCCCATTTTATACAAGTTTTCAAATTATGTATGAAATTTATTTCTTGTTCTTTGTTCCACAATAGTTTCGGTAAAAGTGGTATTAGCCTGTTATTATTATCTACATTTAAACCTGCCAGAATTAATTTTATCGGTAGGTGATCCGAAAATGTTTCCGGAATAATTTCGAAATGTCTAATATTTTTCAGATAGCTAATAGATGCCATGCCCAAATCAATGACGGAAGATCCTCTGGCGGATATAAACGATAGCTCTCCTTCCTCATCTCCAAGCGTTCTTCCATTTAAAATAATAAAACCATGATCTTCACAAAATTCCGCAACTTTAATTCCTCTTTCATCTATTTTACCGTCTTTTGAGTATCTGATTTCAGTTGTTAAGTTAGTTCCCTCTAAAATTTCATTAGGACATATTTGCAAGTTTCCAATGTGAGCATTCCAGTCACCGATAAGAACAACATCATAATTTCTAGTTAATTCAATTAATTCTATTATTTCATCAAATTCACTATTCCAATTACTGGTATTTAAATAGATCGGAACGAGATATATTATTTTTTCATTAATTTTTAACTTAATACAAATTTTATTTTGAATAATGCAGTATTCAACTTGGTTTTTATTGAATTTTGTTCTATTAAATCCATATAGATATCCCCCACTGGCTCTTCCCATTATTCCTCCCTTTTTAGCACCTATAAACTTCAATTCGAAATCTAAAAATTTTTGTTCATAAAATAACACATTTTCTTCTACTAGAAATGTCTCTACCAACAGAAAAATATCGAATTTTTTGACAAATTCAAAGAAAACATTTTCTTTAGATTTAATTCCCCTTATATTATAAAATAAAATATTTATCTCACCTAAATTATTAATAATAGTTTTATCACTCTCACTTATACCATTTTTTACACTAACTTTCCTTCGTTTTTTGAACTAGCACTGGAGGTAGACGGTTGACTGTTATCGGTGGCCGCCTCACCGCTACGGAGATCCTCTTCAAGAACTGCTTTCATGCTCTTCATCACTTCTTCGGAAAATGTAATTCCCATTACTTCTTCCAGAACCCTTATTCCATCTTTTCCATCACATTTAAGACCCTCATCAAAGTCCCAGAAGAACCTTTTGTTTTTAAATAAAAGGTAGAAATCTCTAATTTGGACAACAGCGCTCTTATCCACTTGTATAATTTTTTCTTTTATCTTCCATAGGCACCTTCTTCTCTTCCTAGTTCTTCCAGAAAGATCCCTGTGTATAAAGATTCCACTGCCTTTTAACTTCCTTGAATTTTTCAGAATATCCCATATAATTTTTTCGTTATCGAATTCTGCTAGAACTATGTTTTTTTGCGTGTTATTCTTGATTTTAAAAGCATTATTAATTGTGACATTATTTACACTAAGCACTTCGTCGCATAAAGTCTTGATAGTTTTTGGAATATCTTCGTTACTTCCTCTCAGACCTCTAAAAATGAGGTTTTTCATTTTATTTTTATTAATCAAATTCTCAATAATATTACTCATATGTTTCTCTTTGTCTTTTAATGTTTTGATTTCTTTTCTTAACTCTTCATTTTCTAGTAGTAATTTATTTTCTAACAATTTAAAATCTTCTTTTGATGGTATCTCTTTTTTAGAGATTCAAATTTAACGTCTAACATTTTATTAAACCGTTCCATCATTTTTTCTATTTCCATGGCTTCTATTGTTTCAGTCTGAACTTTTTTATTTTTTATATCTTCAGGGGAATTTATAATCCGTTTTCTTTTCGTTGAATCTACAGATTTTGGTGAAGAGATACCTTCATTAAGCTCTTTTTTTCTATTCATATATTTACGAGCCACTAGGTTTGACAAGTAAATAAACAGTAGTGCCACTGACCTTGCTAGATAAGAGACCAGATAAGAGACGGCTAACAGATCCCGGGTGGGGGCTATCCTGTCCAGGCCCGCTCCAGATAACACCAGGTGAAGCCAAAAATTAGCAAATAGTTTCGCAATCACCACGGAGGTGTCCGTCGTCCAATTTTCTTCAAAATTCACAGAAATACTTTGAAACACTATATTTCCGCGTATACCAATTCTTATTTCGAAACGACTTCACAAACGAATTCTAAGATCAATCGGTACGGAGACGATGTTACTACACTGCCGGTCTGGGCGCAACTCCAATAGGTAATCTAAACTAGAAGGTCTCGAGGCCATCTTCTTTTCAGACGCCTCGGAGGATCGTCAGAAAGGAAGCTAGAATTGAAACTAGTGGGTTAGAGTGGGAATTGAGTTTGTCATTGAAGGATTGATACCTGGTTCGGGCCAAATAATAATACTTAAAAGAAAAAAAAATTTTAAAATTAAGAAAACTAAAAAAAAAAAAAAAACCGGTGCGGATATCACACGACTTTCACTTACCGACGTTTTTAAAGTCGATTAAAGAATTTTCAAAATCATTTAGAGATAAAATTAATTGAAACTAATAAAGAATTAATTAAATTGAATTTCAATAGAAACATGTGTTTTAAAAAAAAATATAAAATTAAAAATTTGGGCGCACAACACACGACTTTCACATACCTCCATTATTAATATCAATTCAAGAATTTTGAAACTAATTATAAACAAAAATATATTTTTAAGAAATAATTAAAGTGAATTTCTACAGAAACATGTTTTTTATTAAAAACTCGAATATATTATTATCTAAAACAATCAGTTAGTTTTATCGTCTTTTCATCACTCTTTATCAACTTTTACAATTATCTGTATAAACAATATTTTTTCTAAAATCTTTAGCTTTCCAACGATATATTATACATGTATATTACCGTTCTTATGTTCAAAAGCAAAAAAAAAAAAAAAATTGCATTAAAAAAGTTTTTTTCAGTTTTCTCCTTTAGTTGGATATCGAATTCGTTCAAATTATATATTTAAATGTTTTTATAGTCGATAACAAGATTATATTATTATTGTTTTAGTATGTACAAAAGTAAAAGTACTTTAGAGAAAGAAAATTTTAAATATCGGCAATTAAGCCCATTTAGATTATTTCAATCGAATTGAAACCTACATCATATTAAAGCCCATTAAATTTTACATCGATATATATTTAGTTTAATTAAAATCGTTTGAGCCGTTTTTGAGAAATTCGTAAAAAGGTGCAAAATGCATGGTATAAAGTACATCTTCCGGTCGGCTGATTTTAATAAAAAATATTTTGTAAGATCTCGGCCATACAAGTGTCTTAAATACGAAATTTCAGTTTCACACTACTTCTCGTTTTCACCCGGGAGTTACGACAAAAACACACACAGATCTTTTTGTGGGACTTGGTCATTTGGACTCAGGAGACCCTAAAACGTGTATTTCCGTCAAAAACATTTTAACGATCGCAATACTTTCTCTTACTATATATTTCATATATAGATAAGTGAAAGTAAAAATAATTAATCAATTAAAAACTGACCAGGAATGTATAATTTTATATTTAATTAATTATTTCATTTTATTCTAATGGATTAATGTCTTGTTTTACCTTAAAACTATAAAGGGACAAAAAAATCATCATAATCGGTGAGACAAATTTGGTATCCTATCCATTTGAGTATGCCAGCTAAAAAATGCTAATAATCTGGATTCTGTTTCATGTTATTAAGTAAAACTTTATAATGTTCAATAATGAGCAATTTTAATCTAACTGAAAAAAATTGATGCACGAAACAAACGATTTTCACTTACCTCAATTGTTAAAATCAATTTAAGATCGATTAAATAAATATAGAGCTGTAACAAGTTTAAAAAATCATATTCAGTTTCGTAGGGAAGTGAGCATGGTTGACTGTGAGCATTACAGGAGAGAAGTTGATTCCTTGTGCATTAACCAAAAATTAATTAAGCAGAAAACTTAATTTATTTGTTCCAACGTTTCAGTGTAAATTTTAGACCATCTTCAGGGTAGGGAGTCACAACAATCATTCGCAAACATTGTGCGATCTCCCTCTTTCAATCGCCTTGAAGACCACCTAAAATTTAGGCCTAAACGTTGGCACAAATATATTAAGTTTTCTACTTAGACGATTGTTTTATTGACTGCATCCGGAATTAACTTCTCCCATAAATTCAGTTTCGTTGGGAATGTTTTATGTATGTTCCAATTTTTTTTTTTTTAATATTTATTTATTGAAATTTACAACTGTAATTTATATTACAACAAGTAAATATGCTAAAAGAGAAATCACATGAGAAAGACTTGTAGAGGAGCAACCCAATGGAAGCACTCAAGTAACTATTTTAAACAAGAAGATCTCGAGGCCATCTTCTTTTCAGACGCCTCTGAGGATTATCAGGAATCGAAGGGTCAGCAAGGGTTGAAACTAGTGGGTTGGGGTGGGAATAGAGTTTGTCATAGAAGGATTGATATCTAGTTCGGGCCAAATCAGTAACATAGGGAACATTTAGGTCTTTATGGATGATTTTATTTGTGACAAAGTAAGGAGCGTTGAGGATTTTACGTAGGATTTTGGATTGTAAGGATTGGATAAGGGAAGAATTCGATGGTTTAGTCGAGCCCCAAAGCTCAACTCCGTAAGTCCATATAGGCCTGATGATAGTCATGTAGAAGAGTCTTTTGTAGTTAAGTGGGAGGTTAGAGCGTTTTTCAAGTAAGTGTTGAAGTAATCGAAATCGGCGAGCAGTTTCTTGTCGTTTCAGTCTTGTGTGCGGATTCCATGTGAGACGTTTGCCAAGTAGGAGACCTAGGTAGCGGATCTGTTCAGCCGGGACAAGCGGAATATTATTAAAGGATCCTGTGGGACAGGATGTCATTGGTTTACGACGGAGGGTAAAGGTAATTTGGTGGGATTTATGTTCCAAATTAAATAATAAAAAAGTATAAAATTGTTATAATGAGCACTTTCAATCTAACTGGAAGTATCTGATGCGCTAAACAGATTATTTAATTCTTTTTAATTTATCTTGACGTGTTAAATTTTCATATTAAACAATTTTCTTTTAAATTTCATTTGATCGTGATATAAAACACGGTTGCATTGTTTGTATTTGCTAATATAATATTTAATTAATCATCAAGCACTCAGAGTTAAATGCACCCCTAAATTGCTGAACGCTCTGTACTATTTATGAAATCAATACCGAAAATGTAATAAATACTGAAGCCCTTCGTACCACTTTGATCTCCTTTTATTTATTTATCCATCCATCAGCTTTGCTAATCTATTATCAACCAAATAACTAAATTAAATTCCAACAGTGCAAACAATACATATTTCTTTAATAGAAGAGAAAATCAATTTAAAAACTATTAAATAAAGTTAGAGTGGAAAAAAATTATAATAATTATATTCAGTTTCGTTGGAAAAATATGTTTTAGATTAAATAATAAAGTGCCTTTTTTTAAAGAAAAACAAATAGTTTAAAAAAATTATTTACGTCTTTGGCTTCTCGATACAATTTAAATTTTACAATACGAACCATTATATTAGGTACCATGAACAGTCAAAAAAATTATGACCAGCTAAATATATAAAAAACAATCTTATTTTCATTAAAATACAACAGTTAAACTATTTACGTTCGAGAAAAAAATATTATGAAATAAAAGCAATCGTTTAAGCAAAATTATGATTTTTTTAGTAATTATTATAATAATTATGTATGTATTGTATTTTTTTTTATTAACACCTTTTTTATAATTTGTTTAAACTATCTGTTTTTCTTCAGGCATTTTTTTCTTCGCACCAAACATCTCACACCAGTTGGAATATATAACTTTATAAGTTATCCCCTCCGAATGGAAAATAGCAGTGATATGCCCCATACATAAAAAAGGTGACAAGCTATCATGTGGTAATTATCGAGGGATAGCATTACTAAATACAGCCTATAAGATATTTTCAATATTACTAAACAGACGGCTGATGAAGTGCTCCGAACTGATACTGGGCGACTATCAGTGTGGTTTCAGGCCTGGAAGATCAACCATCGATCAGATCTTTTCACTGAGGCAGATTCTTGAAAGAGGATATGAGTTTAACATTGACCTCCACAGCCTATTCATCGATTTCAAGCAAGCATATGACAGTATCGATAGAGAGGCAATACTGAAGGTAATGCTAGAATTCGGAAGCTCACTAGACTTGCGAAAATGACCATGTATGATAGCAGGATGAAGATAAAAATACAGGGAATGCTATCAGAAGAATTTGCAGTAAATAGTTGACTGAGGCAGGGAGACCCGCTATCACCTGTTCTATTTAATCTAGCATTGGAAAAAGCTATAAGGGCAATAAGAACCAACCCTAATGGAACAATTTACAATCGGCTCACACAGCACTTGGCATATGCGGATGATGTGCTCATAATAGCGAGAAACACGGCTGCGCTCGGAGGAGCTTTCAAAGAGTTTGAAAGGGAAGCGGCAGAAGAGGGCCTTCAGGTTAATGAAGAAAAAACAAGATATATGGGATCATCCAGGAACCATCTACTGGAATACCACGACCTGCAGATTGGCGAACGCCGTTTTAAAAGTACAGATACCTTCAAGTACCTAGGTTGTGTTATTACTCATGATAATAATACGAAAGATGAAGTTAATGCGAGGCTGTCTGCAGGCAACAAGTGCCTTTTCGCCCTACAAACAATACTAAAGTTCAAAAATCTTTCAAGAGATGCCAAGGTGATGATATACGAAACAATACTGAAACCCACAGTTACTTATGGCAGCGAATCCTGGGTATTGACAAAGGAAAGCGAAAGGAGGCTCAATGTTTGGGAGAGAAAAATACTAAGAAAGATATTTGGGCCAATTAAAGAAAATGACTCTTGGCGAATAAGAAAAAATAGTGAGCTCCGAACAATGTATGGGCAACCAGACCTGGTATCGTTTGTAAAAAAAGCCCGCCTAAGATGGCTCGGACATGAAGAAAGGATGCCGGAAACTAGGATTCCAAGACTACTCCTTTATGGAAAAATTGGAGGAAAAAGACACAGAGGAAGGCCAAGAGTGAGATGGTTGGACGACGTCAAGGAGGACCTCAAGTTGTTTGGAGTGAGGAGATGGAGGGCTAGAGCGAAGGACAGGAACGACTGGCTTGAAGTTCTTGAGGAGGCCCGGGTCCTTGTTGGACCGTAGCGCCCGGCAGTAAGTTAGTAAGTATCTGTTTTTCTTTATTTTAATTTTTTATTTTTAGAAAGATTATCTAAAAAAAAATAAATATCGACATTAAAGCCCTCTCAGACTATTTCAATCAGAAAGCCTATTAAATTTAAGATGGGTAGAACGAGTTTAACCAAAAAACTTTTCGTGAAATTCATAGAAAAAGTTATAAAATGCATGATAAAAAGTTGAATGAAGAGTAAGAAGTTGAATTTTTATTATGTTTGATTCCAAGATGGAAGAGTATGTATTAATAATAATTATCATTATTCATAGATATGAAAGTAAAATATGTGCACATATCAATTTTAAATTAATTAATATGATACATTTTACTTTCACTTACCTATATATGGAATATGTTGTAAGGGAAAGTATTGCGATCGTGAAAATTTTCGAATCCCAGTTTTTAGCGGAAATACTTTTTATGGCCCCCTGAGTCCAAATGACCAAGTCCCGCAAGAAGGTCTGTGTGCGTGCCCGTGCGTGTGTGTGTGTGGCTAGCGCAAACACGGTAAGTTGTGCGTAACTGAAATCTTATATTTAAGACGACTATACGTCCGAGATTTTACTGCAACTTTTTATTTTAATCAGCTAACTAGAAGAGCCACTTTATATCATGCATTTTGCACTTATTTACGGTTTTCTTAAAAACGGCTCTAACGATTTTGATAAAACTCCCTATTTCGATGAAAAATTAAACGGGCTTTAATATAATGTAGATTTCATTATGATTAAAATAGTCTGACAGCTCTTAAATGCTAATATTTTAAAATTTCTTTCTCCAAAGTACTTTTAATTTGGTAGATTTTATGAAATTTACTATATCATCTGATCTATGGCATTTCTATAAAACAGCCGAATACATAAGTTGAACGAAATCGATATCCAACTAAAGGAGAAAACTGCAAAAATATTTTTTTAATTTAATTTTTATTTTTTGAACTTAAGGACTTAATATACATGTATAATATACCTTTGGAATGCTAAAAAATATTATCTTATATATACTATTGTAAACGTTAACGGACAGTGATGAAAAGCCGATTAAGCACACTGATTGTCGTAGATAATAATATAATATATCATTAAATAAAACACTTCTTTCTATTAAAATCCAATATAAATAATTATTTTTTTTTTTATTGAGGCGACAACCACCAGGGTCATGTTCGCCTTTGCACCGTTAGAAACAGGTTACATGATTGTAGGAGTAGAGTGAGAGTATAGTTTAGATCTAAGAGTAAAGATGGTGTGACTTTAGGACGCGAATGATGTTAGTTATATGAGGAGAGGAATCAGAGAGAAGAAGCGGTATATTGTCGGCATTCTGTGAGGATGTGGAGTATTGAGAGAGGAACCTGACATGATCGACAGAGAGGCGGATGTCCACGGGCCATGAGATAACCGTGGGTCAACCGATAGTGTCCTATACGAAGTCGCGCGAGCACAACCTCTCGCGTCGAGACGGCCGGCAGGAGGATCCCCAAGGGCCAACACGGGGCCGAATAAGACGAAGCTTATTGTTCCCGAGGGCCGCCCACTCCCGCTGCCAGCAACCCAATATGCTCGATCGAATTGAAGGGACAAGGTCAGGCAAGCTCACACCTTGAAGTTCAAGGCCCTCGGAAACCGCATTACGTGCCGCTAAATCAGCCCGATCGTTCTCCACGATCCCACAATGTCCCGGAACCCAGAAGAAAACAATGTTGACCTGGGAGGAAAAGGATGCAAGTGTGGTATGAATTCTTTGGATGAGTTAATCAGAGGAATATATGTTACGGAGAGAGGAGAGAGAGGAGAGGGAATCGGTGCATATGATTACTTGAGAGGTAGATTGCTGGGGAAGAAGGAGGGACTAGGGGATGGCAGTTACTTCGGCGGTATAGCTACTCGATATAGAAGGGAGGGCAAACATATTAATTTGGGCCTCACTCACAACTGCAGCTCCAGCGCCTAGTTCTCCCCGAGAGCCGTCTGTGTCAAAAACATTAGCATTATGGTACCTTTAGATAAGCTCTAAAAATTCTTGCTGGAATACTTCAAGTGGAGTCGTGAGTTTTGGAAGTCGTGTGAGAGCCAGTTGATAATGGATAGAAGGGACGGACCAGGGAGGTATAGGGGACGTCCGATGGGGTATAGCTGCTCCAAACTCTGGCGGAAAGGCTGAATCACATCGTGGAATGGAAGAGAATAGAATGGAAGAGTGGGCATCAGTGGCCGTTCTCGCAGAGAAAGAAGAAATTGAGGTTTTAGTGGGTAATGAGGGTTGAACATTAAGGAAGTATTTAACCTCCATTTGTTGTCGGCGATAGTGGGATGGTAACTCCCCGGCTTCGCCGAAGAGACTGATGATGGGGCTCGAACGAAACGCGCCGATGGCTGTCCTCAGTTCTGTAGTAACGATCATTCTAAGCTCATTTAGACGAGTCGGATCGGCAAATCCGTATGCACACGCTCCGTATTCAACTCTGTTCCGTAGAACCACTCTAAATAATCTTAGCATAGCCATACGGTCTCCACCCCAAGCCGTGTTTGTGACCATCCTAAGTAAGTTAAGGGCTCATATACAAGAGGGTTTTACTTCACGGATATGCGGGCCCCAGGATAGGCAACTGTCAAACGTAACCCCCAGGTACTTGACCTTTTCTGCTACATTTATCCTTGCCCGTCTACTAAAAGAGATAAAGGTCGAGAGATGTTTGCTGCCCGTTTTTCAAAGATGATTGCTGTAGATTTGGCTAAGGAAATTTTAAAACCGTAGTTTGAACACCAGTTCTCCACAGTATAGAGCGCAGACTGCCTCGATTCGGTGAGTTCCGTAATTTGTTTGCCTCGAACACAAAGCAATAGGTCATCTGCAAATAGCAGTGCCTGGACTGGTGGGTGAATATTATCTAAGACGCCATTAAAACCTAAAAAAAAGAGAATAGGACTTAGGACACCTTCTTGGGGAACACCATTCTCTTGATCAAAACGAGATGACATTGTATTTCCGCAACGCACTTTGAACGACCGATCTCGCAGGTAATGCCGAATAAAGGAAAGAATAGGACCAAGAATACCACTCTTCTGTAGAGAGGACATGATGAGCCATCTCCAAACTCGATCGAAGGCTTTTTCAACGTCAAGCAACACAGCTAACACTCGTTCGCGCTCTCCAAATGCTGTAAGTATTTCTGAGGAGGGGAATACAATATTGTCTTGGGTGCTTCGTCCTTTACGGAATCCACTCTGCCAGGCTGGTAGCATATTCTCTGTTTCTAAGTACCACTGCAATCGATTGGCTATTAGCCTTTCCTAAATTTTACATGGAATGCTGGTTAAAGAGATGGGTTTGTAACTGGAAGCAATATCGGGGGGAGGAGGGATTATTTTTCTTGTGAATCGGGATCGTGATAGTGGAAATTGCTCTCCTACAAAGGGCTTATTGAAAATATGAAGGAGCGCAATTTTGTCCTTAGTTGAGAGGCTGGTTACCAAAAAATAATTGTTTAGCCATTTGTTTCGTTTCTAAATTTGTTTAAAAATTCTTAATTTGAGATAAATAACGGAGGTTAGTGAAAGGCATGTGTTGTGCACACCAGATGTTTTTATAGGAGTTCAATATAGTTTCGTTTTATTCAACTTAAATGTTATTTAAAACTTTTCCTTATTTCACTGCATTTATTGATTCGCTCCTGTCAGAAGCGACAATAATATGACAACCAGCAAATAGACTAAAATAATAATAACGTGTCAGGCTCACACATAAGTATCTTATTACAAGGAAGGATCCACCTCAATGTAATCACTGTAAAGTGACTCTCACGGTGAGTCATATTTTTGAGCACTGTCCAAGGTACAGGAGAGAAATTGAAAAATTTGGGGTGCCACGCCATGTCTCTGAGGCTTTGAGCGATAATGAAGCAACTATCAGCAGTGCCATCAAGTTTATAAAGAATATTCGTCTATTTCAGCAAATAAAACATAATTTATTTTTTTTTTTTTTATTTATTTTATTTTTTTTTTTTATTCATTATATATATATATAAGGTTAAGGATAGGAGTCGGGCAGTATTAGCCTTAATACCATCTCGGATGTAAACAACATCCGAAACATATATAAGAAGGATTATTTCCATCAATAAAGCAGTATTGTTTCTGGAACCGTGAGTGCTGTTTATTCTCAACCTTTTCCTTTTTTTTTATTTATTTGTCTCGAACAGGCATAACTGGTGCCGAAACCCGGGAACTCAGAGCGGGCAGGTTACCAAAGTGAGTGACACGTTTTTTTTATCACGCCGTACATTTTGAATTTTTATTTTTTCTTTCTCTGATAATTAAAAATAATGGATGGACTAATAAGACCACCAGTTCTTAATTTACCGGAAAACCCGCAAGTACAGGAAGTTCAGCCACCGCCGGTGCCGGTAATCCCTCCGTTACCTAGGAATACGCTAGCAGAAGCACATGCTAATGCCATGGCATGGATGCGAATCAAAACGGCGACATGTCAGGATCTGAGGAAAGCAATTTCGGACTTGGAGCGTTTTGGTGGCGAGGTAGGTGACCTAAACCACTTCCTCAAGGGCGGAGATCGTCTCATGGCAAGGATCGAGGCTAAGGTAGAAGAAGACCTACTACCCCAGGGGGACGCCGAAGCTTTGAGGGCGGCCTTAGTTTGTCGCGTGAGACGGAACATACTGACCCAGATCCAGGCGGACGAAGAAACACCATGGGCGATAGTCAAAGAGAGGTTAAAGAAAGCCTTCGGTGGAGGACGCTGGACCCCGCAAGAAGATATATTCCAGATGTTCCGGGAAAGATGTTCACCTCGCCAGACAGCCGGACAATATGCGGGAATCCTACTTGCAAGGTACAATAGGATAACCGAGAAGATGCGAGAGATAATGAGTGCTCCCGAGGTAGAAGGCCGGATGAATTTCCTATCGACGATCCTCAAGGTGCAGTTGGCCAAGGAAACTGGGAAGAGAGACTCCCTACCGCGGGATCGTACATGCATTGAGTGTGCCCAGGACATGGTAGATTCGAGCGCTAGGGAAGAAGAGTCCAGGATGGAGGTGGAGGAACAAGGATGGAGCACAGTGCCCGTCAGACGCCCTCGGAACACACTGACAACCTGGAGAAGGAAAGAGCAGGCGTACGGAACCAGGGACAGACCTACGGCTGGAGGAGAGAGGAGATCAGGACCACCCCGAGCGAGGAATGGGTTTAGACGAGATGACAGGAAGTGCCACGGTTGCGGAAAGCAGGGGCATCTGGTAGCTCAGTGTCCCCGCACTAAATGCTTTGAGTGTGGAACCGAGGGCACATAGCAAGACAATGTCCATATATGGTTCGAAGGCGAGACGCCGCGCGGGATGAGCCGATGGAGGTAAACATGCAGAGGTTGCAGAGAACTCACCTCCCATCTCGAAGAAGCGGCCCTTCAGTAGAGGTCACCGAGGGTTCGGATACTTCGGAGACGGATGGAGAGGAACCAGGGAGCAGTGGCAGCGGAGGAGAGGGGTGCAGCAGATGGAGCCAACCGAGACGAGCAGCAGCCGGAAGGAGGCAGAGAGCCGGGATCTGAGGAGTGTGCTCGCAGAGAGGCGACCGCACAGCAATATGTAATAATATAAGAGGTAAGCAATGCTGGTTGCCTATAATTCAAGTGTCTAGGGGAGTGAAGTGCCTAGTAGATACAGGGAGCTCTAGCACTATTATGACGCGGGAGGCGTTAGAAATGTTGTGTGATAGAGGGAGAGCAAATCAAATTCGGAAATGTGATTGCAAATTACTTACCTTGGGGGGACCGTGTAACGTCGAGGGGGAGGCTGAGATCGGTCTAGACCAGTGGGTTGAGACGGGGGGTACCCTAAAGGTACATATAGTGGGGAATATGACCCGGGAATACCAGGTGATAGTGGGGTGCGATCTGTTAGGACAGGTGGGAGCGCGGGTCCGAAACAGCCAAGGGCTTTGGAGCATTCGGCTGGGCCAACGGAGATACAGATGTCGGGAAATTGCAAGGGGGAAAAGGGCGCGGATAGGCGCAGTCACCGAAATTAACGACTGGAGGGACACAATAAAGGCCGACTTCAAGGACATTTTTTTTCGGGAGGGCGAGATCTTGGGCGTAACGGGGAGGACGGTCCATGAGATACCCCTGAAACAGGACAGGGTCACCTACGTCAAGGAAAGACGCTATCCGCAGGCGCTCCGCAAGCATATCCGGGAGGAATTGGATAGTCTACTCGCGCAGGGCATCATAGTTCACAGCACGTCCCCGTACAATAGCCCTATGTGGGCGGTGAAGAAGAAGCCGATCCCTGGTGATCATACTGACAGGTATCGTGTGGTGATTGATTATCGGCAGCTTAACGATAATACCATAGACGAGCGCTATCCGATTCCCCGATTTGAGGACATATTGGACCGACTGAGCGGGGCTGTGGTCTTTAGCACATTGGATCTCAAAGCCGGGTACCATCAGATCCAAATGCACCCCCGGGATCAACATAAAACGGCATTTACCTTTGAACGAGGGCACTACAAATTTACTCGTATGCCGTTTGGGCTCAAGAACGCCCCTATTACCTTCCAACGTCTGATGGATGAATTTCTGAGGGGCCTCGACGAAACGGTGTGTCAGGTCTACATGGACGACCTCCTTGTGTTCAGTAGGACGGAAGCCGAGCATGTGGAGCACTTACGCCGGGTTTTCCAGAGGGTGCGGCAGTTCGGGCTGAAACTATCAGGGGAAAATCGATAATCGGGCAGGCGCAAATCAATTTCTTAGGACATACGATCTCCTGGGAAGGGGTCAAGCCGGACTCTACGAAAGTTGAAGCTATCCGACGCATGGCGATCCCTCGGGATGTCAAGGGGATCCGTCGCCTCCTCGGCACGCTCAATTACTATCGACGTTTCGTCCCCGACATGGCGGAGTACTTGGTCCCGATTAATAATTTACTGAAGAAGGGTGCTAAGTTGACTGTGACCCCGGTGATGGAGCAGAACATCCGCAAATGTATGGATCGTCTACAGGCGGAACCGGTGCTAGCGTTTCCGGACTTTACTAAGATATTCACTATTACTACCGATGCCAGCGATTACGCGGTGGGGCAGTTCTATCGCAGGACTGCGAAGGGGGGATCGTCCTGTTGCGTATGCGAGCAGGCGGCTAACAGACGCGGAGACCAGATATAGCGCATTGGAACGGGAGCTGCTGGGAATCGTGTGGGCGATAGACCTTCGGCCTTACGTTTTCGGGAGGAAGTTCCGTGTCCACACCGACCACCGTCCGCTGCAATGGGTCGGGAAGTTAAAAGAATCCTCTGCTAGGGTCGCGAGATGGAAGGAATTCTTGAGTCAATACAATATTGAGATCGCCTACAAGCCCGGGAAAGACAATGTTGTGGCGGACTGGCTGTCGAGAGCCATTATGATTAATGCCGTTGAGGAGGGGGAACCGTCCCGCGACGTGCGTCAGTT
Organism: Piezodorus guildinii; assembly: GCA_023052935.1. NCBI lineage: Eukaryota > Metazoa > Arthropoda > Insecta > Hemiptera > Pentatomidae > Piezodorus > Piezodorus guildinii. The sequence continues at coordinate 33,344,979 of CM041298.1, read as the reverse complement.
TTTGAGGGAGTGGACACCGGACGGCGAGGGCGAGGCTGGTCCTGCTGGTCCGGATGGTGATGAGGGCTCGCCGGAGGGCGGGAGCTCGGCGGAGGAGAGGCCGGTCGAGATGGAAGAAGTCGATGAGATCGTCAATGATAAGCGTCGGCAGGTAATTTGGAAGACGCGAACTGAGGGTACGATTAAAATCGAATATCGGGCTTAAGGTAAGAGCAAAGTCAACATCATCTGGTCTCAACCGGGGGTCCGTGACGACCAGATTTGCAGGGCGCTGCTGGACGCGTCAGACTCGGGGAAAGTTCACCACCTCTACGTCGGGAACGCCACTATCTGGGATAAGATTCGGCGCATATGGCGCTCCGAGCGGATCGGCGTCGATATGACGTTTATCCGATGCAAGTACTTCGTGGAAACCCTTCCGGATGAGGAGCAGCAGAAGGAGGTTACTCTTGCTTACCATCAGGGTAAAACCAACCACCGCGGCGTTAACGAAACGTTACAAGCGTTGCGTAGGAGATATTTCTGGTGGGGAATGAAGAAAACCATCCAAGACACGATCGGCGCTTGCGAAATGTGTCTGCGCACGAAATATGACCGGCACTCCCCGCGCGGTATGCAGGAAGAGACTCCTACAGGGAACGCGCCTCTCCGCGACCTCCAAATCGACACTTTCACCTGGAGGGGATACAAGTGGGTCACCGTTATTGACCTCTTCAGCAAGGTGGCCATGGGGTACCAGGTGCTCGACAAGTCGGCAGAAGCGGTATTGGAGGCTCTGCGCGTCTGGATGCAGTTTTATGGGGTACCGGAAAGAATTTCGTCGGATGCGGGGCGGGAATTCGATAATGTCGCGATCCGGGAGGAAGCGAAACGCCTCGAAATTACATGGCATTTCACTACGCCGGGCCATCCGAAAAGTAGGGGTAGCATCGAGAGGCTCCACAGCACGCTGAGCGACCACCTCCGCGTGTATCAGGGCGAGAAGGGTTTAGAGCCGGATGTGGCCATGAGGAAGGCGATTGTCGCCTACAACCACCCCATCCACTCCGTCACGGGGTTCTCCCCGATCGAAGTTCTATTCGGATTCCGAGGGCTGCGGCGCGACTGGTCGGAAACCACCGCGGGTGATCGATGCGTGGGAGACATCGTTGCCAATAGGGCGGAAATAAGCAAGGCGTGGGGTAAGGTAAGGGACAAATTGAGGAGGGAGAAGAGTAAACGTGTGGAGCGGGAAAACCTTAAACTGCGGGATCAGATGGGCGACATCAAGATAGGAACTATTGTCTATCGCAAACTGGCCACTAATAGGGGGAAAGAGCTGCTGCGGTACGGAGGCCCGTTCAAAGTGACCGCGATCAGGGAACACAATCTCGTTACGATCGACAGTCTTCGGGAACCTAACAAGCGGCGCACGGTTCACATTGAGCAGCTAAAGCTTCCGCTGGTAGATTCACGCTAGCCACCTCGGCCTGTCTTGCTCTCGCCTCTGCACGCCTCCTTTTTTCTCGGTGTGCGGGCTCATGGGTTTTTATGTACAGATTTTTTTTTATCGTTTTCAGTGTTAGTGCGGCTGTCAGTGCGCAGTGTATCCTTTTGTTTTTTTGTTTTTTACAGAAGCTGTGTTAGCGATGTTCTGTTGTATATTTTGATTTATATTAGCGTGTACATATTGCAAAGTGTTATTCCAGTGTTGTTGTTTTTTCGTTCTTTTCTAGGTATATGCGTTTTCTTTCGTTTTGTTTTTAAGTGATAGTTCTGTTATTTTACTTTTTTCATTACTTTTTAGCTTTTACGAGTGTAATTAAATTGTCATTATACTTATACAGTTATTTCTGGATTGTAAGGTATCAAGGCTAAGGACTGCTCTCTCCTTTTCGGGACTACTTACATTAGTGTGAGTTTCCAAAAATTGAGAGTATCTTTGTAAACTGGTGGGGGGGAGTTAAGGATAGGAGTCGGGCAGTATTAGCCTTAATACCATCTCTTAATGATGGAGTTTTGTTGACCGTAGAGAAATTAGATGAGGAAGATGGTTGGGGGTGCGGTCATAAATTAAAACCACACAATTAAAAATAAGAGTTATTTTTATTATGTGCCGACGTTTCGGCCTACAATGTGGGCCTTCATCAGGGCTAAAAGAAACAAGATAACAACCAATGTAATTAGACTTAATAATGCGTTAGGTATATAATAATAATATGACAGTAATAAATTATGGGAACATAAATAATATTAAATGTAAAATGATAATAAGATGACAATTATAAAGTATGGAAATAAGGTGACAGTTATAAAGTATGGAAATAAACAAAATTAAGATGATAGTTATAAAGTATGGAAGTAGACATAATTGAGATGATAATATTGTAATGAGAATATATAAATAGAGACTCAGTAAATGAAAAAAAAAAAAATGATAAAGGAAAAATATGTGAACAATTAAAATTTTAAATATTAACAATTATGAGTTGATATATGACGGTAATATATTAAAAACATAGTTAAGAGTATAGGTAATATATAAAAAAATATAGTCATTACAAAAGAGAAACAGTATGAATAAAAAATAATAATTTAAATTTTAAAATAATGTAATATTAAACTAATAATTATATGTCAGGATATGTAACGGAGAAATATATGAGTATGGAAAGGGGGAGAAAGAAATGGGCGATGAAAAAAGACCCTTATAAATAAGAAAAAATACTTACATGACGTGCAAGCTTTGCCTACGAAGTGATGTTTCTCAGTTTAAAAAACGCTCATTGCGTGGAACGGAAAATATGAGAACTAGAATGTCCGTTAGGAAAATTCCAAGAAGCTAAGTTATGTTTACTGATTCGATTGTTAAAAAATAGCCAAAAGTCATTACTTGAGAGTACTTGAGTTATTACTTATGAGTATTTGATAAAATTGTAAGAAATAGTGACGAGGTAAAGATTAAAAGATTTTAAGTAATAACGGATGACGATAATAAATGATGAATGATGATAAGGTAATAACGAATGACGATAAGGAGCTGTCGAAGGAAATGATAAATAAACAGTAATCTAGTAGGTAAACAAATAAATAAATAAAAAAGGGGAGTACGAAAATTAAATAAATATATAAATAAAAAATTGATAATAAATAAATAAAAATAAAATTATGAAGAGATGATCAGATGGTTGTTTAAAAAATGAGCTAGGGATGCTTTATTAAATTTAATATTTGGGAATAAGCTAGTGACAAGTTATGTTTGTCAGTCTTTTGATTAACAGGAAGGGGTTCTAGTTGTATGTAAATGCATTCTGTAATGAGTCGTTTGTCATGGTTGGGAACAGTGGCAAGAATGGATGTTTTATCAAAATCAAAGGAATGGTTAAGGGTTAAGGAATGTTCTGAAAGTTTTGAAGCGGTAGAATTTTTAGAGGAAATTGTATATTTGTGTCGGGTGATGCGATCTTTGAGAAGGTTTTTGGTTTCACCAATATAGGCAGAGTTGCAATTAGGAGTTCCGCAAGGGACTCTATAAACAATTTTTGAACGGTGGTCTGTTGGTATACTGTCTTTAAGTCGGCTGTAAATATTGGAGAGTTTGTAGTGGGATTTTAAAGCAAGTCTGAGGTTTGGATAGAAGGATTTTAATGATTTTTTAATTTTTTCTGAAAGAGAGGGAATGTAAGGTACGGATCTATATAAGAGAGTTGGTGATGATGATGGAGTAGAAAGAGAGGTTAATTGAGGTTGAGACTGATTTCTGTAGTTATTTATAAGTTTGTTTATGATCACGGTAGGGAAGTTATTGGCCAGGAGAATTGTCTTTATGCGGTTAATGTTGATGTCGTGGAAACGGGGATCGGAAAGGAAAAGGCTTCGGTGTATAATTTAGTTTTAAGTGAAGGGGTGGGATCGCGGGATATAGGAACATAAGTGGATCTATCGGAAAGGAGAATGTTCATTTTGTCATTATATTCGGAACGGTCCATGATTACAGTCTTGTTTCCTTTGTCAGTTCTGGTTCCTATGATGTCGTCATGGGATTTTAGGAAAGCTCGGGTAAGAGATAAGTCTTTAAAGAATTGAGGTGAAAAATTTGATGGTGAGGAAGGTGGATGTTGGAGATGATTGGATATAATATTGCAAACAGAAATCCGTGACAACTCCTTATCGTCATTAGAATTGGATATAACATCGTCATTAAAGATAAATTCCAAATCAGTAATGAGTTGAGGGATAATTTTGATTGAGGTGTTGGGAGCGGAAAAATTTGGTCCTAAACTTAAAATATCTTTAACATAGGGTGGTAAAATGGTGGAAGAAACATTTTGAACCCAGTTTTGGTCTCCTTTAGGATAAATTTTATGTTTTATTGAATCTAGGTAGAGGTTATTATATTTTGTAATGAGTTTTTGTTTTTTTCTGCTTCTACTGGAATTGAATATGGATGATATGACTGTGTCGAGAATTGTAAGGTTGTTAGCGTTAATATAATTATTGAATAAAATTTTAAGAGTGGATATTTTTTTATTTAGGGAATTAATCTGTACGATGCATTCTCTGATTTTGATATTTAGAAGGGATTTTTTAAAATTAAGAGCTAATGATGCTAATTTTGGAAAAGGCGATTTTGAAGTTATGATATGATTTAAAGAATATTCTATGAATTTTGGAAAAACTGCATTGTATCTGCATTTTAGGAGAAAGATCCTTTGTTCTAAACTGTTAGCTAGACGTTTGTGAAGATTGGAGAATAAATTAAACTGTGATTTAAGATGGGGGAAGGAGGATTTTAAGGAAGAAAAAGATTATCCCTCAACTCATTACTGATTTGGAATTTATCTTTAATGACGATGTTATATCCAATTCTAATGACGATAAGGAGTTGTCACGGATTTCTGTTTGCAATATTATATCCAATCATCTCCAACATCCACCTTCCTCACCATCAAATTTTTCACCTCAATTCTTTAAAGACTTATCTCTTACCCGAGCTTTCCTAAAATCCCATGACGACATCATAGTAACCAGAACTGACAAAGGAAACAAGACTGTAATCATGGACCGTTCCGAATATAATGACAAAATGAACATTCTCCTTTCCGATAGATCCACTTATGTTCCTATATCCCGCGATCCCACCCCTTCACTTAAAACTAAATTCAATAAACACCTGAAATCTCTTTTAGATTCAAAATTTATAAACTATCCCAGCTATAGAAACCTTATTTCCTATAATTCCGTTGCTCCTCGCTTCTATGGACTCCCAAAAATTCATAAACCAGGTATCCCCCTCCGCCCTATCACATCGAATATCAACTCACCCTCTGTTAACCTCAGTAAATTCTTACTACCCTCTTTACAACATCTTAGTCACAACAATCCTTACGATATCCAAAATTCTTTTCTTCTCCGCGAACAATTAATATCCTTCATTATTCCGGAACATTACATCCTTGTTTCCCTTGATGTAGAAAGCTTGTTTACCAATATTCCTATAGATAAAGCCCTATGTATCATCGAAGATAACTGGTCTTCTATTGAACCCCATACCTCACTTAATTGCCCTTCATACCTAGAATCCCTCAACCTTTGTTGCAATTCCGGATACCTTACATTCAATGGACAGTTCTTTAATCAAATTTCAGGACTGGCTATGGGAAATCCTCTCGCCCCTGACCTCGCCAATATTGTACTTAACGATTTACTAAATTTGATAATCCCTCAGTTTCCTGAGGATATTATTCTTATTAAAAAATACGTAGACGACCTCCTCCTTGTTCTTAACCCCGACAAAATTACTGACATACTTTTAGCCTTTAACTCTTACCACCCCCGCCTACATTTTACCGCTGAATCCGAAACTAACAATTCCCTCCCATTTCTTGACCTCCTCATCATTAGAAACCCTAATAACACAATATCCACTGACTGGTACACAAAACCGACTTACTCTGGCAGACTATTAAACTTTTATTCCCAACATCCCCATCATCAAAAAATTAACGTTGCTAAAAATCTAATACACCGAAGCCTTTTCCTTTCCGATCCCCGTTTCCACGACATCAACATTAACCGCATAAAGACAATTCTCCTGGCCAATAACTTCCCTACCGTGATCATAAACAAACTTATAAATAACTACAGAAATCAGTCTCAACCTCAATTAACCTCTCTTTCTACTCCATCATCATCACCAACTCTCTTATATAGATCCGTACCTTACATTCCCTCTCTTTCAGAAAAAATTAAAAAATCATTAAAATCCTTCTATCCAAACCTCAGACTTGCTTTAAAATCCCACTACAAACTCTCCAATATTTACAGCCGACTTAAAGACAGTATACCAACAGACCACCGTTCAAAAATTGTTTATAGAGTCCCTTGCGGAACTCCTAATTGCAACTCTGCCTATATTGGTGAAACCAAAAACCTTCTCAAAGATCGCATCACCCGACACAAATATACAATTTCCTCTAAAAATTCTACCGCTTCAAAACTTTCAGAACATTCCTTAACCCTTAACCATTCCTTTGATTTTGATAAAACATCCATTCTTGCCACTGTTCCCAACCATGACAAACGACTCATTACAGAATGCATTTACATACAACTAGAACCCCTTCCTGTTAATCAAAAGACTGACAAACATAACTTGTCACTAGCTTATTCCCAAATATTAAATTTAATAAAGCATCCCTAGCTCATTTTTTAAACAACCATCTGATCATCTCTTCATAATTTTATTTTTATTTATTTATTATCAATTTTTTATTTATATATTTATTTAATTTTCGTACTCCCCTTTTTTATTTATTTATTTGTTTACCTACTAGATTACTGTTTATTTATCATTTCCTTCGACAGCTCCTTATCGTCATTCGTTATTACCTTATCATCATTCATCATTTATTATCGTCATCCGTTATTACTTAAAATCTTTTAATCTTTACCTCGTCACTATTTCTTACAATTTTATCAAATACTCATAAGTAATAACTCAAGTACTCTCAAGTAATGACTTTTGGCTATTTTTTAACAATCGAATCAGTAAACATAACTTAGCTTCTTGGAATTTTCCTAACGGACATTCTAGTTCTCATATTTTCCGTTCCACGCAATGAGCGTTTTTTAAACTGAGAAACATCACTTCGTAGGCAAAGCTTGCACGTCATGTAAGTATTTTTTCTTATTTATAAGGGTCTTTTTTCATCGCCCATTTCTTTCTCCCCCTTTCCATACTCATATATTTCTCCGTTACATATCCTGACATATAATTATTAGTTTAATATTACATTATTTTAAAATTTAAATTATTATTTTTTATTCATACTGTTTCTCTTTTGTAATGACTATATTTTTTTATATATTACCTATACTCTTAACTATGTTTTTAATATATTACCGTCATATATCAACTCATAATTGTTAATATTTAAAATTTTAATTGTTCACATATTTTTCCTTTATCATTTTTTTTTTTTCATTTACTGAGTCTCTATTTATATATTCTCATTACAATATTATCATCTCAATTATGTCTACTTCCATACTTTATAACTATCATCTTAATTTTGTTTATTTCCATACTTTATAACTGTCACCTTATTTCCATACTTTATAATTGTCATCTTATTATCATTTTACATTTAATATTATTTATGTTCCCATAATTTATTACTGTCATATTATTATTATATACCTAACGCATTATTAAGTCTATAATTACATTGGTTGTTATCTTGTTTCTTTTAGCCCTGATGAAGGCCCACATTGTAGGCCGAAACGTCGGCACATAATAAAAATAACTCTTATTTTTAATTGTGTGGTTTTAATTTATGACCGCACCCCCAACCATCTTCCTCATCTAATACCATCTCGGATGTAAACTACATCCGAAACATATATAAGAAGGATTATTTCCATCAATAAAGCAGTATTGTTTCTGGAACCGTGAGTGCTGTTTATTCTCAACCTTTTCCTTTTTTTTTTATTTATTTGTCTCGAACAGGCATAACTTATATATATATATATAATTTTATTTTTTCGTCTTCTTCATCATACAGTTTAAACTAAAATTTTATTTTATCTCTTTATACTTAAATTATTATTATTCTTTATTTTACACACACACACATATATATATATATATATATATATATATATATATATATATATATATATATATACACATTTTTTTTCTTTTTTTTTTCAATATAATTTTTTTTCAATTTAATTTTTTTTTTTTTTTTTGTATAATTGATTATTTTTATTTTTATTTTTTCATATTTGTGTTTTATTAGTTATTTGTTTTTTTATCATAATTGTTAATTCCGTTTATTTTATTTTTGTTTACCTTTATTTTTATTATTGTTTAATGTTACTGTATTGTTTTAGTATTTTGTTCGTTGTTTTCTTTTCATAAAATAATTTTTTTTTTTCTTATATCATCATTTTGGTAAATCGTTTTTTCTTTTTTGTAAAGATGTGAGGGCGATAATAACCATCAGCAGTTTTTTGCCCTTAAAATTAAAACAACAACAACGTGTCAGGCTTAAGGAAGGACTGTACCCAGTAGCACATCTATTCAGTCATTTAATTTAATTCATTCTGAATTTAAAATTTTAAATTGATTTCAATAAGGAAATTATTCAGAATTATTTGTGTTGCGAATACCAGATTTTTTTCCATTGCTATTTTAGGTGCTTGAGAACTTCATGGATTGGAAAAACAACTGATAACAGCCTTTTAATGAATGTAGCGAGAAACCCTGAGTAGCGAAATGACGAGCTGATAAACTGATATAGTACCACGTTCCAGCTCTAGTTGGAGTGATGTTTACATGTCAATAAAACTGATAGCTACACTGACAAGCGAATTCAACGGATAAATTTTCACTGTATACTACTTCCAAGAGGAGGACTTGATATTGTTCTCAGTATTTTATTTTATATCCAAAACTAAAAAAATGTTCGTAAATATGTTGTTGTTTTTTAAAAATCATATACAATCTAATTTTATGCAGTTCACCTATCTCTTTATCACTACTTTAACCAAAGTTTTATAATATTCCAGTGTATTCAGGGATCTAAATATCGAAAAATTATAAATATGAGCATATACTGTGAATTGATAAACTAAAATATGTTTTTTTTTTTTGTTTTTTTTTTATCTCTTTAATTTTCGATGTTCAATTATTTCACAACTAATATATTAATTAATAAATAAATGCCAGTGGTTGAAAAAACGTTTTGACATGAAAATAATAAAAATTCATAATTAAATGACAAATGGTTTTATTATCCTAGGAGTAAAGTACTGTAACAGTAAAATTAAATTACATGTTTAATAACTGAAACAGACTGGTCATAAATTTTAATATCAAACAATAAATTTGGGTTATAAACTTTTTACATATTTACAAATGAAGTTATTACGAAAAAATGAATAAACAAAAATACATTAGGGGTTAACTATAGCATGGTGGTTAGCGTAACAGCCTCCTATGCCCAAGTTCAAACCCGCAAGTGGCCCAGGATTTTTAATGGATGTAAAAAATCCTTAGTTATGCCGTCCTTCGGAGGTGGTCCCGAGCCTGTGAGATGGCAGGTATTCGTTATAGATCCCTATCGAAATTTAACCTGGATATGCAAAATTTAAGACTCCCGTTGTAGCATCGTCCGATTAGCCACAGCAGCTTAAAGAGACTTTAATTAAATAAACAAATAAAAACAAAATAGATTAATAATTAGTGAAAAAAGAAAAATTGGTGTGTCTAGCATGTCGTAAACTCTCCAATCCCACCTCAGAAACCTTGAAGTATGGTGTCAGAACTGGAGAATCACAAAAAATTCCAACAAATCTCCAACCACATTACCTTTACCCTTCGTCTTAAACCTATGACATCCTGCCCTACTGTCTCCTTCAATAATACTCCTCTTGTCCCGGTTGAACAGATCCGATATCAAGGACTGCACCTTGACAAACGCCTTACTTAGAACCCTCATACAAGACTGAAACGACAAGAAACTGAACGACGTTTTCGACTACTTCAACACTTACTAGACAAACGTTCTAATATTCCACTTAACTACAAAAGACTCTTCTACATGACCATCATAAAGCCGATTTTGACTCTCAAAGTAGAGTGTTTGGGCTCTACTAAACCATCTAATTCTTCCCGTATCCAATCCCTACAATCCAAAATCCTTCGCAAAATCCTCAATGCTCCTTACTTTGTCACGAATAAACTCGTCCATAAAGACCTCAATGTTCCGTATGTTGTTGATTTGGCCCGATCTAGATACCATTCCTTTCATGAAAAACTCAATTCCCACCCTAATACTCTTGTTTTAATCCTTTCTTCCTCTTCAATTCCTGACAATCCTCCGAGGGGTCTGAAAAGAAGATGGCCCCGAGACGAGTGCTTCCATTGGGAAGTTAATATACATGTCTTTCGTGCCTTTTTATATTTCGCCTAAATTTACTTGTTGTATTCCATTATACAGTTGTAAATTCCAATAAATAAATTTAAAAAAAAATATATTAAAAAATTCTCAAGTCGATTCGAAAAACAATGGTAAGTGAAAGTCGTGTGTGGCGCGCTTTGTTTACTAAACTATATTTAATCATACTAAGATTAATAAATGACATTAGTCTGAGTATAATACTATTAAATGGTACTATATACTAAATTAAAATGGTTTAATCTTTTATTTTTGATTGAAAAAGAGAGTAATCTGAAGAGAAAAGGTCTAAAAGTCCACAAAACTTCGCTACTCAACATGCGGTTTCGCTGCTGTATATTTCAAAAAGGTCACTGACCAGTGTTTTAGATCAACAAAGAAATTAGTGCAGAAATCAAACAGAATAATTAATTTGGGCATGTGGTAATAGTTGGATACGGTTTCTCTTTAGAGCGAATTTACCGATTCCTTTTGATGTAGTATGCCACATGGAAGAAGGCCGCTTTACATCTATTTCAAATATTCAAGCGGCGCCTTAAAAGCGGTAAATTCGTGCTAATTTAGAGAACAATAGCATTTAATTATTTAATCTTATTACCTTAAGCTAATGATACTGCAGGAAAACAAAGTAAAAAAAAAAATCTTTGATTACAAACGACTTTCCTCGGTTGTTAAAATCAATTGAAGAACTATTAAACAATTTAGAGTTAAAAGAATTAAAATTATATTCAGTACTAGCTGAAACGACAGATATTGACCTGTCCTAACTATGTCTTATTGATATTGGTCAAGACGTTTATGCGTGATGCAATTACCAAGGGAAAAGGGTGTTCATTTTTATATATGTAGAAAGAGAGATTGTTATCACATAATAAATTAAAAAAACATATCAGCCAAAGTAACTTTTCTCCTTTTTTCTTTCATAAGGTCCTTCTCCTGACTGTTTTGAACTCAACAAAAAAAGAATTAACGAAATCTGCCATGAGTGATGCGATCACCAAGGGAAAAGGCCATTCATTTTTATATAGAGAGAAATTATTATTACCTTAGAATATAAAAAAAACAAAACAAAAAAACATGTGTACCAAAGTGACCTTTCTCTTTTTTTCTTTTATAAGATCCTACTTCTGACTGTTATAAACTCAACAAAGAAAATTAGCGAAATCCGTCAAGCCGTTAATTGATCGATGCAATTACCAACCGAAAAAGGTATTCAGTTTTATTTGTAGATAGAGATATTGTTATCGCCATAAATATAACTACCAAAGTAACTTTTCTCATCTTTTCTTTCATAAGATCCTTCTCCTGACTGTTTAAAACTCAACAAAAAAAGAATTAATACAAATCGGTCAAGCCGTTTAGCCGATGTGATCACCAAGGGAAAAAGCGATTCATTTTATATAGATAGAGAAATTAATAATAATAATAATAATAGGCTTAGCGAACCCGAAGGTTCGATGCCGATACCACCAAATTCCGCCTACACAGACTCGTCCAATGTTCACCATTCAAGCCCAAGCTCCCGAGATCAGCCTTAACGCAATCCTCCAGTCTCCGCTTCGGCCTACCCTTCGGACGCCTACCAGTCGGTTCAGCGAATACCAACTTTCTCGGAATCCGTTCCTCACTAAGCCCAACAACTTTACGCGCCCATTTGAGTCTCCGCGATGTTATCAACTCAATTATATTCACAGGGTACAAACTCCGCAATTCCGCGTTGTGCAACCTTCTAAACTCCCCAGTGGCCTCATCTCTCTTCGGACCAAATATTTTACGCAGTACCTTATTCTCGAAAACCTTAAGCCGTTGTTCATCCTTCAAAGTAAGCGGCCACGTTTCGCATCCGTAAAGAACCGTTGGAAGAATAATAGTTTTATAAATTCTAACCTTTAAGTTTTTAGACAGAAGTCGCGAGCTAAGTAATTTAGCAACTGAATAATAACACGCATGTCCCACCTTTAACCGAGACTTTATTTCTTCCTGGATTTCATTTTTTCTTGTTATCATTGAACCTAAATACTTGAATTTCTCTACGTGTTCAAAAGTATGACCTGAAATATTAATATCATCAAGATCGCCACCATTTCTGCAACTAATCATATATTTCGTCTTATCGGTATTTAATTCGAGACCTATTTGTTTACCGGTTTTTATTTAACACACTTGTATTTAGTTGTATGGTTTCCGTGTCTTCACCTAGTAGTACCAAATCATCGGCATACCCCAAAACCGGAATCTTGTTGTTGTTACTATTATTATTTCTTTTTTAAATTTGTACTATTATTTTTTGTAATTTTAATTGTTTTCTATTTAGTCTTTATTTTATTCTAAAGGTGGCAGACTGTATACTCCCCAGTGGCCTCATCTCTCTTCGGACCAAATATTTTACAATTAGAGATCTAACAATAGGGACGTGGAACGTTAAAAGTTTAAATACGGCAGGTGGGTTAAAGTCGGTCGCGAATAAAGTTAAGAGGTACCATTTAAATATCGTGGCATTACAAGAGGTCCGCTGGCCAGGTGAGGGTTCGTGAACAGAAGAGAAATTAATGTTACCTTAAAATATTTAGAAAAATAAATAAAAACCTATCTAATAAGTAACTTTTCTTACTTGGTAACATACATTTGGCACTTTTTAACGATTTTATCAAAAAATCCAGAAACGATTTTGATTAAACTCGCCATATCGATGTAATATTTAATGGGCATTAATATTATGTAGTTTTAGTTTTGATTTAAATATTTTAACAGGGTCTAAATGCCGATATTTCATATTTTCATCCTCTAAGTACCTTTAATTTTATGAATTCAGAAAAGTTACTCATATCATCTTTTTAGCATTGATAATAAGTGACTGAATATAAAAGTTTAATGAATTTTATGACTAACTTAAGGAAAGAAGAGAACAAACATTTTTTCATGTAATCTTTTGAAAGATTTCAGAAAAAATATAATCGTCTGAACAATGTGAACGGTAATGTAAACTGACTAAATGGTTATTACTAATAATTTTGCGTAACGATTTGGTATTGGTATATTACCTGATCTAAATTATATGTTTCCAACTAAACTGAATAAACTTTTTATTTAAATTAACCTTAATTTTTTTTTAATATGTTTGTATAATAGTTCTTCTAACCAAAAAATATTAATTTTCCTTCTTAGCCCGGTCCACTTTTTTCTGGAATACTCTCCCATCAAACATCCGTCACGCTACTTCCTTTTTAAATACCGTTTTAGGGTCCCCTGAGTCCAAATAACAAAGTCCCGCGAAAAGGTCTGTGGGTGTGTGTTTGTGTGGTAACTCCCGGGCGGAAACGGTAAGTCCTATGAAACTGAAATTTCATATTTAAGACAAATATACGCCCGAAAGGTGACAAAACTTTTTTCATTAAAATGAGCTTACCAGAAGAGGCACTTTATACCATGTATTTTGCACCTTTTTTTCGATTTTCTCGAAAACGGTCCGACGATTTTGATTAAACTCGCTATATCGATGTAAAATTTAATAGACTTTAATATCATGTAGGTTTTATTTGGATAAAAATGGTCTGACAGGGCTTAAATGCCTATATTTTAAATTTTCCTCTCCTAAAGTACTTTTAATTTTGTAGATTCAATAATAATAACTAGATTATCTTGTTAACGCTGATGAAAAATAGGTAAATATATACATTGAATAAGTTCGATACCCAACTAAAGGAGAAAACAGAAAAAAATATTTTTTTAATGCAATTTTTCGTTTTTGGACATAAGAGCAGTAATATACATGTATGATATACCGTTGGAAAGCTTAAGATTTTAGAAAAAATAGCATCTCATACACAAGCTTTTAGAGGTTAATAGAGAGTGATGAGAAGAAGATAAAGCTAACTGATTATTTTAGATAATAATATAATAGATTATTTAATAAAACACATGTTTCTATATAAATTCAATTTGATTAATTCCTTAATAGTTTCACGTATTTTTATCTCTAACTGTATTTGAAAATTCTTTCATTAATTTTAAAAATCGAGGTAAGTGAAAGTCGTGTGTTGCCCGCACCAGATTTTTTTCACATGTATGTTATTCTTAAGGGACCTAGTTCCAAAATAAGTTCTTTTTTTCATTAATCCATTTAAATAGCATCGTAACCGTGTTTATTACCTACAATGCACTTCGTCATACTTATCTTGTTGTATTTCCAGTTGTAATACTCTCTTAACAAACACTATTTATTTATATAAAACCACCTTCCAGACAATACTGTAAGCAAATACTTACTTGATATAACTTCCTCAACAAGAGGCAACAAAGCTAAATCCACTACAAGTATACTTGGAAAGGAACCAAGGTGCAATGCTGAGGATTAAGACCAAGTCAGGCAGTGTCATGGGCCTGGTTAACACAGACCCTAGCACGGAGGATGGAATTACTTAATCGTTAGAGGCAGATTAACCGGCTCTTGTAACTCTAAACCGATCAACACTGTTCCCGTTCTTGCAACAATAAAAGTGATTATCTCAATATTTATATCTCTAATTTTGATAATTTATCTACAGTTGATATAAGTTATCTAATGGTCATGTGATTCAGTCAATCAATAAGCAAATTTATTAAGGTTACGTTCCGAGAATTTATTGTTCTCATATTCGGCCCTAACAGAAGAAGAAAAATCTGTTTTCGCAACGCATTAGTTTCACTTACCCCGGTTAATAAAATTAATTTAAGCACTATGAAATAAAGATAAAGTTGAAAATATTTTGTTTGTTTGGTTATTTATTTAACGTTACTTTTGCAACTGTGGCTAATCGGACGATGCTACAGTGGGAGTCCTAAATTTTGCCAATCCAGGTTTTATTAGGATAGGGATCTTTAGCGAGTGACATCGCACAGGCTCGGAACCACCTTTCAATGTCCCCTCTGAAGGACGGCATAACTAAGGATATTTTACTCCAAAAATATTTTAAAGAATTATTTTCAGTTTCGTTGAAAACATATGTTTTAGATTAAATAATATTATATTTATTTACAATTGTTACTTTCACTTACTATATATAGTAAGGGGAAGTATTGCGATCGTGAAAATTTTCGAATTCCAGTTTTAAACGGAAATACACGTTTTAGGGTCCCCTAAGCCCAAATAACCAAGTCCCGCAAAAAGGTCTGTGTGTGTGTGTGTGTGTGTGTGTGTGTGTGTGTGTGTGTGTGTGTGTGTGTGTGTGTGTGTGGTAACTCCCGGGCGGAAACGGTAAGTCCTATGAAACTGAAATTTCATATTTAAGACAAATATACGTCCGAGAGGAGACAAAACTTTTTTCATTAAAATGAGCTTACCAGAAGAGGCACTTTATACCATGTATTTTGCAACTTTTTTCGATTTTCTCGAAAACGGTCCCGACGATTTTGATTAAACTCGCTATATCGATGTAAAATTTAATAGACTTTAATATCATGTAGGTTTTATTTGGATAAAAATGGTCTGACAGGGCTTAAATGCCTATATTTTAAATTTTCCTCTCCTAAAGTACTTTTAATTTTGTAGATTCAATAATAATAACTAGATTATCTTGTTAACGCTGATGAAAAATAGGTAAATATATACATTGAATAAGTTCGATACCCAACTAAAGGAGAAAACAGAAAAAAATATTTTTTTAATGCAATTTTTCGTTTTTGAACATAAGAGTAGTAATATTCATGTATGATATACCGTTGGAAAGCTAAAGATTTTAGAAAAAATATCATCTCATACACAAGCTTTTAAAAGTTAATAGAGAGTGATGAAATGAACATAAAACTAACTGATTATTTTAGATAATAATATAATAGATTTTTTAATGAAACAGATGTTTCTATATAAATTCAATTTGATTAATTCCTTGATAGTTTCACGTATTTTTATCTCTAACTGTATTTGAAAATTCTTTCATTGATTTTAAAAATCGAGGTAAGTGAAAGTCGTGTGGTGCCCGCACCAGATTTTTTTTTTTGGTTCTCCAAATCGATATTTGTCATTTGCAAAAAAAAAATATAATAATAAAAAAAAATACCATAAGCAAATATGTCAAATTCCGAAAAGTAGGTTAAACAAGGCATCTCTAGGCCACCGCCAGAAAAGTCGTCGGAGTGGGTTGTACGGATTCGTGTTGTATCTAAGTGTTTTGGCCGATGAGTTCATGTTGTAACTCAATCTGTCGTGAAATTTTTTATAATATTCTGTGGCTGTGTATGAAACTGTGAGTATGTCCAAGTCCTTGTGAAGTAATTCGTTGGTTAAATAAATCAAAGTATCCACGATTTTTCGCAATATTTTCGAATTATTTGGATCTTAGAGGTTTTGGCAGATCCCCAATAGCTCTATCCCATATCTCCATAAGGGTTTGATCATTAATTTTGGTGTTCAAGGATAATTTTGAAAATAGTCCAAATCGTCTGTTCAGTTGTTGTCTTTTAAGTTTAATGTGGGTCCTCCATGCCAGTAATTGGTTTAAGTACAGTCTCAAATATCGTACTTCTTCTGATGTTTCTGATAGAATAGGTTCATCCTCGAAATAGACTGCTGGACGAGATTAAATAATATAAAATTATATTAAAACAATATGTACAATAATCACAGAAGTGTATGCTCTGATCGCATTTCATATTTCGTTTGAACCTGTTATTACTTTCACTTACCTATATATGAAATATATATTAAAGTATTGCGATCGTGAAAATTTTTGAATTCCAGTTTTCACCGGAATAAAAATGTGTATTTTAGTGTTCCCTCAGTCTAAATGACCAGCAAAAAGGTCTGTGTATGTGTGTGTGAATCCGTATGTGGTAATCTGGCGCAAAAACTAATTCGTACGATACTGTAATTTCATATTTAATACTATGAGCCCGAGATGTTACCACAACTTATTCATCAAAGTCAGCTAACCAGAAGAACCTCTTTATACCATGAATTTTAGGCGTTTATAATATATTATACAAATCTTTCGTGTGGTTGAGAAGGAGTTCGCGGAAACCATGTATCGCGTTATCATTTTACCTAAATAGATAAAGAGAAGATATAATTTCACAATTATTGGTTTCCGCGAACTCTAAATCAGATATCGTATTTTTGTTAGGTTTTTAATTTCATTCTGGACATTATTTACTGAAGATTTAAAAATACAATACATTGCAATAATGTTTTTCTTTAGAAGGGTAAATTTGATTTTCTGTAATAAACTCTTCAAATTGTAATTCTGGGAAGTAATACAGACGTAATAAATCGTAAGTTAAAATGAATGAAAAGTTTTATATAAAATAAAAATAAAATAAAAACTGTCATTGTTGTTAATTATTACTTTCACTTACTATATATAGTAAGGGAAAGTATTGCGATCGTGAAAATTTTCGAATTCCAGTTTTCAACGGAAATACACGTTTCAGGGTCCCCTGAGTTCAAATAACCAAGTCCCGAAAAAAGGTCTGTGTGTTAAAAGATCAGCACTTTATACCATGCATTTTGCACCTTTTTTCGATTTTCTCAAAAACGGTTCAGACGATTTTAATTAAAATCAATATATGTATGTAAAATTTAATGAGCTTTAATATCATGTAGGTTTTATTCTGATTAAAATAATTTGACGAGGCTTAAATATTATTAAATATAAAATAAATAAAAGGCCGATTATTTAAATTTTCTTCCTCTAAAATACCTTTAACTTGGCAGATTCTATAAAATTAACTGTATTATCTTGTTAGCATTGATGAATAACAGCTAAATATGTAAGTTGTGCGAATTTAAAATACAACTAAAGGAGAAAACTGAAAAAATATTTTTTTAATGCAATTATTTGTTTTTGAACATAAGAACAGTAATATACATGTATGATATATCGTTTGAAAGCTAAAGATTTTAGAAAAAATATTATCTTATACACATGATTTCAAAAGTTAATAGAGAGTGATGCGAAGCCGATAAAAATAACTGATTATTTTAGATAATAATATAATAGATTTTTTAATAAAACACATGTTTCTGTAGAAATTCCATTTAATTGATTCTTTAATGGTTTCACTCATTTTTATCTATTGCTGTACTTGAAAATTCTTTAATCGCTTTTAAAACGGAGGTAAGTGAAAATCGTGTGTTGGCCGCACCAGATTTTTATTTATAAAATTATGTCGCGATTCTTTGTTTTCCCTCAATTCTTCTAAACCGCGCGACGTGTTTTGAAGCGGTTTTCTCTGTTGCTTAAGGCATTCTTTCCTGAAGATTCATAAGTACAATAAATTGAAATTAAGTTTATCTCCGATAGCAAATTTAAATTTTCTATCTTAAATATAAATCACACTATATTCAAATTCACCCGTTCGAAGTAGGAATGGGTTTCAAGTTGAATAATAAATTAAGAATGAGGTGTTAAAACATTTTGGCATAAGAGCCTTTTCACAGTATTTCAATCAGAATGAAATATTCACTCCATCAATATTGTTACAACCGATTACATCAACACTTACTAGATTAACGTTTAAAACTTCCATTATATTCCAAAAGACATTTACATCACTATTATCGGACCTACTTGGAGATATGAAATCGAACTTAAGGACTCTACTAAACCATCTAATACCTCCCGAATCCAATCCTTACGATCCAAAACCCTTCGCAAAGTCCTGAATGCCCCTTATTTTGTCACAAATCAACTCCTCCATAATGACCTAAACATCCCATTTGTTGCAGACTTAGCCAGTGATAGATACACCTCTTTTCATTCTAAACTTCCTGCCCACACAAACCCACTTGTCCGTTGTTTATCTTCCTTAGATGTTCCTGATTGCTAGGTGAAGACACGGAAACCATACAACTAAATACAAGTGTGTTAATAAAAACCGGTAAACAAATAAGTTAGAATTAATACCGATAAGACGAAATATACGATCTTGATAATATTAATATTTCAGGGCATACTTTTGAACACGTAGAGAAATTCAAGTATTTAGGTTCAATGATAACAAGAAAAAATGAAATCCAGGAAGAAATAAAGTCCCGATTAAAGGTGGAAAATGCGTGTTATTATTCAGTTGCTAAATTACTTAGCTCGCGGCTTCTGTCTAAAAACTTTAAGGTTAGATTTTATAAAACTATTATTGTTCTGACGGTTCTTTACGGATGTGAAACGTGGTCGCTTACTTTGAAGGATGAACAACGGCTTAAGGGTTTCGAAAATAAGGTACTGCGTAAAATATTTGGTCCGAAGAGAGATGAGGCCACTGGGGAGTATAGAAGGTTGCACAACGCGGGATTGCGGAGTTTGTATCCTGTGAATATAATTGAGTTAATAGCATCGCGAACACTCAAATGGGCGCGTAAAGTTGTTGGGCTCAGTGAGGAACGGATTCCGAGAAAGTTGGTATTCGCTGAACCAACTGGTAGGCGTCCGAGAGGTAGGCCGAAGCGTCGATGGGAGGATTGCATTAAGGCGGATCTCGGTGGCTTGGGCTTGATTGGCGAACATTGGACGAGTCTGTGCAGGCGAAGTTTGGTGGTATCGGCATCGAACCTTCGGGTTCGGTAAGCCTATTATTATTATTATTATTATAGATGTTCCTGATAACCTTCTGAGGCTATTGAAGAGAAGATGGCCTCGGAACCTACTTTCTTAAAATAGTGGGTGAAGTTCTACCACTGGGCAGTTCTTTCTCAAGACATATTATTCATGACTTTTCTTGATACTGCATATTTACTCATTGTATTGTTTTTATATAGTTGTGAATTACAATAAATAAATTTTTAAAAAAGTTTTTAAGCTGAGGCAGCATTACTTATGCAGTTATTTCAGCCTTTGGGCGACCCTGGTGTATGGAGACCGTCCGCGGGTACACCGAGCCTTTATAAAGTGGGTAAAATAACTCAAAATCGAGGGTAATCTAATCGATTACCTAAAAATGCTGATCCTATGCCCCTTCATAGGTTGTAAAAGTGTATGTTTGTTTGTTTTATCGCACTCACAGCCCCTCCCCCGGACTCGTAAGCCCCCCCCTTCCCTCTCCCCGATGGTGAATCGGGGTGTCGATGCCTAGTAAACCACCATATTTTTTTCTGTCAAGATTATACAATCTACTTAGAGATCACCTGTAGTGAAGTGACTAGCATAAATGTCTTCTATTACCAAGCTCTCGGGTCTAAATTCTAGGGTTCTGGATCGAGAAATATCTCTAGTTTTTTTGTTTTTTTTTAATAGGAGTGAAAAAATGATGTAAAATTGTTTAGCATAGTTTTTGGAGAGCTCCCAATGATCAGTTTCTCTATATTTATATCATTGCTTAGTTTAATCTTGTCTGACAATTGAGACGTTGATTTCCAAAAGGTACTACTATATCCATTCAAGGCAATTTTACAGAAAGCGCCAAAATCTCTCGTTATTATATCATTAAACCAGCTAATTTGATTCTTTTGGCATTAGAATATATTATCTTTTTTTTTTACTGTATTAATAACACCATATTAAAGTTATGAAATGAAATGTTTAAGCATGATTTAGAACGAAACTAAATGTGTAATTAGTATCTTAAAAAATTAATATTATTTCTAAATCGCGTTATTAATGGACTAGAGTGTTCATTAGATACAATCGAATTTAAGATTCAGATAAAACTAAATGAGGAGAATATAAATATGTAAAAATATCAATTTCTTTAAAAATGTCCTTAGTACCTTTTGGAAATCAAAGTTTCAATTACTAAATCACAATAAACAGAAATAAGTATTATTTAAATGTATGTATTTGTGAATTTATAGGATTAGTTTCCACTGCAGCGTAGAAATTAGCATAAAACCCTTAAAACGGAGCGTCTTAAAAGCTCAAGGTAAAAAGTTCATACCTGCAGGTGGCCATAGGATTTTTTAATATGGGTAAAAAATCGCTAGTTATGCCGTCCTTCAGTGGGGACTTAAAAAGGTGGTCCCATGCCGGTGCGTTGTCAGGTAGTCGTTAAAGATCCTGGCCTAATTAAAGTTGGATATGCAAAATTTAGGTCTCCCACTGTAACATCGTCCGATTGAGAATAGTAGCATAAAGTGACATCAAATGAATAAATAAAAAGGCTAATATACAGTGTTAAGATCGTATGGTTACCTTGGTAACTAAAAATCTACTCACGGATTTACTTGAAGACACTTTCGCTAAAAACACTTTAGGTTAGGGATCACTTGTAGCTGGGTGGCTAGCGTAACAGCCTCCCATGCTAAAGGTCACGGGTTCAAACCCGCAGGTGGTCCTAGGGATTTTTTAATGGGAGTAAAAAATCCTTAGTTACGCCGTCCTTCGGAGGGGACGTTAAAAGGTGGTCCCGAGCCTGTGTGATATCAGGTACTCGTTAAAGATCCCTATCCTAATAAAACTTGGATAGGCAAAATTTAGGACTCCCACTGTAGCATCGTCCGATTAGCCATAGTAGCATAAAGTGACGTTAAATAAATAAACAAACCAACAAACACTTTAGGTTATGCCAGCTCCAAAACAATTTGAATTCAAACAGAACCTTAACGCAATCCTCCCAATTTCGTCAAGGTCTACCTCTTATGCTTACCAGTCGGTTCAGAGCCAAATATGTTTTTTAAATTTAGCTACAGTAGCATAATTTGACGTTAAATAATTAAACAAACAATAAATATATAATAAATAAATATCATATTGAGTGTTAGGATGAATATTGGTACTCGATGTTTGGTAAGGACATACTAAAGACATAACTTATTTCGGAGCAGATGTCAATACATGATTAATGATGCTTAATTGAATTTATTAGATAATGGACTGTATAGTCCATTAAATGATAAATTATTTTGTATTCATCAGATACCGTTGAGGGCCAGGCGTATTCTATTACTGCATTATAATTTAAACGTATCAGCATGAGTCCATTCCTTCGTTAATATATTCCAATCCATTCCTTTCCACGTTATTATTTATTGGTACTCGAGCCAGTTACTCCATAAAATATAATATATACTGAAAAATATCATATATATTACTCAGCTAAATCCCTTTTGGTAATATTGACAAGTAGTTTTTAATGTTATCTTCTTAGATAAATTTTCATTACCCTTATTATGTTCCTATTTTTATCTGTCTTTTACTTCTAATGAAGCCTCAAAACATAATTGTTATGAAATACATTTATAAGAGAAATGAGAACCAATTTATTAATACTTTAACTTTTTTATTTATTCATACACGTGTAGAGTTGCTAAAATAAATATCGACTTGAAAACCAATTTAGACTAGATGAAATATATAATAAAAAATTTACCGAAACAAAATTGAAATCCAGCGATCTTGAAAATGGATAGGGAGGATTGGACGAAGGCTCAAGGGTTATTTTCCCTTCAGTTAGGCAATGTTTCTTTATAAAAACTTTTCCGGAGTAATTAAAGAAGCAGCTCTTCAGAGAAAATCTGAGAAAAATTAAAATTACAATTTCTTAGAAACTTTTCACTAGCTAAAGGCCTTATCCTGATTCTTGTTTCAGATTAGAATAAATATTCAATCATTTAACAACAATAACTTCATTATTACATTTTTAATCAAAATATTGGGTTGTAAAATAACTTAATTAATTTTTAGCTTGTCTAGATAGCGGCATGTATCATTCGCAATGAGGCTAACTGTCGACTTCACACAATAGTATCCCATTAATATTTTCTCCGTAGTTGTGGAATGATTTTACCCTGCGAAACTGATTTTACTAATATTTTTTAGTTTATTATTTTCAATAATCGACCTTTGTAATCGACCAAAAAAAAAAAAAAAAAATTACCCCTGCTCAAAATTTGAGAGCTTACGTGGTTTCAAGATGCGTACGATCCGAATAACGAATAAAAAAAATCCGTTTGTTCGCCGTCCGCGGCATTTCTCCGAAACAACTGAAATTCGCTACAAAAATACTAGTCCATGCAACGATGATCCTAACACCTAGACGTTGATATCAGCTGGTTAGTTTTAAAATGGCAGCCGATTAAAAGGATTTTATTCAATAACTCAGTTATTTTTGAAGGTAGAAAAAAATGTATTAGTGTTTTTTAAACCAAAAACCGGGAATAATTTTATAAAAGTAACCAGACATCAGAGGAATTTGTAGCTTCCCAAGGTATCAGGCAGGGATGCAGCCTAAGTCCATTACTTTTTATTTTAACTCTAGAGTCATGGACAAAGCCAAGTCGAAAATGAGACCTTACCACCTAGGATTTAGAAACCTTAGGCCAACCAACCTTTGTATCCTCGCATTTGCCGACGATATAATTGTCTTTGGAAACAATTGTAGAAACCTACAATTTAATTTACGCATCCTAAAAGAAGAGTTGGGAATGATAAATATGGAAATAAATACAGGCAAAACCAAGATCATGAGGATAGGTAGGAAAAGCGAGCAGGGGGATCGAGTGGTAAGACTAAATAACACAAGGTTAGAGCAAGATAGATGAAAGCTGCCAGCAGATGTTTTAGTTCCCCCAAGAAAGAAATCATCGGTAAAAAAGAAGTGTCAAAAAACACTAAAACCATAATATATAAAAATACTTTCTTACCAATTCTCTCATATTCAAGTGAATCTTGGACTCTAACCAAAAAGCACAATAGTCAGCTACAAGCGATGGAGATGAGATACCTAAGAAGAATAGAGGGAAAGACCAGAGAAACCGAGTGAGAAACGTAACAATACGGTCAAACCTGGGACTTCGGCCTGCTCTGGATGTTATCGAAGAGGAGCAACTGAGATGGTTCAAGCAAAGGCTGTATATGAGACAAGGATGGAAGGTCTAGGAAGAGGAACACCGAGGAAGACTTGGGAAGGCGCGATTCAGGAAGCCTTAGATAGAAGGGGTCTGGATTGGAGAAGGAGAAGAAGATTGGTTCAGGAGAGAGATTTATGGATTAAGCTCTATAAAAAGGATACTCACACCGTTGGCGGTAGAAGAGTAGAAGATTAAATAAATAAATTTTATAAAAGTGAAAAAAGAAAAGAAATTTTACACTTAAATACGTTGATATCCCAGCTATTTTTGACAGAAGAGAAAAGAATGTATAGAGTTTTAAAAGCAGCAAAGCGCGATAAACAAAAAAAAAAAAAAAAAAAGGAAAATTGAAATCTCGGTTATATATACGCTTGTAACTACGTTATTTTTGAAGATGGGAATATTACTTAATTGCTCATCAACAGCCATATAAACAGTTTAACTCTAATATTGCTATTTGGAAATAACAAACCGTTGTGTGATAATTTGCAGCGTATTTTATTTACACCTGTCATAGGTATAGTAATCAGTAAATTAGCTGCCTGAAAACTGCATGATGTGGCATGTTAGACTTGATAGTCGCAGCGTAATGTTATATAGCCTATAACCTTCCTCGATAAATGGACTATCCAACTCAAAAAGAATTTTTAAATTTGAACCAGTAGTTTCTGAGATTAGCGCGTTCAAACAAACAAACAAACTCTTCAGCTTTATAATATTAGTATAGATTACTACTTAATTATTTTCATGGTGCTGTGCGACACTTTCCTTCCTATTTTAAGGGTTAGGCTTCTTGACCTTGTGGGAAATTTTGTTTTCTTTTATTTTGTACCACCGTGCTAGTATATCAAGTTGATATATCTGTGCGTTTGCGGATGATAACCATTGAGAATCGGACTGTGGGTAATATGAACTTTTTTGTTTCCCTTGAGATCTATTATTTGCCCTTATAAGACTACTAGTGATTTATCAGACACCAAGAAATAGCATTATGTGTTATTGAGAATATTAAAAAATGGCTATGTATCTTCAATTTTATGATATAATTCACGCTTTTTAAATTAAAATTTACAGGACAGCTCATAGATTTGCACACTACGCTACTTATCTCATTAGTGACTTAAGATTCGTCTCTTATCCTGGACTTCCGGCCCAATCAAATTAATCGCAAACTAATTAAACAATGGCAATTTTATATCTTCCTTGATTAATGATGTAATTAAAATAAAAAATAAAAAGCTGTAGCAATCGTATGAAGTGTTCGGGGAAACACAAGTGGTGAAGTGGCCGAGGCCAACGCATGGGACAAGAGACACAATTAGACTAATGTAGTAGCCATCTCAAATTGTCCCCAATCATCCTAACCATACTTAACCATCAAATTAATTAATTCTACCTTAATTGTTCAGCGTCTAGTACATTTAAATAGACCTCATTAATTTGTTTATATCCTTGAAAGTTATTATCATCACATTATCAGATATTATAAAAATGAGAAAAAAAACTGCAAGTTATTACATAGTCGCTTATTATTTAGAAATAACTGTTTTAAGGCAAACATTTATAGGAAAAGTAATAAATAATTCAAAACAAAATAATCAACCACCACTGTTAATTTCAAAAGAAAATATCCCAGCTATTTCAAAACCAATTTTAATGATTCCTTTTTAATTTTTGTAGAAACTTTAATTCTCTATCGAATAGCACTTACCATTATATACTAGTTATAGTTATACTAACTATATACTCACATCTAAAGTATTTATTTAAACAGTTTTTTTTTTTTTAATAATATTGCTTTATTAGGAAATAATACAATCTACCACTATCTTGGGCAATAAGTATTAGGGCTAAAAGAAGTCATTCATACCATATGTACACAGTAAAAAACTAAACAAAACAGACATAACAATAATAAAAAAAATTAAAACAAATAAAAAAGATAATAATAATCATAATGCAAAAATAAATAAATAAAGAAATATATATACAATAACATAAGATGAAATAAGATAAGTAAACTTAACTAACAAATAAAAAAAAAAATATATGAAGTAAATAATATCATTTAAACACTTTAACCCTAATATTGTTATTTGGAAATAACAAACCGTTGTGTAATAATTTGCAGCGTGTTTTATTTACACCTGTCATAGGTATAGTAATCAGTAAATTAGCTGCCTGAAAACTGCATGATGTGGCATGTTAGACTTGATAGATAAAAAAACGTCTAGCAGTACCTCTACCTGAACTCTTTCCTACCATACTGGTGTCAGTAGGTCTCTCATACAGTTTCTTTTCAGCCTTATACGAGTGTTGTCTGGAAAATTAGTATGTATGTCCATATAACTTATCGTGATAACATTTCTAGAAGAACCGGATCCGTTCGTGCTAATTCGTTAACGTCACTTTATCTTGTTTTATTTAAAGGGACGATGAAAACGATCGAGTGGGGGTCCGAAATTTTGCCTATCCAGGTTTAATAAGGATAGGGATCTTTAACGAGTACCTGACATCGCACAGACTCGTAACTTCCATTTAGATCCTATGGAATAACCAAGGATTTTATACTCCCTTTGATACTAGGGCTATCTGCCGAGTTTGAACTGAGGTGATCCCTGTGTTTGTTAGCAAATGACATATAAAACCAAAATCCGTACCATGCAAATTTAATAAACTTGTATTAGGAAGTAAAATAAATTCGTAGCTTTTATTAATATAGTGTAGTGTTTACTTTGTCAATAATGCTTATATACTATAAAAAATGAATAGTAAAGGTGTTTTTCTGCATCAGTTTCAACCTAAATTCCTTATCTTTAAGTGGTATTTTGCTTGCTCAATATGGAAGAGAAAAAAAAAAATCATTTTCATCAATTTTTTATTTCCGAAAAAGTTAATCCGCTGTACGGACAGTTAAAAAATTTGCAGTTTGTATGGTGACGACGCCTTAGTAAAAAGCACCGTTCGGTTTTATAGCACTAACAATTATATACTAGTTATAGTTATACTAACTATATACTAACGGCTAAAGTATTTATTTATTTATCTTTAGTAATGACTGAATTAAGGGCGTTTATATTGGTGAAATTTATATTTTTGTTTGTTTTATAATTAATAATGGTGTACTGATTCTAAAACTCATTAGAATTTTTTTTCTATCTTCAAACTATAGCGGGGGTTGTAAGCATATGTATATTCCACATTTTAATTTGTTTTCCTTAATTCAATAATTTTTCCTCTACCATAAAAAAATGGGGTAAATATATAAATTGAATAAATTCGATACCCAACTAAAGGAGAAAACAGAAAAAAATATTTTTTTAATGCAATTTTTCGTTTTTGAACATAAGAGCAGTAATATACATGTATGATATACCGTTGGAAAGCTAAACATTTTAGAAAAAATATTATCTCATACACAAGCTTTTAAAAGTTATTAGAGAGTGATGAAATGAACATAAAACTGATAGATTTTTTAATGAAACACATGTTTCTATATAAATTCAATTTAATTAATTCCTTGATAGTTTCACGTATTTTTATCTCTAACTGTTTTTGAAAATTCTTTCATTGATTTTAAAAATAGAGGTAAGTGAAAGTCGTGTGTTGCCCGCACCAGATTTTTTTAAATAATTATTCGCGGTTTCTTGATTAAAAAACTCTTATAAATTTGTACTCTATCTTCAAAAACATGAGTTACTGAATTAATAATATTTAATTGCCCTTTATTTTAAAACAAATCGTCGGATATCAACGTCTAGATGCTGGGATTATCATTTGATGCACTAGTATTTTTTGCAGAGGTTCAAAAAAACACAAATCGTTTCAGCAGATTCGGAGAAAAGCCTCAGGCGGCGTACAAACGGAAATGCATTTGTTCGTTATTCGGATTCTATGTTATCTTGAATCGTAACCCCTAAAATTTTAAATTTTTAGAGGGTATTTATTAATACTTTTATTTATTTTTTTTGGTCGATTACAAAGGTTTATTAATGAAAAACTAAAATTAAAAAACTGTTCACTAAAACCCTTGAGAGACATTTTAAATACTCCATCAATCTAAAAAATCGTACTCATTGACCCTAAAAAATAGTGACACGTTGGATACCCTCTAACTTTGATAGAGTTGTTTAGATCGAAACTTTAAAGACAATTCCTCTGTCAGTCAAATGGAAATATTGATAAGAACATCGAAGATCAATTGTTTTTATCAGTCAGGATAAAATACTAATATTTCCAATATATTTTAATAAATGAAACTTTTTCTTTATTTTATTACTTTAATCATCTCATCATAAAACCATTTTAATATGATTATAATACATATATTTTGGTTTGGTTTTTTTTTTGGTTTTTGTTTTATTTCTTGGCACAAAACATCTTGGTCATCAGTGCCAGATACACTCAGTATAAGATACACTTAGATATATAATACCTAACTCACTATAAGATACACGTATTTTAAAAACAGACAATTATGGTTTTAGTTGAAATATTAAATAATAATATTAATTAAAATAAATAATGAACCAATATAACAAATGATAATAATACACTAAATAATAATACACTAAAACAAATAATAATAATACACAATGAACGAATACATTATGAACAAATAATAATACATAATAGACAATAATGATATACATAATAAGTAATACATCCATAATAAATGAATACATACATACAGATAATACATAATTTACAAATAATACACTCATAAATAGTGCCGGATACGCTCATTTTAGAAAATTAATTTAGACAATAATAATAATAATAATAGGCTTAGCGAACTCGAAGGTTCGATGCCGATACCACCAAATTCCGCCTACACAGACTCGTCCAATCCTCCCATCTCCGCTTCGGCCTACCTTTCGGACGCCTACCAGTCGGATCAGCAAATACCAACTTTCTCGGAATACGCTCGTCATCGAGCCCAACAACTTTACTCGCCCATTTGAGTCTCCGCGATGCAATCAGCTCAATTATATTCACAGGATGCAAGTTCCGCAATTCCGCGTTGTGCAACCTTCTTAACTCCCCAGTTGCCTCAATTTAGACAAACTTTTTATTTTATTTTTTCAATATTAAATAATAATATTGATTAAAACAGATAATAAGAATAAGAATAATCTATAATAAAAATAAATACGACAGCGTTAGTAAAAAATAAACATATATCAAGTTATATTAGTAGAAAATATTCAAGGAAAAAAAAAATAATAATAAAGATAAATATAAATAAATAAACATGAAGTAAGTCCTCAAATCCTCTTATAAAAGTCCATTTCAGAAAGGAGGCACATTAATTGGTCAATTCTATTCCCATCGTTTCCTAATGCAACCGCGACATTGTGAGGTATTCCCTTGAGGTATCCCTAGAGTTGCCCCCAAGATGTCAGCATTGTAGGGAAATCCTAACAATTACCCATGTGTTCGAGGAATGTCCCTTCTACACTAGACAACTGGACATATATTTTGTAAAACCGTTTTGTTTCTTATGGTACATAAAAGATCTGTGTTTTTTTTTTGTTTTTTTTTTTTCAAAAACAAATCGCACCAGAAGAACAATATTTTACGTAAAATGAAACTGAATAAATAAATCTTACACGTTTGATTTGTTTTAAGTATTTATTGAAAAAAAAACATATTAAATTTATAATATATTCGTATGTGAAGACCTTCCAGACTATTTCAATCATAACAAAACCTACTCGATATAAAAGCATATTTTATATCGATACAGCGACCTAAATAAAATCGTGGGACCCTTTTATGAGGAAATTAAAAAAAAAAAAACTTGCAGCATAAAATGGTTCTCGAGGTTCAAAGATCTTAACGAAACAGTTCCTGTGATATCGCAGGTGTATACTTATTTTAAATATGAAATTTCAGTTTTGTACGACTTACCTATTAAGAGCAAAAATTACCTCATACACACACACACCTTTTTGCGGGGCTTAGTTATTTGGACTTTAAACGTGTATTTGAAAATTTCGACGACCCCATAATACTTTATATCTTACTTTATATTTTATTTTAAAAATTGAATTTTATATATTATAAAGTAAACGATAGATGAAATATTTACTGGTATATATATATATATATATATATATATATATATATATATATATATATATATATATATATATTAGGTAAATATATACCTTTGTTTCACTCAAGCAATACCAATTCCGAGAAGCCATTATGGGTATCCACTGAAGTGAGGTTCTCTGAAGCTCTTTACGTAACACAAAGGAAATTGGGGCAGTAGAAACAAGAAGGGCACGTTTAATCCAAAATTATAATTACAAACTATTATAACGTTTCTTAAAAGATAATTATCGTGTTCAAAGAATATCTTTTATGTATAAATAAGAAACGTAATTCGTAAAAGAAAGTAATATAATAGAGTTAATTTCAAAAGAGTAGAATAACACTTGTGAGAACCCCTTAACGACACAGTACCTGGAAGGTACACCTGTCGTGCGGGCAAAACATATCGCGCCTTTTTATAATTAGGAAGTTAAAGATAACTTACAGAAATAATTTCAGAATGGATATTAATTTAATTATTGGTTTCTTATTTTTAATAATAAACCTTAGAAATCAACCAAAAAAAAAAAAAATTTTTAAATGGGTTTGGCACATTGGATTACTCTTCAAGCTAAATACACATTTACCCCAGTCTCTATACCTCATCCTCCGATCCTATCTCTCAAACCGTTCCTTCCGAGTTCGCTGTGGTGTAGAATTTTCAAAGTTTTATCCCATTGAGGCCGGTGTTTCTCAGGGCAGCGTCTTGGGACCCGTCCTCCACATCCTTTACACTGCTGATATTCCTACACATCCTGATACCTTCTGGCAACATTTGCAAAAGACACCGCCATCCTATCATCAAGTTCCAATCCTGAAACAGCATCCTTAAACCTGCAGAGACACCTTTTCCTTATCGAAAACTGGTGTAATAACTGGCGTACAAAGGTAAACGAAGCCAAATATAAAAAAGTAACATTCACTCTTAGACAAAAATCCTGTCCGCCAGTTTATTTCAAACCCGTTATCAATTCCTCTCTCAGATACAGTCTGGCATCTTGGGTTACAATTAGACTAATGATTGACTTGGAACCCACATACATGACTTAAAAGACAAGAACTCAACCGACGATTCGGACAGTTATACCGAGTACTCAACCGAAAATCTGAACTTACAATTGACAACAAATTATTAATATACAATACAATACTGAAGCCTATCTGGACCTACGTACTTAAACTGTGGGGGGCAGCTAAACGTTCCAACATCAAACGCATTCAACCCTTTCAACCAAAGTCCTCCGAACAATAATAAATGTTCCTTATTATGTCTCCAACTATACCTTGCACCACGACCTTAATGTCCCATTTATTTCAGACCTAATTTCATCCAAATTTTCCAAATCCCACCAGAATCTCATTTATCATCCTAATCCTCTAGCTCAATCCCTATCCAGCTCAACTCATCCAAACAACCCACCTAGATGGTTGAAACGGCAGTGGCCCGCGACCTCTTGTAAATATGTATATATTGGAGTTCTTGCACTACCTATCAATATGATGTGTATATAGGTATGAGTGATTTATAGACTTTGTGAACTGTATGTTTTATTGTAATTTTATTGATGTGTAAATATTGTATGAATGTAGTATGTATGTTATAATTCACCACTATTATTGATGTCCGAATTGGGACATATTGTAATAATACTCAATAAAAAATTGTTATTTTGTCTAAAAAAACAAAAAAAAATGAATAAAAAATAAATGGCGGCAGATTAAACGTGGTTCAATTCAAAGACTCAGTTTCTTTTAGGATAGAGAAAATATTATCTGTGTTTTCTTAAAAAAAAACGCGAATAATTATATAAGACACAAAGAAAGGAAAACATTGAAATTTTACACATAAATACGCTTTTATATATAGAATAACTCAGTTATTTTTTACGTTAGAGAAAAGTATGTGTAGAGTTTTTGAATCAGTAAAGCACTGACAATAAAAAAAAAAATAATAATAATACATCCACATGTATATTTAAGTAACAAATTATAATAGATTTAATTCCACCAAAAATCAGTTATTATTGAAGATAGAGAAAAATCAAAAGAAAATTTCTAGATCAAGACTGACAAAGAGCAAAGGAAAAAAAAATCATCTTGTATCGTCAAGCCACAACTTATATAAGATGTGATTCCCTGATAATGTAATAAAATATAAGGTGTTCTGGAATTAGGAAATTTTATTTGAATCATTTAAATGAAAATCGTTTTTTATATTTTCTTTTAATATTGAATGTTTTGTACGTGGTCATTTTAACTCTATTTAAACTTTTTTTTTTTTTTTTTTTTTTTTTTTTTCTTTTTTTTTACAATAATTTTTATTGAGAAAAATTACAATCTGTCCCAATTTGGACATCAATAGTAGTGCTGAAAGATGTCATACATACTACATTCATACAATATTTACACAACATAAAATTACAACAAAATATATACACAATAAATCCACTTATAGCTATATACACATACACACACTCATACATACATCACATTGAGTGGAGAATCTAGGCAGTGCTAGAACTCCAATATATTTACAAAAGGTCGCGGGGCCACGGCCGTTTCAACCTTCTAGGTGGGTTGTATGGATGAGTGGAGCTGGATAGGGATTGAGCTAAAGGATTAGGATGATGAATGAGGTTCTGGTGGAATTTGGAAAATTTGGATGGAATTAGGTCTGAAATAAAAGGAACATTAAGGTTGTGGTGCAAGGTATAGTTGGAGACATAATAAGGATCATTTACTATTGTTCGGAGGACTTTGGTTGAAAGGGTTGAATGCGTTTGATGTTGGAACGTTTAGCTGCCCCCCACAGTTTAAGTACGTAGGTCCAGATGGGCTTCAGTATTGTATTATATATTAATAATTTGTTGTCAATTGTAAGTTCAGATTTTCGGTTGAGTATTCGGTATAACTGTTCGAATCGTCGGTTGAGTTCTTGTCAATTATGTGGGTCATGTATGTGGGTTCCATGTCAAATTTAAACTATTAAGTTTTAACAAAGTAAATTCCTAGTACAGTGGAAATATTCAATTATACTAATGCACGAAAAATTCAAAGACATGTACAAATCCTCCTCTTACAGACCTATTATTCTCCTTCCGACACTCTATCAACTATTACTCAATTATTTGAACAATTAGCTTGCAATTAATTAGTTGACATGCTAACTGAACAAAAATAATACCTGATCATCAATTCCGTTTTCGCATGTCACACTTAACGACGGAACAATCACATACAGTTGCTGTCTAAATGGCTGGAGCACTATGAAAAAAGCAATACGCCACTGGGGTATTTTCGGATGTTGCCCATGCGTTCGATAAACTCTGGCACGAGGGGCTTCTCTTTAAGCTCAAAAAAGTACTATCTTATTATTTAATCTTTTTTCTTTTTCTCTGTTCGGCAGGGCTCAGAAATTTCTTCAATCCGACCAGTCTTAGCAGGAGTACTTCAAGGATCGATACTCACTCCTCTTCTATATATTATACTCTTTATGCACACCCATGACATGTAATACCGACTATCGCCGCCACATTGGCCGTTACTACGAGGACAAAACTCCAATACTGGCGCCCCTGATTGTACAAAATCACTAACTGCTCCTACAAAATCGGCGCTACCTTTGGAAAATTTAATTAAATCCTTACAAGTAAATCGGTATAACGTTCACAATACGACAAAACACTTGCCCACCATTTTTAATCGGTGACAACCAAATACCTCAGACCGACTCAGTACATGACCAAGCACTGACACTCGATCGAAGGATAACTTGGGGCCCAAATGTCAAGACAGCCACTTGAAACGTAACCAACAAGAACCTATTTACAGACTTACAACAACCAACAGTTTACTAACGCAAACGAACTTTCTATTCCCGTTTCACTGCAACATGCACGGACACGGTAGTAGACTTATAAACGAACTGTCGATAGCTGAAATGCATTTGAGAATAAAGCTAAAGAGAAGCTGGATGAGAGACCTCCTCTACCTAAATTAAAGCCAAGGAAGGGGTGCTGCTGGGCACTTTCCTTCCCCATGCCTACCATTTCTGTGCTTACATTTTAAAAAGCACATTTGCTTCTGGTAGGTGCGAATGACTTTATGATGAAAAAAAAAAAATTAACATGGAAAATTCTATTCTATTGGGTTGTTTTTATAGTTTCTGAAATACATAAAGGATTTTGCAGGTCTCTGTGGTTTTCTTCCGAATGTTTACATATTTAAAGTAAACAGTTACTAATCCTCTACCTTTGTATTGTAAGCATTGGCTTCCCAATCAATTACCCACTTTTTAGTATTCCTCCAAATATGAACATGGAAACACGCGATTTTCGAGTAATATTTTTGTACGAGATTAAACTCGGCCATTCAGCAGCTGAGGCCGCTATAAATATTTGCAAGGCCTTTAGGGAAGGGAGTGTTAATGAACGGACCATTCGCCGTTGGTTTGCTGTTTTCAGCTGGGGATACAGACTTGAAAAACTTCTCACCGAGGAAGACCTCTGTCCGTAATAGACAACGATGTCCTCAACCATACAGTAGAAGGAAACCCCTACCAAACAGTTAAAGGACTCACAGCACATCTAAATACAAATGCATCTACCGTTTCCAGACATTTAAAGTGTATTGGGAAAGTAAAAAAGATCGATACACATGGGTACCTCATGATCTCACTGAGCGGCAGCAAGACCCCATGTTTCAAAACATACTGTGCGAAAATTGAAAGAACTGGGCTACGAAGTTCTTCCGCACCCACCATATTCTCCCGACTTGTCTCCAACAGATTACCACCTGTTCAGGAATTTAGACAACTTCGTCAAAGGAAAACTTTTTGAAAATGATGATCAAGTGAAAAGTGCGTTTCCAGATTTTGTTTCACTTCAAAGCTCAGAGTTTTTCAGTTCGGGGATAAAAAAGTTGGTGTCACGTTTGGAAAAATGTGTAGAAAAAGATGGTGAATACTTCGAATAAAATTATCTTATTTTCATATGGTATTTTTAATAAAAATCCTTTACCTGTAAAACGGACATTTCATGTGACACAACCCAATATTAATGGAGAAGATTCCAACACGTTGTAAGCAATGTGTTTATAGAAGTGTAGACTATTTTGATTAAATAAAACAGTTGTTAATATTTCTTTCATGTCTATTTGTATTTTAGCTGCGGTGTCAATAATGAATTCCTGGGATTGGATGAAGGTTTCATTAGACATAATACCTTGACTGTTCGGACTAAGTGGTTCCCAGTACAGACTGCATAAGCTATAAGGTACCTATCTCCTCTCTAATGGCTTCACAATCTTCTAGGAAGGTTATCAAGCTCGGGACTTCAGCGCGCTCCCTTGCATCAACAGGGCGGCTTATGGTTGTTACTAGTGTTCAAATCGTCTAGTGCTTCTCATAGAATTTTCAGTGGCAATGAAGGGAAGTAGTTAGCAGAACCCACTAGTGCAGTATCGGGACTTTGAAAAACAATCACAAAACAAAAAAAAATGGTAAAAGAAGACGGTATAGGCATTAGACAGGGATTTTGCATTTTTTAATGATGATAAAAAAATCTGGTGCGGGCAACACACGTCTTCACTTACCTCCGTTATTTGAATCGATTAAAGAATTTTGTAAATTCAGTAAGAGAAAAAAATGAGTGAAACCATTAAAGAATTAATTAAATGGAATTTCTATTGAAACATAGGTTTTATTATAAAATCTATTATATTATTATCTAAATTAATCACTTAGTTTTATCGGCTTTTCATCACTCTCTGATAACTTTTAAAAGCTTGTGAATGAGATAATATTTTTTTCTAAATTCTTTAGCTTTCAAACGGTATATTATACATGTATATTACTGTTCTTAAGTTAAAAAACAAATAATTGCATTAAAAAAAATATTATTTCAGTTTTCTTCTTTCGTTGTTTTTCAAATTCGTTCAAAATGCATATTTAGCTGTTATTTACCAATACTAATAAGATAGTATGGTTGTATTTATATAATCTACAAAATTAAAGGTACTTTAAAAGAAGAAAATTTAAAATATTGGCATGTAAGCCTGTCAAACTATTTTAATCAGAATGAAACCTACTTAATATTAAAGCCCATGGTATAAAGTGGCTCTTCTGGTTAGCCAATTTTGATGAATTTTTTTTTTTTCAATTTCAGTTTTATAGGAGACACACGCACACACACACAGACCTTTTTGCGAGACTTGGTTATTTGGACCGTAAAACGTGTATTTTCGTTGAAAACTGAAACTAGTGGAAAATTATCACGATCGCAATACTTTCCCTGACTATATATAGTAAGTGAAAGTAAAAAGCTATTAAATAATCGTTAAATATTTTCAAAAAAAAATATATTCCTGTATAAAAAAAAAAAAAAAAATGTCCTCAAGGGATCCTTTCCTAGAATTTTTTTTTTTTCGAAATTATGGATACCTGTAGATTTTATTATACTTTAAACGTCGTGACGTAATTAGAAATAACTTTTATTTGTTGTTGAGTGAATTGACAGCAATACTTTTCATTGACTAAGTTTACCCCTCAATAAACAGTCACTTTCCATTAGAGGTGAAAGTAATATGTGAAGTTAATATGGCTTTCCATCTTTTAAAATGGCAGTTCTATCTCCTAACTAGCGATTAAACAGGCTATTGGACAGCCACAAATTCACTCTTGGCCATGGCGTTAATGGGAGGATTAGGAAATTGGTAGTTGACCAAGGGGGTGAAGAGAGGGAGAAGCAATCTTTGGTATTAAGACACTGGACCGGCGGCTTCCTCCAATTGAGGGGAATTCCTGGACCTGCCACCAATTGCTGTTTGGGCTTATAGCTCCGAAGCCTCGTCGGCTTACCGATACTTGGGGGTTTGGATTGTTCACTCGGCACTTAGTTCCTATCTTCATTATTTCATCCTAATATCTCAATTTTGGTTTATTATTTTCAATAATGAGCCTTTGTAATTGAGGGAAAAAAAATACCCCTCTCCCTTTTAAAATTTCAGAACTTTGTTGTGTGTTGAATCCAAAGAACGAATTAAAAAGATTCCGTATCTCCTAATTAACAAATAAATAAATGTTTGCTTTCAAATCGATTTGGAAGATAATTAAATTTTCGACAAAATGAAAAAAGATTCATTGAAATTACTTAACAAGTAGCTGAGATATATTGAAATCAGCAGTAATGACATGATATTATCAATTTAATTAGTGCTTATCATATTACTTAATTGCCTATCAACAGCTATATAACCAGTTGTACCCTAATGTTTAATAATATAAGTACCCAGTACAGTGGAAATATTCAATTATAATAATGCACAAAAAAAACAAAGACATGTACAAACCCTCCTCTTACAGCCCTATTACTACCACCCCTTCCTACTTAATACATTTAGAAACCAAAATAGTACCAATGTTAATAGAAACCTTGAAAATACAGCATAATTGTGTTATAAAAGTTAAAAACCTGACAAAAAATAGGCTACCATATTTATTAAATAATGAAGGTGTTAAACAAAAGGTATACTGGATAAGGGATTTAAGAGAAATAGCTGAAAAACATAATATTGACATAGACATTAAACTTGAAAATCAAAATAAATGTGATTTGATCCTACAGGAATTTAGAGTATCGTTAACAGAAATTTACAAATTAAAATATGTACAAAAGGCTTCAGTTTCGGAAAAAATGTATCTGTATAAAAACTTTTTTTTTAAATATATTTTTTATTAAAATTTACAACTGTAATACAAAAAATACATCAAGTAAATATGCTGTAATGTTATAACACATGAAATGAACATGAAGAGAAACTGCCCATTGGCAGCACTCTTTGGTAGTGAGTCTAAACAAGAAGGTCTCGAGGCCATCTTCTTTTCAGACGCCTCGGAGGATTATCAGGAATGGGAGAGAAAGCAAGGATTGAAACTAATGGATTAGAGTGGGAGTGGAGTTTTTCATGGAAGGTGTGACACACAAGGTGTGAAGGTGTGATTTGGTACGGGCCAAATCAGCAACATATGGAACATTGAGATCATTGAGGATGATTTTATTCGTGGCAAAGTAAGAAGCGTTAAGGATTTTGCGAACGATTTTGGATTAGATACGGAAAGAGTTTGATGGTTTAGTAGAGCCCCAAAGCTCTACTCTGTAGGTCCAGATAGGCCTTATGATGGTCATGTAAATGAGTCTTTTGTAGTTAAGTGAAAGGTTAGAGCGTCTGTCTAGTAAGTGTTGTATTAGCCGAAATCGACGTGCAGTTTCTTGTCTCTTCAGTCTTATTTGCTGCACTCACGTCACATTCACCCTTCGACGCAAATCCTGTCCAACGGTTAATTTCAATTCCATACCGCTTCCTTCCTCAGACACAGTCCGGTATCTCGGCTTTTTACTAGACAAAAGACTGACGTGGAACCCACATACAAGACTAAAAAGAAAAGAACTCAACCGCAGATTCGGCCAGTTATACAGACTACTAAACAGAAAATCTCATCTTACAGTTGACAACAAATTACTAATATACAAGACAGTACTGAAACCTATATGGACCTACGGACTTGAACTGTGGGGAACAGCTAAACATTCTAACATCAAACGCATCCAATCCTTCCAATCCAAAGTCCTCCGAACAATAGGTAATGCTCCTTATCACGTTACCAACTGTACCCTACACCATGACCTTAATATTCCGTTTGTTTTAGACCTGGTACCATCCAAATTTTCCAAATTTCATCAGAACCTTAGTCATCATCCTAACCCTCTAGCGCAATCCCTATCCAGCACCACCCATCCCTACAATCCTCCTCGAAGATTGAAACGGCAGTGGCCACGAGACCTATTGTAAACATTTAAACTGGAGTTCTGACAATGGTCAGATACTCCACTCATGTACGGTATGTTTGTGGCTACAGCGCCCTAACTCAGCCTCCACTGGCTCAGACCAGTGATGCGGCTGAGATAGAGGCGCTGGGATCTCTTGGATTCCGCTTTTTCCACCACAAGTGGAGGGAAAAGCGCTTGCTGGGGTCCCTTTAGCAATTGTATACATTGTATATAGTTATGATTGTGTGTAAGATGTTTATTTATTTGCCAACTTTTTATTTATCTCAATAATAGGTTTTTGTTTCGATTTGTTTTGTTTTTTATTTATTATTATTATTTTATTGTATATATATGAATTTATTTATGTTCTATTTTATGTAATTTGACCATTATTATTATTTTCTGTATATATAGTATGAATGTGGTCTCTTATCAATATTATTATTGTTCATTTTGTAACAAATTGTAATAGATCTCAATAAAAATAATAAAAAAAAAAAAAAAATATCAGTCTTATTTGCGGATTCCATGCAAGTCGTTTGTCAAGCAGGAGTCCTAAATATCGGATCTGTTCAATCGGGACAAGCGGAATATCATTAAAGGACACTGTAGGGCAGGATGTCATAGGTTTTCGACTAAGGGTAAAGGTAATTTGTTGGGATTTATTGGAATTGATTTTAATTCTCCAATTCTGACACCATACCTCGAGGTCTCTGATGTTGGATTGGAGAGTTTGAGAGGCTATTGTAGGATCGTTATTAACCGATAACACGCAAGTGTCATCGGCATAGGTAGAAAGGAATGTGTTAGGATGGGTTGGAATATCAGCTGTATATACTGTGTAAAGAATGGGTCCTAGGTTACTGCCTTGAGGAATCCCAGCAGACTGGATGAAGAGAGATGAATAGGAACTATTGTGGTTTATTTCAAAGGATCTTTCAGAGAGGTAGGACTGGTTGATTAGGAAGTATGTAGGAGGAAGGAATTTACGGAGTTAGTACAACAGTCCCGGGTGCCAGACGTATAAAAACTTAAATTATGACTATGGAACACATTATCTTGATGATAATAAAATAAACTTTAATGGGGTTAAATGGATATTCAAAGTTAGATATGAACTTCTTTATCTCAACTATAACAGATTTTATTCGAATAGTAGTGTGATATGTTCGTTGTGCAATAAAAAAGAAACAGAAAATACATTTCATTTCCTAGCTGCATGTCCGATTCTGTCTGAAATTAGAAAAAAATGTTTTGGAAAGAATTCTCTAAAAGTTGATGATGTAATAAAATGTCTCAATGGTGATAACTGGTTGTCTGTATACAATTTTTGTAAAATAGCATGGCCTTATAGATATAGGCTTATTAAAGAATTTAATGATAATTAAAAGAAAATACTTTCTAATATGTGATAGTAATTGATTATTGTTATTTATTTTTTTTACTGTTGTTTTATTTATAATTTAATACAGTTAGAAGTTGAATAGAATCAGTGAGTGACTGTTTTTGAACATTATATAATTTGTAAAACTTTACAGATCGGCTCCGGACTGACGGTCTATAAGACCATAGCTCTACAAATGTTTTTTATATTTGTTTTGTTATTGAAATATGCTTAAAGAAATAAAAAACAGTTATCTATCTATCAACTCCCCTTCCATTCAGTTTTAATAGATTAGTTAAAATCCGTTTGTCCTGCGTCCGGGGCATTTCTCCGAAGCTAATGGACCATTTTATTTTTTAAATATCCCACAAAAATAGTAGGCCATTTAACCATGATATTTTTAAAAATGGCGCTCGATTCAAAGTGATTTAATTCAATAACTCAGTTATTTTTGATAATAGAGAAAAATTCATGAGTTTTTATTAACCGAAAAACCGCGAATAATTAGAAAGAAAAAAATAATTTTAAGCTGAACTAATCCGTTAGTCGGATAAAAATCCGTTTGTCCTAATTATTAAATAAATGAATACCAAATAATGATGAATCATTGGAATTGGTTCAGAACTAGCATAGATACAGCGTTTTGAAATTAGCAGACTTGATATGACATTTTCATTTGTATTATTTTTAGTTTTCATATTACTTAATTGCCTATAAACAAATATATAAACAGTTTTACCCTAATATTGTTATTTGGAAATAATAAACTATTGTGTAATAATTAAATTGTGTTTTCTTAAATAATATTCTTATATGATTAGTTTATTCTTAACTAGCGACTCGCCCTTGTTTCGCATAGATGCAATTTAAATGCGTTGCCCTTTATGTTAAAAAAAAACTTTGACAGTTTGAAAGACTTTGAAAAAGATTGACTAATAAAGAGTTTAGCACATCGAAGTTATAAGTTAATAATAACGGAAAGTGCACTTAGCAATAAAATATTATGTTCATTATATAAAGTCTATTTATTATTATATTTAAACATTGGCAAGAATTAGGAACATAAATTGGTTTAAAAAAAAATTGGTTTACTTTATTTTTTGTGAAGCTAAACGGTTCCTATTTTATTCGGTTTATTTCTATTTTATTATTTCACTTATCTATGCATGAAATATATGTTAAGGGAAAGTATTGCGATCGTGAAAATTTTCGAATTCCAGTTTTCAACGAGGATCCACCATTTATCCTCCAGTTATAAATAAGTTAATATCTGAAATGCAGCCTATGCTATTAGGTTGTGTCACATGAAATGTCCGTTTTCAAGGCAAAGGATTTTTATTAAAAATACGATATGAAAACTAGATAATTTTATTCGAAGTATTTACCTTCTTTATATACACATTTTTCCCATCTTGACACCAACTTTTTTATCCCCGAACTGAAAAACTCTGAGCTTTCATGTGAAACAAAATCTGAAAACGCACTTTTCACTTGATAATGAATTTTCAAAAAATTTTCCTTTGACGAAGTTGTCTAAATTCCTGAACAGGTGATAATCTGTTGGAGGCGAGTCGGAAGAATATGGTGGGTGCGGAAGAACTTCGTAGCCCAGTTCTT
The DNA here is from genome assembly GCA_023052935.1 of Piezodorus guildinii. Taxonomy (NCBI): domain Eukaryota; kingdom Metazoa; phylum Arthropoda; class Insecta; order Hemiptera; family Pentatomidae; genus Piezodorus; species Piezodorus guildinii. Next base: position 33,302,853 of record CM041298.1, on the reverse strand, counting down.
TTAATTTTTACACGCTATGTTTTGAAACATGGGTCTTGCTGCAGCTCAGTGAGATCATGAGTCACCCATGTATCGAGCGTTTTTACTTTCCCAATACACTTTAAATGTCTGGAATCGTTAGATGCACATGCATTTAGTTGTGCTGAGAGTCCTTTAACTGTTTGGTAGGGGTTTCCTTCTACTGTATGTTTGAGGACATCTTTGTCTATTACGGACGGAGGTCTTCCTCGGGGCAAGTTTTCCAAGTCGGTATCCCCAGCTGAAAACTTAGCAAACCAACGGTGAATGGTCCGTTCATTAATACTCTTTTTTTCTAGCGGCCTCAGCTGCTGAATGGCCGAGTTTAAACTCGTACAAAAATATTACTAAAAAATCTCGTATTTCCATGTTCATATTTGGAGGTATACTAAAAAGTGGGTAATTGGTTGGGAAGCTAATGTTTATAATAAAAAGGTAGAGGATTAGTAACTGTTTACTTTAAGTATGTAAACATTCGGAAGAAAACAACAGAGACTTGCAAAATCCTTTATGTATTTCAGAAACTATAAAAATGGACATTTTATGTGAAACAACCCAATACAAGCAGTATATACTCGAAAAGGTTCCCTGGATCTCAATACACTTTTACACTGAAGAATGCTACAATTTGAAAGTAATTGCAACATAACTTGGAGTAAAAGTTGTAAATTGTCATACTATTCTTACTCAGTATGATAGATAAACATTATTCCGACTACGTGAAGATGTATACTGATGCCTCCAAATCATGCAATCAAACAGCATTAGCCGTAGTAGTTCCAGATAAAGAGAATACAATTTAATTCTCTATACCGACTAAATTTATTATTTACAGTGATGAACTTTTCGCAATCTTAAAAGCCATAGATTATTGTCGAACAACATATTCAAATACTAACAAAGTTATCTATAGCAGAAAAATATTTTATATGTAACATTTGAAATAAAAAAATACATAGTATCCGACTAAAACCAATATAAATTTCAATGGATTCTAAGCTATGTAGGATTATGTGTAAATGAGGCTGCTGACAGAGCTGCAGGGACAATACAGTGGAAGAGAAGACAAGGTACCCATCATGGATTTTGTAATAACCTTGAAGAGAAAAGAAATAAAAGAATGGCAAGATATGACTGGGAGTCACAAGCAAAAGTCAGAAGTCTCTCCTTCAATGCGGTTCAACCAACTGTGAGCCTTGTTCCATGGTTTGCTCGGCATCAGTAACTTACACGAACAAATATCGTACAAATTGTAAGACTGAGGACAAACCAGGGGTGTGCTTACAAAATTCTATTGCTTATGAAGATTAAAAAACGATAGAAAATGTGAAATCTGCAGGCAGCCAGAAGTCGTAGTTTTTATATACAAAAAATATTGAAACCGCGAATTTACACCGGAGGATGAGATTTTTAAAAAACATGGACACAGTGAATATCAGGAAGGCAATGTTCTTTAAAAAAAAATACACATTGTAAAATTTAGTTTAAGTAAATTTTGACTTGTACAAAGGCAAGAGAAACACCAGCGACATGCGCCAACTACCGTGGGTGCCAAGTTCTGAAGGAGTTGAGGATTCAACGAACTTCTCGAACATACCGCTCCGAACGACCTCATCCTCCACCACGAAATTTCGACGAATTTTCTGATCTTCGTTAAAAAAGATCAACCCACCAACTCATAATAATGGTACACAGATAAAGCTGTTTAGCAGCTGAGAGCTCCGACACGAGAGGAACCAGAACTCCAGACATTGAGACCACCAATCCAGTCTCTGGTACCACCGAACCAGCCACAGGAATCATCATCCCTCCAGATGGGACCAAATCACGCTTTTTCGCCATCTAAGAACGAACTAACAGGTTCGTGTGTGAGGAGGGAAATACCACAGCAGCCGTCTTCAGGTGATAATTCATCCCAAATTTCACAAATAATTAGAGGGTTGAATAATCTTATTCAGCCCCTTTTGAGCATTCTCAAAGAGCTCGCTTCACTCAAGCTATGAACGCTCCAAATGTTCCCTAATCGTATAATGATAGCCTTATTAACAATCCAATGTAAAATAAAGACTTCAATCATTTAAAAAATGCTGGACACCATACATAAAAAAAACCTGACGAGAAGACGTGCTGCTGGGTACTGCCTTCCTCATGCCTTACATGTCATTATTTTCTTTATTATTCTATCCTATTTGCTGATTGTCACATACTGCTGACAGGTGCAAATCAACAAATAAAGTGAAAAAAAAAGAAAAAAAAGTAAGTTTTGTCAATAGCTCTGTTCTTGTTCATATATCTCATTTCAATTGAACACTGACCAAATAGGATTTGTTACTAAATCTTAAGGTTATTTGTAATACAAATAAATAAATATGTGCCTACATTTCTAAGATTATTTCCAAAACCTTCACAATACAATATCCGATATGATTCCAGATATCCTCATACACCTCATAGTTCCATTGTATACGCTGGACTATCCGTGAAAGAATAATACTTCCAAGTGACAACTCAAAATTGAGGGTGGTTCTATTGAAATAAATAATTGGACTGTATAGATTTAAAATAAATAAAAATAATGATAGCAAACGACGAATCACAATACATTTAATACACTGAAATACATATGAACAAGATAAGAAACAAATTAACCTAACAAATTTATATAAGAAAAAAATTAACCTAATTAAAATATTGTAAAAATAGAAGAAACAAACTTAACTTAATTAATGCTTAAAGATGTAAAAAAAAATAGTTATCAAATTAAACAGTTTCTTGAATAAGAATTAAGAAATTAAATGTTCCATTAATGGATAAAGATAGGTTATATTCACGTAAAGATGTCCAGTTGAGTGTTGAAGAAAACGACCGCAGGGCGGCTTGAACGAAGTCGTCTTGAGTATTGAAGAAAATTACCGCAGGGCGGCTTGGACGAAGTTCTCTTGGGTGTTGAAAATGACCGCAAGGCGGCTCTTCCAAGTTCCAAGGTGAACGATGAGAAGATGAAGAAATTCGTTTCCAAACGTTCAAACGTTGAGAGGAATCTTGGGTCTATATACGGCACATCTTCACCGCTCAGACGCTAGCTTAAGACTCGATTGGCACGAGGCAGTCAAAAAACAATTGAAGTACGATCGTCTTCTGTCTTTCTCTTCTACTGCTCTCGTTTAAAAACTTTTAATTATATTTAAAATAACTATTTTAAAAATAAATTAAAAAATAAAGATTTAAACAAAAAAAATGATCTTATTATAAATATCATAAAAATTATGAACTTATCATTTTTCGATTGAAAAACTATAAAAACCTTATCAGGCCGTAACATATGGCGTGAACATCCATTATAATGTATTACTAAGGAGTTCATAATTCTTTGATAAAAAGTGGTTCACCCGCTGGCTGTCCTCACAAGACACTTGACCCGACGATGACTAAGCAAGTAAAGCGATATTGATCTATATATCCAGGCAATTTTCCTTTCCGAAAATATGCTGTTCACATTTTAGTAATCAACAATTTTTAGTTGTATTATAATAAAAATAAAACTAATGAAATTAATACTCATTGAAAATGATTTACCAAAAATAAAATTAGGCCAATACAACCAAAATTTAAATCATTGTAGGAAACCCTGAAGATGTGGAAAACCCCTAAAACGTTGACTCCAAATAGTTACTGGTTTGGAATAAGCCTTCTAGCAAAAACTATGATCTATTTATTTATCAGAAGTTGACTTTTCTTATTTTTTCTTTCAAAAGATCCTTCTACTGACTGATATAACAAAAAAAAAATTAGAGAAATCGTTCAAGCCGTTCATGCGTTAAGCGATGACCAAGTATATATATATAATATATATATATATATATATATATATATAGAGAGAGGAGAGATTTATCAATTTCATTTTAACCAAGGTAAGTGAAAATCATTTAGAGCCCGGATCAGATTTTTTTAAATTCAATTTTGTCGAATAATTAATTCTTAAAACTAATAGTATTGAATGGAAACGGCTTTATTTATATAAAACTTTAGAAATAATAATATTATACAATATAGAAATAACCGGATTCTGGTCTTCTTAAAATATTTAACTTGATCTTTATAACTTTCTAACGATTTATATTAAATTTTAAACTACCTTGTCCAATCGAACTTAGTGCTTTTAATGGATCAATATGGAAAGTTGTTCAGAAGTGCAGTGGATGAAATATATAAATATTTTAATAATCAGGATGCCAGACTGTAACCACTGTTATTACAAATACGATGATATGATACTTTTCGTTCGAAGTATTAACTGAGAGTACTTTAAGTAATAACTAAAGTACTTTAGATGTAATTAAGGATAAGAAAAGCACCCTTACTTTAGCAGGAAATCTGAAATTGTTAAAAAAATAAATAGTTTATTGAGAATGCAGTAACTCAAAAGTATGTAAATTTAATTTATAGGAACACGTCATAATATTAGTAAAACGAATGAGATACGTACAAGACACGACTTATACTTACCTAAACAGCTAAAATCAATTTTTTAACCATTAAATAAAGTTAGAGATGAAACAATTTTAATAAATTATATTAAGTATAGTTGGTCAATGTGAGAAAAATGAAATAAAAGACACTTTCGAGAAAGTAATCACAGAAAATTAAACATTTATCAACTGTCAAAATATTTCAATTAGAATCAAAACCACATGATATTCTAACCAATTAAATTTTTTTCGGAGAAGTTAGTTGAGAGTGTAAGTATGAAATTAATTAAATGGTGCCGACGTTTCGGCCCAAATTATAGACCTTCTTTAGAGCTAAAAAAAAAAGAAGAAAAAAAAGATGATAACTAAAAGGAATTATACTGATAATAAAAAACAAAGAGTAGTTAGGACAATTGACAAATATAATAATTATAAAGTAGAATTACAGGTATGTCAATTTCCGATAAAAAAAAAGCTACTATAACATCCCAGGCAATTGTTATCCTAAAAATGAAACTTCTGTTTCGTATGACTTCTCGTTTTGGAGCTAGACTTAGCGCATACACAAGAAGAGACCATTTTGAGGAACTTGGTCATTTGGGATCAGAGGATCTTAAAACATGTATTCCTCGTTTAAAACTCGAATATAAGAATTTATACGTTAAAAATACTTTTTATTAATACATATTTCTCGTATATGTAACTAAAAGTAAAAAAGTTAGTTAATCTAAATAAAATTTCCTATAAAAAAATAATAATCTCATTAACTAAAGAGGGACTCGAAATATTAGTACGTATTACGTATACATATTATTAGATTTAAATAAACTAGTCCTTGAACGTCTTGAACTTGATCACTTCAAACGTCAACTCCAGTTAAATGTCAAATAATGTTTTACATTAATTGATAACAGGAACATAAGAAGGAATTTATTTTGCAAGAGTTTCCTCATTATAAGGTTCTTTTGTATTATATTATGAATAAGCGGCAACTAAAGTTGACCGAATAGCGCATCTTAAAGTTTAATTGCATAAACATATTTCTGAGAATATCGCTGCGACCACAAAATATAAAACTGCTGTAAAAGACGGTGGTTAATAAATGGAGTATAAAGTCTTTCAATGCTTAACGATTAATAAACTTTTTATTTTATTCGTATTTTTATGAGTAAATTGGATACCATTTGTATTTTCTGTATCGATCCAGTTCCAAAGAGTTGAGAAGTTATTGACATTTGTATATTACCATGAAATGAACAAAATATCGTTAGTAGAGGGCCAGTTTTCTCCTATCGTTTTTAAAACTATACTCATTGCAATACATAACTGTATTATTGAATACATGTAGTCAATTTGAAAAGCTATATAACAATGACAAGATACATTTATAGAGAAACTACCGATTGGCTGCATTAAAATATTATTGTACCGAAACAAATATGTATGAATAAATTAAATATTTAATTTATGTATTTAAATATTCATGGTGTGCGTTTCAAATATTTATGTATTTGCGCATATATATATATATATATATATATATATATATATATTGAATACAAATAATTGTTTGCTGGTTAAGTTAACATTTTGTTCTCAACTCATTATTGGTTCCTTTTTTTGAACATAATTGTTATCAGAAGATTGTTATTTTTTGTATAATATTTCTTCTTCTATCAACATTGTAAAAAATTAATTAATTATGTTATTATATTCAATTAGAACAATCTCTTCTCATAAATATATTTACTATCATATTAATTATACATATATATGTTTCGAGGTCATGTCACCTCTTTTTCAGAATAACGCATTAAAATTTCCATATAGCATCAATATAGGTCTGACTTATTAATTAAAATCCTTTTACTTGTATTCCAAAATTGTCATTCAATGACTCCATAACTCCGTTGTTCTCCAGGACAGAGAAAAATTTCTATTGAGTTTTAGATTCAGTACACCGCTATTAATTATAAAACAGACTGAATTGAAAGTTCACCAGTATATGCAACCTTAACTCAGCTATTTAAAAAAAAAATATATATTTTTAAGTGATATTCCATAGAAAACTAAATTTCCTTCGCAACTGCCTATAAACTGTTCTATACACATTTAAACCCTAATATATTGGGTTGTTTCACATGAAATGTCTGTTTTTATAGTTTCTGAAATACAATTAATTAACAGAGCATTCGCCGTTGGTTTGCTAAGTTTTCAGCTGAGGATACCAACTTGGAAAACTTGCCCCGAGGAAGACCTCCGTCTGTAATAGACAACGATGTCCTCAAACATACAGTAGAAGGAAACCCCTACCAAACTGTTAAAGGACTCTCAGCACAACTAAATGCAAGTGCATCTACCGTTTCCAGACATTTAAAGTGTATTGGGAAAGTAAAAAAGCTCGATACATGGGTACCTCATGATCTCACTGAGCGGCATGTTTCAAAACATACCGTGCAAAAATTGAAAGAACTGGGCTACGAAGTTCTTCCGCACCCACCATATTCTCCCGACTTGTCTCCAACAGGAATTTAGACAAGTTCGTCAAAGGAAAACTTTTTGAAAATGATGATCAAGTGAAAAGTGCGTTTTCAGATTTTGTTTAACTTCAAAGCTCAGAGTTTTTCAGTTCGGGGATAAAAAAGTTGGTGTCACGTTGGGAACAATGTGTAGCAAAAGAAGGTAAATACTTCGAATAAAATTATCTTGTTTTCATATCGTAATTTTAATAAAAATCATTTACCTTGAAAACGGACATTTCATGTGACACAACCCAATAGTTATTTGGAAATAATAAACCATTGTGTAGTAATTTTCATAGAGAACTTAATATCCTACAAAAAAAAAAAATCCTTGAAATCGGTTCAGAAAAATTAGATATATCGTTTTAAAATCAGCAGAAATAATTGACTATTTTCTTTTGAATTATTTATTGCTTTTAATACTATTCAACTGTCCGTAAACTACTCTATACACAGTTAAACCCTAATTTGAAAATTTTTTAATAATAATAAATATTGCTTTATTGAGAAATAATACAATCTGCCACTATCTTGGGCAATACGTATTAGGACTAAAAGAAGTCATTCATACCATATGTAGTAAAAAACTAAACAAAACAGACATAACAATAATAAAAAATAAAAAAAATAAAAATAAAAAAAAATAAAATAAATAAAAAAGAAGTAATAATAAAATAATGCATAAATAAATAATAATAATAAACAAAAAAAAAATATATATAATAACATAAGATGAAATAAGATAAGTAAACTAAAAATAAAATATAAAGTAAATAAAATCTTGGCCACATTCATACCTATATACATTATTTACATACTGCCCCTGGGAACTCCGAATCGAACCCCTACACCCAGAAGTGGATGGAGTGGCACAACACCATGAGTTCCCAGCGCCTCTCATTCAGCCGCGTCACCAGTCTAGCCAGTGGAGACTGAGTGAGGGCGCTAGAGCCACACACTCTCAGGCATGAGTGGAGAAGTTGGCCATTGCCAGCACTCCAGTTGCATTTTTATAGGAGATCTCTCGGCCACTGCCGCTTCAGCCTACGAGGAGGGTTGTAAGGATGGTTGGTACTAGATAGGGATTGTGCCAGAGGATTAGGAAGAAGAGTAAGTTTCTGGTGGAAGGTTGAGAATTTAGATGGGATGAGATCAAGGACGTAAGGGATCTTAAGGTCATGATGTAAGGTCTTGTTTGTAACATAATAGGGAGCATTGACTATTGTTCTAAGGACTTTGGACTGAAAGGATTGGATACGTTTGATGTTCGAAAATTTAGTAGTTCTCCATAGTTCAATTCCGTAGGTCCACATTGGTTTGAGAATTGTCTTGTAAATCAATAGTTTGTTTTCAATGGAAAGTTGTGATGTTCTGTTCAGTAGTCTATATAGTTGTCCGTATCTTCTGTTGAGCTCTTGTCTTTTAAGTCGAGTATGTGGGTTCCAGGTCAGTCGTTTGTCTAGTAAGAAACCCAGATACCGGACTGTGTCGGAACAGGGAAGTGGTATGGAGTTAAAATGAACTTGTGGACAGGATTTGCGTCGGAGGGTGAAGGTGACATGCTTACTTTTGGATTGATTGACTTTGATACGCCATTTGTCGCACCAATGTTCAATCAAGGAGAGGTGGCTCTGTAGATGGGAAGATGCCAGTTCTGGGTCTGGATGGGTTGAAAGAATGGCAGTATCATCGGCAAAAGATGCTAGGAAGGTATTAGGATCTAAAGGTATATCAGCTGTAAATAAAATATAGAGGATAGGACCTAGGACGCTTCCTTGAGGTACGCCGGCCTCGATTGGGTAACAAGTGGAGAACTCTGAACCGCAACGGACTCTGAAGGAACGGTTAGCAAGATAGGATCTTAGGATTAGATATAAGGATTGGGGTAATTGGGATTTTAGTTTGAAAAGCAAGCCATCGTGCCAGACCCGGTCGAATGCCTGAGCAATGTCCAGAAAGGCACCAGTGCAGTATTGCTTGTTTTCGAGTGCAGAGGATAAATGGTCTACTACTCTTAGACCTTGCTGTACAGTGGAGTGCCCAGAGCGGAATCCGAACTGGTGGGAAGGAATTTCAATTAAATGTAGGATACGCTTAAGTAGGATTTTTTCAAATAATTTTGAAAGGATAGGGAGGAGGCTGATCGGTCTATAGGATGAGGAGTTGTTGGGAGGTTTACCAGGTTTAAGAAAGAGGATAATAATGGAGTGTTTCCACAACAGAGGAAAGTGGGCTGTGCGGAGGATACAATTATAAAGGTAAGTAAGGAAAATAATTGCTTTTTCAGGTAGTTGTCGAATGATCTTGGAACTGAGGAGGTCGTGGCCAGGAGATTTATGAGGTTTTAGTTTATTTATAAGGAATTTGACCTCAGAGGGATTAACAGCTTTAGGAGGTAGAGAGAGAGGTATTGGTGAAGAGAGGAATTCTTGTACCCTAGCTGTATGAGTGGGATTGTGGTTGGGATGGGGGGTGAATATGTTGGAGAGGTATTGGGCAAACTCTTCAGCTCTAGTCTCCTCTGACGAAGCCCAGGAACCATCGGCACGTCGGAGAGGATGGGTGATAGTGTGGCGTTTAAGAACTTTTTTGGTTATTCTCCAGAGAGAATTATCGGTAATGGATAATGAGGAGAGGTAAGAATTGTAGGAATGGGATCTAAAGGAATCTAATTTCTGTTTGACTAATTTGGTAAAATAGTTGTAGGATTTCCGATCGTCTGGGTGCCTGGTTCTTTGCCAGAGGATTCTGGAGCGTCGTTTAGTATGGATGAGATTTAGGAGGTCTTGGGGTATTGGATTCTTCTTGTGGTACAGAGGGGAAGGAGAGGGTGACGATGCATTCCAGGCTGCTTGTTGGATCAGGGTAGTGAAGGAATTAACGGCATCATCTAGTTCTTGAGGAGATTTGAGGGATACTCTGAGGTCTATTGCGTCGGTTATGATTTCACGGAAGAGAGTCCAGTTAACTGGGCCTCTTAGGAATGACGGTGGGGGGAGTTTTAGTACAGGTGATAATGAAAGAGTTAGGATAAGAGGGCTGTGATCTGAGGATAGGTCATCGAGCCGGGATACAGAATGATTTAGCGGTCCTAGGCCTTTGTGGATGAAAAAATCTAGAAGGTCGGGATTACGGTTAGGATCGGTGGGCCAATAGGTGGGAGAGTCGGGAGAGAGGATGTTACTATGGGTGGTATAGAGTGCAGACTGCAGTGTTCGCCCCCGAGAGTTCGTAGTTCTGGCTCCCCACTGCTGGTGTTTAGCATTTAAGTCTGCACCTATGAGGAAATGATGGTCTAGGGAATTGAGGAAGGAATTGAATTGGACTGCGGAGATCGGTATTTTAGGTGGGGAGTAAGCTGCTACCACTGTTAAAGGAAAGTAACTAGTTTGTATTTTTATAGCAGTGGTTTGAAGAAAATCATGAACTGGTAGGGGAAATGGGTGATGGGAGAGGGAGCTATGGATAATGACCGCAGTGCCGGCATGAGCTGTCCCATCAGGGTGGTCAGTTCTGTATATTTGGTAGTCAGGGATGTTGAATGATCGTTTGTTAGTCAGTCGTGTTTCAGTTATGAGGGCTAGGTCGATATATTTGTCATGTAGTAGTGTAGTTAGTTCGTTGACGTGGTTTCGAACACCATTCGCATTCCAAAGGAGAATGGAGAAGGACTTTATCGGTGTCATTTATGGATTTCTAGGTACTTGGATCAGGTTGGATACTAAGTTTGTTAGCAAAGAGATGAGAGGGGTAATAAGAGATTTGAGCTCAGACAGGAATGTATTCATGGTGGCGGTAATATCAGTAGAGGTGGTAGGAGGAGGAATGTAGGAAATTCTGTGTGGGCTGGACTTTTGGGTATCGGTCCTAGGTTGAGTGGTAGGATTATGTGGATGTTGATATTGAGGGTAGGAATCTTGAGGTTGGGGATGAGGTCGAGGCTGCGGTTGGGCCTGAGCTTGTGGTGTCTCATCTTCTTCCAGCATTTGGGCATATGAGACCCCAGAGTTAACGATTCTGGAGGGTTTTCTTAGCGGTCTAGGAGTGAGGTCTTGACGAGGTACTGCCTGCAGTCTTGACTTTAAGAGCTTGTAGGTCTGGCACCCCTTGTAGTTAGCTGGATGCCCTTGGTGACAGAGTGCGCAAATCGCAGGAGTTTGTCTTGTTTTGGTGCATTCCTCAGTCTTATGCTGTCCACCACATCTGACGCACCGGGATATATGATGGCAGTACCGTTTTGTGTGTCCATATGCCTGGCAGTTATGGCACTGAACTATGTCTTTTTTAATATATGGCATTTCTACTACAACTCTTGTGTAGTATAGGCGATTGACGGAGTAGATGTTTTCAACCCCGGGGGATCTTTCAAGATCAACAAAAAAGAGAGGTAATGGTATTTTGTTACTTTGTCCGGGCTGTTCTCTATTTTCCTTGGTAACATTGACAATTTGGCGGATTTCAAATCCCATAGATGTCAGTTCTTCTTTGATGGCATCTGTAGGCGTCGAGGGGTGCAGGTGTCTTATCACCACCCTAAGAGCTCTATCTTCTTGTAGCTGGTATGTATGAAAGTCAGCTTTCGTGTCACACAGATATTTGACTATTTTTCGGTAAGTCTCTGGGGTGTCTGGCATCAATTTTGTGTCATTTATACGACTGACACAAATGTATGTTCCAGAGCCCGCGATATTATTTAATTGTTGACAAAGGAGTTTGAAATTTTTGATATTTTTGATAAATATTGGAGGCGGTTTAGCCTCTCTGGGAGCTGGTGCTGCCTCCATGCCGTCTTCGGGGGTGTTAGATAACGCCTGATATGGGTTGGGGGTGAAGAAAGGAGATTCTTCTGTCATAGCCTGTGAAGAGGTGCCAGGTCGGGGCTCCATGTTTTCTACTGAGCTGCCTGGTGTTACGGTGTTATTAGCCTTCCGTTGTGATTTTCTAGATTTATTTTTTGGCGGAGAATTAGTAGGAGTAGTCCCTAAGCTCCTACTTCGTTTATTGCTAGTCGCTTTACTCGACATCACCATATGAAAATATCTCATTTCATATTGACTACGAGCGATGAAATATTATTGTGAAAGAAAAGGCGGAGGAAAAAAAAAAAATAATAATAATAATAAAATAAATAAAATAATCTGTCCAGTAGTCGTAAGTAATTACGTATGCGCGGAGAAAATTGACTGGCGAGAGGTACCCTCTCTCTTGGGCCACTGAAGGCTCACTGGCTCCAAGTGGGAGTGGGGAGGATGTCCAAGATGTCCAGGTGTCTCCAAGCCTTATCTCATAGACTGTTATTGAACTGGTCAATACGACTTAATAATCAATTGATTACTCACCGATTGTAGTTTCTAATGAAAATAGAGGTGATGTGATTTTACTACACTAAGTTTATCACTTGATAACTAACTATATCACAATGAGATAATGAAGTTTTAGAGAGACGAGATAGCATGTGGTTAATAAAAGTAGCGCTTGCGCAGAACTGGAATTTGAAAATTAGCGTTTTATTGTTCAATTCTTTTCTATGATTTGTGCGCAGCAACTAAATGAAGCAGGACATCACTGATTTATTAATGAAGTGTTTTGTCATTAAATGATATTCATTGATATGATAATTATTGATGAATTCGATACTGTAATAACATAAACGTTGAAGTTCAGGATTCTCCCCCGTACAAAAAAAAAAAAAAAAAAACAATTTCAGAAAGCCCAGAGCTACCAATCTCAACACAGGTGCGAAACAAGGCTGAAATCCGCTATTTTTTACTAATCAACTGAAACAATAAATCATACAGTTTAACCTTTTAAGAGGAAACAAAAATTGCCTCTTGAAAAAAAAAGAGGAAATTACTGTAGGAGGAAGTCATATTGCAAAAGTTTTGAAGGACAGAGCTCCGTAATAAAGACCCCCCTCCCATTCTACCCCTCCTCCGGCTTATTAAGTGCCTGGTGAAGGGAAGGGCGGGAGCGAAACTTTAGCCCCAACGTGACTCTTCCCAATCCACTCTCTACCCCCTTGTTTATCTCCATGTATTCGCCGGACGTGAGCCCCTTGCCAAATTTCCATTTCCTATATTGCACTTCATATTGTTATCGATCCAGAAAACTCATAAATATTTGTCTTCCGTCCAATATCGGGAAAAAGGAAAATACCAGATGATAGTTTTAGTAAAGTAGCAGGAGGAAAGAGGGGAGGCATGGTAGTGCAAAAGGATCAAAGCGTAAAAACTGATGATAGTAACTTCTTACATCTTTTTTTTTTTTTTTTTTATTTAAAGAAATTTACAACTGTATTAAATCAATACAAGAAGTAAATAGGATTGATATATGGATAGAACACATGGAAGTCCTGTGAAGAAACATTGGTAGCACTCCAACGTCTTATGTATGGTAGGAGGTCTCTTGGCCATCTTTTTTTAAGTTGCCTCGGTCGATTGTTGGGAATAGATATAGAGGAGAGGTAAGGGATAAGCGGGTTTGAATGGGCAGAGAGTTTGGAATAAAAAGAGGTATATCTATATCTTCAACAAATAGGATATTTAGTTTGATTAATTAAAGTAAATCGTTTAATTAGACTGATCCTCCAAGATGTCACCAAATAAATTTTGTACGATTTACATAAAAATATCGTTTCTTCTTCTTGATCTTCCTCCTATGTGCCTTTACTAGCGTAGAGGGGCCTCCATCCAACGTTCCAAGCTTCACGATTTCTGCAGAGCTGTTTAAGTTCCTGCAATCTTTTCCCTTCGATCTTCTGGATATATCCGTCATACAAAATCCTAGGCCTTCCGCGCGTCCTTTTTCCAGTGGGTCGAGCTTCCAACACTTTTCTGGGTTCGCGGTCCTCATTCATTCGACAAACATGGCCGAACCATTTTAGCTGTCGCTTCTCGAGGATGGTTTTCAGCGCAGGAATTTTCAGCTCCGCTCTGATTCCTTCATTTCTTACGCGGTCTCTTCTCGTTTTTCCTGCGACCCTACGTAAATACCTCATTTCAGCTGCAGTAATTCGGCTTATTTGATTGTCCAGCATTACCCAGCTCTCGCTCCCGTAGGTAAGAGTGGGGAGGTATACAGATTTGTAAATGTAGAGCTTCGTCCCTAGCCCCACATCTCGATGGCCAACAATACTATTGCATATACTGTAATAGATTTGATTTGCTTTAGCAATCCTGTTTGCAATTTCGTAATCTATTTTTCCTTGTCTATTTATATTGCAGCCTAAGTAGAGAAAGTTTTCAACTACTTCGAGAACCTCGCCGTTACAAATCACCTCCACAGTCTCCTCCTCATCTCGGGACAGGACCAGTATCTTGCTCTTGGAGACATTTATGGTCATTCCCTTTCGCTGAAGTTGTTCCTGCCATTCTATTAGAGCTTGCTGTAGTTTGTCTTTCGTATCACAAAGAAGGACGATATCATCAGCGTATAACAGTGACTGGCTCAGTATCGTCCTCATGTTCCACTTACCAACCACTGTTCGGGCAGTTCGCCTTTTACAAATTTTATGGATCTCATCCATAAACACCGTAAACAGAAGCGGGCTCAGACTGTCTCCCTGCTTTACTCCTCTATCAATGGGAAAAGGTGCATATTCTGTAACATTAATCCGTACCACTCCTTTAGAATCAGTGTATAGAGATTATCGTATCTTAAGAGGTTAAAAGTCAAGGTTTCACCACTGTGAATTTGACCCCCCAAAGTCAAAAAAATTAATCATTTTCAGAGATCTGTTCGCTAAAGAGTTCTAGAGCTCCCGGCCATTTTTAGAAACAATTATGTAGTTCAAGCAACTCAAAATTACAAGTTGTGGGTGCTAACTTCATACTTCTTGCAACTTTAAGGCCTTATAACTTCCTTGTTTATTATCAACTTTACGAAAAAAATTATTACAATTGTTAAAACTCTTTAGAAGCCAACAGAACTCTGGTTAAACACAAAGATTCCAAAGATTTTTTTTTTTAACTTGTTTATTTAGAAATAATACAATCTGCCACCAGAATAAAATAAAGACTACAAAAAAAAAAAAAAAAAAAGTATTACAAAAAATAATTATACAAATTTAAAAAGGAAATAATAATAGTAACAACAACCTTTGCCACATTCATACCAATATACAATAAAAAAATAAATAAAACAATGACTTACAATTTTGACCTACTATTAAAAGTTCGAAAGGGTAAAATATTTTCACAATTTTTTTTTTTTTTTTTTTTTTTTTTTTTGACTGGAGTTCCGGCAGCTCTCTGATTAGTTCTAAATATAATTAGAAGAGTATTTCGCTATAGATATATAAATAAAAATATGAGATATGAGAAGAGCGAATAAAACAGTTCTGCTCCCTCATATTTTCAAAAATATTTTTTGGTACTATGCGGTCTTATAACATCTATTTCATCACCTTATTCGTCCCATCTATTCTTCATAAAGAAAGTAAATATTCAAAGGACAATTTATTTATTTATGGCACTATAATAAGAATATTTGAAATTATAAAGTTTGTTTTGAAATTTTATTTACTATTTATGTAAATTTAGCAAATATATTTGTATTATTAACTAACAACAACGTGTAAACAATAGAGTGATATATAAATAACTTTTAAACTTTTATTTTACATAAAAAAATCAAATAAACCTACTATTAAGTTAGATCAGGCACGGTTGTTCCTCTCATATTTAGCAAGTTCATGGAATGCTAATTATAACTATTTGCTGTATCAAATACCACTACTCTATTATAATGTGAGTTTCTGAAAATTTTTAAACTAAATTTATGTTGCTTCAAGAAGATATACTATTAAAAAACTTAATTTAATTTACAATCTAAGATAACCGCAGTTAAGTTGTTTAAAACAGCCTAAAAACTGATTATTAGGTTAAAACTATTGATCAAAATAATAGCAGTGATTCAAGACGTACCAAATGAACCAATAAAAATGCACAAACTGAATAAAACAATAAATTAATGGTAATTTATTAGGGGGTTAGGGGCTTCTGCCGTATAGTAGAAAATGTAGTACCTTTTGGAAGGAAATGAAAGGAAAGTTGATCTGTTTATATAGGGTATAGTACCTTCTAGAAGGAAATGTTTATAGTACCTTTTGGAATAAAAAGCAATTTTTAAATGATTTTTATGTTATTTAGATAAAAATCTGATAACGGATCTAGATAAAACTAAACCATTACAATACAAATATGTCAAAATATCAACTTTAAAAAAAAATTTCCTTTAGTACCTTTTGGAAATCAACGTCTCAATTGTTAAAGTTCTTTATAGGCCAACAGAACTCCGGCTAAAAACAAATATTACCGAAAAAAATTAGGCCAACAATTTCGACCAACTACCTTAGGTCAGAAAGAGTAAAATATTTTCAAAATTTATTTTTTTTTTTTTACCGGTTCCGGAGTTCCGGCAGCCCTCTCCTCTCCCCCTCCCCAATTATTTTAAAATATAATAAGATCATTTCGCTCCAAGATGCGAAATAAAAAAGTTCTAGCCCCTCATATTTTGAAAAATGATTTTTTCTTCTTCGCGGTCTTATAATTTCCATCCTATCAACTTCTAGGCCATCAACATTTTTTTTCGGAAATCGTTGTTTTCAGCCGGAGTTCTGTTGGCCCTTAAAGAGTACTAAAAATTGTCCTTATAATGTTTTTTTCTTAAATTAAACAAATTATTTTTGAAAATATGAGGAGCCAGAACTTAGTTATTTCACATCTCAGAGCGAAATGTCTTTATTATATTTAGAACTAATCAGAGCTGCCGGAAATCCGGTAAAAAAAAAAAAAAAAAAATTCGTGAAAATATTTTACCCGTTCTCACTTGCGATAGTCAAGATTGTTGGCTTATTTTTTTTTCCCTCAAAGTTAACTACTATAAATGGTTAGTTATTCAGAACCAACAAAATTAAACGTTTAAACCTATGATATCAATTTACTTCAATCACACGTAAAGGTTAGAAGCACTCATTTTTTTTTTCTATAAGACTTAAAAATAGCTCTTCAGCTTCTGATTATGCATGCCACTGTCACATTACAAACTATATGGATGCATCTATACCGAGAATAGATTGCGGTTGTATTTCAGGGACATATTAACACAGCTCTACGCTCGGCATCCCATCCGGGTCAATGCTACAGCTGGGTGACACATTGCCAATATGTTAGGTCTAACCACACTTGTCCCTAATTGTGCCTAATATAACAGTTACAATTCAATGTCAAATTTACTAGGATACGTAAAATGGTTATCAATTATTCAACAATTTCATTCTATGTCTACGTTTCGGGGCTTTTCCCAAACTCACATTACATTCATTAATAATATATCGTAGGTTTCTGTGAATTGATCACTAAAATATCAACATAGTATAGAAGTATAAAAAATGCAACACAATACAGAATATCATATTAAATAATCGTTCCTCCATTATTTAAATTAATTTAATAGAAATTCGCGAATCTATTTTTATTTAGGAACTTGAGAATTCGATATAAAGGAAGTGATTGAAGATCAGAAGAGAAAAAGAGTGATGAATATATTAAGGAATGGAATTCCTTAAGGACCAGAATCAGTTTAGGAAAGATCTGTCGAAAATTACGGTTTGATAGGGCGTTATATACAGGTTAATATATAGATGTATAATATTTCGTTAAATAGCCAAAGATTCTAGAATAGTTATATAACATACGATGTCTTACAAATTAATGCACAGTGACGAAACAGCAGAAACTTCAGTAATTGTTACAGATAATAATTTCTATTGTTATATTATTTAATCTAAAAACAAAATGTTAAGCGAATGTAATAAGTTTAATTTAACACTATCGGATATCGGATATAATAATACTATTTTACTTTAACTTACTTATATGTTAATATAGTAAGGGAAAGTATTGTGATTTTTCGATTGCTAGTTTTCAATGAAAATGCAAGTTTCAGGATTGGCTGAGTCTAAATAACCAAGTCGTGCGATAACGCCTATTTTCCTGTGTGTCTGGCGGTAAGTCTGGCACGAAAACAAACAGTTGAACGAAACTGAAATTTATTATAGGTGGAATAATCAGGAGTCAGTATTTTTCTAAATATTTTAATTTTGCCGACGTTTAGGCTCAAGCTTGTGAGCCATCATCAGGGCATTACTGAGCCATGTCCAAGCATAAACTGAGCCATGTCCAACCAGTTTATGCTTCGACATGGCTCAGTAATGCCCTGATGATGGCTCACAAGCTTTAGCCGAAACGTAGGCAAAATTAAAATATTTAGAAAAATACTGACTCCTGATTATTCCACCTATAACAGGTTCTACAGTCGACTGTACATCCTCAATATAAAACTGTAATTTCTTATTTAAGACTACTATACGCCCGATATGTTACAGTAACGCATTTATCATAATCGGCTGACTATAAGAGCCACTTTAACCTATGGATTTTGTAGCTTTTTACGATTTTGACTTAACTCGCTAAATCGATGTAAAATGTAACAAGCTTTATTGTAACATAGGTTTCATTTTGAATGAAATAGTCTGAAAGGACTTAAATGCTTTAAATTGTCTTCCTCTAAAGCACCTTTAATTTTGTAGATTCAAAAAAATAAAACATATCCTCGTATGCGCATTGATTAAAAAACAACAACTAAAGAAGCAAATTGAACGGATATGATATTAGGCTAAAGTAGAAAAGAGCAAAATATATTTTTTGAAAGTAATTTTTTTTTTTTTATATCTTAAGAACAGTAAAATAGAAGTATAATATACCCTTGAAAAGCTAAATATTTTAGACAAAATATTATACTCTTACACACAATTTTAAAAGGTTATAGAGAGTGATGAAGAGCCGATTAAACGAAATAATTTTTTTTGATAATAATATAATAAATGATTTTATGAAACGCGTGTTTCAATCGAAATTCAAAATAATTAATTCTTCAACAATTTATTTTTATGTTTAAATGAATTTTAAAATTCTTAAATTGATTTAAACAGCGGAGGTAAGTGAAAGTCGTGTGTTGCGTGCACCAGATTTTTTTAATTTATCCTAATTTTACTTAAATCTTGAAAATTCATTTAAAGAAATGAGATAAGTAAAAGTCATGTGACTCGCTTACATGATAAGAACTGAGTGTAGGAATATAGTGTCTTTTGATTTTAATTGAACAAGTATTTTATCAGTTCATAGAAATGAAGCAACAGGCAGAATAATGCCTGCTAGATTCTTTTGTCTCTTTGATAAAAATCCTTAATTTATTAATCCTTTCTTCCGTATAACCTGAAAGCTGAATGTGAAAATCTATTTTCTAAGTAAAGGTATTTAATCAAACATTTATCAATTTGCAATATCAGATGTAAGTTACTATCCTGATCCGAAAGGTACTCTACGATTCCTGGAAGCATCCAATGGAGAGTTCTCCAACTCAATATCGTTCCAAGGAACCGATAAAGGTTTATTTGCAACTTCGAGTTGAAGGAAGAGGATATAGCTAATTTCTTGAGTAAGGAAAACTGTAGTTACGAAGAGAGTGGTGTCAGTAGTCGATTACGGTCAATTTTTTTCTAATTTGAAAACAAGTCTACACGTGTACATAAGAAAAAAGAAAACACATAACCATGCTAAAACTGCGGAATGTCAAAACAATGTCCAGAAGGACCGCGAAATGTCGTTTTGAAATAATGTAAAATTACTCTTATATATTTGTGAAGACGCGGTTTTTTGTGATAGGTGTCCAAAAGAGACAAATCCGGTCTTCTTAGTTATAAAATTGCTAGTTATCATTGATAATGGCTGCTTTGGAACAATCACAACCTTGAAATTGGTCATTTTAATCTTTTCAACATTACGAAAATAATGAACTTATAAGACTGATTTAACTCCGTATAAAATAATGAGCGATATTTAATTTATTTAACATAATTTGATTTAAAGCCTTGTATAAGTTTCAAAGTTTAATAATTTAATATCCAAATTCTACAGATAAAATCAGATATATCGGCTTGATATTCGACTTAGAATGAAATGGAATCCCCACATCAAGAAGAGACAAATAACCTTTAACAAAAGACTAGAACTTTTACAGTTGCTTCTTTCAAAATTAAAACGTATATTATTATCTACAACAATCAGTTTGTTTTATTGGCTTCTTACCACTCTTCGTTAACTTTTACAATTTTGTGTATAAGATATTTTTTTTCTAAAATATTTAACTTTCCAACGGCATGTTATATATCTATATTACTGTTTTTATGTTTAAAAATCCAAAAATTGCATTACTTTTATTTTACTCTTTTCTCCTTTAGTGGGTATTAAATTCGTTCAACAAAATTGAAGGTACTTTAGAAAGTTTAAAATATCGGCATTTAACGGATAGCAAACATATAAATGGGATTCACTCACATCTCCTTCCTATGTGGGACCCGTCAGTCAATTGATGGCTACACACAAAAATAGGCGTAGAGTTATGACCCTACTCTATAAAATTTCATCGAGTATCGCGGTGTGGAAACCATACCGCGCGGCCGAGGGCCACCAAGGCCTGTGCGCAAAGCGAATAATAAAATTGTGACTTTAATATAAATCGTTAGAGCCGTTTCAGAGACAGTCGTAAAAAGGTACAAAATGCATGGTATAAAGTGGCTCTGGTAAAGCTAATTTCGATGATTTTTTTTTTTTTTTTTTCGTCAATACTTTCCTATTCATTCCATTTTACTCAGTCCGTTGGTGTTTCTCAAGGTAGTATCCTGAGACCCATAATTCACACAGTCTATACAGCTGATATCCCAACCCATCCCAACACCTTCCTTTCTACCTTTGCTGATGACACCTGTGTGTTATCAGTCAATAACGATCCTACTATTGCCTCTCAAACTCTTCAATCCTACATCCGAGAATAGAGGTATGGTGTCAGAATTAAAATAAATTCCAACAAATCTCACCAAATAACCTTTACCCTTCGTCGTAAACCTATGACATCCTGTCCTACAGTATCCTTTAATAATACTCCGCTTGTCCCAGTTAAACAGATTCTCTACCTAAGACTTCTACTTGACAAACGTCTGCCATGTAATCCACACACAAGACTGAAACGACAAGAAACTGCCCGTCGCTTTCGCTTACTACAACAATTACTGGACAGACGCTCTAACCTTCCACTCATACAAAAGGTTCATCTATATCACCATCATAAGGCCTATCTGGACTTACGGAGTTGAGCTTTGGGGCTCTACTAAACCATCAAATTCTTCCCGTATTCAATCCTAACATACCAAAATCCTTAATGCTCCTTACTTTGTCACGAATAAACTCATCCATAAAGACCTTAACATCCCATATATTACTGATTTGGCCCAAACCAGATATCAATCCTTCCATGACAAACTTCACTCCTCTAACCCACTAGTTTCAATCCTTGCTTCCTCTTCTATTCCCGACAATCCTCCGAGGCGCCTGAAAAGAATATGGCCTCGAGACCTTCTAATTTAGATTACCTAGTGGAGTGATGCCAACGGGCATTTTCTCTTTATGTATTTTTCATGTATATTATCTGACAGCTAATTTACATGATGTATAAAACGAAACATCAATACTGAAAGGAAATAAAAAAACAAAATTAAAAAAATTACCTCCATTTCTCAGTCCTTTAAATTTGAAGATAAGAATTAAAAAACAAAGGAAAGTTATACAATCTTAATTTTCATTTAATCTTTTAATATAAAATAAAAAGTATAGTAAAATAATACCCTTCCTGCCCTGAAGTCAACCCCTCCAAGCATATTAATATCATCCATATTGCTCTGAACCATTTTGACAAGGTAATAGGTAGCAGCTATTACGCATCTATTATTAAATTGTATCCCTTACATTAAATATATTTTAAATTAATAAACCATTCCACTATTAAAACGCGTCATTACCTAGTCCCGACATTACTCTACTATTCCTCGCCTGGCCTAATAACGTCGGCAAAAAACGACTCTTTCGATTCCACTCAAGGAAGGTTGATAGTGCATATTTATGTTAATATGGTTGAGCAGGCACATCGCCATCGGAGCTAGGCACTCTAGCCCATTATTGGAATGATGAAGTGATTCGAGATATGGATGTGGAGCAATGGAAATGGTCCGTGTAATGTGTAAGCACCATTCCTGTGTTATCAATTTTTAGCTTGTCTAGATAGCGGCATGTATCATTCGCAATCAGGCTAACTGCCGACTATACACAATAGAATCCCAGTAATATTTTCTCCGTAGTTGTGGAATGATTCCACCTACGTTCGCAACTCGGATTTTTGTAATATTTTCGTTTATTGTATTCGATAATGAACCTCTGTAATCGACCAAAAAAAATTAGTAAAAATAATTACTTCCCCTTAAAATTTGAGGGCTTACTTTTACGATGCGTAGAATCCGAAAAAATATATTTTTTTTTTTATTCATTTGCCGCCCGGAATTTCTTCAAAACTACTGGACCATTTTTTTTTTTTTTTTTTTTTTTTTTAATTCGCCAGAAAAATATTAGGGCATTCAACGATGATCATAACCCGAGACGTTGACATCAGCTGGTTATTTTTAAAATGGCATCCGATTAAAAGTGATTTAAATCAGTTATTTTTAAAAAAGAGAAAACAAATATTTGTGTTTTTAGCCAAAAAAACAACGAATAATTATAAAAAAAGAAAAGAAAATAATTGAAATTTTATCCACAAGATACAGAAAAATATGTATAAAGTTCAAGAATCAGTAAAGCGCGATAAATAAAAAAGAGTTAATCTGTATATTTATTTATTAAGTAACAAATTATAATAGATGTAATTCCACAAAAATCGGTTATTAATGAATATGTTATAAGTTAACTGAATAAATAATATAAAATTGTTATAAACAATGATTACTTAAGCGTTTGCTCTATTCGAAACCTTACATTACCTTATACAACTTTGTAAATAATATATGTAAATAAAAATTTTCTAAAATTTTTAGCTTCTAGAAGTATATTATACATCTTCATTACTATGCTAATGTTCGGGAAAATATTTATTTTTTTTTAAACATATTTATTGATATCTACATCTGTATTATATACAAATGCATCAACTAAATGTGATGGTAATACATAAAAATCATGAAATACATGTAGAGACACTACCCAGTAGCTGCGCTCTAAAAATATTCTAAACCCGAAGGTCTCGACAACTTTCTTTTCAGACGCCTTGGAGGATTATCAGGGATCGTAAAGGAAGCAGGGATTGAAACTTATGGATTGTAGTGGGAATGGAGTTTGTCATGGAAGGAATGGTATCTAGATCGGGCCCTAATCAGCAACATAGAGAACATTAAGGTCTTTATGGATGAGTTTATTTGTGATAAAATAAGGAGCATTGAAGATTTTCCGAAGGATTTTGGATTGTAAGGATTGGATACGGGAAGAATTTGATGGTTTAGTGGAGCCCCATAGCTCAACTCCGTAAGTCCAGATAGGTCTTATGATGGTCATGTAGATGAGTCTTTTGTTTTCATATGGTCAAGCCACAAACTATAAGAGATGTGATTCCCTGATCACTTAGCTATTATTAATGATAGAGAAAAAATAAAAGGTGTTTTGGAATCAGGAAATTTTATTTGAATTATTTGAATGTAAATTGAAAGAAAAGAAAAGGAAAGAGTAACTCAGTCTTGTATAAATGATTTTGGTTTATTATTTTTAATTATGAACCTTTGTAATTGAACCAAAAAAATCTCTTATTAAATAAATAAATCATTGAAATCGGTTTAGAGCTAGCAGAGACAAGGCGTTTTGAAATTAGCAACGGTGATATGCCATTATACTTTAAATTATTTATTTATTTTCATATTACATAATCGCGTATGAACATTTATACCCTAATATTGTTATTTGGAAATAATAACTCATTGTGTAATTTGCAGCGGTCCCTTTATTTAGACCTGTCGCAGGTATAGCAATAAGTAAATTAGCTGCCTTAAAACTGCGTGGTGTTGCATGTTAGGTTTAATGGATAAAAAAAGTCTAGTGATACCTCTACCTGAAGTCATTCCTATTATACTGGTGTCAGTAGGTCTCTCTTACAGTTTCTTTTCAGCCTTAGACGAGGGTTGTCTGGTAAATTAGTTTGTATGTCCGTATAAATGTCATCTTTATCGACTAATACCAGGATCTAAACGTCTAGGATGACTCCCACGGACCCGCTAGCTGCTCGAGATGATCTGGAAATGATCTCGGCATCATTTATATATATATATATATATATATATATATATATATATATATATATATATATATATATATATATATATATATATAAGTTATGGACCGAGGCGAGTCGGTATCAGCTTAATACCAACTCTTATCATGTAAACAATGAGATAATGTATAAATAGAGGATTTATATAGAATAAAGTCAGTCTTAACACAGTTGCCGTGTGAGTTATTTACGCATCCCTTTCTCTCATTTATTTTTATTTTTTTTATTTAAATTGTCCGAGTCTTCATAACTGGTGCCGAAACCCGGGAACTCAGTTTGTAGTGCTTAAAGTTTTTTTTTATAAGCTTCTTCTTTTACGTGCGTTTTTTTTTTTTGAGTCAACGACTGACATGGCAGAAAACGTTTTAAGACCAGCAACCCTCCAAGTACCAGGAGTACCAGTGGAGATGCCAGTGGAGATCCCAGTCCATCCAGTGGAAATGCCTCCGTTACCACGGGAGACTATAGCAGAGGCCCACGCAAACACTTTAGCCTGGCTAAAAGTGAAAGCTGCAAATGCACAGGACCTGAGGTTGGCGATTTCAGATGTAGAAAAATTTACTGGGCAAACGGGAGAACTAAATCATTTCCTAAAAAACTGTGACCGCATCATGTCCCGCATCGAGATTAAAGTAGCGGATGGGATACTAGGAGAAGGAGATGCGGAGTCGCTGAAAGCCGATCTGGTGTGCCGCGTAAAGCGAAGCGTCCTCAACTTTATACAAGCGGACGAGGAGACCCCATGGGCTGTAGTGAAGGAACGGCTCAAGAAAGCTTACGGGGGCGGCAGATGGAGTCCCGAGGAAGACATCTTCCAGATGTTCAGGGAGGTGAAACACCCCCGTCAGTCCAGCGGACAGTACGCAGGAGAGTTGCTCGTGCGGTTCCACAAAATAACGGAGAAGTTACGGGAGATCATGAGTGCAGTAGAGGTGACAGCTAGAATGGACTTCCTGTCACCAATTCTTCTAGTACAGCTGGCCAGGGAAACGGGAAGAAAGGACGGCTTCCCTAAAGGTCGTTCCTTCGTAGAGTGCGCCCAAGAATTAATGGACGCTAGCGCACGAGATGAGGAAACACGGATGGAAACGGAAGAAAACGGGTGGAGCCGTGTAGCGTACAGGAGAGCCAGGCCCAACCCTGGGCCGTGGAGGAGGAAGGAGCCTGAGTATGAGAGACGAGAGAGAGTGCCTAATGACGGCAGAAGGCAATCTCAGCGGAAGACCAGACCCACTGGAAGGCGTGAGGAAAGACGGTGCCACGGATGTGGGAAGACGGGAAATTTAGTGGCACAATGTCCGAGGACAAAATGCTTTGAATGTGGTACGGAAGGACACATCGCTAGGCAGTGTCCGTACATCTTCCGCCAACGGGATACACCCAGAGGAGAACCAATGGAGGTAAACGCCCAAAGGATGTGGAAGAGGAGCAGAGAGACAACAGATTCCACGGACAGTACTGGAACATCCGGGACGGATGACGACGAACCAGGATGCAGCAGTAGAGAAAGACGCAACGGAGGTCGGCGTGGCGAAAGACGGGTGGCAGCAGCGGAGAGGAGAGTACAAGCAGAGGCCTGAGGAGCGTGTCGGTGGAGGGGCGACCGCACGATAGTAAACCACATCAGAAGCGAGTGCGGCGGTCTGCCTATCATTAGAGTCGAGAAAGGTGTGAGATGCCTGGTGGATACGGGGAGCTCCAGCACCATCATGAGTAGGCGAGCAGCGGAGGTGATGTGTCGTGACGGCGGGGCAATCCAGCCACAGGTATGTAGATGTAAATTGATCACCCTGGGTGGGCCGTGCGACGTAGAGGGGGAAATACGTCTGGGTTTAGAACGGTGGGCGACGGGGGAAGGCGACATTATAGTTCATACGGTCGGAAGCATGCCCCGCGAATATGGAGGGATCATAGGATGTGATTTGTTAGGGAGGGTAGGGGCCAGAATTAGGAGTAAAGGGGGGCGTTGGAGTATAAAGATCGGAAAGAAAACCTACCGGTGCAGGGATCTCGTTAGAGACGGGAGGATAGGAGCGGTAAATAGAGTAAGGGACTGGAGGACAGAATTGAGGGAGGAGTATCGCGACATCTTCTTCAACGAACACGAAATCCTGGGAGCGACCGGAAAAACCGTGCACGAGATTCCCTTGAAACAAGATAGGATAACCTATGTGAAGGAAAGGCGGTACCCTCAAGCTCTCCGGGAACACATCAGGGAAGAAATCCGGGATCTGAAGAATCAGGGTATAATTGTAGATAGCACGTCCCCGTTTAATAGTCCCCTGTGGATAGTAAAAAAGAAGAGTGCACCGGGAGAGAATAAGGAGAAATATCGATTGGTGGTCGATTTTAGAAAATTAAATGAAAATACGGTGGATGAGAAGTATCCCATTCCCAGATTTGATGACATCCTCGACAGGCTAAGTGGGGCTACTATATTTAGTACGTTCGACCTTAAGGCGGGTTACCACCAAATCAAGATGCACCCCAAGGATTGCCACAAGACGGCTTTTACGTTCGAACGAGAACATTATGAATTCCGGAGGATGCCGTTTGGCTTGAAAAACGCGCCGATCACGTTCCAAAGATTAATGGACGAGTTTTTGAGGGGGATAGACGAATCGGTCTGTCAAGTATACATGGACGATTTAGTCGTTTTTAGTAAAACAGAAGACCAGCATATCGTCCACCTGCGGAGTGTATTTGATAGGGTGAAGCAGTTTGGTCTCAAGCTGTCCCCGGACAAGTCTTTGTTGGGCCAGGAGCAAATTAATTTTTTAGGCCACACAATTTCCAGGCAAGGGGTGAGCCCCGATAAAACGAAGGTTGAGGCAATACAACGGATGGCGGTGCCGCGTGATGTCAAAGGCATACGGCGGTTACTGGGGACTTTGAACTATTATCGGCGGTTCATTCCAGAAATGGCCGCGCACTTGGTACCCCTTAATAACCTGCTAAAAAAGGGGAAAAAGGTGGTGGTGACGCCCGAGATGGAAGACAACATCAGACGTTGTATGGCAAGGCTGCAGGAAGAGCCCGTGCTGGCGTTCCCTGACTTCTCGCGATGCTTTAACATCACGACCGATGCCAGCGAATATGGGTTGGGTGCCGTATTATCTCAGGAGCAGGTCGAGGGGGACCGCCCTATCGCGTACGCTAGCCGGCGCCTCACGGATGCGGAAACGCGGTACAGCGCCCTGGAACGCGAATTGTTGGGAATCGTCTGGGCCATCGAACACTTTCGGCCTTACATTTTCGGAAGGAAGTTCAAGGTTCACACGGACCATCGTCCCTTACAATGGGTGGGCACTCTGAAAGAATCTTCGGCGCGGGTCACCCGGTGGAAAGAATTTCTTAGCCAATACAATTTTGACATTGTGTATAAGCCGGGTAAAGAGAACGTGGTGGCGGACTGGTTGTCCCGGGGCCTTGTAGTTAACGCGGTAGAACAGGAAGTGGGCGAACCGTCTGGGGAACTCCAGCGTTTTATTAGGGATTGGACGCCGGACGGGGAAGGCGAGCGAGCCCCTGCAGAGGAAGAGGATACCGAAATCGAGAGTTCGGCGGACGAAAGAGTCGCGCATATGGAAGAGCTGGAAGAAATTATCAACGATAAGTCCAGGCAGATCATTTGGAAGACGAGGACGGTGGGGTTGCTCAAGCTGGACTATAGCCAGTTCGGTAAAACCAAAATTACAACCATTTGGTCGCAACCGGGTATTAGCGAGGAGGGGATCTGCCGTGCGCTTAAGGACGCCTCTAAGCCGGGACGAACGCATTATCTGTACGTCGGGAATAATACCGTGTGGGACAAGATCAAGCGTCTCTGGCGTGAAGAGAAAATTGGAGTGGATAGGTCATTCGTTCGGTGCACGCTGATGGTGGAATCAATCAGAGACGCGGAGCGTCAACGGGAAGTGACGTTGGCATACCACCAGGGTAAGACGAATCATCGCGGAGTCACCGAGACCCTACAAGCTCTGAAGCGGAGGTATTTCTGGTGGGGCATGCGGAAGACGATTCATGATGTCATCGGGTACTGCGACGTCTGCCTAGCTACGAAGTATGATCGTCATCCCCTCCAGGCCTTACAAGAGGAGACACTTACCGCGGAGGCCCCTTTGCGGGATCTACAGATCGACACGTTTACCTGGCGGGGGTACAAGTGGGTGACGGTTCTGGATACCTTTAGTAAAGTTGCGATGGCGTACTTGGTCCAGCAACGGTCGTCGGAAGCAGTGTTGGAAGCCTTGCGGACGTGGTTCCAATTCTACGGAGTCCCCGAACGGATAGCGTCTGACAGTGGCATGGAGTTTGACAACGCGCGTGTGCGGGCGGAAGCTAAGGCCTTGGATTTTACGTGGCACCTCAACACACCGGGGCATCCGAAGAGCAGGGGAGGGATTGAACGGCTGCACAGTACATTGAGTGACCACTTGCGGGTATATCAGGTGGCCAACGGATTAGACCCAGATGTAGCGATGGCGAAGTCGGTCGCGGCGTACAATCACTCCGTCCATACGGTTACGGGCTTCACGCCGTTTGAAATTCTGTTCGGGTTGCGGGATCGCCAGAGGGACTGGTCGGGGACCGTTGCGGGCGCGGAACCTTTGGATCGGGCAGTTGCTAACCGCGTGTCGCTGGTGAAGCGTTGGGACAAGGTCAGAGAGAAGATCGCGGCCGAGAAACGGCGACGGGTTGCTAAGCATAACCTGGGTGTAAGGGATATTGCGGGGGCAATTAAAATCGGGCTGGTTGTGTACCGTCGGAGGGGTTCGAACCGGGGAAAGGAGTTAGAGCGGTACGAAGGCCCGTTCCGCGTGGTCGCTATTCGCGAACACAATGTGGTGACCATTGAGAGTCTAAAAGACCCTAGGAAGCGTAGAAACGTGCACCTGGAACAGTTAAAACTTCCACCTTCTGGTTCACCGCATCCCTAGGGACCAGGTTTGCCCCGTCGGCTCGACGTTAATCAGTGTTTCTTTCTTTATTTCTTATTTATTTTTGGTTTGTGCTGTGCTTCCTTTCTTTTCCGAGTTTGTCATATGTGATATAAATTTTGTTTCTTGCTAATTGTTGGAGAGATTTTCTTTTCCTTTCTTATTGTATTATTGTATATTATGTTGATTCTTATTGTGCTATTGTATAGTATGTTCTTTACAGAGTTTCTTCTTATTGTATATTATTTTGATTCCTATTTTACTATTGTCTATTATGTTCTTTTCAGAGTTTAGTTCTGTATTTTTTTTTCTGTACATTATGTTTTGTCGGCTGACCGATCGCACCGGCTCCCCGCTATGATCTGTAAGTTTACGAGGGATGTTCGTAAACTGGGGGGGGGGGAGTTATGGACCGAGGCGAGTCGGTATCAGCTTAATACCAACTCTTATCATGTAAACAAAGAGATAATGTATAAATAGAGGATTTATATAGAATAAAGTCAGTCTTAACACAGTTGCCGTGTGAGTTATTTACGCATCCCTTTCTCTCATTTATTTTTATTTTTTTTATTTAAATTGTCCGAGTCTTCATAACTTATATACATATACAAAATTCTGGAAATCGTTTTACCGGGATTATGTGCAATTCCCGATTCCAATACTATCTCTCGCTGCGAACACAATTCCATCCAATGTTTACCGTCTAAGCCTAAACCCTTACGACCAGTCCTACCTCTCACCTCATCACCTCACCTCTCGAATACTTACCGGAGAGTTCACCTTGTATTAATTTTTCAAACAATTTGTATACAACTAAGTCTCACAGCTAATGAGCCTATATTTAGACTGCTTCCATATATTATACTTAAATGATGTAAATTATAAATGTACCAAAAACCTGAAGGCATCGGAGTTAAGGTAGGGTGGGGCTAGTTGAACAATTTTTCACTTTAACGGATATAGCTCCTCAATGATAAGTCTCAATGAGTTTTTAAGCGGCTTGATGGATTCGTAATATATCCCTTAGCAAAAGTGTCTATAGTATTTTTTTTTTAAGAAGTCGAATTTAAGAGGTATAGCTATAAAAAATCCAGGAAGTCAAGTTTGCTCAATGCACCCCATAGTTGAGGTAAATTGAGCAAGGGTATGGGGCAAGTTGGGCAATTTTTCACTTGAACAGATATAGCTCCTCAATGATAAGTCTCAATGAGTTTTTAAGCGGCTTGATGGATTCGTAATATTTCCCTCAGCAAAAGTGTCCATATTAATTCTTCGTAAGAAGTGAATTTAAGATATACAGCTATTTAAATCCAAGAAGTCAAGTTTGCTCAATGCACCCCATAGGTGAGGTAAGTTGAGCAAGGGTATGGGGCAAGTTGAGCACTAACAATGTCTAACCAAACCATGGGTTCAGTTTTGAATAGAAATAATGTAAAATATGTGTTTAATATCATCAGCTCTTTATTTATCGTCTTTTAGCGAAGATTTAAAGTAATTTTCTTTGAATAATTAACCAAAACTATAATCAATAAAACCTTTACGTATCTTGAGATAAACTTCACATTAGATTCAGTCTTCCTATTTAAAATCAGACTTAAATGTTTATATTATTACTTATATAGATTATTACATATATATATGATTGTCACTGCTGCAATCTTGTATTCTTCCTCTTGTAAGACCGCATCCTAACAAAAAATGAAACATTCATTACTTAAGTTGTTTGAGTCGTGAGGCAAGTTGAGCAACTATAGCTCAACTAACCCAAACACGGAATTTTAAAACCAAAGCAAGGCTATAAAAAAAAATCATAAGAATTGTACTCAGAACAATCCCACATATCAAAAGTATAATACTTCCCAGAAAGATTAACACTTACCTGATTAAAAAATTGACTAATACAGACAAAAACTTGTGGTTAATTAATAATCGACGTTCTTACTTTTTGGTCACAAAATAAACAAAACACCCGAGCTCTTCACTCGCTGATCCAGCCGCCACTAGCGATGGCGTGGTGATTATCCCTCCCACTACTCTTTCTTTCCACTATAAGATGAGTATACGTACGGCGAATAGTTTGCGAGATATTTCAATTTCCCAACTTGCCCCTATGCTCAACTAGCCCCGCTCTACCCTACTTGAGATTTAGCTGCAACTCACATATTTCAGAGTGAGATTGTGAGGAAAATGTTTTTGTTGAATTTTTACTTCGAATTTTCTCTACTAAAACCGATGTATATGAATCTTTTTAGAAGTAGGCTTTATTTTGAATTATTTTTTTCATGGTCACCCGACAGCCAAAGTACTGGATTTGTTCCACATATTCAAACGAATATTCTGGTATATTTATAATACCAAAATACGCCTAAAATATTGCGTCGTTCATATTATACATTATATAAGAATTCAAACTCTCTATAAATATTACTTTAAGATACTCTTCAGGTTTAGCTAAAATGCCAACCCAATTTAAATTGTAAATTTCAGTTACTTTAAGAACAAAATCTTGGTAGAAAACCACCAATTTCAATGATTTGTTTTATATTTTATAGCAAATTCTCTATGTAACAGCACTAAGAGCAAACATTTGGTATTTTTTTATTTATCAATTAGAAGAAAGGCATTTTCTCTAAGGTTCTTTCATTTTGTAGAACATTTAAACCTCTATGAAATAGCACTAAACGCAAAAAAATTCGCATTTATTTATTTAATAATTAGGACAAACGGATTTTTTTTTTAATTCGTTAGTAGGGCTCTACGCATCTTAAAACGTAAGCCCTCAAATTTTGAGGATGGGTATATTTTTTTTTTATAGTCGATTACAACGGTTCATTATTGAAAATAATAAACCAAAAGCATATAAACTGGACCGCGTTACTATATTCTATTCTTTTCTTTCAATTTTATTCAAATAATTCAAATAAAATTTACTGATTCCAGAACACCTTAAATTTTTTCTCAATTATCAGTAATAACCGAGTTATCAGAGAATCACATCTCTTATAAGTTATTTATAAGATTTTTTTCCCTCTTTTTTCATTGCTTTGTCTTGAATTATGGGCGTATTAGTTGGCCTATATAATTGAAATATAGGCAAAATTTCAATTATTCTTGTTTCCTTTTTTGTTAATGTTATTTTTGTGCACGAGCTTTACTGATTTTAAAACTCTCTATATATTTTTGTTTATCTTCAAAAATAACTGAGTTATTGAATTAAATCATTTAAACATGTAAATCGGCCGCCATTTTAAATATGACCAGCTGATATCAACGTTAAAATGGCAGGATCATCGATGCATGTCCTAGTATTTATCTGGCGAATTACGAAAAAATTGGTTTAGTAGTTTCAGAGAAATGGCGTGGACAGCGGATATTTTTTTTTAATCGTTATTCGGTTTCTACGCATCTTGAAACGTAAGCCCACAAATTTTGAGATCAGGTATTTTTTTTGTTTCGGTTACAAAGGTTCATTATTGAAAATAATAAACTAAAATCGCTGAATTCTGTTTTTATCTCATAATTCTATTAGTTTATTTATTTATTTTCTTTTTTTATAAGATTCATTTCTATTTTGGGATAATATTGCAAAAATGCTATAAATATTAAAGAATATTCCCCATATCTGGATAGAACTTTGAGAGAGCCGGCAGTATGTTTGGTAAAAAATTAAAAACACGATCGAAACTATAGAACTATGAAAATACCAATATTAATAATATTAAAAACCATTCTTTTTCTCGAGTAATCATAATAAATTTATTTTGGGGTCAAATTGTGGTTTAGCAGCTAGGGTTCAAACCTGGCAGGTGACCCTAGGATTATATAATAGGAGTAATAAATCATTGGTTACACCGACTTTCGAAGGGGACGCAAAAATTTGGTCCCTAAAATTGTCCAATTAGTCACATTAGCATAAAAGTGACGTTAAATTAATAAACAAACAAACTAGAAATTAATTTTATTTGTATATTTCCATACCATCCCGAAAGACTGAAGTTATTACTAAAACAAAATTAAATTCATCTGTTCAAAATATTCATTCGTTGGAAGCGTTTCACCGTTTGCCGCTTTTATTATTAAAAATATTAAAAGGGTATAATACACTGGTAATCCAATATAACACAAGCTTTTCAAACAAACAAACAAAAAATATATAGAAGGATTCAAATAGAATTGAAGAGTTTGGAATTCTTCAGATGTATATGAAAGCAGTGGAGTTGAATGAACGATACATTGAATATGGAAAATTCTACATATACATGGAAAAGTCTCTTTGTTAAAAATTCCTTTTGGTTTGGTAATTTCTTTTTGTTAGTTTTATTTTGTATCCGTTAAATCGTTTAATTAAACTCAATACTGTAATTAAAATTAAAATAAATCTGGCACGGGCAACACACGACTTTCACTTACATCCGTTGTTAAAATCAATAAACGAACTATTGGGTTGTGTCACATGAAATGTCCGTTTTCAAGGTAAAGGATTTTTATTAAAAATACGATATGAAAACAAGATAATTTTATTCGAAGTATTTACCATCTTTTTCAACACATTTTACTTTCAGTTACTATATATAGTCAGGAGAAGTATTGCGATCGTGAACATTTTCGAATTCCAGTTTTAAACGGAAATACACGTTTTAGGGTCCCCTGAGTCCAAATAACCAAGTCCCGCAAAAAGGTCTGTGTGTGTGTGTGGTAACTCCCGGGCGGAAACGGACAACTATACGCCCGAGACGAGACCAAACTTTTTTCATCAAAATGAGCTTACCAGAAGGGGCACTTTATACCGTGCATTTTGCACCTTTTTTCGATTTTCTCGAAAACAGTTCCGACGATTTTGATTAAACTCGCTATATCGATGTACAATTTAATGGGCTTTAATATCATGTAGGTTTTATTTGGATAAAAATGGTCTGACAGGGCTTTAATGCCGATATTTTACAGGTAAACATATAAATTGAATAAATTCGATACCCAACTAAAGGAGAAAACAGAAAAAAATATTTTTTTTATGCAATATTTCGTTTTTGAACATAAGAGCATTAATATACATGTATGATATACCGTTGGAAAGCTAATGATTTTAGAAAAATATCATCTCATACACAAGCTTTTAGAAGTTAATGGAGAGTGATGAAAAGAAGATAAAACTAACTGATTATTTAAGATAATAATATAATAGATTTTTTAATAAAACACATGTTTCTATATAAATTCAATTTGATTAATTCCTTAATAATTTCACGTATTTTTATCTCTAACTGTATTTGAAAATTCTTTCATTGATTTTAAAAATGGAGGTAAGTGAAAGTCGTGTGTTGCCCGTACAAGATTTTTTCCCAACGTGACACCAACTTGTTTATCCCCGAACTGAAAAACTCTGAGCTTTGAAGTGAAATAAAATCATTGAATAGCAATGAACTACTCTGTTTATGATAAATTATTATTTCATGTCAGATATCAATTTTATTTATTCAATGTTACAATTACATACCAGTACCAAGTTATATCATACCATCTAAATTATTCAATAATATCGTTTTACCTTTTAAACATAACCGTTTTATATCATCATAACTTCTTTGCAACTCATAACTCTTTGCAAGTCATTCAAATAAGTACTTATAATTTTCCTGGAAACGTATATTTGAATTAATAATCACATATGTGAAGATATGGGAAGGTTTTACTGGGAACCAGTGTTGCCACAGTTAAACAAACTTTGTTTTAAGTTTTAGAAAAATATATTTTTCAACCATTTAGAATAGTAATAAAAACTATCCTATCATTTAAGTTGGACCAAATAACAGATACTTACGAAGTTTGATCAAAGTCGGTTCATTAATTTCAGAGTTTATCGTGAACAAACATTGTGACACGAGATTTTTATATATTTATATATAGAAGATTTGAAAATAACTACATTTAATTGCTTTATTAAACAAAATATTTTATATTAAATATAATCTTATGATTATAAATGAACATATTTTGTCAAGTTAAAAAAAAAAATTGCTCGTATTTTTTTATTAAATTTCTACGTGACCATAAAATAATTTTAAGTAAAACATAATTAATTATTAAAAACCTAAAGTTTTCAATTTAAATGATATTTTTCAGAAGATATTACCTAAAAATAAAATAAGAAACAGTAAAAATCCCATAATACACACGAAAAAAAACCCATAGGGGTGAAAATAATTGATATGCAAATAGTTCTATGAGAAAAATATTTTTATATTAATAGATAATTTTACATTTATACTTCACAGAGAAAATCTAAAATAAAAACTAAATTAACAATAGTGTTCATTAAAGCGAAAAATACTGTAGTGAGCATTATTCTATTTTAAATACATTTTTTTTTATATTTTAAACGTCATTTTATACTATTCAATATTCGCGTCCTTATAATAAGAAAAAGAAAAAAATTATAACGTTCTCATATTTCTAGATATTCCAGAGTTGCACTAACGACCTATACAATTTTAAATAATATATAATAAAATATAGCCAATAAAAATTAAAAATAATAATTGTAAATACAGTCAAATGAATTATTATTTTTGACACGAGGATACAAGACATAAAATCGCTATTAATTCCCTTCATTTTGGTAATTATTGATATTTTTACTATCATTGTTATTTTTATTGGTAATTATTATTATTTTTAAAATTATTATTTATATTTGTAGTATTGATATTTTTATTATTTTCTTTTTCAGAATTTTTCTCATACCTAAGGTAAGACGACTGAGGAATAATAATACAAAAATAAAATAAATTGATATTGTTATGGTTAAATAAATATTTCTTTTATTGTAATGAATAATTCGTCTTGATATTTTCCAAGATTTTATCATTCTTAAAACATGAACAGTTTAAAAAGAGAAAATAAAAGTCGCGTAGTTTTAATGTTTAAAATTAATAGAGAATGCGAAATCTGAAAAAATATTGTGTCCGGATTGCTATGAACGTTTATTATTGTAAGAAATAGTATTTATATTATTAAATATTATATCCCTCAAAGCAAATGATTCTTTTATTTGTAAGCATATCCGAATTTTATAGAAGATTTTTTGCATCTTAAGTTGAAAAATAAAAAGCCATTTCATTTTTCAATGATGGAAAGTTCAAAATTAAATCCACAAGTTTAAATAGATAAGTAAGACCATAGACAATATAAGAATACGCAACTCAGGATTCAAATTTCTTATCATCATGTAGCATAACAACATAACACTCCTAGAAAAATAATAGTTTTGGATTAGAATTAGTTAAATTAATAAACTATTATTCTAGTATTGTTTTTTTCCAGTTTTCAGCATTAATATTTAACTGTGAAATAATTTATTCAAGACGAATATTACATACATTCGTTAGGCATTAAAATATATATTTTTATTATTATTTGAATAAAATTAATTTATTAGACTTTGTATTACTTTTGTAACTTTTAAAAACTGCAGTTTAAAAATTCTAAAAAAAAACTAAACTTAGTTTTTAGTTCATTACTTTCATAATATACCTTTGTGATCGACCAAAAAAAAAAAAAAAATCCTTACGCTTCAAGATACGTAGAACCCCAAAAACGAATATAAAAAATATTCTAAAAAATTTATGAATAATTATTAAATTCCCTACATAACCAAAATATAATCATTTAAATCGGTGAAGAAATAGCCGAGATAGCGTTTTAAAATTATGAGTGGTGCTTTGAAATTTTCTTTTGATTAATTTATCACTCTTTATATTTGTTAATCGCTTTTAAAAAGCTATATAA
This sequence comes from Piezodorus guildinii, assembly GCA_023052935.1. Classification (NCBI taxonomy): domain Eukaryota; kingdom Metazoa; phylum Arthropoda; class Insecta; order Hemiptera; family Pentatomidae; genus Piezodorus; species Piezodorus guildinii. The sequence goes on along the minus strand of CM041298.1, from coordinate 33,265,860 downwards.
CTTTTGTAATAATTTGCAGCGTTTTTTTTATTTTATTTTTTTTAAATTAGAGATATATTTTATTTTTACAGAATTATTTATTTGAAAATAAGTGAGGAAAATAATTTGAAAATTTGTAAATAATAACAGAAAAAGATATATAAATGTGAAAGAAGAACTAAACCTTCTAATTTTTAATTATTTCCTTATTTATTAAACGATTGCCACGCCAACAAAAATACCGATTACCCCAACATTTGAAAAGACTTTTGTTTTTCTGTTTTGTTTTTTACTCATGTTTATATCATTATTTTTTTAATTATTGGAATTTACTTATAAATTTAAATTGTTTTTCAACAATATTTAAAAAATCGTGTGCGGGCAACACACGACTTTCACTTACCTCCATTTTTAAAATCAATGAAAGAATTTTCAAATATAGTTAAAGATGAAAATACGTGAAACTATTAAAGAATTAATTAAATTGAATTCCTATAGAAACGTGTGTTTTATTAAAAAATCTATTGTATTATAATCTAAAACAATCACTTAGTATTATCGGCTTTTTATCAATCTTTATTAACTTTTACAAGCTCGCGTGAATTAGATAATATTTTTTTCTAAAATCTTCAGCTTTCCAACGGTATATCATGCATTTATATTACTGCTCTTATGTTCAAAAACAAAAATTTCATTGATTTTTTTTTTCAATTTTCTCCTTTAGTTGTGTTTTAAATTCGCACAACTTACATACTTAGCTGTTATTTATCAATGCTAACAATATAATTTGGTTATTTTTATATAATCTACAAAATTAAATGTACTTTAGAGGTAGAAAATTTTAAATATCAGCATTTAAGCCCTGTCACACCATTTTAATCAGAATTAAAACTACATGATATTAAAGCCTATTAAATTTTACATCGATATAGCGAGTTTAATCAAAATCGTCAGAACCGTTTTCGAGAAAATCCAAAAAAGGTGCAAAATGCTTGGTATAATGTGGCTCTTCTGGTAAGCTCGTTTTGATGAAAAAGATTTGTAACGTCTCGGGCGTATATTTGTCTTAAATATGAAATTTCAGTTTTATAGGACTTTTCGTTTCCGCCCGGGAGTTACCAAACACGGACACACACACAGACCTTTTTGCAGAACTTGGTTATTTGGACTCAGGGGACCCTAAAATGTGTATTTCCGTTGAAAACTGGAATTCGAAAATTTTCACGATCGCAATACTTACCCTTACTATATATAGCAAGTGAAAGTAAAATTGAATTTAATGATAGTTTTCTCTTATTCGCTCTATTATAAGATTTATATGGAAATAAAAAAAGTAAAGTGATAGATAGCACTGCAGGTTGTCTAGAAAAGCCTTATGTATTTAACTGTTTATAGTAATCTCCAATGAATTTCTTTGTAGGTGCAATATAAAATAAAGATATCGGTCGTATACCTAAAATTGAAAAAAAAAAAAACATTTGTTATTATATATTTCCTAGTTATTATAAAATTAAAAATTTATTTCCAAATTATATAAAAATTGAAACTTAAAATTAATCTTTTCCTAAAAATAAAAGGATAATTTATATTATTAAAAAAATAATATAAATTCTTAACACACACAAAAAAAAGCATTTTTGGATTCTTTTATTTATTTGTTTAAATCATTCCCAAGTTCAATATAATATAAATACCTGTATCGAAAGCCTAAGAATATTAATTCTAGGCTGGAAAAAATATTTGAGTAGCTAAATATAAAAACGGTTGTATTAAATAGATCGCGAAGTTTGAGAAGAAACGGAACACCACGAACCCACACTTGGGAGATCTGGATGGTGACTGGGGGCCCGGAGAGCATCCCCACCACTTCCCAACCCCCCACCACTCATCCACATAATACCTTTTATTAATGCACCAAATCTTTTTTAAGAGGGGATAGTGTAATTCTGGGCTATATCTCAGGATTAAACAAAAACCATTAAATATACATACCTTTTTTTTTTTTTTTTTCTGCCATCCCCGTCCTCCGTTATACCAATCCTCTTCCCGTTTAATCTGGAATTTAAAGTATCTCCCTTGTTGTAATTAGACGAGGACGCTTGGAGATTATTGCCAATGACAGGATAAAGTATGAGTGATAATAATATAAATTTATGGAAACATAGGTAAATTTATTTTGAGAAAGGATTAGATATAAATCCGGAGCTTGACGTTCTTTTAGAGGGGAAAAGGCTGAGCTAATATGTTGCTAACAAGCTAGAAAAAATAGAGCGTAGTTATAAAAAAAAATACCCATTTATTTTCAGAATTATTCCAAACACATAGTATAATTAGAATAGAATATGATAGAAAAAATATTTTATTCTGGGACTGCATCCCTTAAGAATAACAGTTATGTACAATTTCTATATATATATATATATTGGGTTGTGTAACATTAAATGTCCGTTTTCAAGGTAAAGGATTTTTATTGAAAATACGCTATGAAAACAAGATAATTTCATTCGAAGTATTCACCTTATTTTTCACAACGTGACACTAACTTTTTTATCCCCGAACTGAAAAACTCTGAGCTTTGAAGTGAAACAAAATCTGAAAACGCACTTTTCACTTGATCATCATTTTCAAAAAGTTTACCTTTGACGAAGTTGTCTAAATTCCTGAACAGGTGGTAATCTGTTGGAGACAATCTGTAGCCCGGTTCTTTCAATTTTTGCACGGTACGTTTAGAAACATGGAGTTTAGCTGCCGCTCAGTGAGATCATGAGGTACCCATGTATCGAGCTTTTTTACTTTCCCAATACACTTTAAATGTCTGGAAACGGTAGAAGCACTTGCATTTAGTTGTACTGAGAGTCATTTAACTGTTTGGTAGGGGTTTCCTTCTACTGTATATTTGAGGACATGGTTGTCTATTACGGACGGAGGTCTTCCTCGGGGCAAGTTTTCCAAGTCGGTATCCCCAGCTGAAAACTTAGCAAACCAACAGCGAATGGTCCGTTCATTAACACTCCCTTCCCCAAACGTCTTGCAAATATTTCTAGTGGCCTCAGCTGCTGAATGGCCGAGTTTAAACTCGTACAAAAATATTACTCGAAAATCGCGTGTTCATATTTGGAGGTATACTAAAAAGTGGGTAGTTGATTAGAAAGCTAATGTTTATAATATAAAGGTAGATTAGTAACTGTTTACTTTAAATATGTAAACATTCGGAAGAAAACAACAGAGACCTGCAAAATCCTTTATGTACTTCAGAAACTATAAAAACGGACATTTCATATGAAACAACCCAATAAAATGATAACGCATTTTTGGTTTCCGCGGACTCCTTCTAAACCACAAGACGGATTTTATATGGTTTTCACCATCAGTTGGGGCATCCTTTTCTTGAGGTTTATAAGTAAAATACATTGCAATTTTCCTTTCCTTTAAGCAGGAAAAATAAACTATCTATGAACAAGTCGTCAAAACATTATTCCCGAAATATAAGTAGTAATATATATGTTGGGATGAGTGACATTAAAACGAAATAAAAGAATGTAGACTCGATCCCGTTTCGAAAAGGGCCGGTCCTGAGTACTTAATCATTAAAATAATAAAAAAAGGGTAATATTAAATAAAAAGATAAAATTGAAAGTAAACAAAATAAATAAAAGTTTAATAAAAAAAAATATGAGGAAAATTTACAAAAAATATAAAAACCATTTTTAAATTTATAAAAAAAAAAAAATCTTCTTTTAACCTAACTGTAAAAAAAATAAGTTCTAAAATTGGGTTAGTAGGTTAGTATTACTACTAATGGTACAAACAAATGAATAAATATAATCAGAAAAATATATATAGGATAGTTATCTGTTTATATTTTCTTTGGTTCCGCACGACGGGTAGGCGATTGTGATCCACTGGAAGGACGGTTGGTTATGTTCCGCACGACGGGTAGGCGATTCTGGAAGGACGGTTGGTTATCTTCAAAAAGATGAGACGAAGTCCTGATCGAAGATGGTTTGAAGGCCTAACGAAAGAAGCGTGCTCTCCCCTTACTGGTGCGATCGGTACTGTCTTGAGGGCAAGGGGGCACTGTTATCTGGCTAATCCCTATCTACACTATTGAATTTAAATACTAGAAGACGTAAATATAACATCTAAACTAACAAAAAAATATTTTCCTCATAAAAAAAAAAACTATTTTAATATTTAATTTCCAACAAAATATATAGATAAAAAAAAAAATATATATATATATATATATATATATATATATATATATATATATAGTATAATGTTCAGGCTTAAACAATATATGTATATTATACCGTTGGAAAGTGCAAGATTTAAAAAAAGTGAATATGTAATAAAATAAATCGTAAAAGTTAATATAAAGTTGTTGTAAACCCATAAACTTATGAGCATATGTTATTAGTAAGGAGGAGGTTATAATAGTTAAATGTACAGGAACATGCTAGTTATATTCTTCCATTTAGTACGCAAAATTTTAGAATCAATCCTTTGAGTTTGATTAGCTTCACTAAGAATAAAGTACAAAATTATTAACAAGATAAATTACAGAATAAGTCTACTTGAGACTACACTACAAGAAAAATAAGCCGTAAAAAAATGTTCAGTACTGTTCGGGATTCCTAATCACTGTAGAAATAAAAAAATACAATTCAGACAGTCATAGGGACTAGACACTTTTTTTTTAATTCTCGATTTGAGCTGGAATTTTGTTGGAAAGAAGAGTACGTTTGTTAAAGTAGATTATGTTGAGAATGCATGTTGTTTTTATTATTGTTTCATTTAATTGTAAAACATCATCACAAATTAGAGATATACCATCTTGAAGTATGTCATCGTCATCTGAATGTGACTGTAGGCTGTAGGAGTTGGTGTTACACATTGCACATTTTTTTTATGGACCTGCCATTTGTATCAAGGAAATTCAGATATTTAGAAATAAGCTTTATAGTAGTTTCATAGAGACAACCTCAGTTACTCTCCTCAAGTAAACAAAAAACACATGTCTTAACTAGCTGTTGCACGCGACTTCGTCAGCGTCAATTTCTGTAAATATGGACGCTATTAAGGAGTTTTTAATAGAATATTTTTTAAAGTACTTCTGCGTAAATGATATAGTTAATTTTATATTCTTGTGGCAGAAGAACATACTGATTTTCTCCGCAACCCGGTCTTGACAATGCGACATATAGTTGGCCGTGTGAAAAGCAGTCTTGACGTAAATCGATTCCTACGTGCTTAAATGTTTGTCCCTGTGATTTATTTATTTTACTGCAAAAGTTAACTTAAAAGGAAATTGAATTATTTTAAAATTAAAAGGTAAATCATTGATATGTGAGGTTAATTTTCTCCGTTTTTTCCATATTTGCCACTGATTCTTCACCTCTATTGGTCACAGCGTGATTTTATATAGCCTAAAGCCTTCCTCGATAAATGGAATATCTAACATAAAAAGAATTTTTCAATTCGAACCAGTAGTTTCTGAGATTAGCGCGTTCAAACAAACAAACAAACTCTTCAGCTTTATAATATTAGTATAGACTAGCTGTTGCTCGCGACTTTTTCTACGTCAATTTCTGTTATTATGATCGCTATAAAGAGGTTTTTAAAAGAATATATTGTGTTTTGTCCGAAAAGTTTATAGAGAAATTTAGACAAAAATTAAAATTATAATATAATAAAAAAGCTTAAAGTTTATTTATTTAATATACAAAATAGTTACCACCGTTAGCGATTATCCTTTCCCAATGGCTTGAAAGGTCCATTATCCCTTTTTTCTAAAAATCACTGTCCTTACTCCTGAAGAACAATAAAAAGACCGTATTGAGGTAATCTTCTGAAGAGCAGGATTTCCCTTGTAGAAGATATTAAAGGGAACGGTAAAGATGGGAATTCGAAGGAGCGATGTCTGAAGAGTACGGCGGGTGAGGTAAAACCTCCCATCTGAAGCTTAATAACTTTTGCCAAGTCCTTAAAGACACATGGGGCGTTGTTTTGGTGGAATAGCACTCCTTTCCGATTTGCCAACTCTGGCCGTTTCCCTTCAATTGCTGTCTTCAATAGATCTTACTGGACGCAGTAAAAGTCCGTATTTATAGTTTGGTTTTATGGAAGGAGCTCAAAATGTATGGGTCCCTTCCAATCCCACCAAATACTGAGGATTATCTTTCTTGGATGCAAGCCGCTCTTTGGTGTAGCGAGCGGCGTCGTTCCAGGCAACCCCCAAGATTTTTTACGGGTGGTGTTAATGTAGAGAATCCATTTTTCGTCGCCAGTAACAACTCGTTTCAAAAATGGATCCTCCACATTTTTTTTTTTCCAGCAGCAAATCACAACATGAAATCCTTTTAATTAGATACCTTTCACTAAATAATTTTTTTTGTTTTATTTTCTTGTGGCAGAAGAACATGCTGATTTTCTCCGCAACCCAATCTTGACGTAAATCTATTCCTACGTTTTAAATGTTTGCCCATGTGATTTATAAATTGTTTAGGCAAAAGATAAATTAATGGGATTTTTTTTTTTTTTTTTCTTATCCTCCAACTTTATTTACAAAATAAATACAAAAAACATTCTATCTATATACAGCAGCAATGGTATATACAGTCCATGGCTCAGGCCTCGTATTGCCCGTTGGCTTTCCTGGCGTTTCTATATTAAAAAGTGTCCTTTTTAGTGTGGTAGTCCTAGTTACCAGTGAATTATTTCGATTCGTATCCTTTTAAAAGGAGAATCGAGTCAAAAATGGAGGTTCTCTTCCATTTTGAACCGTATCCTGGTTATAATAAATGTCAATTGTTACAAATCCTTTCAACGAGAATGGCGAATTTAACTTAGAATGAAAAAAAAAAAATTAAAACAGTCCTTAAAATATGAAAATCGGGCATATCCTTTGAAATAGTAAATTAGTCTTTTTCGGGCGACCACCTTAATGGGAAATTGAATTATTTTAAAATTATTTGTTTTAAATCATTTGGAATCGTTTGGATGCGAGGTCATTTCTCCCATTTTTGCCAGATTTTCAAATAATTCTTCGCTCGTATTGATTGCAGCGTGATGTTATATAGCCTATAACCTTCCTAGATAAATGGACTATCCAACACAAAAAGAATTATTCAATTTGAACCGGTAGTTTTTGAGATTAGCGCGTTTAAACAAACAAACTCTTCAGCTGTATAATATTAGTATAGATTAATAATGAAAATTACATAGTGCTTGATAGAAATCTGTATTATTAAAATGAATTTAATTTTGAAATTCCGTATTTCTAGGCTTATAAGATCAAAATATTCTTTTTTATTTCGCTTTACTACGATTTAAATAGTGGCAGTAAGATCATCATGATTTTGCTTCGTATGTTTAAATGTATTCATGCAAACTAATATTTTAATAATATTTACAAATATCGATATTTTAAAGTCAAGAGATTTAAGGTATTCATAATATTAAATTTATTTACAATAAGAGGTAAGTTCTAAGACATACATTATCTACTATGTCTACTCGTTCATTTGCAGCTGACTTTAATTCAATTAAATACTGAAATAAAGTATTATAAATATCGATATCTTTGCTACGACATTACACCAGTATCGATAACGGTCACGGACGCATATCGTTATCCTTTTTCTAATAGACAGATATACACAGAGCGCATGCGCCAGTCTAGAGCATGTTGGTAACGTTTTACCATGGTTACGAAATTAAAGCTTCTATCCCTGTCATAAATCGCATAGAGATGTTTTTACTTCAATAATTAAAATGAAAAACTCGCTTTATTTACCTGGCCCCCCGTCCCCTCCTGCGGGACTAATGTAGTAAGCATTTGCTATGTTTTTGCCGACTGCATATCATAATATAATAATATCATAATATGGGGGGGAGGGGGGTACGTACAAGCCTTTTAACTTTTGCCGACAAATGCTAATAAAGATTTACTTCATTATTTTTAAACTTATTTAATAATGTACTCCTCTCAGTATCCTCAATACATTACACATTAATACTTTTTTTTATTTTTTAAACATAATTTATTGAAATTTACAACTGTACTAAAAAAAAATACATCAAGTAAATATGATATAAGAAAAATGACATGGAAGAGACTTGTAGAAGAACTACCCAATGGTAGCACTCCTGTAACTATTTTAAACTAGAAGGTCTCGGGGCCATCTCCTTTTCAGACGCCTCGGAGGATTGTCGGGAATTGAAGTGGATTGAAACTAGAGGATTAGGGTGGGAATGGAGTTTGTCATGAAAGGAATGGTATCTAGATCGGGCCAAATCAGCAACATACGGAATATTAAGGTCTTTGTGGATCAGTTTATATGTTACAAAATAAGGAGCATTGAGGATTTTACGAAGGATTTTGGATTGTAGGGATTGGATACGGGAAGAATTTGATAGTTTAGTAGAGCCCCAAAGCTCTACTCCGTAAGTCCATATAGGCCGTATGATAGTCATGTAGATAAGCCTTTTGTAGTTAAGTGGAAGATTGGAACGTTTGTCTAGTAAGTGTTGAAGTAGTCGAAAACGTCGTGCAGTTTCTTGTCGTTTCAGTCTTGTATGAGGGTTCCATGTAAGGCGTTTGTCAAGGTGTAGTCCTAGATATCGGATCTGTTCAACCGGGACAAGAGGAGTATTATTGAAGGAGACAGTAGGGCAGGATGTCATTGGTTTACGACGAAGGGTAAAGGTAATTTGGCTGGATTTGTTGGCATTTATTTTAATTCCCCAGTTCTGACACCATACTTCAAGGTCTCTGATGTGGGATTGGAGAGTTTGAGAGGCAATAGTTGGATCAGCATTGACTGATAACACTCATGTGTCATCAGCATTGGTAGAAAGGAAAGTGTTAGGATGGGATGGGATATCAGCTGTATAAACTGTGTAAAGGATGGGTCCTAGGATACTGCCTTGAGGAACACCAGCAAACTGACTAAAAATGGATGAATAGGAATTATTATGATTTACTTTGAAGGATCTGCCGTGAGGTAAGACTGGATGATAAGGAAGTATGTAGGAGTGAGGAATTTGCGGAGCTTGTAAAGCAATCCTGGGTGCCTGACTCGGTCAAAGGCCTGTTCCACATCGTGTTAATACTTAATTTTAACTTTCATCTTTATTTCTAGTAACTGAAAATTGAGTGATGAACGCTATAGATTTTCTTAAACTTACAAGTTACAGAACCATCTCGCAGATTCAGCGATTAATTTTTAAAAAAATGGCTTATCATATATAAATATATGAACAATTTTAATTAGTATTGCCCAGAAAGTCAAATTTGAGAAAATTAAGGGAGTAGTGTAGAATAGGTGACTCCCAGTTCCAGTTAGATGTAATCTCTACCACTTTCCAATCCACCGTATTTGTCTCTACAAATATAATTTTCTCAATAATAGGAATGAGAGGCTCTAACTACTTATTGAGCCAGAGATTTCTAATTAAGATTAATTTCATTTCAATTTAATGTTGATTGCATTTATTTTATTAAACTAATAGGCCAAATTAAACCAACTAATTGTGTTCAAGTCATACTTTTTTTTTCATATTTAAATTTTATTAAAGTAACCTTTATTTAAGCCAAACAGTGGCTTCGAGTAGATGGTGCTTAACTTTGTAGTAACTTAAATATTCTGATGTGACAAGTTGGATTTATTGACATAAAGTTTTTAACTGTTTGATATAACTAACTCATGCTAAAGGTTGTGAGTTCGAATCCCAGTCTCAAAGAGACTTTTTCAAGCATTAAATTAATGGGAATTCACTTAGAGCCTCTCCCCCGGGTATGTAAGACCCGTCAGCCAAATGGTGGCCACTCACAAAGTTAGGCGTAAGGAGTAATGACCAGGAGATTAAACCACAAGACCTAGTCGCGCCAATGGAAAAAAAAAAAAAAAAGTGTTACCAAGCTTACCACAATGGATAATAATGGCAATGGTTAATTATATGTTTTATTCATAATTTAATGAGAATTTAACTGTATATTAATTGTGATTGATCACATCTACGATAAAAAATGTTAAACAATCAAATTAAGCTTGTCAGTTACCCATGAACACAATAACCCCTTCATTATTTCCGCAACCAATCATTTTAGCTTAAACATTTACATAATCATTTTTGAAGATTTTTTACAGTACTTTAATTTTGTACAAAATAATGTTTACAAAATAAGATAATACAAACATTTAAAAGAGTACACATTGCCTTCCATTTCTCACTTAATCACTTATTTCATAATTTTTCATATTTGTCGACGTTTCGGGGCTGTTTCCCCATTTTCAAGACTTATCTTTTTCCCTTATACAATCACTATATCATATTTCACAAAAAAAAAAAAGAAACTAAGATAATACTTTTTGATATATTCACAAAAAAATAAAAATTTCTGATTTTTTTCTGATTCTTCCCCTCCCCCCTACAAAACCTGACGCGGGAAACTCTGGGACTTTTTACTACTTAATATAGAGAGGGTACTGAACAATTTCTGATAGGTTTCAGTTGTTTTTTGGGGATGTTCGGGTAAAAACCTAATATGACTGTACGATATTTTTCATATTTCGTGATTTTTACTGCACGTTTTTCTACTTTTTACCATTCGAAAATCAGGTCTCTACTTATCACTTGGGCTATGATTTTCATGTAACTAAAAATACCATATACTTAAATATATATGTAATGAATTTGATACAAATATGGAAGTAATTATGTAAAATTAGTGAAATATGTAAACAGTAAATAGCCTTCTAGAACAGTCTATACTCTTCTTCGTTTTTTTTTTTTTTTTTTTTTTTTTTTTTTTTTTTTTTTTTTTTTTTTTTACAATACAAAAACGGTTTAATATTAACCCTAAAACATACAAAAACAAAAAACTTTTTAATCACAGCAAGAAAAACAGTTTGAAACTAAAAGCATTTTCAAACGTAAAACTACGTTCGATTGTGACTTAGTATCGACCGAATTGGCTCCTCCTTGATATTATCTCGTATTTATGCTAGAGTTCCTGGATACATACTTGCAGGTAGTATTCTCTAGTTGGATTCATTAGGCATTTTTTTTTCAATGTATTTTTCCAAAAAAAATTCAAGAGATGGATTGTTAAATTCGCTTAACGGAATATCAACCTGCACAAACGTTCGACTAAATCTGTATAAAAGGTGATATTTTGTGATGAGAGACATTAAAACGAAATAAAAGACTGGGCTAACGTAGACACGATTCCCTACTGCTGGTCTTGACTACTTTATCATTAAAATAAAACAAAAAGGTAATATTAAATAAAAAGATAAAATTGAAAGTAAACAAAATAAATAGAAGTTTAATAAAAAAATATGAGGAAAATTTACAAAAAAATATAAAAACCATTCGATTTATAAAAAATAAAAAAATCTTCTATTAACCTAACTGTAAAAAAAATAAGTTCTAAAATTGGGTTAGTAGGTTAGTCTTACTACTAATGGTACAAAAAATGAAGAAATATAATAAGAAAAAATATACAATATATATAGGATAGTTAGTTATCTGTCCATATTTTCTTTGGTTCCGCACGACGGGTAGGCGATTGTGATCCACTCGAATGACGGTTGGTTATGTTCCGCATAACGGGTAGGCGATTCTGGAAGGACGGTTGGCTATCTTCAAAAAGATGAGACGAAGTCCTGATCGAAGATGGTTTGAAGGCCTAACGAAAGAAGCGTGCTCTCAGCTTACTAGTGTGATCGGTGCTGCCTTGAGGGCAAGGGGGCACTGTTATCTGGCTAATCCCTAACTACACTACTGAATATAAATACTAAAAGATGTAAATATAACATGTAAACCAACAAAAGAAATATTTTCCTCATAAAAAAAGCTATTTTTAATTTAATTTGATTTTTTTTTTATTTATTTATTTAAAGAAATTTACAACTGTATTAAATAAATACAACAAGTAAATAGGCTTTATATATGATTAGTACACATGGCAGTCCTGAGAAGAAACTACCCATTGGTAGCACTCCAATGTCTTATGTTAGAAGGTCTCTTGGCCATCTTTTAAGGTGCCTCGGTGGGTTGTCGGGAATAGATATGGAGGAGAGGTCACGGATAAGCGGGTTTGAGTGGGCAGGGAGTTTGGAATGAAAAGAGGTATATCTGTAACGGGCCAAGTCTTCAACTAATGGGATATTTAGGTCTTTATGGATGATTTTATTAGTAACAAAGTAAGGAGCATTGAGGATTTTACGAAGGATTTTGGACTGCAAGAATTGGATGCGAGAGGAATTCGATAGTTTAGTAGACCCCCATAGCTCAATGCCATAGGTCCAAATAGGCCTGATAATTGTGATATAAATGAGTTTTTTGTAGTAAGTGGGAAGTTTTGAGCGTTTGTCAAGTAAGTGTTGTAGTAATCTGTATCTACGAGCAGTTTCCTGTCGTTTCAGTCTAGTATGAGGATTCCATGTTAGGCGTTTGTCGAGGTGGAGTCCTAAGTACCGAATCTGTTCAACAGGAGTAAGTAGGGTATTGTTAAAGGATACGGTGGGGCAGGAAGTCATTGGTTTACGACGAAGGGTAAAGGTAATTTGGCTGGATTTGTTGCATTTATTTTAATTCCCCAGTTCTGACACCATACTTCAAGGTCTCTGATGTGGGATTGGAGAGTTTGAGAGGCAATAGTTGGATCAGCATTGACTGATAACACTCATGTGTCATCAGCATTGGTAGAAAGGAAAGTGTTAGGATGGGATGGGATATCAGCTGTATAAACTGTGTAAAGGATGGGTCCTAGGATACTAAGTACCGAATCTGTTCAACAGGAGTAAGTAGGGTATTGTTAAAGGATACGGTGGGGCAGGAAGTCATAGGCTTACGACGAGTGAAGGTGATTTGATGGGATTTATTAGGATTTATTTTGATTCTCCAGTTTTGACACCATTCTTCAATGGCTGATAAATTTGATTTTTAAATTATAAACAAAATATACAGAAAAAAAAATATAATGTTCAGGCTCAAACAGGTGGACTTACTGCCTTCACTTGAAGTAGATTGCGTGATGAAACTTTGATTCAATTGTTACTTTTTCGATTTGTGAGATCCTGTGCCAATGTGTTGGTCCACTTGGAATCATTGCGTAGTGGATACAGCCTTGTCAAGAACAATATAAAATGTCTCCATCACCCCTGAATATTTCGTTTAGAAACTCGCGAAGATATTTAAAAACTTCTTTGTTTGTTTTTTTTTGTTTATTTATTTGTTTTTATTGTTTATTTATTTATTTGTTTTTTTATTATTATTCTTTTGTTGACACATTCTGAATTAGTGAATTTATTCCAATTTTTCTTTATTTATTTATTATTTTTATATATATTTTTTATTACTACTATTATTTTTTTGTTTTTTCTTTATTTTTTTTTTCTTATATTTAGTTCCGGGAGCATATTTTTTTTTTTTTCGTTTTTTTGCAACTTTCCCCCTTTCAACAAAAATGAAAATAGAATAAATCACAAAATACGAGTATAATTTTCAAATCGTGTTTGGCAAGAGTGGCACGCACTTTACGACTCACAGATGAAAACTAAATAATAAATATGTTTGGTTCTGTTTATTCAGAGCCGAAATCAAGCAGATGGAATTTCGGAATTGTTTTGTAGGGTTTGGTTCTAAGAAGCATTTAACAGCTGAAATAGAAGGGCCAATTATGGTGAAAATGTTTTTTCAAACACATGTAATTAAGCTTTATTGCAAAGAAATGTAAAAATGAACAAGTATAGAATAAAATATGTAAAAACTCGAAAAGTATGTAAATTTAGTCAAATATGTAACAACATGTAAATTTAAATTTGCTTACTTTGAACCCAATTGCGTTTAAACATATACTATGAGTTGTTACAAGGTGATATTGAAGTCAGGAACCAATATATGTTTACATAGGAATCCTAGCCCAACTTATTACTATCCAATGAAGCTTTGCTCCATCATATGCTGTAATGATCCGGGTTTATATTAATATTTTAACCATTTCGTTTAAATATTTTAAACGCTTCATTTATAATTTAATCATCTTCAACCCGGAGTTTTGATGGTTTCATTTTCCAAGGTGTCAGGGGACTTAAATTTCAAGTTGTTTAAGATAAACTGGAAAAGGGTCTCCTTTCCTGAGATAAAAGAGGTAGATCACGGGGTTGTCCTCTTAGCTTCCCCCTCTCCCCCCCCCACCATCTCGCCCTTTGAATAAGGATTTTACGCCCTAAAAAACAAAAGCACTCCCTTATTCAAAAGACGCAGTTGAAAATTGTTGGAGTTTTTAAATTGTGTCGACGGCGCGAATCTGACATGGATCGATATGGACAAGAGTTTATTATTAGAAGCCTATGATATCAATACCTGTATGTGAAATTAAATTTCTAAGAGGTTTTTCAGCAATAGATCGTATTCGGGCTAAGAATCAGGCGATAAAATAAACAAAGGATTAAAACTTCCCTCTGAATATTCGTTTTATGGACTTAAAATATCAGGAGACCTTAATGTTCCATATGTTGCTGATTTGGCCTATACCAGGTATCACTCCTTTTATGAAAAACTCCAATCCCACTCTAATCCACTAGTTTTCAATCCTTGCTTCCACTTCAATTCCTGACAATCCGCCGAGGCGTCTGAAAAGATGATGGCCTCGAGACCTTCTTGTGTAGATTCACTACTAGAGTGCTGCCAATGGGCAGTTTTTTTCATGTGTATTATCATTGTAGCATATTTACTTGATGTATGAACATACAGTTGTAAAATTCAATAAATGAATTAAAAAAAAAAAAAAAAATCAGGTATTTTTACTTTCACTTACCTATATAGAAAATTTATAGTAGGGATTGCGAGCGTGAAAATTTTATAATTCCAGTTTTGAACGGAAATATACGCTTTAGGTTCCCTCTTAGTCTTAATTACCAAGTCCAGCATAAATGTGTGTGTATGTGGTAAGTTTAGGGCAAAAACTAAAAGTCGTATGAATCTGAAATTTTAATTTCTAGACAACTATAAGCTCGAGATGCCAAAGCAATTATTTGATCAAAATCAGAGCCACTTTATACCATGCATATTGCACAATTCCAAAACGCCTCTCATTTAATTTAACTCGCTATATTGATGTAAAATTAAATGGGCTTTAATTTGATGAAGGTTTAATTCTGATGGAAATAGTCTGAAAGGGCTTAAATGCCGATATTTTTAATTTTATTCCTCTAAAATAACTTAAATTTTATAGATTCAGAATTACAACTTCAATAATCTTATTAAGATTGATAAAAACTAGCTTAATATAAAAGCTTTTAATAACGAATTTTATAGTCTTACTCAAGGAGAAAATAGCGAATATATATATATATATATATATATGTATACGCTGGGCTATCCGTGAAAGAATAGTACTTCCAAGTGACAACTCAAAATTGAGGGTGGTTCTATTGAAATAAATAAGTGGACTGTATAGATTTAAAATAAATAAAAATAATGAAAGCAAACGACGAATCACAATACATTTAATACACTGAAATACATATAAACAAGATAAGAAACAAATTAACCTAATAAATTTATATAAGAAAAAAAATTAACCTAATTATAATTAAACAGCTGTTAGAAAATGTAGGAAACAAAATAAATCTAATAAAAATATTGTAAAAAATAGAAGAAACAAACTTAACTTAATTAATGCCTAAAGATGTAAAAAAAATATTTATCAAAATTAAACAGTTTCTTGAATAAGAATTAAGAAATTAAATGTTCCATTAATAGATAAACATAGGTTATATTCACGTAAAGATGTCCAGTTGAGTGTTGAAGAAAACGACCGAAGGGCGGCTTGAACGAAGTCGTCTTGAGTATTGAAGAAAATTACCGCAGGGCGGCTTGGACGAAGTTCTCTTGGGTGTTGAAAATGACCGCAAGGCGGCTCTTCCAAGTTCCAAGGGAACGATGAGAAGATGAAGAAATTCGTTTCTAAACGTTCAAACGTTGAGAGGAATCTTGGGTCTATATACGGCACATCTTCACCGCTCAGACGCTAGATTAAGACTCCACTGGCCACGATGCAGTCAAAAAACAATTGAAAACTATCGTCTTCTTTTTCTTTCTCTTCTACTCAAAACTTTTAATTATATTTATAATAACTATTTTTAAAACAGATAAAAAATAAAGATTAATACAAAAATGATCTATTGATAAATATCAAGAATTTATACAGTTTAAATTATACAGTTTTCCTTTTTTTTTCCATCAGACCATAACATATGGCGTGAAACATATATATATATTTATATATATATATATATATATATATATATATATATATATATATATATATATATATATATATAATATTTTGTATTTTTTTTCTTTTTTTGATCCTATGAACAGCAACATATATGTGTAATATACCGTTGGAGAGCTAAACATTTTAAAAACAAAATTTCTTATATACAAAGTTTTAAAAGTTAAAGTACAGTGACAAATATGGCATACACTTATTACTGATAATTATACGTAACAAATTGATATTGCTATATTATTTAATCTAAATAATATGTTTCTAACGAAAATGAATAATCTTTTTATTTAAATTAACTTTAAATTTAAGGTTATTTAATAGTTCTTAATTTGATTTTGGCAGCCGAGGTAAGTGAAAGTCGTGTGTAGCCCGCACCATTTTTTTTTTTTTTAATTATGATATCTTAGTATTTTTTTAAAAATTAATATTGATGTTATTATCCGAATTTACTTTTTCAAAAATATGTCTTCCTCCTCTCCTCTTACTTTCATGAACTCTCACAATACCTCGCTCTCACGAATTTTCACCTACCTCTTCTCTCATTGTGTAGGGCGGCCATAATTTAAAAGTGGGCTAGCTAGGATCACCTAGTTACCAAAAAAGGCGCTAGATACCGCTTGTGAAAGCGAGAACGTTTACAGGTTTCAGACGTAGTGTTAGGATTTCCTCAATTGAGACGTTGATTTCCAAAAGGATTTTTTTCAAAGCTGATATTTTCACATATTTGTATTCTAATGGCTTAGTTTTATTTTAATCCGTCATTTTATCTAAAAAACATAAAAATCCTTTTAAAAATTATTTAAAAATTGCATTTCATTCCAAAAGGTACTAAATACACATTTTATTTCATTCCAAAAGGTACGTTATCCATGTTTCGTTCCAAAATGTACTATATCCAATGTAAACAGATATAACCTTTCCTTTCATTTCCTTCCAAAAGGTACTATATTTTCTACTATACGGCATAAGCACCTAACCCCCTAATAAATTACCATTAATTTATTGTTTTCTTCAGTTTATGCATTTTTATTGGTTCATTTGGTACGCCTTGAATCACTGCTATTATTTTGATCAATAGTTTTAACCTAATAATCAGTTTTTAAGCTATTTGAAACAACTTAGTTGCATCGCTTCTCCTTGCAATAACATAAATTTGGTTTAAAATTTTTCAGAAACTCACATTATAATAGAATAATGGTATTTGATGCAGCAAATAGTTGGAATTAGCATCCCACGAACTTACGAAATATTTGAAGAAAATCCGTGCCTGATCTAACTTAGTAGTTGATTTTTTTATGTAAAAAATAAAAGCTCAAAAGTTATTATTTATCAGTATCTATGGTTAAATATTGTTTACACGTCATTAATAATATAGCTAAATTTGCTAAAGTCACACAAATAGTAAATACAGTGGTTATAGGTGAAGGTTTTAAAGGTTATAGTAACTGTTACCAACTTTAGTTCTTTCCAAAAAGTACTATATCCATGTTTCGTTCCAAAAAGTACTATGTCCATATTATATTGTTTAAAATCATCGGAAAAGTGCAATTATTTGGAAAAATGAGTTGGCAACACACTTAAAAATCAAATTTTGATTTTAATAAAAAAAAGAATCACGTAAATTGGTCCAATAATAAATAAATGACAGATTTTTGCGTTTCCTGTAAAATTTTCTAAAGTGGATATAGTACCTTTTGGAAATCAACGTCTTAATAGGCCACTAGGTGGTCTTAAGTGTACTGCTGCTCACTAGATGGCAGTACTCAAAATCTGTTAGTGGCCTTGTTTCCTTAAGGTGATTGTTAAACGTTACACCCACTAAAGCAAACATAATTAATCAAATTTAAGCAATTCTTTGTTTATATATAATTTCGTATTTACAACTATTTATTTGTTTATTATTATTATTATTATTATTTTGTTCAGGTTTATTACACGATTTTTACAAACTTAGTTATTTTTGACGATAGAGAAAAGTATGTATAGTTTTAGAACCAGGAAAGCGCGATAATTAATTTTTTTTTAAATTTATATTCAAGTAGGTAATATATTTTTATGGAAATAATTCCACCAAAAATCAGATATTATTATTGAATATGGATAAAAATGGAAAACATTTTCGAGATCAAGACAATGCGATGAACAAAGATGAGAATAAAAAAATCATCAATGTGGTCAAGCCACAACTTACAAGAGATGTGATTCCCTTATAACTCGGTTATTATTGTTGATAAAGAAAAAATGTAAGGTGTTCAGGAATCAGGAAATTTTATTAGAAAGAAAAAAAAAAAAAAAAAACCTGTACCACTACAACTCATGAAGGGTCTTGGGCTCAGTACATATAGAGATTCGTACTGTTTCTAGGCCAACGGCAGTGCAATGAGGTGATTAGGCCTTAACACGCTCAGCCGCCAGGTTTTTCCCCAATTAATTTGGGTACCCACTTTATAGAGGCTGGGTCTGCCCCAGGAGGGTCTCCATACCCCAGGGTCGCCCCCCGACTGAATTAACAGAATAAATAATATTTCTGTCACTGCCGGGATTCGAACCCAGGACCCGGAGCACAGCAGACTAGTGCTCTATCCACTAGACCACGCCGCTCCCTCTATTAGAATGAAAATCGAGAGAAAAGAAAAGGAAATAGTATCGCAGTCCAGTATAAATGCTTTGGGTTTATTATTTTCAATGATGAACCTTTGTGATCGACCAAAAGAAAAAATCACCCATTCCCTTAAAATTTGAGGGCTTACGTTTCAAGATGCGTAAATTTCCAATTACAAATAAAAAAATCCGTTTGTTCGCCGTCCTTAATATATAAAAAAATATCTTACATTTGACAGAGAATTTAATTTTTGACTAAATGAAAAAAGAATCATTGAAATTGGTTTAGAACTAGCATAGTATAGTTTTGAAATCAGCAGTATTGATATGCTATTATCCTTTGAATTATTTCTTTTAATATTATTTAATTACATACAAACAGTTGTACCCTAATATTGTTATTTGGAAATAATAAACCATTGTGTTAAAATTTGCCGCGTTTTTTATTTCCACTTACCTATACATGAAATATATAGTAAGGGAAAGTATTGCGATCATGAAAAGTTTTCAAAGGAAGTACACGTTTTAGGGTCCAATGTCCATATGTCCAAATGACCAATTCCCACAAAAATGTCTGTATAGTTAGCCTAGCGCAAAAACTAAAAGCCTTACAAAACTGAAATTTCATATTTAAGACAACTATATGCCCGAGATGTTACAGCAACTTTTTCATCAAAATCGGCTAACTAGAAGGGCCACTTTATACCATGCATTTTGCACCTTTGTACGAGTATTTCAAAAACGGCTCTAACGATTTTGATTAAACTTGTTATATGGATGTAAAATTTAATGGGGTTTAATATTATGTAGATTTCATTCTGATCGAAATAGTCTGACAGGCCTTAAATGCAAATATTTCAAAACTTCTTCCCCTAATGTATCTTTAATTTTGTAGATTTTATAAAATTGACCATATTATCTGATTAGCATTGCTCAAAACCAGGTACATATAGAAGTTGAACGAATTCGATACCCAACTACAGGAGAAAACTGCAAAAATATTTTTTAAATGCAATTTTTATTTTTTAATCTTAAGAACAGTAATATACATGTATAATATACTGTTGGAGAGCTAGACATTTTAGAAAAAATATTATCTTATACTAAATCTCGTAAAATTTAATAGATAGTGATAAAAAGCCGATAAAACTAAGTGATTATTGTAGATAATATAATAATAATAATAATAATATTTATTTATAAACAATATTTACAAGTACATATAGCTACAAATATGTTTTCTTACATGATTTCAGTTATCCTTTTATCATGTTAATATAGTTTCAATCATCGTTCGATTTACCTAATAATAATAATGAAATTTTTCGCTTAATGCAGTAGGAAAAATAATATCAGAAAAAAAACCTTCACTATATAATAATAATAATAGGCTTACCGAACCCGAAGGTTTGATTCCGATACCACCAAACTTCGCCTGCACAGACTCGTCCAATGTTCACCGGTCAAGCCCAAGCCCCCGAGATCAGCCTTAATGCAATCCTCCCATCGACGCTTCGGCCTACCTTTCGGACGCCTACCAGTCGGTTTAGCGAATACCAACTTTCTCGGAATCCGTTCCTCACTAAGCCCAACAACTTTACGCGCCCATTTGAGTCTCCGCGATGCTATCAACTCAATTATATTCACAGGGTACAAACTCCGCAATTCCGCGTTGTGCAACCTTCTAAACTCCCCAGTGGCCTCATCTCTCTTCGGACCAAATATTTTACGCAGTACCTTATTCTCGAAAACCTTAAGCTGTTGTTCATCCTTCAAAGTAAGCGGCCACGTTTCGCATCCGTAAAGAACCGTTGGAAGAATAATAGTTTTATAAATTCTGACCTTTACGTTTTTAGACAGAAGCCGCGAGCTAAGTAATTTAGCAACTGAATGATAACACGCATTTCCCACCTTTAACCGGGACTTTATTTCTTCCTGGATTTCATTTTTTCTTGTTATCATTGAACCTAAATAATTGAATTTCTCTACGTGTTCAAAAGTGTGACCTGAAATATTAATATCATCAAGATCGCCACCATTTCTGCTACTAATCATATATTTCGTCAAATCGGTATTTAATTCGAGACCTATTTGTTTACCGGTTTTTATTAACACACTTGTATTTAGTTGTATAGTTTCCGTGACTTCACCTGGTAGTACCAAATCATCGGCATACCCCAAAACCGGAATCATGTCACCCATATTTAAGCCTTTCTCGGTACACATCACCTTTTCTATAACATATTCTAAGGCTATATTAAACAAATTAGGTGAAAGGGAGTCACCCTGTTTGAAACCCGATCGCACCTCAAATCTCTCGGAGTAATTATGACCGATTCTAACTTTATGGAATGTTTCCGACAAACACATCTCTACTAGGTTTACTAACTTTTTAGGTATCCCCTGTTCAATCATGATGTTATATAGCTTCTGACGGTCTATGGAATCATAAGCCTTTTTAAAATCTATATAAAGTTGATGGACTACACCGTTGTATTCCAGCTTCTTCTCTAATATTTGACGTAAGGAATATATTTGATCAATAGTCGAGCGATTCCGCCTAAAACCAGATTGGTAGTCTCCGATAATTTCCTCAGCGTATTCCGTGATTCGGCTAGTTAGTATTGACGAGAATATTTGATAGCATACTGGGAGAAGAGATATCCCACGATATTTGTTACAATCCGTCCTCGGTCCTTTTTTGTGAATTGGAATAAGTATTGATTGATTCTTTCCATTCTTCGGGTATTTTTTCATTTTCCCAGATCTTTTTAACTAAAACATTTAATTTAGAAACGCCCGCTTCTCCACACGCTTTGATTAATTCACTCGTGATATTATCATTTCCTGCAGCTTTATACCGTTTTAATTTTCCTATCGCCATTTCAACTTCCTCTTTACTCGGTGCGTCTACCCATTACACTATATAAATTACAATATTAATTTAAAAGTACATGCTTTGTTCTTTTGTGCGTGTATCGCTTTAGTGAAGTTTTGTTGTAATTACCTATTTCGAATTTCGAAGGGCTTTCAGAAGTTGTGGTTTTATCAAAATATTTTTTGGTTTCTGTGTAGATAAACTGTTGTAATGTAGGAAGATTTAGTTCAAAGAGCATTTTTGTAATTTTAGTATATCGTGGATTGAACAGGGAATACCTAGAAAGTTAGTAAACCTAGTAGAGATGTGTTTGTCGGAAACATTCCATAAAGTTAGAATCGGTCATAATTACTCCGAGAGATTTGAGGTGCGATCGGGTTTAAAACAGGGTGACTCCCTTTCACCTGTGTTATTTAATATAGCTTTAGAATATGTCATAGAAAAGGTGATGTGTACCGAGAAAGGCTTAAATATGGGTGACAAGATTCCGGTTTTGGGGTATGCCGATGATCTGGTACTGCTAGGTGAAGACACGGAAACCATACAACTAAATACAAGTGTGTTAATAAAAACCGGTAAAGAAATAGGACTCGAATTAAATACCGATAAAACGAAGTATATGATTAGTAGCAGAAACGGTGTCGATCTTGGAGATATTGATGTATCAGGTCATACTTTTGAACACGTAGAGAAATTCAAGTATTTAGGTTCAATTATAACTAGAAAAAATGAAATCCAGGAAGAAATAAAGTCCCGGTTAAAGGTGGGAAATGCGTGTTATTATTCAGTTGCTAAGTTACTTAGTTCGCGGCTTCTATCTAAAAACTTAAAGATTAGAATTTATAAAACTATTATTCTTCCAACGGTTCTTTACGGATGTGAAACGTGGCCGCTTACTTTAAAGGATGAACAGCGGCTTAAGGTTTTCGAAAATAAAGTATTGCGTAAAATATTTGGTCCAAAGAGAGATGAGGCCACTGGGGAGTTTAGAAGGTTGCATAACGCGGAATTGCGGAACTTGCATACTGTGAATATAATTGAGCTGATTGCATCGCGGAGACTCAAATGGGCGAGTAAAGTTGTTGGGCTCGATGACGAACGGATTCCGAGAAAGTTGGTATTTGCTGATCCGACTGGTAGGCGTCCGAAAGGTAGGCCGAAGCGGAGATGGGAGGATTGCGTTAAGGCTGATCTCGGGAGCTTGGGCTTGAATGGTGAGCATTGGACGAGTCTGTGTAGGCGGAATTTGGTGGTATCGGCATCGAACCTTCGGGTTCGCTAAGCCTATTATTATTATTATATTATTATTATAGTATATCGTGGGTAGTTACTGATGATTCGCATACATGTATTTTGTATTGTTTCTATTTTTTGTAATTGGTATTGCAAGTCGAGCATGACAGGCGAGGCATAACAAATCTGGGCACGTACAACATGACTGTCTTAGTAGTAGTAGTTTGTTCTGAGCGCTTAAACGGGATTTTTTATTGAAATATGGGAACATTTTGTAAATGCATTGTTTGATTTTTTTCGGATTTTCTATAAATATGTTCGGTATGGATTAACGATTTATCTAATTTTAAGCCTAAGTATGTAACTGATTTAGACCAGGGAATGTGGATTGAGTTTAATAAATTAGTTTATGTTCGGTCTACCCTTAGTAAAGATTAAAGCTTCGGATTTGTTGGCGTTTATTTTTAATTTTCAAATATTACAATATTTATTAATTTTGTTGAAGTTGAGCTGTAGCCTGTTAACTATGGTTATAAGGCTGTATCATCAGCGTAAAGAGACCTTACATTAATAAAGTTGGCGAAAGGCAGGATCCTTGAATAATATAATAGATTTTTTAATAAAACACATGTTTCTATAGAAATTCAATTTATTTAATTCTTAAATGGTTTCACTGATTTTTGTATCTGACTGTATTTGAAAATTCTTTAATCGATTACTAAAACGGAGGTGTGTTGCCGGCACCAGATTTTTTTTTTTTGCAAATAAAAGTGTTATAATTATTATATTATCTATGTATAAAGTTATTCTACTCTGAGGTGAAAATTTTATAAACAGGTCAATTCTATACATTAAAAAAAAAAAATTTAAGTTATATTTTCATAAAAGGTTTTCCTCAAGCAAACTCTTGCCGCAGCCACGAGCAAGAATTTCAGCCTCTGCTTCCTCCTATCAATAGCCCCATGCCCTTCACTTCACCCCATGCCCGGCAATACTTTCCTCTACTTTATTTTTCTACTGAACCCAAGGTATACCCCTCTTTCCCATCTACCTTTAGCATCGCATTCCATTACCAATTTCAGTATTAGATCTGAACTCGTTCGCTTTTACCATCAAAATATTTACCCTTTAAAAACTTGGAATATATTCCTTTTTTTTTTTTTGTTTCTGATGCTCCGACCTCTTCATCCAAGCAGATCTTCTCCATAAATCCTTCTCTTCTGCAAAGAGTATTCTTTCATTAGCTCTGAATAGACGAGCGTCTAAAAGCTGTGAATTTTGTGGGCCTCACTAGCGGTACCTGGCGCCATTTTTGGTAACTTACACTTTCTATACTTGCTACCGTTTTAAATTACACTAGCGACACCTAGCGTCTTTTGCACTAAATCTGGCTTATCTGTTCTAGAAATAAGCTATGAAATATATAGTAAGGGTAAGTATTGCGATAGTAAACATTTTTGAATTTACCTTTTCTACGAAAATACACGTTTTAGGGTCCCCCTGAATCCAAATTAACAAGTCTCGCAAAAAGGTCTGAGTATGTGTTACGCGTTAAAGAAAACTCCTATGAAACTGAAATTAAAAAAACTGAACTATTCGTCCGAGATGTTAAAGAACCTTTTTCATCAAAATGAGCTAACCATAAGAGCCACTTTATACCCTGCATTTTGAACCTTTTTACAATTTTCTCGAAAACGGCTCTAACGATTTTGATTAAACTCGCTGTATCGATGTAAAATTTAATGGGCTTTAATATCATGTAGGTTTAATTCTGACTGAAATAGTCTGGCAGGGCTTAAATGCCGATATTTTTAATTTGATTCCTCTAAAATACCTTAAAATTTATAAATTCAGAAAAACTACACCAATAATCTAATTAATGCATATATTTTACTTGTTTTTTCCTTTAAAGCACCTTTAATTTTATAGATTCTATAAAAATAACCATATCATCTTGTCATCATTGATACAATACAATATATAAGTTAAACGAATTCGATATCAAACTGAAGGATAAAACTACAAAAAGTATTTTTTCAAAGAAATTTTTTGTTTTTGAACATATGAACAGTAATATACATGTATAATATACCGTTGGAAATCTAATGATTTTAGAAAAAATATTATCTCATACAGAAAATTGTAAAATTGAATGAATAGTGATTAAAAGCCGATAAAACTAACGGATTATTTTAGACAATAATATAATAGATTTTTAAATAAAACACATATTTTGATATAAATTCAATTTAATTAATCCTTTATTAGTTTCACTCATTTTTACCTCTGACTGTATTTAAAAATTCTTTAATCGATTTTAAGAACAGACGTAAGTGAATGTCGTTTGTTGTCCGCACCAGATTTTTCCATTAAGGAGATCGCCATGCTGGACGCTAAACACGGATAAGTTTGCTCTTTTAAAGCTGTGATATTAAGTAAGTTTGCTCTTTTAAAGCTGTGATATTAAGTAAGTTTTAATGACAAAAAAGTGTTCATTATTATTTTGACTTTCTCTAAAGATAGTAATTGTCAATGACAAAGAGAATAATCGAAAACTTGTTATGGACCTAGAAATACAGTCAACATCCAAAAATTGACAAAAAAAAAAAAAAAAAAAAATGCATCTAAAGCACTTAAGTCATAAATTTAAAACAGTTACCAACGGAAATACACGTTTTAGAGTTTCCTGGGATTGAAGTCCAGCAAACAGATCGTTATATAAGACTGAAGCATATATCTCAACCAGGAAAGCCAATTTATGTCATGCACTTTTGCACATATTTTTTTTTTTAAACAGTACTAATGATTTTGACTGAACTTTCTATATCGATCTAAAATTATATGGGCTTTAATATAATGTGTGTATTGTTGTGATTGAAATAGCATGACAGAGCTCAAATGCCAAAGTAGATTTCAAAAAGATAAGAAGATAATGTAAGAAGTGCAGCGTGGTCAAGTGGATAGAGCACTAGTAAACTGTTCTCCGGGTCCTCGGTTGGAATCACGGTATATTCTGCAATAGTATAATCTGCCACAACCGTGATTCCAGCCCAGAATCACGGTTGTGGCAGATTATTACTTATTCTGTTTAATCAATGGGAGAGGATGGGAAACAGTACGAAACAGTACGAATCTCTATATGTACTGTGCTCAAGAACCTTCATGAGTTATAGAGCAAAACGTTTTTTTTTCTTAAAAGCATTGATAAAAAATTAGACTGAATATACAAGATGAATGAATTTGATAAGCAACTAAACGAGAAAAGATCAAACATATGTTTTTTGGTAAACATTGTTTTCCAAATATAACAATGCTATGGAAGTATAATATACCGTTGGAAAGCTACAGGTTTTAGAAAAAAAGGTATTTTATGTACACATTTGTGGAAGGAAATTTAAAGAGACGAACAGGGCATAGACCGGTGTGATAATTGTACATACCTTTATTTTATTTATTTATTATAGAGATATTTACAACTGTATTAACACAAAAATACATCAAGTAAATGTGACTGTTCACCAATTTTATATTGTTATAGTATTTAATCTATAACGAGTCTGAACACAATTCGTTAAACAAAATTTAACTCTTGACTTTATTTAATAATTCTGAAATCATTTAACAACCGGGTAAATGAGAGTCTATTGTACGCACCAGATTTTTAAAAAATGTTATTTATAATTTTTTTTACATTGAATATAATATAATACAATTTTTTCTGTTATAATGAGTAACTACTAAGGTTCTGAGACGACCTTCTCGTCATATTTCTAAAGTGGATAAAGAAAAAAATTAAATAAGAAGCAGTATATATTTTATAAAATAATATAATTTATATATTATTTAAGAATTATATACGTATATATAAAATAGTTATATATATTTTTTTAATATTGATTTAATTAAGTTAAACTAACTGTGTTGAACAAAAAGTTGTCCACCTGGCAAACAGTAAAAAAAGAAAGAAAATGAAAATTAAATTTAAAAAACAACTTGAACACACGCATGCCTATGTAATATTTTTTAAATTAATATTTATATCATTTTAAAGTGAAAATAATGTAAAATATTTATATCTGGTACTGAATTTTACTAGGTTTTATATCGCCTGATTTTATTATCTAAGTAAAGAAGATAACTTATTTATTTATTTTTTTTTTTTTCATTATATACAAGTGACCGTCAAGACTTGACACCAAATCCTATATGGTCAATATGTGTTTGCTACAGTTTAATAAAAACTTAGGTTATGCAACCAAAAAAAAATAAATAATAATAAAAAAGTATCAATAAATTAAGTAGAAAGAGAATAATATAAAATAATGTAAATGAGAGAGGAAGGTAACTCAAAAGAGATAGAAAAAATAAAATAATAACACTATTATCATTAAAATAAATTCTGTGAAGTGATTTTTTTTTCTATAGTTTGCACTGAGCGTTAATAAAGAACTGCTTGATCATCAAGAAGATAACTTAATTACTAAAATATTAAAATCATACGAATTTTATTACCATGATAAAATAACCATTTAAATTCGAGATTAAAATGAATATATAGTAGGCCTTAAGATGCAAGTCAAAAAGTTCAGTATCCCTCGATGGCTTTGACAGAGTTTTAATTTCGCTAGAATTGAAACATTTAAAATTATTTGGTACTCAATTTCAAATATTTTATTGCACGGTTTCAACTACCCTAATCAATAAAACATTAATATCGAGCACTTTTGATAAAAATAAATTAGAGAAAAAAATATTTAAAAAACATATATTAAAATAAATATATACTAAGGTTTGAAATGAAAGGTAATACGGTTACTGCTCTGGGTTTAGCGCCTTTTGATTTCGCAATGTTGCCAGATCTACCACTTATACTAACACAATAATTTAAGTTGGTTTTAAATCAACATTTTTTTTTTCTAAACATATAACTATTTTATATATATATATATATATATATATATATATATATATATATATATATATATATAAGTATATAATTTTTATATTTATAAAATTAAAAAGGTTTTAAATAGGCTAGTTCAGTATTTAGCTCTGGCTTTGTTGGTTCTTAATTTCGCTAATAGCAATGTTGCCAGATCGACTACTTATATTGACAAAATTAGTCTTAGTTTTCAATCAATATATTTTTCTAAAAATATAACTATTTTATATACATAAATATATAGTATTTCTATTTATAATATTTTTTCAATATGCTAGTTCAATAATATAGCTGTGGCTTTGTTAGTTCTTAATTTCGCTGTAAGCTATGTTGTCAGATCTACCACATTCTATCATTAAAATTTTATATATCAATATATTGTATATATTTCTTAATATATAAAAATTATATACTGTTATAACAGACTTTAAGGTGAGAATTAATATATTAACTGCTCAGTTTTATTTTTTATTTTCCTATAATCAGAAATATTCTCATACTTGGAACTATTCAAATAATTCATTTTCAGGTGTAAAATTTTTAATACATACCCTAATATTTTTATATCCGAATTTTAGAATAAGATACAGAAAGGAATGGAAATAAACAGCCTACATAAATTTAATTATAAATTAAGGCGCAAAATATTTACTGATGATACCTAATTTATAATGGAGTTTTATATAGAAAAATAATATCATCATTCATAGTTATCACACGGCCATCTATTTATTATGATAAAGAAAAATATAGTAAAAATGATAGCTACAATTTCATGGCTTACATAATATATTAATTTACATTATTATTATCCTTTTCCTTAGTGTATAATTAAAAGGGAATTAATAAAATGTAGATTAGATTATCCAAAAAAGAAGATTGTTATAAAAAGCCAATATTAAATTATTCATATTGTAAAAAAAAAAATTATATTTCAAATAATAATCATTAAGATTTTCAACAGTTATTTAGGGAATAATAAAATAAATAATGTTGAAGTACATGGCCATAAAAAATATCATGCATAATTTTAAATTCTTACCTTTATGTTGAAAGATTCAATATGGCCTCCTTTTCTTGAGTTGACTTCTACTAGCTTATTGACTTCATCTTTCAAACAAGCGTATATCGAAACGGGAATAAATAATAAAATGATAGAGTCATTAAGAACCAAGCTTAAATTAAATTATTAAAGAATAAATCACTAATTTCTCATTTATAACACATTTTACACACATTCAAAATAAAGTTAACCACTCGACACGGACCCGAACCGAACAAGAGTGAATCTAAAGAGAAAGGTGGCCTCTGATTGGCTGAGGTCAAACTACCGAGTCCAAATTAGTCTTTTAAATTATATTCAGCGTCATTTACATCAATTACAGTGATATCTAGTCTCCTTACACAGGTATTTATTAAACATATTATTAATTAATGTAATTTATGTATATACGGTTAAAACATTATTCTTAATTTGTTATTTTTAAAGGAAAATGTATATTGATACCTTTTTAATGGATTTAAATTCATAATAATTTTCAATTACTATCGTTTTCATATCATTTATGTTT
Organism: Piezodorus guildinii; assembly: GCA_023052935.1. Lineage (NCBI taxonomy): Eukaryota > Metazoa > Arthropoda > Insecta > Hemiptera > Pentatomidae > Piezodorus > Piezodorus guildinii. Next base: position 33,236,344 of record CM041298.1, on the reverse strand, counting down.
CAAAATATATATATGAAAGAGAGAGAATATACTTATCTAAGTTTGATTCAATAAATTAAAGAACTTAATATTGTGGTGATATCCGAATAGTTTCATGTAGCGACACAATTATAAATTAAGCACTGTAAGATAAAGTTATTTATATATTATCATTAAAAAAAAAAGTAAACTGAATACATTTAAAATTAATAAACAATAATTAACACTGTAACAATTGATTTATATATAACGGACAGAGTGTAGACCTAACCGCACAGACGCCAGTTCTCAACTAAATAATGTTTAGGTAAAAAGAGGGGAAACCAGAGATACTACAAAATGTAAACATTCTATAATTTGATTAGGAGGTTGTTGGCTATGCGGATATTAAATGAGCTGGAATGGAAACATCCTAATTAGATTTATCTTCACTTTTAGAATACTGGTTCCACTTATTGTAAGTAATAATTTTTTTTTAAAACCTCATACGCGTACACAACTTAACCTTATTCTTTCTCGCTTAAATCAATTTTTAAATAAATAAATAACAATTCTAAAATATAATAATAATAATATAAATAAATTAATAATAATCAATTAATCTGCTGCTGACAGTAACCTGCTGTTAACAATTTAAGAACTATAAAATAAATTTAGAGTTTGAACAATTTTAAAGACTTATTTTTAGTTTCGTTGGAACAAAGTTTAATATAAAATTATATAACAATATAAAATTCTTATGTGCAAAAATCACTTAAGCTTATGCCCTATTCGTTAATTTACATTACCTTCTACAATTTGTTTATACAAGATAACACTATTTTCTAAAATCGTTAGCTTTTAAATGGTTCCTTACACATATTACTATTCTTATTTTAAGAAAAAAAATTACTCTTTTTCTCACTTTCGTTCAATATGCAATTTCGTGAAAATTGAATATTCACCCGTTTTTACTTTCACTTACTATATATAGTAAGGGGAAGTATTGCGATCGTGAAAATTTTCGAATTCCAGTTTTCAACGGAAATACACGTTTTAGTCCAAATAAAGAAGTCCCGCAAGAAGTGGGCTGTGTGTGTGTGTGTGTGTGGTAACTCCCGGGCGGAAACGGTAAGTCCTATGAAACTGAGATTTCATATTTAAGACAACCATACGCCCGAGACGTGACAAAACTTTTTTCATCAAAATGACCTTACCAGAAGAGGCACATTATACCATGCATTTTCCACCTTTTTTCGATTTTCTCGAAAACGGTTCCGACGATTTTGATTAAACTCGCTATATCGATGTAAAATTTAATGGGATTTAATATCATGTAGGTTTTATTTCGGATGAAAATGGTATGACAGGGCCTAAATGCCGATATTTTAAATTTTCTTTGTCTAAAGTACCTTTAATTTTGTAGATTCAATAATAATAACTATATTATCTTATTAACGCTGATGAAAAACTGGTAAATATATAAATTGAATAAAGTCGATACCCAACTAAAGGAGAAAACAGAAAAAATATTTTTTTTAATGCAATTTATCGTTTTTGAACATAAGAGCAGTAATATACATGTATGATATACCGTTGGAAAGCTAAAGATTTACGAAAAATTATCATTTCATACACAAGCTTTTAAAAGTTATTGGAGAGTGATGAAAAGAAGATAAAACTTACTGATTATTTAAGATAATAATATAATTGATTTTTTAATTAAATACATGTTTCTATATAAATTCAATTTGATTAATTCCTTTATAATTTCACGTATTTTTATCTCTAACTGTATTTGAAAATTCTTTTATTGATTTTAAAAATGGAGGTAAGTGAAAGTCGTGTGTTGCCCGCACCAGATTTTTTTTATCTCTAACTGTTTTTGAAAATTCTTCATTGATTTTAAAAGTGAAGGTAAGTGAAATTCGTGTATTGCCCGCACCAGATTTTTTAAACATAAATTACATCACATTTAAATTGCACGGGTCTGAAGCAACGGCGAGTCGGTAGTTAAAATATAAAATTCGTCTTATACGTAACGCAAACTGGATTCTGCTGATCAGTAAGGAACTGCAATAAATCATAAAATCTTTTTCAAAACTCTATCCCACCCCTAATCCCAAAACTATCATTAAAAAGTAATTTTTACGTTTCCCATTTCCAAGCCCCGCCTCGAAAGGAGGCAGAACTTCTCAGCGGCAATTTGAGCCTGATGAAAGTTTCCTGGGGGAGCTATATTTTCAATTAGCCTTGCCACTGGCACCTTCAATCCCCTTCCTGAAGGTGCAGTTGGTAGGCAATACTGCGGAGAACGCCTGCGATATCCACAAAGACCACAATTGATATCAGCCGAAGAAACTGGGTCGGGCTAAGGCGGGAGTCAACAGAATTAAGGAATTACCAATCAGAGCTCTGTCCCTACCTCACTATCAAAATAAATCCTACGTTCGCGGCAACGATGTGAGTGGGGGTTACAATCAGTACTGAGGCCTTCTGCATTGCGACAAATGATTAGTTATAAAATCTGATGCGAGTATCACACAACAGAAGCTACCTCTGTTGTTAAAATCAATTTTAGAATTCCAATACAATTAAAGTAGAAAAAAATCTGGTGCGGGCAACACACGACTTTCACTTACCTCGATTTTTAAAATCAATGAAAGAATTTTCAAATACAGTTAGAGATAAAAATACGTGAAACTATTATGGAATTAATCAAATTGAATTTATATAGAAACATGTTTTTATTAAAAAATCTATTATATTATTATCTAAAATAATCAGTTAGTTTTATATTTTTTTTTATCACTCTATATTATCTTTTAAAAGCTTGAGGATAAGATAATATTTTTTCTAAAATCTTTAGCTTTCCAACGGTATATTATACATGTATAGACTGCTCTTAAAAATATTATTTCTGTTTTCTCCTTTAGTTGGATATCGAATTTATATATTTACCTGTTTTTCATCAGCGTTAATAAGATAATCTAGTTATTATTATTGAATCTACAAAATTAAAGGTACTTTAGGGGAAGAAAATTTAAAATATCGGTATTTAAGCCCTGTCAGACCATTTTTATCCAAATAAAACTTATATGATATTAAAGACCATTAAATTTTACATCGATATAGCGAGTTTAATCAAAATCGTCGGAACTGTTTTCGAGAAAATCGAAAAAAGGTGCAAAATGCATGGTATAAAGTGCCTCTTCTGGTAAGCTCATTTTGATGAAAAAAGTTTTGTCACGTCTCGGGCGTATAGTTGTCTTAAATATGAAATTTCAGTTTCATAGGACTACCGTTTTCGTCCGGGAGTTACAACACACACACACACACACAGACCTTTTTGTGGGACTTGGTTATTTGGACTCAGGGGACCCTAAAACGTGTATTTCCGTTGAAAACTGGAATTCCAAAATTTTCACGATCGCAATACTTCCCATATAGTAAGTGAAAGTAAAAATTAAAGCAATATTTTCAGTTTCGTTGGAAATATATGTCTTAGATTATTGTTTATTTATTTGATGTATATAATTTCTATTGTTATATTATTTAATCTGTTGAAATAATGTAAATCCTTTATCGAGATCATTCTTATTTAAATCTTAATTTCAAGGGAGGTAAGTAAAAGTTGTGTATTGTGCGCACCAAATTTTTTTCCATTTTCGGTCTGTATTTAATCATTATGCATAAATACATAAATAAACAGTTGAACTTTGGAAGAACGCGTTATATAATTAGATATAAGATTACTAAAGTGTACTCCAATTGATTCTGATCTTAATTTAAATCGACGGATTAGGAAATACCATTAATATGTTTATATTTCAAAACCCAACGATGTTTGGCAGACAGAACAAGTGAACAGTTCTACACAAAATATTTGTTTAGAAAATTAATTAAGTCATTATTAGTATAATAGGGAGGCTGACCTTTTGTGCTCTAGTTGGAATAAACAATAGAGTTCAAATCAATTAATTACTAATTTAGTTGATCAGGTGTTATTGTTGGGGAAAATGAAAATAGATTCGACTGTTTCAGTTATATTTCATCAAAATGGTTTGTTAATTCATACACTCAAGTATGTGTGTGTTCATTTATTTGTAAAACTTGAATTAATTTTCTTTACATTTTTTGTTATTGCTTACATGTATTTATTTTTGTTGTTTATTTATTAAGGCCCTTTATGCTGCGATAGCTAATCGGACGATCCTACAGTGGGAGTCCTAAATTTTGCCTATCCAGAAATCTTTAACTTTTGAAAAATCCTAGGACTACCTGCGGGGTTCGAACCCGTTACCTTTGGTATAGAAGGCTGTTATCCTAGCCACCCTGCTACAGGTGATCCTAAAATATAAAAATTAAATTAAGTTTTTGTCGGAAACATATGTTATAGGTTAAATAATTAAATATATAAAATTTTTATATACAATAACATCTTTGCCCTATTCGAAACTTTACATTACATTATAGAACTTTGTAAATAATGTAACATTTTTTTGTTTTTTTTAAATCTTTAGCTTTTAGTGGTATATTGTTCATCTATATTACTATTCTAATGTTCGGAAAAAGAAATTACCTAAAAATGTTAACTCTTTTCTCAATTAGTTGGTTTGTTTATTCATTTAACGTCACAGTATGCTGCTGTGGTTAATCGGAAAGTGGGAGTCCTAAATTTTGCCTGTCCAGGTTTTATTAGGAATAGGGATCTTTAGCAAGTACCTGACATCGCACAGGCAAGAGACCATCTTTTAACGTTCCCTTCGAAGGACGGCATAATTAAGGATGTTTTACCCCAATTAAAAAATCCTTGGGGCACCTGCAAGTATGGACCCGAGACCTTTGGCATAGGAGGCTGTTATGCTAACCACCTATGGGTAACCCCATGTTTTAGATTAAATTATAAACAAGGTAATTGTTATGTATAATACTTCTTTCTCTCTCTCTCTCACTCTCTCTCTATTATTTAAATTATAATATAATTTATATATTATATATATATAGTATTGTTGATTAGTTCTCGACTGTTGATAATTTAAGTTTTCTACTAACCTTAGGTTTCAGTCAATAAATAAACAAATTATTTATGCAACGTTTCGAGAATATATTGTTCTCATATTCATGTCTTAACAGTGGAAGAACAAAAAACAGAACATTAATATTATTATACAATAATTAATATATGATGTTATTGTTAGAGATATAGAAAAGAATATATTGAACAATGAATAGACATACAGTAGGTACATAGATATTTCTATTAGAATTTACATTAAAGATATTATTAGAAATTTACTTACAATTTGAGTAGAAACAATGTCATACATAGACTACGACTATGAAACTTAATAGACTATTTGCATATACTATTTCGCATTTTTTTTTTTTTTTATGTTTATAAGTAAAATACATTGCAATTATGCAATTAAGTTTTTCTTTCGAATGGAAAATTCAATTTTTTGTAACTAAGTCATCAAAAAATTATTCCTGAAATATAAGTAGTAATATAGAGGTATAACATACCGTTGGAAAGTGTAAGAATTTAGAAAAATTAATATGCAAGTCGTACGAGTTAATATAAAGTTTTTGTAAGCTTATCAACAAATGGGCATATGTTAATGGGAAGGAGGGAGGTTATAACCGTCGCACAGTGGGCAATATGACCGATTTAGGCGGACACAATTCTGAAACTTGTCTATATTTAACCTTTAGGGTCCCAGATTACGGAAAAAAATATTTTAAAAAATTATAAGAAAACATTATAAAAACTAATAAATCTTTTGACACGATTAGTGAGCGCACCGTGGTCAAACATCAAATTATTTGCTATCTAAAAGTTCCCTATATTTCACGTTTGAAGTCTCAGAATACAGGAAAAATAATACAAAAAATCTAATTATGGCTCGGAGTTGCTAAAACTTCCATATAGATGTATTTTATACCATTTAGGAAATTCTTGAAATTGTAGATTGTAAAACTTTTGATTCGGAGTGTTGTGTCTGAAAAAAATTATGTATCACCCAAAACGCAAAAAATCGTAAAAATGCTTTGTAATATTTATAGACAAGAAGGATCAATGAAACAAACCCTACAAACAAATCCTTGGGGTAACTTGGGAGTTATATATTTTTTCGTTATTGAATAAGGGCATACATTTACAAATTGCTAAATTAACTCTACAGGTGAGATTGCAATTTATATTCAATAACGAGTTTAGAAATATAATGTCTTACCAGTCTCAACAATTTCCATTGTTAAATAAAAGCAAAAGGACTTTACTCTAAATACACCTTTAATAGAATAAATGATCATCGAATAAAAATAATTCCACTGTCGGTTATTAGGCTCTTGTGTGAACAGGAATGATTCATTCATTTATTATTTATTTGTAAACACGGTATGGCGGGAAATATTAGTATTAATGGTCTTGCCAACTAATATCAAAAAGGTGAAGCACTGGAAAATTCCAAACTTTTGACTTGACTTTAACCAACTAAATTGGTGATTTGGCCCACTGTGCGTCGTATAGGATCGTGCAAGTTATATTCTTCCAATCAGTACGCATGATTTTAGAAACAATATTACGTACCGAAATGAAACTAAGTTGTTAGCATAAATGGTATGTTGATATAAATCTATAAACTAACATTATTATTAATTATTTAAAATTTATTACTATTTCGTGAAAACAGATGTTTCACTGTAAACTAAATAGTATTCCTTGGGAAACTAAATTATACCTTTAAAATGTATTTAAAATAGTTCATTTGAAATATTAAATAGTTATAAACCTAATAGGATAGAAACCTTTGTTATTTCTTCAGTTTTTGAATACATACAGTGATTTTCAAAAGTATTCGGAATTCCCATTTCTTTTTATTTAATCTGTATTTTTGAGAACTATTAATTTATATAATTCTTTTGGAACAATGCGTTTTTAAGAGATACTCCTATAAGGAAATCACTAACCAGATAATCTAAAATTATATTGTTTTTTAAAATATAATGTATAATCATAATGTAATAATGTAAAATTACAAGATCATTTAGTGTCAAAAGTATTCGGAAATCGTAATATACTGTGTTTAATAGTTTCATATTCTCACTAATCTTTGACATCATTTTATCTTCTAAACAATCCTCTCTCATGTAACATATACCGAACCTTGGAAAGATTTTTACGTAATTTTTGGTTTTAGCTATTATATACCTTCCTTCTAACATTATAAAATGGTAAATAACCGCTTAAAACATAATAAGAAAAGTTAAAATCAAGTAAATTACTGAATGTTAGTGCGCCCCGAATACTTTTGACACTCACTGTATATAGCAATCGAGTTTTCTTTATATGGAACAATTAAATTTCACATTATCTTTGCTTCACTTTAAAATAACAAACAAATAAACTTTTATATTGACCAATTTTGATTTATATTTTTCATTTCTGCCGATGATTAAATTTAATAATGAATAGACGTTATAAAATAAACATATTTTAGTACAAAATGGCACTTTTCGTTACAATGAACTTAAACTACCAAAGCGATTAACTCTAAATCGGTCTGGCAGAGATTTTTTAATCCACTAGACGGATTTTGATACGGTTTTCACCAACATTAATAGAATTCTTTCCTGAAGGTTCATAAGTAAAATACATGGTAATTTATCTTTTCATTAAACAGGAAAAAAAAAATTCTTTAACCAAGTCGTCAAAAAATTATTCCTGAAATATAAGTAGTAACATATGCGTATAATATACCGTTGGAAAGCGCAAGACTTTAGAAAAGTCAATATGCAATAAATGAAATCGTACAAGTTAATATAAAGTTGTTGTATGGTTATAAACTTATGAATATATGTTATTGGGAAAGAGGGGGGTTATAACCTCCATATAGGACCGTGCAAGTTATATCCTTCCAACTAGTACGCATGAATTTAGAAACAATATTACATACCGAATCATAACTAAGTTTCTAACATAAATGCTAAGATGTTAAAAATCTATAAATTAACATTGTTATTAATTATTTAAAATTTATTACTATTTCATAAAAACAGATTTTTCACTGTAAACTGAATGGGGTTCCTTTGGGTATTTTGTATAGTATTTTATATAGTATATTTGAAATATTAAATAATTATAAACTAATAGGATAGGAACCTTTGTAATTTCTGTAGTTTTTGAGTACATACATAGCAATAAAGGTTTCTTTACATAGGAAATTTATTTTTAAAATAAAAAACAAATAAACTTAATTTTTTTTTATTTATTGACTACTTTACGTTTCTAACTTCTGCCAGTGATTAAATATAATAATTAATAGACGTTATAAAATTAACGTATTTTCTTCCTGATTGCACTTTTCATTACAATAAACTAAATCACCTAAAGCGATAAACTCTAAATCGGTCAGACAGAGGTTTTTTAAGCATAAATGACACCTCATTATAATTTCTATCTTGCGAAACAGGGGCGCGTCTGACAGTTTTTTTATAAAAGATAACACTTTTTTTTTCTAAATTATTCAGCTTTCTTACGGTATATTATACACCTATATTACTTTTCTTAAGTTCAGATAAAAAAAATTAACTATGTTTAAATTTTTGCTCAGGTAAATAAAATAGAGTAGAATAATTAGAAATATAAATAGAAAATAATCTAATTCTGGTAATGGGTAACTTAAGAATTACAGTCATGTACAGTTAAATATACTACAAGCCTGGTCTACCGATAAATGGAACATAATTAATTAATTGTGGATGTAATTAGTTGACCGTTGAGAATTACTGGAAGGAATTAGTCCGGGTGGCGGTCATTAAATGAAACAACTAAATAGTTTCAACTATTTTATTGTTTGCCAACGTTTCGACCCCCTTTGTGGGTCATCATCAGGGCTAAAAAGATACAAAAGAATATAATTTCAATGACATTACATACAATATTATATAACCTATTTAGCTAGAGACCGTCGGTATTAAAAAATAACAGAAGAACTGTATATGTAAAAAAAAAAAAAAAACTTAATTAAAATACAATGACCATAGTACAATAATGAAAGTGTTATACAGAAAAAATAAAAATGTTCACTAAACAAAATTTACACAGTTATCAATAATTTATATGAAATATAAAAATATGAAGTCGAGTGGAGATACGTACCGCATGTTGGGAGAATGAAAACTAGGTACTGTTTGGTAGGTACTGAGAGGGATAGAGAAGAAAAGTGAAAGAAACTTAATTAATTGTGATATCTGCCGATGATTAAAACAATATTGGATAGACGTTATAAAATAAACACATTCTCTTACTAATTGAACTTCTCGTTACGATGAACTAAAACTACCAAAGCGATAAACTCTAAATCGGTGAGAAAGATATTTTATAAACATAAATGAAACCTAATTTAAATTGCCTTAACCTAAGTTAAGTATACGAACCCACTCGAATTAATTATTATTATATCACAAAAGCGGTCCAAAATCCTAGAATTACCCTTAAAATATAAGCAAACATGTACTTTTGTGAAAGTAAAGCATTATATTTCGCGGCGAACTTTCGCCGAAACATTGGCATTTTGTAGGACGTGTTTTGATTAGTGACAATGGTTGAGCTGTCCCGGGCTGCAAGTCATCAGGCTAAAAGCTTCTTCACTTATCTTGATGGAGCCAACAAACAATTATCCCTTCAAACAATGTCTTTTCAACCTTCAACACTTTCAACAATTCATCTATCGGTCTTCTATTTTAATTTATGCCTTATTTTTTCTTTCTTTTTCCTATATACTTTCGCAATCTCATGAAGCCTCTTAATGAAGAACCTTTAAGGAATGTTTCAGAAAAAAAAAACAATGAAAAAGAAGCAGACTTAAGATCAAAAAGACGCAATTTTAAAAATTAAAATTGCCAAATGAATCGATCTGAGATAAAAATTAAGCCGTTATGACTTCATATACAATACTTCTATTACAGACTCACCGTCACACAGTGGTTACAAAAGTCTTCACTGGTCGTTTAATTTAAGATATAGCAGCCATTTTTCTCCTTAACAAATTCACTTTCAATGGTATCATTGTCATATTCTAAACTTTTTTTCATATTATGAAAATGAATAGGTTTTGTCGATAATTTCAGAGAATTTTCTCTGTAACTAATTATTCTTAAATACATCTTTATATATATCTATATTTTCTGCATTTAACTTTGTTTAATCCTCACACAAGACTGAAAAGACAAGAAACTGCTCGAAGATTTCGATTACTACAACACTTACTAGGCAAACGTTCAAAACTTCTAGTATATTACAAAAGACTCATCGACATCACAATTATCAGACCTATTTGGACATATGGAATCGAGCTTTGTGGCTCTACGAAACCATCTAATTCCTCCCGCATCCAGTCATTACAATCCAAAATCCGGAATGCTCCTTATTTTGTCACAAATCAACTCCTCAATAATGACCTAAACATCCCATTTGTTGCAGACATAGCCCGTGATAGATACTCCTGTTTCCATTCTAAACTCCCTGCCCATACAAACCCACTTGCCCGTAATTTATCTTCCTCAGATATCCCTTATAACCCTCCAAGGCGACTGAAAAGAAGGTGGCCTCGGGACCTACTGTCTTAAAATAGTGAAGTGCTACTACTGGGTGGTTCTTTCTCAAGACATTTTCATGACTTTTTATTCTACATATTTACTTATTGTATTCTTTAGTACAGTTGTAAATTACTATTACTAAAAAAACATCGTTTATAATCGTTATTAGATAACTTTAAGTAAACTTTGGGTTTCATATAAAGACTTTGATTGACAATTTTAAAAAAATGTCAAAAAATTAAAATTATTTTAAATATATTAATACAGTGGATAGTTGTTATGCTATACACTCTAACAAATGTTTCTCCTTAGTAAAATGAAGCAAAACACATGAAAAAACAGAACATCGGAAAAAAAGAGAAAAAAAACTGAACCTGTCAGACATAGTTCATTATCCTTTCCTTATTAAATTTTAATTACTGAGGAAAACCCCCGTATATTATTCTCTTTAATATTACCGCAACCATTCAATTTAGCAAGGAAAGGTATACTATTTTTACGTAAATATATATTGTACAAAACAAGATTCATGATGAACAATACATTTTGAGGTATTCCAAAAAAAAAAAGTATATATATTTTTTTTTTTGCTTATTCTACCGCTCCCCCATTTAAAACCCAACGCGGAAAACTAAAACTTTTTACAGTTAAAAAGGGAGAGTACTGGGAAAGATTTCCGACAAGCATTGGATTTTTTTTAAGTAAATAAAATATTTCTAAACTATTGTAATATCTGGGGAGCCCGTGGCTGAGTGGCTAGCCATGCGTCATATAGTCTTTCATGCTATATGTTGCGAGTTCGAATCCCAGTCCCGGCGGGGCTTTTATAATACTGTAAATAAATGAGGATTCACTCACAGCCTCTCCCCCGGGTATGTGAGACCCGTTAGCCAAATGGTGGCCACTCACAAAATTAGGCGCAGAGAGTGATGACCCTACAATACGAATTTCATCGTGAAACGCGAGTGTAATCTCCAGGAGATCACACCGCGAGGCCCAGGGTTGCGCCATTGAAAAAAAAAATCTGGTGCGGGCAACACATGACTTTCACTTACCTCCATTTTTAAAATCATTGAAAGAATTTTCGAAAACAGTTAGAGATAAATACGTGAAACTATTAAGGAATTAATCAAAATGAATTTATATAGAAACATGTGTTTCATTAAAAAATCTATTATATTATTATCTAAAATAATCAGTTAGTTTTATGTTCATTTCATCACTCTCTATTAACTTTTAAAAGCTTGTGTATGAGATGATAATTTTTCTAAAATCTTTAGCTTTCCAACGGTATATCATACATGTATATTACTGCTCTTATGTTCAAAAACGAAAAATTGCATTAAAAAAATATTTTTTCTGTTTTCTCCTTTAGTTGGGTATCGAATTTATTTTAAATTTTCTTCTCCTAAAGTACCTTTAATTTTGTAGATTCAATAATAATAACTAGATTATCTTGTTAACGCTGATAAAAAACTGGTAAATATATAAATTGAATAAATCCTATACCCAACTAAAGGAGAGAACAGAAAAAATATTTTTTTAATGCAATTTTTCGTTTTTGAACATAAAAGCAGTAATATACATGAATGATATACCGTTGGAAAGCTGAAGATTTTAGAAAAAATATCATCCCATACACAAGCTTTTAAAAGTTAATGGAGAGTAATGAAAAGAAGATAAAACTTACTGATTATTTAAGATAATGATATAATAGATTTTTTAATAAAACACATGTTTCTTTATAAATTCAATTTGATTAATCCCTTAATAATTTTACGTATTTTTATCTCTAACTGTATTTGAAAATTCTTTCATTGATTTTAAAAATGGAGGTAAGTGAAAGTCGTGTGTTGCCCGCACCAGATTTTTTATTATGTATTATAAATTCCTCAGAAACTTTCTTCAATCACTATTTATATTTCTTATCCAGTGTTTCTGATTATTTGTATCAAAAAAGAAAAACATATGTTCTAACAGTTGGAACAGAGTGGATCGAAAAGTGTGGTTATTACCTATTATTGTGTTTGTTATTGTCTCACCAATTTTACCTCTATCTTTTATTTTGTACCACAGATACCTTATTATACCAATTACCAAGTACTCACTTATTTGTTTATTCATTCACCAATTTATCAGTTCTGCGTAACATAAATTAATATCAACAAGCAAATCCTTGAATCAGCTTAGCTACCAGGCACAGCGTAAGGAAATCCGTTGGACGACCCCGCTGGCCCCATCACTATCCATTGGCAGCTCTCCAAGACTATGTTAAACTAGAAGGTCTCGGGGCCATATTCTTTTCAGACGCCTCGGAGGATTATCAGAGATTGTAGAGGAAGCAAGGATTGAAACTAGTGGATTAGAGTGGGAGTGGTACCTGGTTCGCGCCAAGTCAGCAACATAGGGAACGTTAAGGTCATTATAAATGATTTTATTTGTGACAAAAAAAGGAGAATTGAGGATTTTTCGAAGGATTTTTGATTGCAAGGATTGGAGACGGGAAGAATTTGACGGTTAAGTTAAGCCCCAAATCTCTACTCCGTAAGTCCAAATCGGTCTTATGATAGTCATGTAGATGAGCCTTTTGTACTTAAGTAGAAGGTTAGAGCGTTTGTCCAGTAAGTGTTGAAGTAGTCGAAAACGTCGGGCAGTTTCTTGTCTTTTCAGTCTTCTATGAGGGATATATGTTTTCAATAAAGTTTGGTAAATCGACTAACTTATAATAAAAAAACTCGGTGCTGGCAACACACGACTTTCACTTACCTCGATTTTTAAAATCAATGAAAGAATTTTCAAATACAGTTAGAGATAAAAATACGTGAAACTATTAAGGAATTAATCAAAATGAATTTATATAGAAACATGTGTTTCATTAAAAAATCTATTATATTATTATCTAAAATAATCAGTTAGTTTTATGTTCATTTCATCACTCTCTATTAACTTTTAAAAGCTTGTGTATGAGATGATAATTTTTCTAAAATCTTTAGCTTTCCAACGGTATATCATACATGTATATTACTGCTCTTATGTTCAAAAACGAAAAATTGCATTAAAAAAATATTTTTTCTGTTTTCTCCTTTAGTTGGGTATCGAATTTATTCAATTTATATATTAACCAGTTTTTCATCAGCGTTAACAAGATAATCTAGTTATTATTATTGAATCTACAAAATCAAAGGTACTTTAGGGGAAGACAATTTAAAATATCGACATTTAAGCCCTCTCAGACCATTTTTATCTAAATAAAACCTACATGATATTAAAGCCCATTAAATTTTACATCGATATAGCGAATTTAATCAAAATCGTCGGAACTGTTTTTGAGAAAATCTAAAAAAGGTGCAAAATGCATGGCATAAAGTGCCTCTTCTGGTAAGCTCATTTTGATGAAAAAAGTTTTGTCACGTCTCGGGCGTATAGTTGTCTTAAATATGAAATTTCAGTTTCATAGGACTTACCGTTTCCGCCCGGGAGTTACCACACACACACACACAGACAGACACACACACACACACACACGCACACACACACACACACACCAGACCTTTTTGCGGGACTTGGTTATTTGGACTCAGGGGACCCTAAAACGTGTATTTCCGTTGAAAACTGTAATTCGAAAATTTTCACGATCGCAATACTTCCCCTTACTATATATAGTAAGTGAAAGTAATAAATTGATATGGTGGACGGAACACTATTTAAGAGTTTTGAAATAAAGTTACAATTGAAAAAACTTAAAAAAATTAAATCGAGTTTCGAAGGAAACGTGTATGAGATTAAATGTTTCTTTATTTAATGTCACTTTATGCAACTATGGCTAATCGGGCGATGCTTCAGTAGGAGTCCTATCCACGTTTAATTGGGATAGGGATCTTTAACGAGTAACTGACATCGCTCAGGCTCCGGAACACTTTTTTTCGTCCTCTCCAAAGGACGGCATAACTAAGGATTTTCGATTATCCATAAATAACCCGTTTCAGCCCGTAGTCTTTAGCATAGGAGGCTATTATGCGAGCCACTCTGCTATAGTTGATCCCTTTAAGATTAAATAATTTAACACTAGAAATTATTATCTACAATAATCACTTCCGTTTATACCCTTTTCATCTTTCTGCATTACGTTTTACTGTTTTGTATGTAACATTTTTTTTATCTAATTCTTTAGCTTTCTAGCGGTATATTATACATCTATAAATTCTTCTGTTCGGAAAAGAAAAATCTAAAAAATATTTTTTCTATTTTCTTAGTTGGCTACAAAAAACGTTAAACTTGTATATTGAGCCTTTTTTTATCAATAAAATGATAAGAAGCTACATGGCCTAGTAGATAGACTGTTCTCTGGGTTCCAGGTTCGAATCTTTGAAGAGGCAGAATTATTTATTCTGTTATTCAGCCGAAGAGCGACCCTGGGGTATGAAGACCCTCCTGGGGCACACCCAGCCTCTATAATATAGGTGCCCAACAATTAAGGAAAACACTGGCGGCTGAGCGTGATTTAGGTCATATCACCTCCTTGCACGATCGTTGGCCGTGAAACAGTACGAATCTCTATAAGCACTGAACCAGAGACTCTTCGTGGATTGAAGAGGTACAGGTCATTCAATTAGATTTAAAATCCCGTATATTAGATAATATTTTTTCTAAAATCTTTAAAAAAAAAAAAAAAAAGCGGTTGTTTATCAAATTCGCTCAGCTAGCATATTTATCAACGCTAACAAGATAATGTACCATTTTTTTTTTTTAAATCTACAAAATTAAAGCTACTTTAGAGGAAGAAAATAAAAAATATCGACATTTAAGCCCTGTCAGACCATTTCTAACAAATCGATATTGTGAAACCGATCAATTTCGCTTATTTAATCAAAAACGTTTAAACAGTTGTTGAGAAAATCGTGAAAAACTGCAAAATGCATGGTATAAAGTGACTCTTGGGGCTCACCGATTTTGATGTAAATGTTGCTATAAAGTCTCGGGCGTATGGTTGTTTTAAATATAAAACTTCATCTTCGTGCGTTTTCGACTCTGGGGTCTATAAAATTTGTATTTCCGTTGAAAACTGTAATACGGAAATTTTCACGATCGCAATATATTTCTTTTATATGAGGGAGTAATAATATACAAGTAATAGTATACAACGAATTATCTGCATATTTTGATTTAATTGATACAAGTGCTCAACTAAAACTCATATTAACTCAGAAATCAATACAATATGTTTATATTTGTCAATTTCTTAATCATTGTATACTATTTATCGTATATTCAACTTCTTTTTAGCTAAATGTTCAGTATTTAAACAGATGCGATCGTGGAAATTTTCGAATTCCAGTTTTCAACGGAAATACAGGGTCCTCTGAGTCCAAATAACCAAGTCCCGAAAACAGGTCTGTGTGTGTATGGTAACTCCCGGGTGGAAACGGTAAGTCCTATGAAACTAAAATTTCATATTTAAGAGAAATATACATCCGAGACGTTACAAAACCTTTTTCATCAAAATAAGCCAATAAAAAAATATGCCACTTTATAGCATGCATTTTGCACCTTTCTTCGATTTTCTCTTAAACGGTTCCGACGATTTTGATTAAACTCGCTATATCGATGTAATATTTAATGGGCTTTAATATCATGCAGGTTTTATTCTGATAAAAATAGACTGACAGGGCTTAAATGCCAATATTTCAAATTTTCTTCTTCTAAAGTACCTTTAATTTTGTAGAATCTATAAAAATAACCATATTATCTTGTTACCACTGATGAAAAACAGGTAAATATATAAATTGAATGAATTCGATACCCAAATAAAGGAAAAAATATTTTTTTAATGCAATTTTTTGTTTTTTAACTTAAGAACAGTAATATACATGTATAATGTACCGTTGGAAAGCTAAAGATTTTATAAAAAATATTATCTCATACACAAGCTTTTAAAAGTAAATAGAGAGTGATAAAACTAACTGATTATTTTAGATAATAACATAATAGCTTTAATAAAACACATGTTTCTATAGAAATTCCATTTAACTAATTCTTTAATGGTTTAACTCATTTTTATCTCATTCTGTATTTGAAAATTTTTCAATCGATTCTAAAAACGGAGGTAAGTGAAAGTCGTGTGTTGCCCGCACCAGATATTTTTTCCGAATTCTTTTTTCGAAAGTAGAAACCCGAGAATTTGGTCATAGAAAGATGTTACCACTACACCACAGATGACTCCTTAAAAGAAAGTTATTATTCACGCATATTTGGCAGCGCTTTATATATATGTATATGTATACTTTTTTCTTATTCTTAATCTACATTTTTAATTTTAAAATATATAAATATTAAAAAATGGTAATTATATAAAATTGAATTTTATTGTAAACTAAATCATATGAAATTAAAAAAAAACCTCAATATATATTTCTGAGCGCATTTCCGGATTACTTTTATACATAATACATATTAAATATTAACTGTTTGCAGTAGACTTCGTTTGAAAAATATTTATTTAATAAAATAAAGATAAACGGTAGGAAAAAAAACAAATATATATTCCCTTTGAAGCAACAGGATAAAATGTAAATGAACTCGACAAAAGCAAGTCTAGAAAATATTGTTTTGTTTTATTTCGAACACTTAAATATTACATAGCATTATTTTAATATGATATAACTAATTCGAAAAAAAAAAACTAATGCTAAGCAATGTGCATTCTTATGAAAAAAATCTCGTGCGACTAACACACGAATTTCACTTATCTCACTTCCTTAAATCAATTAAAGAACTATTAACTAAATTCAGATTTAAAAAATGTTTAAAGAATTAAATTAAGATTGGTTGGAATCATATGTTATAATTTAACTGATTAAATAATATAAAATTGTTATAAACCATAATCACTTATGTGTTTGCTCTATTCGACACCTTACATTACCTTATACAACTTTGTAAATAATATATGTAAATAAAGATTTTCTAAAATTTTTAGCTTCTAGCGGTATATTATACATCTTTATTACTATGCTAATGTTCGGGAAAATATTTTTTTTTAAACATATTTATTGATATCTACATCTGTATTACATACAAAAGCATCAACTAAATGTGATGGTAACATAGAAAACTCATGAAATACATGTAGAGACACTACCCAGTGGCAGCTCTCTAAAATTATTCTAAACTGGAAGGTCTCGGCCATCTTCTTTTCAGACGCCTTGGAGGATTATCAGGGATCGTAAAGGAAGAAGGGATTAAAACTTATAGATTGTAGTGGGAATGTAGTTTGTCATGGAAGAAATGGTACTGGTTCGGTCTAAGTCAGCAGCATAGGGAAGATTAAGGTCTTTATGGATGAGTTTATTTGTGATAAAATAAGGAGCATTGAGGATTTTCCGAAGGATTGGATACGAGAAGAATTTGATGGTTTAGTAGAGCCCCATACTCTACTCCGTAAGTCCATATCGGTCTTATGATGGTCATACAAATAAGTCTCTTGTAATTAAGTTGAAGATTGGAGCGTTTGTCCAGTAAGTGTTGAAGTAGTCGAAAACGTTGGGCTGTTTCTTGTCGTTTCAGTCTTGTATGAGGATTCCAAGTTAAACGTTAGTCAAAGTAGAGTCTGTATTGAGTCAGTATCGAATCTGTTCAACAGATACTAGTGGAGCGTCACTAAAGGATACTGTAGTGCAGGAAGTCATCGGTTTTCGGCGAAGAGTAAATGTTATTTGGTGGGATTTGTAAGAATTGACTTTAATCTTCCAACTCTGGCACCATACTTCAAGGTCTCGGATGTGAGATTGAAGAGTCTGGAAGGCGTGTAATCTATACTAATATTATAAAGCTGGAGAGTTTGTTTTTGTTTTATGTTTGTTTGTTTTGAACGCGCTAATCTCAGAAACTACTGGTTCAAATTGAAAAATTTTGGATAGTCCATTTATCGAGGAAGGCTATAGGCTATATAACATCACGCTGCGACCAATAGGACCGAAGAATCAGTGGAAAATATGGGAAAAAACAGGGAAAATTGACCTCGAATCCCAACGATTCCAAATGATTTACCTTTTAATTTTAAAATAATTCAATTTCCCGTTAATTTATCTTTTGCCATAACAATTAATAAATCACATGGGCAAGCATTTAAACACGTAGGAATCGATTTACGTCAAGATCGGGTCGAGGAGAAAATCAGTATGTTCTTCTGCCACAAGAAAATAAAACCAAAAATATTATTAAAGCAGAAATACTTTAAAATATTGGGTCGTCCGAAAAGTAAGTAGAGGTTTTTAAAATAAAATTTACCTTCTGTTTTTTCTACTAAAATGAATCACGAGGCTAATGTTTATTTATATGCCTTTAATCCTCATGGAATTAACTATATTTACACACTGAATTCGTCTTTATGAAGGATCAGTAGAGTAGTTTATTGCAATCCAACATGAGTGACGATTCAGTTCATTTTCGAAATATGCTGTTCTTTTTTAAAAGAGGGAAAAACGTAGCCCAAACTGCAAGAAAGGTTCGTTCCGAGTATGGCAGCGATTCAATTGCTGACAGCACGGTTCAGAAGTGGTTTTCGCGGTTTAGAGGGTCTTCAATTTGGAAGACCAACCCCATTTTTGTAGATTAAATAAACAAATTTTAAGCTGTCCAATTTTAATTGTTGTCCAATTTTTTTACGAACTTTCCTGACAACCCAATATATTCTTTTAAAAACGTCTTAATATCGATCATAATAACTGAAATTGACGCAGACGAAGTCGCGCGTAACAGCTAGTTGTATAATAAAACGCAACAATATCACCAACATAAGACCATTTTAACATTTTTTATGTGAATTCGGTAGTATCATATACAGCACAAGGAAGGATGAGTACTACATGTAAGTGTAGAAGACAGTTTGGGATTGTGTAGATAGAAGGTTCATAATATCTAGAGTAATTCAGTGTTTAGTGAGAGAGTTAGAGATGGGAGTAGAGCCGCTATCGCGATAGTAAACTTGAAGCCGGACTCAACGCTATCTCTTCTCTTAAGGAAGGTTCTTATCTCGGCAGCCTGTCCTTATGCTAGTCTAGTCTCATCCGTCTTTTGGCTACTTATTCATCTTAACCAACTTTATAAGCCTCTTAACCATTGAAGCCCCACTCCCCAACTTTATTATAATCTCTCTTTATACGTATTTGCTGTTTAATCTGAAACCGCTACCCCGGGATAACTGCTAAATATTATCCTTGAATATTTGCGCCCATTCGCTATCCAACTTGCTAATGAGTCCATTTTAACTGATGATTACTTTCTCTGAGCCGCACCATCACGTTCACAACACAAAAATCTACCGCACCCATCAAATTGATTTAAGTAGAATAGAATAGAATAGAATAGAAAATAAATTTTATTCTGGGACAGTGTCCCTTGAGAATAATAAATTTGCACAGTTTAAAATATACATGTCTGGCCAACAGACAAATAAACATAATTAACTAATATTTAAAATTATGGATAAATATATACATAATACAAAATAAAATTAAAATAAAAACAATTAAAATAAAAACAATCCTCAGAAAATAATTGTGTTGAACAAAATGGAAAATAAATGAGTTTAAATATAAAACAAAAAGAAAAAAGAAAAAAAATGAATATTTACATTATTCTGATATTTAGTCTTCTAAGAATAACATAAGCTTTACAATAATAAAGGATCTTTAATCGGCTAAGAATTAATGAAAGATAAACTAATTAAAACATAAATGAAAACAATATACTACAAAAACAAGAAACAAAGTCTTCTAATTACAATATAAAAAATACTATGACGATTGAAACACAAGAAAATTTCAAGAATAAAAAATTTAAATAAATACTTCTATAAATAAAAATAATAAAAAATTGAATACAATTTTATTAAAAATGATTAGATTGTCAGGTAACGTCATTTTGTTATGCTAAAAGGTAATGAAAGAGATGGTATTTGAATTTAGAGCGGGAGGAAGCATGACGGATGTTTGATGGGAGGGTATTCCAGAAACTGGTCGAACGGGCCAGAAAGGAACATTCATATTTTTTTGTTCTGTGGGAAGGGATATAAAGGTTGGACATACGGGACCTCGTTTCTAGTGGATGAATTGAGGGTTTGAACTGCAGGAGATTATAGATATAGGAAGGATGTTGGGAGTTGATGGTTTGGTATAGGAAAGATCCAAGGAAGTATAGTCTACGGGTGTGGGGAAAAAGCCAATTTGATTCGGTATAAAGATGGGATACATGAGACCGCCTCGACGTGCCATAAACGAATCTTAAAGAAAAATTCATAATCTGCTTCAATCTCTTCTCCAGCATCATCGAGAGACCACCATATACCGCACATCCATAATCGAATTGAGGAAAAATTAAAGAGGATACGAGGAGCTTACGAGTGGATTGTGGGAGAACATGACGGGAGCGATGGAATAGCTTTAGTATACCACCTCTATCGATCAATCATCTACATTTCCCACTATTATTTTCACTTACCTATATATATATAGCACGTCTACCTCCAACAAGCGATGTAGCTGAATTTCATGGTTATCGAACTTATCTGTAAATAGAAATGTGGATATGAAATGTAAAAAACCCTTAAGCTGGGGCTGAAAAAAGGATATAGGTGGTCTAACATCAGTGACCATGTTTAAAGAACCAGCAACATCGACATTGCTGAATATGATTTCCTGTCGATGCAAAGAAAAATGCAGCTGCCAAAAAGGTGGACTTCAATGTTCTATTGTCTGTGTTTATTGCGGATTCGAATCCTGCAATAATAGACCAAATATTAAATATAACATTTTTATTTATTTATTATTATTTTTTTATTTATTTATTATTTTATTTTTTATTTTTTTTATTAATTTTTTTTATTTAATTTTATTTTATTTTTTATTTTATTCTTTTCTTATATGTAGTTATCTTATATAATTGTTTGTATTTAACTTAAAATATTATATCTGTATTATTAGTATTATGTATGTATTAGTGTATTATGTATTTTATTTTATTATGTATTATGTATTTTGTAATTAGTATATTTGTATGTATTATTTTCGTATTGTATGTATTATTTCGTATATTATGTATAATTTTTGTATTGTATTTTATTATTTAACATGTATGTATTATTATTATTATATATGTATGTATTATTAGTATATATTTATGTATTATTACTTTTATTATATTGTATCTGCATTATTAGTTTAGGGCTAAAATAACCTCTATGGTTGAAAAGCCTTTATGTTACAAATAAATAAATAAATATAACATGGAAGCAGACGAGTTAGACGATACGCAGCCTTTCGCTCAAAGTGATACATTATACACAATAAGTACATTTGGGACTTAAAAAAGAAAAAAATAACTAACAAAAATTCTTTTTATTTTATTTAAAGTTGTCTGTGTATTATTAAAATGTGATTGTTGTTTTTTTAATCAAAATAAAAGTAATATATTGGAAATTTGTTCTTATAAGTTGCAAAAACGCTTTTCTTTTCCTAAAATATACACAATAATGGTTTGAAGATAATATTACGTTTAGAAATCTAATTAAAACTGCGTATATTATTTTTTATTAACAGGGCACATTCAGTATAAATGTTATTTCAAAATTTCTTGTTCGTTTAATTAAGAATAATTAAAAATCTTATACATCTAACTTGTTAGAAATTTAATGTGCTAAAAGATTGTTTGATATGTACTTTCTAATAAACTGCACACGAAAATAGTTATTGAAGAAAAACCGCCGACTTTTCTGACGTTTTGTGTTTTTTTGACAATTTGGCCAATATTGACACCCACGTATCTCAGTAGGAGTTCCGAATTTTCCTACATGTTACATACCAAACATGTAGGCAATCGATTGTTCTTTAAAATTGCTAAACGACAAAGTTTACTCTAAAATGCCCAGGAAGAGATTTATAAGGAAAAAACTGAAAAAAAGTGCTTATTTTAAGAGGTTTTTTTAAAGATGGCGGAAAACGCACAAGGGTGAAAAGTGTGAAAACTTGGGTTTTTAATGAGGGGAGCAGTACAAACAATCGTGCCTAAAAATTAAATTTACCCCACCTTTTTCTAGCCAACCCCTCTTTTTGGTCTAATTCTACCGGGCTAATAGCAATTTTAGCAGTTTCGCGATTGCGAAAATTTCCGATTTCCAGTTTTCAACGGGAATACAGTTTTTAGAGTCTCCTGAGTCCAAATAACCAAGTCCCGCAAAAAGGTCTGTGTGTGTGGTAACTCCGGCGCGTAAACGAAATGTCATAAGAAACAACTATAGACTATAGACGTATGAAACTATACGCCTGATGTTACAGCAACTTTTTCATCAAAATCTGCTAACCAGATACCATGCATTTTTCACCTTTTTACGATTTACTCAAAAACGACTATAATAACTATTTTGATTAAACTCGCTACACCGATGTAAAATTTAATGGACTTTAACATCGTGTAGGTTCATTTTGATAGAAAGAGGTTGACAGGGCTTAAATGCCAATATTTTAAATTTTCTTCTTCCATTGTGTTACCATTGAAGAAAAACAGGTAAATATATAAGTTTAACGAATTCTATATCCAACTAAAGGAGAAAACTGAAAAATAATATGCAATTTTTTGTGTTTGAACATAAGAACTGTAACATAGATGTATAATACACGTATAACGTTGGAAAGCCAGAGATTTTAGAAAAAATATTATCTTATGCACAAGCTTGCAAAATTTGATAAAGAGTGATGAAAAGTCGATAAAACTAACTGATTATTTTATATAACAATATACTAGATTTTTTGATAAAACACATGTTTCTATATCAATTCAATTCAAATAATTCTTTAATAGTTAATATCTAACTGTATTTAAAAATTCTTTCATTGATTTTAAAATGGAGTTAAGTGAAAGTCGTGTGTTGCCCGCACCAGATTTTTTACCTTTATTTCATCGTTCAGAAGTTCTAAAATTGATTTTAACAGCGAGCACCAGAAATATACCTGATATAGCAGTGAGTTAAACTTTTAACTACGTCTATGTACGACAAATAAATGATTATTGTTGATTGTCAGGTATTAATTTTATTCAGTCTAATCTGCAATAACATACCAGTAGCAAGTTACCCGTGCATTTATCTAATATTGACATTTTTGCTTCGAAACATTATCATTCTATACCATCGTAACTTCTATGTGACATAAATGCGTATTTTTTCCACTCGGGGGGTGTACCCGTCCAACAGAATAACCTCGCATTTTTTTTTTTTTAGGATTCAGAACTAAGTTCTAATATTTTTCAAAACTTAAACCTTTTTCAGGCTTTTATTAATTTAAAAAACCAACAACAATGTAAAATATGGACTGGATAAAAAACCTAAATACGAACCATGGCAATGAAACGAAATATGCCTAAATATATTTGTTATAAGTATTTTATTATCTGTGCTATTACTGATCAGATTAAGATTATTTTGCTTCCAGGTGGTTAGGATATATGCTTGTCATTCAAATAAGTACTTATAGTTTTTGAGTTTGTCGAGGTATGGTTGTTATGAAGGACAAGAAAGAGTATCAGAAGGTCTCGACAATTGCGTATCATGCAAGGAAGATAGTTTAATAGAGATGACATTTAATAAATTAGCAGAGAGGACTGATTAGGACGGATTACACTCTGTGTGGTAGAAGTACGCCAGTAGAGTGGGTTAGGAGAAGATTCACCATGCGTGGTAGTAGCACGACAGTAGCGTGGATAAGGAGGGAATTCGCCCTGCGTGGTAGTAGCACGACAGTAGCGTGGATAAGGAGGGAATTCGCCCTGCGTGGTAGTAGCACGGCAGTAACGAGGATTAGGAGGGAATTCGCCCTGCGTGATAGTAGCACGACATTAGCGAAGGTTAGAAGGAGAGTAGGTACATGAAGGAAGTGAAATAAAGATAGACCACAATATGATACAAAGGCAGAGTTAATCTGACCTAGGGAGGTACCTGTTAGGTGATCTGAAGAGCTGTTTTTTATTGTTTTTTTTTTCTTTTTTCTAACCCTCCAAAATTTATTTACAACTATTTACAACATCTTTGTACTGCTTATAATTATGTACACTTTACAATTTTGGTCCTTCTTTTGCCCGGAGACATTTTAAGGTTTGTTATTCTTATGTATAAATAAAAATAAATACATCATGCGCAGCGCTTTATGCACTTGGGCTTTAAGCCTTTATTCACAGTGGGAATAGGGAGGGGCTATCCATGTCGATAATTGACAGTGACAGCTTGGCTAGCAGACTAGGGTCTTGGCCCTAGGTCAAATTACCTTGAGTGCTTTATTTATTCTCATAAAACAGTTATATCGGTATAAATATTTACTATTATTGGATATAGCGTCTTCTTATATTTGGCCGGTAAGGTATGTGGACGCCGCTAGCGCT
Organism: Piezodorus guildinii; assembly: GCA_023052935.1. Taxonomy (NCBI): domain Eukaryota; kingdom Metazoa; phylum Arthropoda; class Insecta; order Hemiptera; family Pentatomidae; genus Piezodorus; species Piezodorus guildinii. The sequence continues at coordinate 33,211,360 of CM041298.1, read as the reverse complement.
GTCTGTGAGCGAGCGTGTGTAGCATCCGCCACAAGTTATTCGATAACTAATATTGTTTTACGTTTTAGAAAAGGACTAATTACTAATAATAATCACTTAAAGGACTAATTTTCTCAAAATTAGACTCAAAATACTCAAACCCAGCCTTATTGCACGTCTAGAAGGTAAGACGAAGCTCCAAGAGAAATTTCAACTTCACAACCATAGTCGTTTTTGAGAAACTGCGATCACCAGAAAATCGAGTAAAATGGCTCTTTATTTTATAAATATAGATGAAACTAAAAATTTCATTAAAAAATATTTTTGCTCTTTTCAACTTTAGTTAGACATCGTATTTCTTTGAAATTATATTTACCATCAATTCTAGCAAAATGGTATTAATAAATTTTTAATGAATCTACGAACTAAAAGTACTTTAGAGGAAGAAAATTTTAAATATCTGCATCAAAGCCCTGGTAGATTATTTAAATAAAATGAAACCTACACGGTATTCAATGATTTGATAAAAACTACCTCCATATAATAATTAACACTACCATATACTAAAACTAGCTGTATCCCGCGGCTTTGCTCGCGAACATTTATTTAAATCATCTTTATTTAAATTTGCACAAATGCGTTTATAAGTAGTAACTATGAAACGCATATGATGGAGTAGTTGTTTGGGGATGTGGTAACAAAGAAAATACCAAAAAAAAACACTTCCTTCATTTTTTTCTCACTCTTGCGTTTCCTTGGTGGCTGAACCCTTAACTAACTTTCTTACCATATAGTCAAAACGGTCAACGACTACTCCATTATTATAAGGCGTATACATTTTCAAAAAATATAAATATTATGTTTTTTTACAATTATATTTATCAAAGTTGTTTTTAAATTAAAATATTCCCACTTGTTGGATCAATGTATATCAATCGCATTTATTTTGAAACAACAAAAACACAACCGTGACTATATACCACGATTACGTTACAGCTAAAATATATTGAGTCATTTTAGGTATGCTTACTTCCACTGGATCGCTATCGTATATTTAACAGAATGAAATGGCAACTTATTAGACTAAAGTTGGAATTATAAAGTGATTTAAAAACAACTTAACCTATTACTGTAAATAATCTAATATAACTATAAATATCTTGTTTCTAATATGGAGACACATTGAAAAAATGGAACAAAAACTACACTTCTTTATCATTGTTTTCGGTTTGGTGAATTCAGTTTGATAAATAAAATAATTTAAATTAAAATTTCTACAAATTACAAAAGAAGTTGATAGTGACTATGTTGAATGAGGTTATATAAAAGAAATACAGGTGAATAGAAATAAGCTACTCTGTTTATGATAAATAAAAGATTATTATTTCATGTCAGATATAAATTTTTTTAACTACGTTACAATTACATACCAGTACCAAATAGCCACATCCAAATAATTCAATAACATCGTTTTATCTTTTAAATATATCCGTTGTATATCATAACTCCTTTGCTACTCATAACACATTGCAAGTCATTCAAAGGAGTACTTATAGTAATATGTATTTTATTGTAACTGGAACCTATGGAGTGAATGTATATTTAATAAATAAGAACGCATAAAAACAATCAACACACACTTATATTTGAATTAATTATCACATATGTGAATATATGGGAAGGTTACTTGCTGGGAACCAGTGTTGCCACAGTTAAACAAATTTTGTTTTACGTTTTAGAAAAATATATTTTTCAACCATTTAGAATAGTAATAAAAACTATCCTATCATTTAAGTTGGACCAAATAACAGATACTTACGAAGTTTGATCAATGTCGGTTCAGTAATTTCCGAGTTTATGGCGAACAAACATTGTGACACGAGATTTTTATATATATAGATAGATATGGATAGTTAAATAATAGTTTCAAATTTAATTACGTGGAGTACGATTTTGATGGATATTTGGTTGCTTGAAGCCTTCAAATATAGAGGAAATTAGAAATGGCAATATCAATCTACTGACCGATCCTTCATTGGACTGTTGGCGAGAAAGGACAGTTCGTCGATAGTATCCAACTGTCACTGCAAAATAAAACTATCACTGGAAATAAAACCACCGACTTTCACTGGAAAATATAATCTTTATAACTATTGTTCCATACAGTAGTATCGTACAAAATGAATTTATGTAATAACTATAATAAAAATAATTGATTATTTTTTAGGTTAATAATATTATGCCGATGACAATTTTTCAATGTTTGCACGGTATGTTTTGAAACATGGGGTCTTGCTGCCACTCAGTGAGATCATGAGGTACCCATGTATCGAGCTTTTTTACTTTCCTAATACAACACAATAGAATAGAAATTGATTTTTATTCTGGGACTGTGTCCCTTGAGATTAACATATTTGCATAGTTTATAATATACAACATGTCTGGCCAACAGACAAAATGAACATAATTAACTAATGTTTACAATTATGGGTGAATATATACATAAAATATAAAAATTAAATAAATAAAAATTAAAATAAAAAACAATCCTCAGAAAATAGTTGTGTGGATAAAATGAAAAATAAATGAGTTTAAATATATAATAAAAAGAAGGAAAATAAATATTTACACTGTTCTGTTACTTGGTCTTTTAAGAATAACATGAGCTTTGAATTAATTAAATTAAATTAAAGAGAAAAGCAAAGAAAAAACTTTAACGATTGTAACAAACAAGTCTTCCAAATAAATTAGTTGAAAAAATAGATAGATACTTGTGGAAAAAAAAATACAAAAAGCTGTAGAAGGTGATAAATAACGTATCTATCGAAACTCAATATAATTCTATAACCTTTATAAAAGTTCTGAAATGGATTTTAACAGCCAGCACCAGATTTTTATCTATCCATTACCCATTTTAAAATGTATACCTTAATTAATATGATAACATAGACGGGTATTAGACTAAACAGTTGCTCCCTAAGGTAGCTAATTAATTATGCGGCTACAAAACCTTTTAATGTTGATTCTATGCAGCGCTAACTGCGGCTAATGAGAAGGCGCCCGTTTTTGGCCGCTTCTTGCCGCAGCCGAAGGCCCACCTGAATTAGTAAGGGGCTGTTGGCAATGTCTTAGCAACACCGGCTGGATGCCTCCCTCTTACCACGTAGTTGATTTTTTTTTTTTTTTGCTTTCTTCTATTATTCTATCTAATGAAATGATAATCAACAAATGAGACGTTTATTAACAAAATGTACTATAATTTTACTTTAACTTACCTGTATATAAAACTAGCTGTGACACGCAGCTTTGCTCGCGAAAATTGCATTTCGTAATAATTTATGTGCGTTTATGGTAAGATTGGCTATAATAAATATCAACTACCAGCTACTACTATTTGTTATCATTTAAAGCCCGATCTTGACTTCTTCCTGTCAAATTTACAATGGCGAACCAGTAGAAGTGGTTATACCCATAATCACTTAATATGTAAAAATAATCGTCACAAACCGTTGACAGCCTAAATATGAATTAATGATATTCGTCGGTAAAACCTTACACCTGAATCACTCCCATTTTTTTCATTTTTTTTTTTTAGAATTCAGAAATTATTTTCTTGAAATTAATAGTTTTTTAGACAATTGAAATAATTTCTAAAAAATAAATAACAATTGAATATATTTTCATAGGAACTTACACTCGAAACAGATATGAAACGCAATATGCTTAAAAGGGTCGGTCACCTGTATGTAGTGACCAGCCAGGTGCCCTTAAGATTTTTTAATGGGAGTAAAAAACAACCTTAGTTATGCCCTCCTTCGAAAGGGACGTAAAATAGTATTCCCAAGCCTTTGCGATTTCATGCACTCGTTAAAGATCTCTACCCTAACTACTTAAACATATCTCTACCCTTGGACTTAAAAAATTAATCATCATACGATTAGCCATAGTAGTATAAAAGTGACGTTAAACGAATAGATAACAACAGTAATATGCTTAAATGTATTTGTTATAAAATCTTTGTACCTTTGCTGATACATATCAGATTAAGACAATTTTACGTTTAGGTTGTCCAACCACTTGTTGGGCGAAGATTTTCAAACCCTGCCTTATTGCACATCTAGGCGGTAAGACGAACCTCCAGGAAAATTTTTTATAGCCTATAGCCTTCCTCGATAAATGGACTATCCAACACAAAATCCAGTAGTTTCTGAGATTAGCGCGTTCAAACAAACAAACAAACAAACTCTTCAGCTTTATAATATTAGTATAGATTATTTACAACAATCAGTTAGATTTATCAGCTTTTCATTACTACCCGTTACCTTTTACAAATGTGTATAAGATAATATTTTTACTAAACCATTATCTTTCCAACGGTATATTATACATCTATATTACTCTTTTTATGTTCAAAAACACATAAATAGCATAATTTTTTTTTTGTTTTTTTCTCTTTGCTATTTGAATATTGATTTAATTGAACTTATATATTTATCCTTCTTTTTATCCATGCTAACAAGATGATATGGTAATTTTTTCAAATCAACAATTCAAAAGGTACTTTAAACGAATAAAATTAAATTATCGGTATTTGAGCCCTGTCAGACTATCTCAATCAGAATGAAATCTGACAGACTCAATGTTATAGACAGCCATATCAATGTTTTTCCTAGTCAGGGGGAAATACTAATTCAAAAAAACAAAAACATTATTTTAAACCCGCATCATATTGGGTTGTTTCACATGAAATGTCCGTTTTTATAGTTTCTGAAATGCATAAAGGATTTTGCAGGTCTCTGTTGTTTTCTTCCGAATGTTTACATATTTACAGTAAACAGTTACTAATCCTCTACCTTTGTATTATAAGCATTAGCTTCCCAATCAATTACCCACTTTTTAGTATACCTCCAAATAAGAACATGGAAACACGCGATTTTTGAGTAATATTTTTGTACGAGTTTAAACTCGGCCATTCAGCAGCTGAGGCCGCTAGAAATATTTGCAAGGCGTTCGGGGAAGGTAGTGTTTGCTATGTTTAACGGACCATTCGCCGTTGGTTTACTAAGTTTTCAGCTGGGGATACCGACTTGGAAAACTTGCCCCGAGGAAGACCTCCGTCCGTAATAGACAACGATGCCCTCAAACATACATTTGAAGGAAACTCCTACCAAACAGTTGAAGGACTCTCAGCACAACTAAATGCAAGTGCATCTACCGTTTCCAGAAATTTAAAGTGTATCGGGAAAGTAAAAAAGCTCGATACATGGGTACCTCATGATCTCACTGAGCGGCAGCAAGACCCCTTGTTTCAAAACACTGTGCAAAAATTGAAAGAACTGGACTACGAAGTTCTTCCGCACCCACCATATTCTCCCGACTTGTCTCTAACAGATTCAAGTGAAAAGTGCGTTTTCAGATTTTGTTTCACTTCCAAGCTCAGAGTTTTTCAGTTCGGGGATAGAAAAATTGGTGTCACGTTGAGAAAAATGTGTATAAAAAGAAGGTAAATACTTCGAATAAAATTATCTTGTTTTCATATCGTAATCCTTTACCTTGAAAACGGACATTTCATGTGACACAACCCACACTTAAGTAATTCGCCGTGTAAACCAATTTATGAACTTTTTTTACTAATATTGAAATGGTTAATATTTTTGGAAATCATTTATGGAATGCGATTGGCATTAAAGGAGGTAAATGAGCGAATCTTCTCTGGGTACTAATTTGTTACTCCGACTAAATGTACTCTATCTATGACAATCAGTTATTTTAATCGGATTATTATCACTCTGCGTTAAATTTACAATTTTGTGCATTACATAATATTTAAAATCATTGGCTTTCCAACGATATATTATGCTATATCTATATTTCTGTTTTTATGTTAAAAAAACACTAAAATTGCATTCAAAAATATTTTTGCTCTTTTCTCCTTTAGTTAATTATCGAATTTGTTCAACTTATATATTTAATTATTTTTTATCAATACGAAAAAGATCATATGGTTGTTTTGTTTTTTATAAAATCTAAATAACTGAAGGTATTTTACATAAAGATAATTTAAACTATCAGCATTTAAGCCCTGTCAGACTATTCAATCATAATGAAACCTACATCATTTTAAAGTACATTAAATTGTACATCGATATAGCTAAAATCATTAGCTTTCCAACGGTATATCATACATGTACATTACTGCTCTTATGTTCAATAACGAAAAATTGCATTAAAAAAATATTTTTTCAGTTTTCTCCTTTAGTTGCTTTTCAAATTTGCTTAACTTGCATATTTAGCTGTTATTTATCAATGCTAACTAGATAATATGATTATTTTCATGAAATACACAAAATTAAAGGTACTTCAGAAAAAGAAAATTTAAACTATCGGCATTTAAGCCCTGTCAGACTATTTAATTATAATGAAACCTACATCAGTTTAAAGTACATTAAATTTTACATCGATATAGCGAGTTTAATCAAAATCGTTAAGAGCCGTTTTTGAGAAAATCGTAAAAAGGTGCAAAATACATGGTATAAAGTACATCTTTCGGTCTGCCGATTTTGATGAAAAAGTGGCTGTAATATTTCGGGCATATAGTTGTCCCAAATATGAAATTTCAGTTACATACGACTTTTCGTTTTTTCGCTTGATTTGATGTTATTGGATTATAACATCAAATATTAATTTTTTTTAAAATCCTATATCACGAAATATTATTTTTTTTAAATCTAGTATGGGCAACACACCACTTTCCCTTACCTCTATTTTTAAAATCAATGAAAGAATTCTTCATAGGACTTACCGTTTTCGCCCGGGAGTTACCACACACACAGACCTTTTTGTAGAACTTGGTTATTTGGACTCAGGGGGCCCAAAAACGTGTATTTCTATTGAAAACTGGAATTCGAAACCTTTTCCCTTACTATACTAAGTGAAGGTAAAAAGTAATCATATATGTGTTCTAATTATCAGTTCTATATACATATAACTAAATGCTGAATATCTACTTAAAAACCTCAATATCAGACTTAAAGATGAAAGGAATCACAATACGATAAACCATCATTAATGGGGGATCACTTGTAGCTGGATGGTTAGCATAACAGCCTCCTATGCCAAAGGTCACGGGTTCAAACCCGCAGGTGGTCCTAGGATTTTTTAATGAGAGTAAAAAATCCATAGTTATGCCGTCGTGGGGCGTTAAAAGGTGGTCCCGAGCCTGTGCGATGTCAGGTACTCGTTAAAGATCCCTATCCTAATAAAACCTGGATAGGCAAAATTTAGGATTCCCACTATAGCATCGTCCGATTAGCAACAGTAGCATTAAGTGATGTTAAATAAATAAACAAAAAACATCATTAATGGTTGTAACGAGAAATCTCATCACTTGCTTTGAAATCCAAGCATCTGTTAATAGAATTCCATTATTGCAATTACTTACCTAGTAACGTTGTTCATTAGAAATGAAGTAGATAAAACATGATAAACAATAGTTTTAAGCTCTTGAAGGATAACCTAATCCGAAATGTTTACGTAAATATCCGCTCCAATAAATTAAAAAGTTATGAAACTACCTCGTACTCTCCCACTTCTATTCACAATTTCACTATTCACGTGAGTACCAATTTTATTAATGTACTTTTTAAGAAGTAATTTTCTGATTAATTAAAGAAGTTTTTCGTTTATTTGGATATTAGTGTGGATTGCTAACTACGGTATTAACATATGATCTAGTAAACTTCTGTGATAGTTAATATGCATCGATTGAACTCCCAGAGGAGTTGATGGTGTTTCATGTACAATGGGGTTATTATACGTAAATCAACTCAGAATTACAGTTTAACTTAATACATTTTCATAAAAATTATGATAGATATATATTATTTTATTTTATATTATATGGATATATAAAGGTTATAACCTGAAATCATACACTAAACTTTCACATACATGGGCGTTAAGGCAGGGGTGAGAAATAGGGTATGGTCACAAAAGCAACAATAATAATAATAGGCTTACCGAACCCGAAGGTTCGATGCCGATACCACCAAACTTCGCCTGCACAGACTCGTCTAATGTTCACCATTCAAGCCCAAGCCCCCGAGATCAGCCTTAATACAATCCTCCCATCTACGCTTCGGCCTACCTTTCGGACGCCTACTAGTCGGTTCAGCGTAATACCAACTTTCTTGGAATCCGTTCCTCACCGAGCCTCACAACTTTACGCGCCCATTTGAGTCTCCGCGATGCTATCAACTCAATTACATTCACAGGATACGAAGTCCGCAATTCCGCGTTGTGTAACCTTCTAAACTCCCCAGTGGCCTCATCTCTCTTCGGACCAAATATTTTACGCAGTACCTTATATTCGAAAACCTTAAGCCGTTGTTCATCCTTAAAAGTAAGCGGCCACGTTTCTACATCCGTAAAGAACCGTCGGAAGAATAATAGTTTTATAAATTCTAACCTTTAAGTTTTTAGACAGAAGCCGCGAGCTAAGTAATTTAGCAACTGAATAATAACATGCATTTTCCACCTTTAACCCTGACTTTATTTCTTCCAGGATTTCATTTTTTCTTGTTATCATTGAACCTAAATTATTATTATTATTTTTTTAAATGATAAAAAAAAACTGAATGATAAAATTATATCAAAACGAACAAGTATAATAATGTACATATAAAAAAGTTTTTTAAATTTAGAAACTCGATTTTAAGAAATTAAACATTATTTCTAAGAAAAGGTAAAAAATAATTAAATGATGAAGTAATATAGAAAATTCGGTACTTAAATATTTATTGTAATATGTTGAAAGTATGTAATATTCACTTTCATCTAGCCTCACCTACGATTCACGAATTTCACCTCACCTACACATACCCTAACTCGCACCGTGTAGCGCTGCCTTGAGAGTAACAAAAACCTAATAGATTCGTTCCTGGATAACTACGATCGTCCGATTTGGCACAGTAGTATAAAAGTGATGTTTAATGAACGAACAATCATAATACCTAGTTCTGTCATAAATACTGTTACCAAAGTTGTACTTTGTTAACATCTTTGAGTATTATTTAGAAAATTCTTATCTCTATTAGCTTATTTCCTTTACATGTCAGGGTAAAAAAAGGTTCTTTTTTTAAGTTAACGTGGAGTGGGGTGATAAAAAAAACCGAATAGCTGTGATCGCCTTACACAAAGTTGGAAAATGTAGGTCAGATATTTTCAACACTTTGAAACCTTTGGGTATCAGCCGTATGTTCGTGTACTTTACTATAAATATAATAAGATATAATAAGACCCTATCTATGAATAAAATATTGGAAACTTTCTCTTCTATTTTTTTTAATTTTTATTTAGTTTTACATTAATAAATCCCTAATCACGTTTCAAGGTATTTTATGGCTCATCTTCAGATTAACTAATTAAAACCAAACAACAATTTAATATTAGAATCATATTTACAACAAAATGAATAATATTTAAAATTTATAATTCAATAATTATCCATATCATATTCTAAATTTGTTTCTAAAATATCTGCATAAATTACAACACATCTAAATTGCACCCGTGTTAAGCAAGAGCGAGACGCTAGGTGACATTAAAAGATAAGTTCTTTATTTACGAGGTATGTTTTTTAAGTAAGTACCGTTTTGGAATTAAAAAAAGACGTGCAAAGATATCGCATTAATTTAATTTTTACATGAAAGTCTGTACCTTCATCTACTTTTCTACATAATTTCCATGAATTTTGAGGCACTTGTCATAACGTGGCACCAGTTTTTGAATACCCTCCTCAAAAAATTCTCCCGCCTGACTTGTTAACCACTGCATCACAAATGTTTTGACTTCGTTATCGTTTTGAAGACGCCGACCGCCCAGGTGTTTCTTCAAGTGCAGGAACAAATGGTAGTCGCTGGGCGCCAGATATGGGCTGTATGGAGGAGGATTTAGAGTTTCCTATTTAAATGATTTGATGAGATCTTTGGTCCGATTTACATGTGGACGGGCATTGTCATGCAGCAAAACGATACCCTTACTCAACTTGCCACGTCTTTTGTTCTGGATTGCACGACGCAGATTTTTCAATGTCTCACAATAAGACGCTGCATTGATTGTCTCATTACGAGGCAGAAACTCCACTAGCAATACTCCTTTTCTGTCCCAAAAAACTGTGGACATGATTTTCCGGGCAGAAATTGTTTGCTTAAACTTCACTCTTTTGGGTGATGACGAAAGTCGCCATTCCATGGATTGTTGTTTTGATTCTGGTGTGACGTAGGCCACCCATGTTTCGTTACCAGTGACAATTTGGTCTAACAAAGTGGTTAAAAAGTCAGGCGGCAGAATTTTTTTAAGAGGGTATTCAAAAACTGGTGCCGCGTTATGATAAGTGTCTCAAAATTCATGGAAATTATGTAGAAAAGTAGATTAAGGTACAGGCTTTCATGTAAAAATAAAATTATTGCGATATATTTGCACGTCTTTTTTTAATTCCAAAACGGTACTTACTTAAAAAAAACTTGCCTCGTATATTCGACTTCATTTAAAAGATCTAAAATTAATTTTAAGGAAGAAGCTAACCATATTTTGTATTTAATTATAAAAATCAATATGACTATTATTTTATTTATTGTTATTTACAGAATATCACAATGTAAAACCGAGAATAAATCAGTTTGGAACATTAATAAGATCAGATTCGGGACTTGGAGAATGAATCTGGCTGCATTCCACCATACCAGTCCTGCATCATATTGCTGTGGCAGCGTCCAACCGAAAAATTCATTTAAACTTCCCACTCCAACACCAATGGAAGTCCGGCTAGTTCACAACATGACTAAGAGATTCCACCTCGGCTCAAACACTAAATCTACCACATACAAGACCGTTTATTTGCCAAGTTATTTACCAGTCGGCGAAGATTATGAATATGTGGAACCAACAGCTGAGACCTCGTAAGTACATAATTAAATTTATATCGTTGACTTGTTATAGAGGAATAGTGATTGTGGAAAAAAAATATCATTTAAAATCATACCCGCCTTGTTACTATACTCAAATTCTTCAGTTAATGAATCACACACAGTGAAGATATTAAAATATTGCTTTTATTATGAGAACATAATTCACATTCTGAATACAATACACTGTGCTGAGGAATTTGGATGACTACAAGTGTACATTTCGAGGTCTCCTTCTATGAGTGTGATACAAGTAATGTTACAACTAGAGTGATGAGTTTTGAGGATCAAAGGGTATATATAGCAAGAGATTGTAGGGGGGGGGGGGGAGTGAGGAGGCGGCATGGGCACCACAAAGCAAGTGCTTCCAGGTGTTGGGTACTGTGTCTTAAGTACAGGTATGTGTTCTTTGTCGGTACTTGGTCAGTCCTTTCTAGGTAGCTGGTTTATGGTGACAGCCTTAGGTATAGAAAAGGAAGTTATTAATAATTACTGTATATTATTTATTAGTTAAGTCTCATTTTATAACTTTCGTTTACGCGATATATCATGTTAAATCTATTAGTATAATACTAACTTACAAGAAAAGCATCCCAAATGTGTCTCACCGATTAAGATGATTTTTTTAAGGTAAAAGTACACATTGAACCATTAGATCTACAAAATATTAGGGGCCAACGTTCCCTAGGAGCTGCGTGAAAAAAAAAAAAAAAAAAAATATATATATATATATATATATATATATTTTTATTTTTTATTTTATTATATATATTTATTATATATTATATATATATATATATATATATATATATATGCATTCCTCCTCTCCCGCTACTTTCGTGAACTCTCACAAATTTTCACCTATCTCTTCTTCAACTGTGTAGCCTTGAAAAAAAAAAAAAATCGGGAGCCAACTTCTAGAGCGGTATCTACAGGTTCGGCTCCCAATTGGAGGATGAAATTCTCACAGATATTTAGACGGTAGTATAGATTAAGCCATCGGTATTTATTTAGTTATATAAATATTATCATATTATAGACAAGGCATTTATTTGTGTGGTCCAAGTTTGCAGTAATTAGAAAAAATAAAATAAATAAATAAAAAAAAGGACGCTGGGTTATATAATAAGAATTCAAACTGTTGAAACCAATATTCTAAAAGTGAAGATGGACCTAATAAGGATGTCCACACTTGCTCATTTAATATCCTCGTAGCCAATAACTTCCTAATCAAATTATAGAATGTTTACATTTTGCAATATGTCTGTCTCCCTTCTCTCTTCCTTAACATCATTTAGTTGAGAACTGTGAATTTTTTATGTGAATGAATTTTTAATACCAACATTTTAACCCAAATTGTAGGGACCCTAATGAAGACATTTAAAGAATGGCAAAACTTTGGCAATCAAGTAACTATTTTATTTTTTATCACCATAATGACAATCTTCTAATTGAATTAAAATACAGTCATACTAATTCACCTGTTGATATTCATAATAAATTAGTAATAATTGATAATGAGCATATTTTTTAAATACAAATGAATAAATTTAAGATTTAAATAACAATATTTTATTTCAATATAATTATGCTTAAGGTCATCCTTAGTAGCTGAAACTACTCATTAATATTATGTTTAAACATAATAATTATTTTCTACTGCTTTTAAATTTATGAGCGCTCATCGTGAAGTGCCAGGTTTAATTCAGAATTGAATGTGGGCAGACCCTTGTCCCTTCTATTGAGGCTAAAATTATATTTTTAAAACCTGTATTAGATATGTTTTCCGACTAGTTGAAGTGTATAAGAGGATTTAAAAATATAACAAATATATTGTTAATGCAACAAATTATTTCATAGTGTTTAAACCCATGTTTTTTGTTGTCACATATATCTTTTATTTGATAAATCGATATATATATATATATATATATATATATATATATATATATATATATATATATATATATATATATATATATATTGTAATATTTATTAACACAGATTTATTTTAATCTCATTTATCTATATTTAAAATTACTTATTTTCCTGTATACAGTGAGGGGAGATATTAGAACATTTTAAAAAATTTCATATTTATAACTATATTATTTCGCATATGATAACTGGCGTAAAAGTAAAAAACATTTACCATTAAAAATTAGGCTTAAATATTAAACAAATATTTAGAAACATTTATTTTTTTATAAAAACGCCATAAACAACAAAAATTCATCAATTATACCAATTGAGGATCAGAATAAAACTATATTTATTTAAATAGAGAGAAAATACTTGATTTATAAAGCAGTTCAGCTCAAACGCATTTCTTTAGAAATATTTCTACGAAAATAATTATGCTTCACTCAGCTTACACTGGCTCTCATCAGTGATCCTGCTGAGAGGGAGGCGCTGGGATCCCTCGGATTCAGCATGTCCTTCCACAAGTGCGAGGACAGCCCAGTCCAGGGTTTCCCAGCAGATTGTAAATATCGTATATAGGCAGGAGTGTTTATGTTTTGTTCATTTATTTGTTAGCCTTGTGTTTATTACATTTATAAATTTTGTTATTATATACCTTTACTTTTTTTTTTTTTAAATGTTTTTTTTTTTTTTTAATTCATTTATTGAAATTTACAACTGTATGTTCATACATCAAGTAAATAGGCTAAAATGATAATACACATGAAAAAAAACATGAAGAGAAACTGCCCATTGGCAGCACTCTAGTAGTAAATCTACACAAGAAGGTCTCGAGGCCATCTTCTTTTCAGACGCCTCGGCGGATTGTCAGGAATTGAAGTGGAAGCAAGGATTGAAACTAGTGGATTAGAGTGGGAGTGGAGTTTTTCATGGAAGGAGTGATACCTGGTACAGGCCATATCAGCAACATATGGAACATTAAGGTCTTTGTGGATGATTTTGTTGGTGACAAAGTAAGGAGCGTTAAGGATTTTGCGAAGGATTTTGGATTGTAAGGATTGGATACGGGAAGAGTTTGATGGTTTAGTAGAGCCCCAAAGCTCAACTCCGTAAGTCCAGATAGGCCTTATGATTGTCATGTAAATTAGTCTTTTGTAGTAAAGAGAAAGGTTAGAGCGTCTGTCAAGTAAATGTTGAAGTAACCGAAATCGGCGAGCAGTCTCTTGTCTTTTCAGTCTTGTATGCGGATTCCATGTAAGACGTTTGTCAAGCAGGAGGCCTAAATAACGGATCTGTTCAACAGGGACAAGCGGAATATCATTAAAGGACACTGTAGGGCAGGATGTCATAGGTTTACGACGAAGGGTAAAGGTAATCTGGTGGGATTTATTGGAGTTGATTTTAATTCTCCAATTCTGACACCATACCTCAAGGTCTCTGATGTGGGATTGGAGGTTTTGAGAGGCAATACTAGGATCGTTATTAACTGATAGCACGCAAGTGTCATCGGCATAGGTAGAAAGGAATGTGTTAGGATGGGTTGGGATATCAGCTGTATAGACTGTGTAGAGAATGGGTCCTAGGATACTGCCTTGAGGAACACCAGCAGACTGAGTAAAAGTGGATGAATAGGAACTATTGTGGTTGATTTTAAAGGTTCTATCAGAGAGGTAGGACTGAAGGATGAGTTTTTAAATGTAATTTGACTTTTCTATTGTTAATACTGTAAATGGGAGCGGCGTGGTCTAGTGGATAGAGCGCTTGTCTGCTGTGCTCCGGGTCCTGGGTTCGAATCCCGGCTGTGGCGGAATGTTATTTAATCGGTTAATTCAGTCGGGGAGCGACCCTAGGGTATGGAGACCCTCCTGGGGCAGACCCAGCCTCTACAAAGTGGGTACCCAAATTGATTGGGGAAAAACCTGGCGGCTGAGCGTGATTAAGGCCTAATCACCTCATTGCACTGCCGTTGGCCTTGAAACAGTACGAATCTATATGTACTGAGCCCAAGACCCTTCTGGGTTGTAGTGGTACAGGTTTTTTTTTTTTTTTTTTTTTTTTTTTAATTTTTTTTTTTTTAATACTGTAAATATTGTATGAATGTGATCTTATAGTATTGCTATAACTCTCCATTGAGACAAATTGTAGTATAACTGAATAAATAATTATAATAATAAGTACATTGATGTGATTTAATAATATAATTGCATTGTTTTCATTTTTATTTCTTTAATCATTTATTTATTTTTATTTTAGGTTTATTCTTGTATTTTTTTCTATACGAAAAAAACTCTTTAAAACACTTCGCACATTAACATTAACGTATTAAAAAAATATATACATATATATGTGCCTTCTATCGGATATCATGCATGTGGTAGTGAATGACACCTAGAGAGTCCAGTATTATATTATCGACCAATACTCAGTAAACTTCAGTTAACTTATTACTCCATTTCAATTTAAAACGTCTTAAATAACGTATTCAGAATAAAAAATAATTTCCTTTCTATCAAGGCAAGATACCACTCTTGAAACAACCTCACAAAAAAAATCTAAAGTGAAAAAAGAAAAATCCACCACTACAAAAACAACAACAACACTTGGAAGTACTAAAAAAAATGCTTTTGTTTCTAGAGGACTTCTGGTCACAGAAAGGCCTAGAAGATTCGTCAAGAATCCATATGACTTCAACTTGAGGTATGTCCAATATGTATATAATATACGATACATGTACATAAAAATATGTAAATAAGATGTATACTATATAACTTACAATACATGCACACAACAATATGTAGATAAGATGTATGTATATACATTATTTTTAGACTATGTGCAAAAAATAAAACAGTAATGAAATGTATTTTGGTACTTATCTACACATTAAACCAACTAAAATGTACTTATGTTTTTATGTCCAAGAAATATATGTATAATTTAACTACAAAAAACCCACTTTATTTCATCCATATAATCAATATCTACATATTTAAAAAAAAAAAATTTTATTTTTTTTTATTTATTCATATGTATTACTGTTTGTTACACTGGACAATAATAATATTGCTAGAGGATCCCATTCATACAATATTTACAATATAAACAAAAGAAATGTCAAATTACATAAAATGAAACTAAACTAAATAAACGTATACAATAACAAAATTTGTAGATAAAATAAATACAAATAAATGAACTTAATAAATAAATAAACAAAAAACAAAAAATGTCACATTCATACTTATGTACAATATTTACAGTCACTGGTGCGCATCAAATAATATAAACATAATGAACCATCACTTACATAATGAAGTTTTACTCTTATAATATTTGGATGTTTCTAAAAAATAAATAAATAAAATAAATTAATAAACTATATACGATAGACACTATAAATATATACATATATATATATATATATATATATATATATATGTACCTAAAAAATATAATCAATTAGTTGGATATAGAGCAAAACTAGTATAGTTGGCTAGATTTTTTTTTGTAAATATATATTTACTTAAACTCAGGTAATTTAGATATGTAAAGAGTTGTATGTTATTTATTCTCTAAATTACTAACAAATACCATATAAATTTATTTTTTTAATCTACAAAAATTTGTATTGATATATATATATATATATATATATATCACTATTTGTTGTAATATAAACAATAGTAATAATGAAAATAAATAAATATATATTATAACCAAAATATAACCTGTAATTGAAAAAATTCCATTTATTATTATTTTTTTAAACAATTTATTACTAATTTTACAGGCAAAACGTATAATACAAAGTAATGATAATATATATTAATAATAATGATACAACGTAATAATATAAAGTAGTATAATATACAATAATATCATAATTATTTATTACAATTATATGTGTGTTATATGTGTTATGTAATGTGTTTACATATTATCCATATATCATATATTATATCTAAAGAACGGGCGTAATAATCTAGAAATTTATCGCCCTAAAACACCTTACCTACCTACCTTATATCTAAAGACAAAAAAATAAATAAATAATCATAAAAAAAACAACAAAAACTTGTACTTCTAACTACTCCTGCAGCGTCTAAAAATTACCCCTGCTCAAAATTTGGAGAGCTAACGTTTCAAGATGCGTAGAATCCGAATACCGAATAAAAAAATCTGTTTGTCCGCCGTCCGCGGCATTTCTCCGAAACTGTTTTTTTTTTTTTTTAAATTCGCCACAAAATTACTAGTCCATTCAACGATGATCCTAACACCTAGGAGTTGATATCAGCTGGTTAGTTTTAAAATGGCGGCTGATTAAAATTATTTTATTCAATAACTCAGTTATTTTTGAAGACAGAAAAAAATTGATTAGTGTTTTTAACCAAAAAACCGCGAATAATTTTATAAAAGTGAAAAAAGAAACGAAAAAATCTGGTGCGGGCAACACACGACTTTCACTTACCTCGATTTTTAAAATCAATGAAAGAATTTTCAAATACAGTTAGAGATAAAAATACGTGAAACTATTAAGGAATTAATCAAATTGAATTTATATATAAACATGTGTTTTATTAAAAAATCTATTATATTATTATCTAAAATAATCAGTTAGTTTTATCTTCTTCTCATCACTCTCTATTAACTTCTAAAAGCTTGTGTATGAGATGATATTTTTTCTAAAATCTTTAGCTTTCCAACGGTATATCATACATGTATATTACTGCTCTTATGTTAAAAAACGAAAAATTTCATTAAAAATATATTTTTTCTGTTTTCTCCTTTAGTTGGATATCGAATTTATTCAATTTATATATTTACCTGTTTTTCATCAGCGCTAACAAGATAATCTAGTTATTATTATTGAATCTAAAAAATTAAAGGTACTTTAGAGGTAGAAAATTTAAAATATCGGCATTTAAGCCCTGTCAGACCATTTTTATCCAAATAAAACCTACATGATATTAAAGCCCATTTAATTTTACATCGATATAGCGAGTTTAATCAAAATCGTCGGAACCGTTTTTGAGAAAATCGAAAAAAGGTGCAAAATGCATGGTATAAAGTGCCTCTTCTGGTAAGCTCATTTTGATGAAAAAAGTTTTGTCACGTCTCGGGCGTATAGTTGTCTTAAATATGAAATTTCAGTTTCATAGGACTTACCGTTTCCGCCCGGGAGTTACCACAGACACACACACACACAGACACACACACACACAGACCTTTTTGCGGGACTTGGTTATTTGGACTCAGGGGACCCTAAAACGTGTATTTCCGTTGAAAACTGGAATTCAAAAATTTTCACGATCGCAATACTTTCCTTACTATATATAGTGAGTGAAAGTAAAAAATGAAATTTTTCACATAACTACACTCATAACTCAGTTATTCTTGAAGATAGAGAAAAGTGTTTATAGAGTTTTAGAATCAGTAAAGCGCGATAAATAAAAAATAAAAAATTAATATGTATAATCAAGTAACTGATTATAATAGATGTAATTACAAAAAAAAAACTCTAATTAATGAATTTTTCGCTTTTGGTGCCATTTGGTAGGGAATTAAATTTTGGACCAAATGAAAAAATAATCATTGAATTTGGTTTACAACTAGCTTAGATATTGCGCTTTGAAATCAGTGGTAGTGTTATGATATGATGCTTTGAATTACCTAATTGCCTATAAACAGCCATATAAACAGTTATACCTTAATATTGTTATTTGGAGATAATAAAACTATTGTGTAATAATTTGCAGCAATTTTTTGTCTTGATTACTGTCTTTTTCAGTTCTTAAGTTATTAAATTTACTCAACTTTTAATTATTTGTTACTTTTTTACTTTCACTTACTACATATAGTAAGGGGATGTATTGCGATTATGAAAATTTTCGAATTCCAGTTTTCAACGGAAATACACGTTTTAGGGTCCCCTGTGTCCAAATAACCAAGTCCTGCAAAAAGGTGTGTGTGTGTTATTTCTGGAAGGGATAAAACTTTGCTGCGAAAATGGAATTTTCAAATATAAAGGTGAAATATATAGGCAATTATTTGGTTTACCAATGGGTGGGGTTTTATCAGTATATTTGTCAGGTATGGTATTGAGTGAATTAATTAATAATGCTTTAAAAAATTCAGGTATAAAAGTAAAGTTATTAGTAAAGTATGTTGATGACATATTTTGCATAATAAAAAAGAATGTAGTAGGGGATTTCCTAAAAGCTCTTAATAATTACCATGAAAGATTGAAGTTTACTATGGAAATAGAAAAAGAAGGCAAATTAAGATTTCTAGATATGATGTTAATTAGAAAAAAGGAAATAATCAGCACAGAATGGGCCAAAAAAGAAACTTGTAGTAACACAATTCTTAACTATTTTTCATGTCATCCGTATCATATGAAGTACAATATAGTAAACAATTTTTGCAAAAAAGTTATCACAATTACAGATAATGAAAGATTAAATAAGGTCAAAGAAAAGGTTTTTCAAATTTTTTCAGAAAATTTTTACCCCAAAAAAATAGTAAAAACCATATGGGAATTGAATATTAGAACTAAAAATAAAAATAATAGCAATGGTGAAAAAATAAACAAATTAAAGACAACCCAAAAATTCCAAAGCTGCAATTATATAAAGGGACTTTCTGAAGAAATTAAAAAATCCTTCAAATTATATGATATGGAAGAATATACTTTTGCCTTCAAACCAAGAAACAAAATAAAAAATTATTATAGTGAGCTAAAAGATAAAATAGAAAAAAACTCCCAATCTGGAATGGTATATAAAATACCATGTGTAAATTGTCCTGCAGTATATATTGGTGAAACAAAACAGTTCTTGAAGGATAGGATGTATCAACACCAAAATGATGTTAAAAATAAAGAAAAAGATGGTAATAAGACTGCTTTAGTACAACATGTAATAAATAAAAAACACCAATTTGACTTTGAAAATACTATGGTAGTACATAAAGAAAGTAATGATTTTAGAAGAAAAATTTTAGAGGCAATATATATATCAGAAAACATTAACTACAGTATAAATTACAAAACAGACACAAAGAATTTGAATGACCATTATGCGGAGATTTTGAGCAAAATTAATAAGTAGTATAATTTAAATAAATGGAATTTCTGGAATAAAATTTAAATAACAATATAGTAGAATAATATTTGGAATTTTATGGTTAGGTAAATTATCTTGTTTTTAATTGGATATTAATATATTTGTTTATGTGTTTATGTATATGTATATGTATGTGTATGTGTATATATATATATATATATATTATATATATATATATATATATATATATATATATATATATATATATGTGTATATATGTATGTGTATGTGGGTGTGTATGTGTATGTGTGTGTGTGTGTGTGTGTGTGTGTGTGTGTGTGTGTGTGTGTGTGTGTGTGTGTGTGTGTGTGTGTGTGTGTGTGTGTGTGTATGTTTATGTATGGTAATAATTTATTAAAGAATTTTAAATGAAAAAATTTTTGGCTGTGAAAATAAATGTAGACTTGACTGAGGAGGAGATAATAAAACAATATATGTGTGTATATTAGTTTTGATATCAATAGTTAAGAGTGAGGGAATAGATTTCTTTAATCCAGTAGATGATAACAACCAGGACAGGGCTGGTCAGCCTATAATAGTTTTAATTTTTATTTTACTCAATTATGACAAAATATATATATATATATTGTATAGAGTGTATAAAGGAGTATAAAGAGGTATGTAAATTGATTTATAAGAATTTTAAAAAATAATGTTGTGTATCTTTTAATTTTAAAATAAATGTTTTTTGTAGATCCCTTGAGAATGGCAAAGAGCCGAAACGTAGGGACAAAAAATAAGAAAATAAAATAAGTTGAATGAAAAGGATCATTTTAATTAAAGGAACCTAACTAACTGATTATTTTAGATAATAATATAATAGATTTTTTAATAAAACACATGTTTCTATAGAAATTCAATTTGATTAATTCCTTAATAGTTTCACGTATTATTATCTCTAACTGTATTTGAAAATTCTTTCATTGATTTTAAAAATCAAGGTAAGTGAAAGTCGTGTTTTGCCCGCACCAGATTTTTTTTGTTTGTTATTATCGAACTCCTACATTGTATCTTGTTTTTTTTTAGCCTAGATGAAGGACCCGCAATATAGGTCAAAACATTGGATATTGAATAGTTTTCACTTTTTTCTTAATGAAATAGTTATGTAAGTTACGGTTATTATAAAATAACTATAAGTAGGTCTGATAGCTTATAATTCTATTAGTACTAGTAAATAACGTAGTTTTATGAATTAAAGGCTATCTCAACTAAAACTATCATCGTGTATCTTAGCTTCAAAATGAAATTTTGTTGTATATAAGTAACCATTTACTTATTTTGTAGGTATATGCTTTATCCGATGAACCCTGATTTCTTCTTAGCTATGGAACAGTCAAGGTTGGCAGAGTCGGAGATTCGCAATCATCATTATTTGAAGAAATCGGAACCAAACAGGAGTAGAAGAAGAATTAACTATTTTCCAAGCCGGGATCTATTGCCTTGGAGGAAGAATACTTATGACAAAAGTTTGATCCAGCATGGAAATTTTAAAATAAACAAACATTTTTTATGAGTTTTTCAAGTTGCTTAATCATCGATACAAACGCTAGGAGAAAAAAAAAATCTATTTTTACAGTCCACAACATGAGGAGTCCCCGACATCTTTTACTTTTACTATAAATAGTATAGGGGAAGTATTGCGATCGTGAAAATTTTCGAATTCCAATTTTTAACGGAAATACACGTTTTAGGGTCTCTTGAGTCCAAATGACCAAGTCCCGCAAAAAGTTCTGTGTGCGTGTATGTGTGTGGTTAGTCCAGTGCGAAAACAAAAGGTTCTATGAAAATGAAATTTCATATTCAAGACAACTATACGCCCGAAATGTCACGGTGACTTTTTCATCAAAATCAGCTGACCAGAAGAGCCATTTTATATCATGCATTTTGGATGTTTTTGTGAATCTATCATAAAAGGCTCTAATCATTTTGATTAAACTCGCTAAATGTATGTAAAATTGAATGGGCTTTAATATGATATATGTTTCATTCTGATTAAAATAGTTTGTTCGGGATTAAATGCCGATAGTTTAAATTGTTTTCCTCTAAAGTGCCTTTTATTATGTAGATTCGAAAAAAAACAAAAAAAAAAAAAAAAAAAAAAAAAAAAAAAAAACATCGTCTAATCAAGATTGATAAAAAACGACTAAATATGTAAGTTCATTAAGTTTGATAATCAACTGAAATAGAAAATAGCAAAAGTATTTTTATGTAATTTTGTTTTTTACTTTCACTTACTATATATATAGTAAGTAATAAGGGTTTTTTACTTTAACTTTTACTTTCACTTACTATAATATAGTAAGGGATCACTTGTAGCTGGGTGGCTAGCGTAACAGCCTCCTATGCTAAAGGTCACGGGTTCAAAACCGCAGGTGGTCCTAGGATTTTTTAATGGGAGTAAAAAATCCTTAGTTACGCCGTCCTTCGGAGGGGACGTTAAAAGGTGGTCCCGAGCCTGTGCGATGTCAGGTACTCGTTAAAGATCCCTATCCTAATAAAACCTGGATAGGCAAAATTTAGGACTCCCACTGTAGCATCGTCCGATTAGCCATAGTAGCATAAAGTGACGTTAAATAAATAAATAAAAATATATATAGAAAGGGAAAGTATTGCGATCGTGAAAATATTCGAATTCCAGTTTTCAATGGAAATACACATTTTAGGGTTCCCTGAGTCCAAATAACCAACTCCCGCAAATAGGTCTGTGTGTGTGTTGTAACTCCCGGACGGAAACGGTTAGTCCTATGAAACTGAAATTTCATATTTAAGACAAATATACGCCTGAGACGTTACAAAACCTTTTTCATCCAAATGATCGTACCAGAAGAGCCACTTTATACTATGCATTTTGCACCTTTTTTCGATTTTCTCGAAAACGGTTCCTACGATTTTGATTAAACTCGCTATATCGATGTAAAATTTAATAGGCTTAAATGCCATGTAGATTTCATTCTGATTAAGATGGTCAGACAAGGCTTAAATGACTATATTTTAAATTGTCTTCCACTAAAGTACCTTTAATTTTGTAGATTCTATAAAAATAACCAAATTATCTTGTTAACATTGATAAACAACAGCTAAATATGTAAGTTGTGCAAATTTAAAAATCAACTAAAGGAGAAAACTGAAAAAAAAAATGGTAATGCAAATTTTTGTTTTTGAATATTAGAACAGTAATATACATGTATGATATACCGTTGGAAAGCTAAAGATTTTAGAAAAAATATTATCTCATACACAAGTTTTTACACGTTAATAAAGAGTGATGAGAAGCCGATAAAACTAAGTGATTATTTTAGATAATAATATTACAGATCTTTTAATAAAACTCATGTTTCTATAGAAATTACATTTAATTAAATCTCTAATGGTTTCACTTATTTTTACCTCTTACTGTGTTTGAATATTTTTTAATAGATTCTAAAAACGGAGGTAGGTGAAAATCGTGTGTTGCCCGCACCAGATTTTTTAACATATAAATAAAAACATTTCATACTCTAGATTATTCAATAAAAATGGAAATATTATTTGTTAATATCAAACTTTTAGGAAGGGATACTAAATTTCTTGGGCAGACTAATACAGGAAGGGTAACTGTCCTTACAAAAGATACATATCGTTTGCGGGAGTGGTTGCCACATCTGCATTCAGCCACATCTGCGCCTCATTGTAAAGTATAATCTTCCAGGCAGGAACCTAGGTGTTGTTTTTGTCCCTTCCGATCCTTTATTAAAATATAATGCTATTCTCAACCTCACTCCTAAGCTATTTTTTTCTTTCTTAAAAAATTGTGACAAAGATCAAGAAATATTATAATTTTTAAAGGAGTAATATAGGAAACAAGGAGTAGCGTTATTATTGGGTTGTGTCACATGAAATGTCCGTTTTCAAGATAAATATTTTATTAAAAATACGATATGAAAACAAGATAATTTATTCGAAGTATTCACCCACTTTTTCTACACATTTTTCCCAACGTGACACCAATTTTTATCCCCGAACTGAAAAACTCTGAGCTTTGATGTAAAACAAAATCTGAAAAGGCACTTTTCACTTGATCATCATTTTCAAAAAGTTTTCCTTAGACGAAGTTGTCTAAATTCCTGAACAGGTGGTAATCTGTTGGAGACAAGTCGGGAGAATATGGTGGGTGCGGAAGAACTTCGTTGCCCAGTTCTTTCAATTTTTGCACGGTATGTTTTGAAACATGGGGTCTTGCTGCCGCTCAGAGAGATCATGATGTACCCATGTATCGAGCTTTTTTACTTTCCCAATACTCTTTAAATGTCTGGAAACTGTAGATGCACTTGCATTTAGTTGCGCTGAGAGTCCTTTAACTGTTTGTTAGGGGTTTCCTTCTACTGTACGTTTGAGGACATCGTTGTCTATTACGGACGGAGGTCTTCCAAGTCGGTATCCCCAGCTGAAAACTTAGCAAACCAACGGCGAATGGTCCGTTCATTAACACTCCCTTCCCTAAACACCTTGCGAATATTTCTAGCGGCCTCAGCTGCTGAAAGGCGGAGTTTAAACTCGTACAAAAATATTACTCGAAAATCGCGTGTTTCCATGTTCATATTTGGAGGTATACTAAAAAGTGGGTTTTTGATTGGGAAGCTAATGTTTATAATACAACGGTAGAGGATTAGTAACTGTTCACTTTAAATATGTAAACATTCGGAAGAAAACAACAGTGACCTGCAAAATCCTTTATGTATTTCAGAAACTATAAAAACGGACATTTTATGTGAAACAACTCAATATATATTTCATATACACGTAAGTGAAAGTAAAAAGTATGAAATTGGACTTAGTGTCTCAATTTTGGTGAAAAATCTACTGCGACGTACTGGCATATAATCCAACAATGCTACAACGGCAGTCCTAAATTTTTTCTATCTAGTTTTAATAAGGATAGAGATTATAAACGAGTACCTGAACCACTAGACTACCAATTCGAGTTTCCTCAAAATGACCCTTAAATATATAATAACAGTGTTAAAGCTTCTTTTACACTCCACTTATATAATATAAAATATGAAATATACCATATACTGGATAAAAAAAAAATTCTTCTATTGCCTGAAGGCATTATAAGGTCTGATATTTGAAAATATCATTGTCAGCATTGTAGGGGAACCCTGACAATTACGGACATTTTCGAAGAATGTCCCTTCTACAGCATAAAAATTAAACCAACGGTTTCAAGGGTTCCACTCAATGTAACAGTTACTTTGGAGAACGATGTTAATAGAATTGACGAATTGATGTGCCTTCTTACTGAAATGGACTTTTACTAGCAGATTAGACAATTTTATTTTATTATTATTCTTATTATTTTTAATTTCCTTCCTCTCAGGTAGCTGGAGCTTCTTCTACTTCCCGGATAAAAGTCTAGGGAAAGTAGAAGTTTTTACTTATTTAAAAATTTTCTAACAATTCTACAGGTTTCTAGCAGAACTGCTTTCTGTGCTAGATTAACGTACAGTGAGTGTCAAAAGTATTCGGAATTCGTATTTCTTTTCATTTAATAAGTATAATTCTCAACTATGAATTTATATAATTCTTTTTCACTCATAAATCTTTAAAACAGACCCCTATAAAGGAAAATCACTGACCAGATAACCGGAAAGTTTATTGTTATTAAAAATATCTGATTAATAATGTAAAATTACAAGATCGTTCAGTGTCAAAAGTATTCGGAAATCGTAATATCCTACTGTTTAATGGCTTCAAATGTTCATATTTTCACTAATCTTCGACATAATTTTAGGTTCTAAGCAATTCTTCTCCCTCATGTAAGATATACTCTATCTTGGAATGAATTCTTTTAAAATAATGCTCTAAAAAAAAACGCAACGATCCAACAACGGCTTCAAACAATTTTTACAGAGAAATGATTGAAATGTAAATAACAAATTTGTGAGAACATCTGGGTGGTCGAGTAAAGTGTAGAGGATATAATAATAAAATATTTAATAAAAAAAGTAAGCCCCCAAAAATTATTAAATATTAAAACAGAAAGACTGATTATTCATCAAATAAGAAAACAATACCTAAATGAGTAAACCTTAGCTTACTTATGTATTTTTCAGAACTTCTGGATTCACAAAAATTGTTTCAACTATTCGCCCTGTTCTAAAAACATATGACGAAAAGAAAAACATAGTACAAGAAGTACGGAAAACGTCTCTCAGCAGGCAAGACAACAAGAGAATAGACCGAATGTTTGGAACATTTTTCAAAAAAAAGATTGATGATTTAAAAAGTTTACAGATGACTCACATACTAAAATACATGGTTGTTATGAATAAACTATGGTTTAGAGGAAACCAAATAAAGAATTCAGTATGCCATAGTAAAACACCTTTAGCAGTCAGTAATAGCTAGGTCTGTTTTTCTATGAAAAAGTTTAATACATTGGATTCATGGACAGAATTATTTATAGGTTTGTGTATTTTTTGAGTATGAAAAGCCAGAATTAAAAGTAAAAATAAAATGAGAAATAAATAAAATTTTTAACATACGGCGACCATGAATCTGGACATATACACCTTATCTATTCAGATTTAGTTGCTGAAAAATTTTCAAAAAGTTCTCGAAATCCCTCTTCTAACATTTCTTTCAAATTTAAATAACTATTTGTGGGTTCTACTATAAAGGGAAATCAGGAAATAGTATATTCAAAATGAAAATGGCCTCAAGAAACAATAAGCGCTTGAGTGGGATAAAATTTCGCACCAAACAATCAATTAATTAGTAAGATCAATTCCTAGTATGCTAAAATGTATAATTATACAAAAAGGTTATACCAAATGGATATTTATTTATGATCACTGCATTAATATAATTAGGAAATCACGTAATTCCGAATACTTTTGACACCGTTGACATACACTATTTTTAATTTTTTCGTGAATTAACGTTCAAAAGGTTAAATATTAAATGATTGCTGTCGTAATTTTTGGTTTTAGCTATTGTATACCTTCCTTATAACATTTTAAAGTGGTTAACAACTCATCAAAAACATAAGAAATAAGTTAAAAGCGAATAAATTACGGAATGATAGTGAATTCCGAATACTTTTGACACTCACTGTAGATGCTTTTGCGGTCCAGGCAAAGCTCTTTTGTGCCCACCTTTGTGCTTTTTAGGATTAGGCCATTAGAAGAGAGAACTATTGGAGTTGTAACTTTTTCTAGGCGGTAAAACGATTTTAGTACTAGAGAGAGTTCTTGATATTTTGTGATTTTTTTCAGCTCCAGTGCTTAACAGATTGGAGTCACATGGGACAGCAATATCGACGATTCTGGCCATTTTGTTGGTTTTATTTAACACCAAAATATCCGGACGATTATGCAACACTCTGTGGTCGGTGATAATCTGTTCATCCCAGTAAACTTTTACTTTTAAAATTATTATAATTATTATTAATTTTGTTTTCATTTTTTAAAATTTATTTTTTTATTTTTTTAATTTAACCTGATATATATTTATCTTTGACTAATCCTGTTATACTTATTCTTACGATTGATTATTTTTATAGTTATTTGTCTTCAACTATTTGTTGTTAATTTTGTTTAACTAAAGTCATTCTTCATTGTTTGACATAAAATTGATTTTCTAAAATGAGTGTCTGGCAATGATGACCGAGATGTTTTGTGCAAAAAAAATAACAACCAAAATTAATTCATTAATTGTAAAGTAACTGTCTATCAAGCCACTTTGAAAAAATATTAATAAAATAATAATAAGTTTTGTTCCCATTCACACCACTGTGTTTATTCACCCAATTTAACGGCATATCTTTGAAATCATTTAATGAAGAAATTAATTCCTATATCATTAAACAGGGCATTGAGTTTAATCTAATTTTGTCGCCCTCTATCGCAGAGCCATGTAACAACACAGGTTTTTTCACCAGCTTCTCCGTTTACACATAGCCCGGCACAGAGACCCCAGGGGCGGTACAAGAAAAGCCTAATATATCGCACGGCCACAAAAAGCCCTCGGAGGAGGATTTAGCAGGGCTGGTAAACAGTCTGGAGGGAAAAAGTAAATAGCAGGGAGTCATAGCACACCTTGCTAACATTTACATGGCCCCCTCTTCAATATGCCACCTCACTCCTCTCCTTATATATTGCATCTTCTTACCCCATCTTATCTCATCTCCTTTCTATTATTATTATTATTTACTTATTTATAAAACAATATTTACAAAAGTAATTCGTAGAGATACAAGCAAGAAAAAAAAGGGTTACTTGTAGTGTAGCGGCTAGTACAACAAACGCTCCGCGCTCAATGCCGTTGGTTTAAACCAAACAGATGGACCTTGCATATTTAAATGCGAGTCAAAAATCCTTAATTATACCATACTAGGTTGGAGGAGACGTAAAAAAGTGGTCGCGAGCCTGTGCGATGTCAGGTACTCGTTAAAGATATCTATCCTAATTAAACCTGGATAGGAAAAATTAAGGACTTGGAATATAAAATAGAAGAGAATAGAAAATAATTTTACTCTTAGACATAGTCCCGTAAAAACAACAAATATGTACAATTAAGGTATACAATGTATCTGGCCTAAAGATCAAATGATCATCATTAATTCTTATTTACAATAGTGTAAGAAGTAAGAAAATAAGAAATATATCTATTCAGTAAAACATAAGAATAAAATAAATAAACTTCTTCGGATTCATACATTTGTTGAACAAAACTATTTTATTTTATTTATTTTTTTTTCGTAATAATAGTTATAGATGTATAATATACCTCAGGATGTCTAGCGATTTCAGACAAAATGTTATCTTATGTACAAAGCTGTATAAGATAATGAGGAGCGATAAACATTAGACAAAAGTGATTAAATAATAATATATATTAGATTATTTAATGAAACGCGTGCTTTAATCGAAATTCAATGTAATCCTTTAACCTTTTGTTAATCTTTAAGTTTATTTAAAAGTCTTTTAATTGATTTTTATTTCATTCATTTAACGTCACTTTATACTCCTATGGCTAATCGAAAGATGTTATACCTTTACCAAACCATTAACACCCAGCTCTTTCCTTATATCCACAGTCTGCGATTTAAATCGTCAGTCCACTCCCTTGAACTCGCTATTCATATCTTTACATTTCTACCCATAGAACAACAATTTTTGATCATTCCTTTCTTATCCGGTCTACCAATCTGTGGAATTCCCTACCTCTACGGCCAACTTATAGGACGCTATAGCTCGCGTATATCCCAGGTAATAATATCTGTTTACTTACATTTAGGTGAAGCACCGACAAAACAAAAACACATGTATTGTCTAGCGAATGGCGAACAAATGATGCTAGACTGAACTAATGACTTGATGTAATTTGGCGTCTAACGACACCACCATACATGTAAACCAAATGTAACGCATTTAAAGTACTTTTTTTTTTATTAAATTGCACTATTTTTGGTCGAAAATTGCGATCATCGGATCCGGTTAAGTTATAATGATGCCGGATCCGCCGAATTACCGGATCCGGTTTTCCGGATTGCAATCCGGAAAACAATCCCGCAATGCGGAAGCAATCCCGAGTTACCACTCATACCCTTATGTGTGAGACAGTGTTATTCAGACTCAAAAGCTTCTAAATGTATTTTCATTGAAAATTCTCGAAGCAACAGATTTTTCAATTCGTTTCGGGTTTGAGTATTATGAAAAAAACCTGTATGTAATAGCCTCGCTCGCGTGGTGTTGATTTAAGCCGCAAAACATAAAACTTTGGGGAGTGCTTAATGCCCTAACAGCTAAAACAGGCGGAGTTTAATCCCTATTAGGGCCAGTGACTTATAAACTAATTGCTGAGGACCGAACTAACTACCCTTCCTATTTATATCAGTTTGCTTCCAACTTGTGTTTCCAGGTTCTGTTTCCCTTTATCGCTTATGGATTCACCCTCCAACTTCACCTTCAGTATAATGCTTAATTGAACTTCTGAAATTATAATTATCAATATTTGCATTGACCCAAATTTGGTACGATTCAGGAACAGGAACTGTCTGAACCCCGAATCCGTAAGTGTGAAACTATTGGATTTCCTGAAAATAATGCATAATGTAATCGTTTAAAAAATAAATAAAAAAACGCTGAAAATAACTGCACAATGGCTTATTATATTTAAATAACAATATTAAGGTATAACTGATTATAAAGCTGTAGACAGGCAATTAAGTAATATGAAAAGCAATAAACAATTCAAAGGAAAATAGTATATCATCACTTCTAACTTCAAAACGCTATATCTCTCCTAGTTCTTAACCAATATCAATAATTCTTTTTTTCATTTTGTAAAAAATTCAATTCTCTGTGATAATAGCACTAAAAGAAAAGTTTTTCTTTGTCACGAAACGGTCTTTAAGACCACGCGAATATCATTATATTTTGCTTCTTCATTTTCGCCTTCCTCTTCTCCCAGTACCTTCTCATCATTTCTGCGTGTTTTTGCTTCCTTTCCTCCACGCAGTACCTTTCCGTTTTTCTTTATTTCCGTCAAGAACCCTGATCTCTTTCAATTTCTTTGCATATTGCTCTCTGCCCAGGCAGTGCTTGTTCGTTATTTTTAATTTTTCCTTCTCTCATATCTGCCTTATGTATCCTCCCACGCTCTTGTATTCGCGGATTCGGTCAAAGATCCTCTTGTTCAGTCTCCCTTGGTCCATTCTTACCATGTGCCCAAAGAATCTTAGTCTTCTGATTCTTATCTCGGTTTCCAGGTATTTTATCCTCTTGTAGATTTCCTGGCTAGGTCTCAACATGTAGCCTTCCTGTGTTGTTTTTTTTTTGGGCCCATAGATTTTCCTCAGGATCCTTTCTCTATATTTCCAGTAATTTTTCTAGGCTAGGGAAACATGATGTTTCCATTCCATACAAAATTACTGGTTTTATCACCGTATTTTGGAGTCTAATTTTTACGTTTGAGGATAGGTTCTTCTTATTGTATTTATAAAAATTATTTATTTTTATTAGAATTTTTTTTTATTCGTATTTATTTTTTGATCGACTACAAAAGTTCAATATTTTAAATAATAAACCTAAAGCATTTATACTAGACTCCGTTACTATTTCGTACTCTTTCCTTTTCTTTCTATTCTATTTCTTCGATTTTCATTGAAATAATTCAAATAAATTTTCCTGATTTCATAACACCTTGCATTTTTTCTCTGCCATCAATAATAACCGAGTTATCAGGAAATCACATATCTTATAAGTAGTGGCTTGATAGTATAACATTTTTTATCTTCTCATTGTTCATCGCATGGTCTTGATCTCAAAAGTCTTTTAGACTTATCTCCGTCTTCAATAATAACCAATGTTTGATTGAATTGCATCTATTATAATTCTGCACAAATGTATTGGGTTGTTTCACATGAAATGTCCGTTTTTATAGTTTCTGAAATACATAAAGGATTTTGCAGGTCACTGTTGTTTTCTTCCGAATGTTTACATATTTAAAGTGAACAGTTACTAATCCTCTACCCTTGTATTATAAACATTAGCTTCCCAATCAAAAACCCACTTTTTAGTATACCTCCAAATATGAACATGGAAACACGCGATTTTCGAGTAATATTTTTGTACGAGTTTAAACTCGGTCATTCAGCAGCTGAGGCCGCAAGAAATATTTGCAAGACGTTTGGGGAAGGGAGTGTTAATGAACGGACCATTCGCCGTTGGTTTGCTAAGTTTTCAGCTGGGAATACCGACTTGGAAAGCTTGCCCCGAGGAAAACCTCCGCCCGTAATAGACAACGATGTTCTCAAACATACAGTAGAAGGAAACCCCTACCAAACAAGGACTCTCATCACAACTAAATGCAAGTGCATCTACCGTTTCCAGACATTTAAAGTGTATTGGGAAAGTAAAAATGCTCGATACATGGGTACCTCATGATCTCACTGAGCGGCAGCAAGACCCCATGTTTCAAAACACCGTGCAAAAATTGAAAGAACTGGGCTACGTTCATCCCCACCCACCATATTCTCCGAACTTTTCTCCAACAGATTACCACATGTTCAGGAATTTAGACAAGTTTGTCAAAGGAAAACTTTTTGAAAATGGTGATCAAGTGAAAAGTGCGTTTTCGGATTTGGTTTCACTTCAAAGCTCAGAGTTTTTCAGTTCGGGGATAAAAAAGTTGGTGTCATGGTGGGAAAAGTGTGTAGAAAAAGATGGTAAATACTTCGAATAAAATTTTCTTCTTTTCATATCGTATTTTTAATAAAAATCCTTTACCTTGAAAACGGACACTTCATGTGACACAACCCAATACTTTCGAATGAAATAGGAACCGTGTTAAACACGACAAACAAATAAACCAATTTTGGATTTTTCGACCAATTTATTTTTTTAATTTTCTGCCGATGATTAAATATAAGAATTAATAGACGTTATATAATAAATAAATAAGTCATATAATGTGCATAAGTTTATAAAATCTTTCTATTATATTGCAAATTATATTTCTAAAATCTTGTGCTTTCCAACGGTATATTATACGTCTATATTACTACTTATATTTCAGGACTAATGTTTCGACGAATTGGTTACAGAAAATTTATTTTTTCCGTTTAAAGAAAAGCTTAATGGCGACGTATTTTACTTATTAACTTTCAGGAAATAATGCCCCAAATGATGGTGAAACCGTATCAAACTCGTCCAGTGGTTCAGAAGGAGTCAGCGGAAACCAAAATGGCGTTATCATTTTATATATAGAGATATAATAGGTTATTTATTAAAACATAAGTCTTTAACATTGAGTTTATCGAAACTCAGTGTAATCAATTCTTCAATATTCTTTTAATATCTGTTGCATTCCTCTGTATTAAAAAAAATCTGGTGCGGGCAACACACGACTTTCACTTACCTCCATTTTTAAAATCAATGAAAGAATTTTCAAATACAGTTAGAGATAAAAATACGTGAAACTATAAAGGAATTAATCAAATTGAATTTATATAGAAACATGTGTTTAATTGAAAAATCTATCACATTATTATCTTAAATAATCAGTTAGTTTTATCTTCTTTTCATCACTCTCCATTAACTTCTAAAAGCTTGTGTATGAGATGACATTTTTTCTAAAATCTTTAGCTTTCCAACGGTATATCATATATGTATATTACTGCTCTTATGTTCAAAAACGAAAAATTGCATTAAAAAAATATTTCTCCTTTAGTTGCCTATCGAATTTATCCAATTTATATATTTACCTGTTTTTCATCAGCGTTAACAAGATAATCTAGTTATTATTATTGAATCTACAAAATTAAAGGTACTTTAGGAGGAAGACAATTTAAAATATCGGCATTTAAGCCCTGTCAGACCATTTTTATCCAAATAAAACCTACATGATATTAAAGCCCATTAAATTCTACATCGATATAGTGAGTTTAATCAAAATCGTCCGAACCGTTTTCGAGAAAATCGAAAAAAATGGCAAAATGCATGGTATAAAGTGCCTCTTCTGGTAAGCACATTTTGATGAAAAAAGTTTTGTCACGTCTCGGGCATATAGTTGTCTTAAATATGAAATTTCAGTTTCATAGGACTGACAACGGAGGTTAGTGAAAGTCCGTGTGTTGCGCGCACCAGATAATTTTTCTTTTTTTTTTGCTCAAGAAGAACTAGCCATGACCATAACATTTAGAAAATTGGTACTTGCCCTTTCGGAGAGTATAAAAGGTACTGACCAGTTGGTAAATGAAGACCAAGATAAGAAGGAGGGAGATAGATGCTCAAGGTTCTGGCAGGGATGGGAAGGAAGAGATAAGGGTAATTGGAAGACCTCCTCCTATGAAGGTTCTATAGTCACCCTTCTCCCTTCAAGTTCCCATCTGAATCCAAACAAGAAAAGGTCTAGGGCCCTAAACTTCGATCTGGACCCTATCCGGTGGGTCATTGATCGGTCTCAATGGTTTACCTATTTTCTTCTATTACGGATAAAAAACAATGAGTAGATTGTTTTCTTGATGGTCCTTTTACTTGTTTTTAACTATATATTAAAATGCGAGACAAGCGAAAGAATTGTAATAGAATATTTATTTTTTGAAATAAAATTTAATGAAAAATAATTTTTGTTGTTGTGGATGTAATTAGTTGACCGTTGAGAATTACTGGAAGGAATTAGTCCGGGTGGCTGTCATTAAATGAAACAACTAAATAGTTTCAACTGATCTCGGCCTAATCACCTCATTGCATGGCTGTTGGCCTTGAAACAGTACGAACCTCTATATGTGGCTCTTCATGGGTTGTAGTGGCACAGAATTTTTTTTTTTTTTTTTTTTTTTTAAAGAGGTAAATATATATATAAGTTGAACAAATTTGCTATACAACTAAAGGATAAAAAGGTAAAACACATTTTCAATGCAACTTTTGTGTTTTTAAACAGTAATATATATGTATAATAACCGTTGGAAGGCTAAAGATTTTAGGAAAAATATTACTTCATACACAAAATTGTAAAAGTTAACGGAGATTGATGAAAAGCCGATAAAAATAACTGATTGTCGTAGATAATATTATAATATAATATTTAAGAAAACACTTTCATAGGAACTCAATGTAATTGATTATTTAACAATTTATTTTCATCTCTAAGTGTTTTGAAAAATTCTTAAATTGATTTTAACAACGCGGGTAAGTGAAAGTCGTGTGTTGCGTGCACTAGATTTTTAATTACGACGCTAATGAATATTCGATTGTTTGGAGCCTTCAACTATAGAGGAAATAACAAGTGGCAATATCAATCTACTGACCGATCCTTCATTGGACTCTTGGCATGAAAGGACAGTTCGTCGATAGTATCCAACTGTCGCTACAAAATAAAACTATCGACTATCGCTGGAAAATGTATTGTTTATAACTATTTATTGTTCAATAGAGTAGGATCATTCGAAATAAACGTAAGTAATATTTATATGAAAAACTGACGTTGACATTCTTTTTCAGCTCTTAAAAAATACTTTCCGTCTCTCCCTCTTTTTTACTTTCACTTACTATAAATAGTAAGGGGAAGTATTGCGATCGTGAAAATTTTCGAATTCCAGTTTTCAACGGAAATGCACGTTTTAGGGTCCCCTGAGTCCAAATAACCAAGTCCCGCAAAAAGGTCTGTGTGTGTGTGTGTGGTAACTCCCGGGCGGTAATGATAAGTCCTATGAAACTGAGATTTCATATTTAAGACAACTTTACGCCCGAGACGTGACAAAACTTTTTTTCATCAAAATGAGCTTGCCAGAAGAGGCACTTTATACCATGCATTTTGCACCTTTTTTCGGTTTTCTCGAAAACGGTTCGGACGATTTTGATTAAACTCGCTATATCGATGTAAAATTTAGTGGGCTTTAATATCATGTAGGTTTTATTCGGATAAAAATGGACTGACAGGGCTTAAATGCCGATATTTTAAATTGTCTTCCCCTAAAGTACCTTTAATTTTGTAGATTTAATAATAATAACTAGATTATCTTGTTAACGCTGATGAAAAACTGGTAAATATATAAATTGAATAAATTCGATACCCAACTAAAGGAGAAAACAGAAAAAATATTTTTTTAATGCAATTTTTCGTTTTTTAACATAAGAGCAGTAATATACATGTATGATATACCGTTGGAAAGCTACAGATTTTAGAAAAATTATCATCTCATACACAAGCTTTCAAAAGTTAATAGAGAGTGATGAAAAGAAGATAAAACTAACTGATTATTTTAGATAATAATATAATAGATTTTTTAATAAAACACATGTTTCTATAGAAATTTAATTTGATTAATTCCTTAATAATTTCACGCATTTTTATCTCTAACTGTATTTGAAAATCCTTTCATTGATTTTAAAAATTGAGGTAAGTGAAAGTCGTGTGTTGCCCGCACCAGATTTTTTTCTTTTAGAGAGAAATGCGAGAATCAAGAGAGTTCTATAAAACAGTTTTGGAAATTATTATTGGAGGTAAACATTCACTTACCGATTTATGAAATATATGGTTGGGGTAATAGATATTTTAGGGCCTCCTGAGTCCAAATGACCAAGTCGATCAAAAAGGTGATGAGCTCTAGCTCAAGAAGTTTTATAAAACTGAAATTTCATATTTTAGAAGTTTATATGCCTGAGATGTAACAGCAAGTTTTACAACAAAATCCGCAAACCAGAAGAGCTACTTTAGACCATAAAAGCAGCAACATTACCAAGTTATATTCAAGGAAAATATCCTATCACCACTGCTAAGTTCAAAACTTTATTTGTATGCTATGTCTATATTCCTTCTGATTTTCTTTACTTATGAAATTACAATTAATCGTGGGTTCCTGATTAGAAAAAAACATAAAATATTTATCTATCTTATAACATCATCATTGAACTGGGAATCCTTTGAAAGTTAGTAAACCTAGCAGAGATGTGTTTGTCGGAAACAAAAAAAACAAAAAAAAAACTACCACTACAACCCATGAAGAGTTTTGGGCTCTTTACTTATGAAATTACAATTAATCGTGGGTTCCTGATTAGAAAAAAAACATAAAATATTTCTCTACCTTATAACATCATGATTGAACTGGGAATCCTTTGAAAGTTAGTAAACCTAGCAGAGATGTGTTTGTCGGAAACATAAAAAAATGTACCACTACAACCCATGAAGAGTTTTGGGCTCATTACATGTAGAGATTCATACTGTTTCTAGGCCAACGGCCGTGCAATGACGTGATTCGGCCAAGATCACGCTCAGTCGCCAGGGTTTTCCCCTTTTTTGGGTATCCACTTTATAGAGGCTGGGTGTGCCCCAGGAGGGTCTCCATGCCCCAGGATCGCCCCCCGGCTGAAATAACAGAATAAATAATATTCCGCCACAGCCGGGATTCGAACCCAGGACCCGGAGGACAGTAGACTAGCGCTCTACCCACTAGACCACGCCGATCCCGTCGGAAACATAACATAAACTTAAAATCGGTCATAATTACTCCGAGAGATTCGAGGTGCGATCGGGTTTGAAACAAGGTGACTCCCCTTCACCTGTTTTATTTAATATAGCATTAGAATATGTCATAGTAAAGGTAATCCAAATATTCCATAGGAGTATACGTTTTTAGAAGACTTGGTTATTTGGACTCATGGGACTCTAAAACTTGTAATCTCGGTGAAAACTCGAATTGAAATATTTTCACGATTTTAATACTTTATCTTACGAGATATATTTCGTATAAAAGTAAAGAATTAAAAAAACGTATTTGAAACTTTTAAAATTTAATTTAGAAGGAGGTAATGGAATTTTGTTTTATTATTTATTTACAAAGTCTATTTGATTTTTTTGTTATTTTTTTCAACAATGAACCATTATAATTTACCAAAAAAAATAAAAATAACAGAGCATCCAATGATGATCCTAAAACCTGAACGTTGATATCAATATTCTTAAAATGGCGACGAATTAAAAACGATTAAATTAAATAACTCAGTTATTTTTAAAGATAGAGAAATATTTTGTTTTTTGAAATAGGAACCCACGATGAATTAGAATTTTATAAGTAAGGAAAAAAAAAAAATTAAATATGTTAAGAAATATCATATATAATGGCGTTTTGAACGTAGCAGTGTTGATTGGCTATTGGACGAGACTTGGTTATTTGGACTCATGGGGACCCTAAAACTTGTATTTCCGGTGAAAACTCAAATTAGAAAATTTTCACGAATGTAATACTTTCTCTTAATATATGTATATGTCGTACATAAGTAAGTGAAAGTCAGGAATAAAAAAAAAAAGTCCTTATTTGAACCTTTATAAATTTAATTTAGTAGGAGTTAATAGATATTTGTGTTTTTCCACAACCAGAATTTTTAATTAATTTATTTATTAAGTATATTTGATTTTTGGTTTATATTTTTAATAATGAATAAAAGTTATTTGCCTAAACAGCTATATGAAATGCTATACCTGCGATAATTATTTGGAAATAATGATCAATTGTGAAGTAATCTACAGTGTTTTTACTTTCACTTACTATATATAGTAAGGTAAAGTATTGCGATCGTGAAAATTTTCGAATTCCTGTTTTCAACGGAAATACACGTTTTAGGGTCCCCTGAGTCCAAATAACCAAGTCCCGCAAAAGGTCTGTGTGTGTGTGTGTGTGGTAACTCCCGGGCGGAAACGGTAAGTCCTATGAAACTGAAATTTCATATTTAAGACAAATATACGTCCGAGACGTTATAAAGTCTTTTTCATCAAAATGAGCTTACCAGCAGAGCCACTTTATACTATGTATTTTGCACCTTTTTCGATTTTCTCGAAACCAATTTCGACGATTTTCATTAAACTCAATATATCGATGTATAATTAAATGGGCTTGAATATCATGTAGTTTTCATTCTGATTGAAATGGTCTGACAGGGCTTAAATGCCGATATTTTAAATTTTCTTTCCCTAAAGTACCTTTAATTTTGTAGATTCAATAATAATAACTAGATTATCTTGTTAAGTCTGATGAAAAAAGAGGTAAATATATAAATTGAATAAATTCAATACCCAACATAAAGGATAAAAAACAGAAAAAATATTTTTTTAATGCAATTTTTTGTTTTTGGACATGAGAACAGTAATATACATGTATGATATACCGTAAGAAAGCTAAAGATTTTAGAAAAAATATTATCTTATTCTTAAGCTTTTAAAAGTTAATAGAGAGTGATGAAAAGAACATAAAACTAACTAATTATTTTAGGTAATAATATAATAGATTTTTAATAAAAACACATGTTTCTATAATTTGAAAATTCTTTCATTGATTTTAAAAATGGAGGTAAGTGAAAGTCGTGTGTTGCCCGCACCAGATTTTTTTAATAATGAATAAAAGTTATTGCCTAAACTATATGAATTGCTATACCTAAGATAATTATTTTAAAATAATGATCAATTGTGTAGTAATCTACATTTTTTTTTTATCTTATTATTATAAGATATAAAGGTTTGTACATTCAGCATAACTGCTAACCCGTGCAGCTTTGGAGGATCTTTTATTATGAAGCAGAGGAGGTCGGGCAAACAGTGGGAGCCAACTGGCATTATAAATTGGATTTGGAGCCAATGTTTGCCCTGGAATGCCATTGCAAACAGTTAGTTCTGATTGGCTTAGAGCTGAGGAGTGGGGGACGCTATTAATTGAGTTATTAGCTGGGTCTTTCCTCGAGGGAGAACCGTCGCTCATCTAGTTGTCTACCAATGGGATTCCCCTTCATACACCTTCGGTTAAGTCCTGCCCAATCAGCTTCAAGAACAGCGTAGAAATCTGGCGCAAGCAACCCGCGACTTTGACATATAAGACTATTATGCTAGCCACCTGCTACAGTTGATCTCGTATCATTGAAAACTCGATTTCTCCTCAACCAGGAAAAGCAGTAGATTACACCTAGACCTGTCAATAATACTGTTACAAGGAAATATTGGGTTGTTTCATATGAAATGTTCGTTTTTATAGTTTCTGAAATACATAAAGGATTTTGCAGGTCTCTGTTGTTTTCTTCCGAATGTTTACATATTTAAAGTAAACAGTTTACTAATCCTCTACCTTTGTATTATAAACATTATCTTCCCAATCAATTACCCAATTTTTAGTATACCTCCAAATATGAACAAGGAAACACGCGATTTTCGAGTAGTATTTTTATACAAGTTTAAACTCGGCCATTCAGCAGCTGAGGCCGCTAGAAATATTTGCAAGGCGTTTGGGGAAGGGAGTGTTAATGAACGGACCATTCGCCATTGGTTTGCTAAGTTTTCAGCTGGGGATACCGACTTGGAAAGCTTGCCCTGAGGAAGACCTCCGTCCGTAATAGACAACGATGTCGTCAAACATACAGTAGAAGGAAACCCCTACCAAACAGTTAGAGGACTCTCAGCACAACTAAATGCAAGTGCATCTACCGTTTCCAGACATTTAAAGTGTATTGGGAAAGTAAAAAAGCTCGATTCATGGGTACCTCATGATCTCACTGAGTGCAGCAAGACCCCATGTTTCAAACATACCGTGCAAAAATTTAAAAAAAACTGGGCTACAAAGTTCTTCCGCACCCACCATATTCTCCCGACTTGTCTCCAACAGATTACCTCCTGTTCAGGAATTTAGACAACTTCGTCAAAGGAAAACTTTTTGAAAATGATGATCAAGTGAAAAGTGCCTTTTCAGATTTTGTTTCACTTCAAAGCCTAGAGTTTTTCAGTTCGGGGATAAAAAAGTTGGTGTCACGTTGGGAAAAATGTGTAGAAAAAGAAGGTAAATACTTGAAATAAAATTATCTTGTTTTCATATCGTATTTTTTATAAAAATCCTTTGCCTTGAAAACGGACATTTCATGTGACACAACCCAATATATACAGATTTCAACAGAAAAAAATTTTTCTAAAAATTTTTATTAGAAAAAATAAATATCTATGGAGAGTAAAAACATTTTTAACAAATATTCAAAATACCTATGAAGAAATACCAATCCGCTGCTATTGAGCTTCTACCTCACGGGGACTTCCTTCCTTACCAGATCCAGTCTTCTCTGCTAATAGGTATGTGAGGGTTCACTCCTACTTGGCAGTTTAGCTTATTCCTGGTGCTGCAAAACGTCCTTCTACCAAGTAAGGCACCAACCTCCACCATTCTCCCTCCTTTACTGAACAGGCATTGTCGAGGCTTTCTGAAGATCTGTCACCATTATAACTACCAACCTCGACACACCCTTACTTGGTGACTGTGTGTTCTAGGGGAATGCCCCTAGAAGGTTAAAACGACAGTGGCCCTGAGACCTCATGTAACTATGTACTGGCTGTATGTACTTGCACTTGCTAGATTCTCCACTCAATCTGCTGTATGTATGACGTGTATATAGGTATGAGTGATTCCTAGACTTTGTATAGATTCCTTGTTGTATATATATATTACTTCCACTTACCCATGTATGTAAGATATAGTAAGGGAAAGTATTGCGTTCGTGAAAATTTTCGAATTCCAGTTTTCAACGGAAATACACGTTTTAGGGTCTCCTAAGTTCAAATGACCAAGTTCCACAAAAATGTTCGTGTGTAGGTGTGTTTGTGGTAATTCTCGCGCAAGAACGAGAAGTTGTATGAAACTGAAATTTCATATTTAAGACAACTATAGGCCCGTGATGTTACAGCATCTTTTTCTTCAAAATCGGCTAATCAGAAGAGCCACTTTATATCATGCATTTTGCATCTTTTTACGACTTTCTTAAAAACAGCTCAAACGATTTAGATTAAACTCCCTTTATCTATGTAAGATTTAATGGATCTCAATATGATGTAGGTTTCATTTTGATTGAAGTATTCTGACAGGGCTTAAATGCTGATAGTATAAATTTTCTTCCTCTGAAGTAAATTAACCATATAATCCTGTTAGCATAGATAAAAAACGGAATAACACATAAGCTGAACGAATTCGATGTCCAACGAAAGGAGAAAAGAGCAAAACTTTTTTTTCATGCAATATTTGTGTTTTGAAACATTAAAACAGTAATATACATGTATAATATACCGTTGGAAAGCTACAGATATTAGAAAAAATATCATCGTATACAGATAATTGTATAAGTTAACGAAGAGTAATGAAAAACAGATAAAACTAACTGATTGTGGTAGATAATAATAGATAGTTGTGGATGTAATCCAATCCTGTTAACCACAAAACCGATAAACAATGCATTTCCTCCACATATAGCCACATATTAAACTCTATTAAGTAGCATATTTGCTCTGTCTATCCCACTATATATATTGTTTTGTTTTTCATTATTATTGTTTGTTGTTTTGTTTTATTTATTTTATTTTATTTTTTTATTTATTTTATTTAATTTTTTTTTTTTTTTTTTTTTTTTTTTTTTTATCCTTTTGAATCTATTTTAGGTATCCATATAATTCTATATATGTATTTATTTTGTTTTGTTTATGTATTTAAAATTTTCTAAATGTCTTCACTATTAATTTATTCCAACTTGTATTTATGTTTATTTAACTTTTTTATCAACCTGTAAGATTTGTCAATTAGTGTATTTTACAATGTTCCATTATTATTTTTTCCACCCTGTTATCATTGGATTCCTTAGACAGAATTAGGGATAATTAAGTTGGGAGGTACACTCAGTTTTTTCTCCATATACATCTTCCATCACTGTTCTTACTATTAGATAGGTGATATTTCAAGAATTAAATTTTAATTAATAAATAAAAATAATAAAAGATTTTTTTTTATCCTGTATCATTATTATAATCATAAGTTAAATTTCATCGATTCTTTGTATGGTAGTAGTATTAAGAATTTTAGTCATTGTTGTCAGACCCTGTCCATAAATCAGTACGTATTTTCCATTCTACCTTTTCCTACGTATTTTCCATCCTACCTACCCCCCATCTACCAAACAGTGCCTAGTTTCCATTCTCCCACCATGAGGTACGTATCTCCACTCTACTTCATATTTTTATATTTCATATTTCATGTAAATTATTGATACCTGTGTAAATTTTGTTTAGTGAACATTTTTATTTTTTCTGTATAACACTTTCAGTATTGTACTATGGTCATTGTATTTTAATTAAGTTTTTTTTACATATACAGTTCTTCTGTTATATTTTAATACCGACGTTCTCTAGCTAAATAGGTTATATAATATTGTATGTAATGTCATTGAAATTATATTCTTTGGTATCTTTTTAGCCCTGATGATGACCCACAAAGGGGGTCGAAACGTGGGCAAACAATAAATAGTTGAAACTATTTAGTTGTTGCATTTAATAACCGCCACCCGGACTAATTCCTTCCAATAATAATAGATAATTTATACAACACATGTTTCTATTAAAATTATTCCTCAACAATGTATTTTGTATTATAACCACGTTTTGCGAGCACCACATTTTTTATTATTATTTCATAATGTTTTTGTTGAGTAAATACTGTATGAACGTTGTATTTGATAACTATTTATGTACAAATTAGGATAGATTGTAATATTAATCAACAAAAATTGTTTTAAATTTAATGTTAATGGAGATATACAAGATTGCATAAGATCTTCCGAAACTCCTTTGTCCTTTGGAATTTTCCTGTATCAGATATACTAGGAGGCACTCTAGGCTTTGGGTTTTAAAGCAATTACAACAACTTCGTTGCAGTGAAAATCGAATCACAAAGCCACTTAAACCATCCGAAATACTGTTTCCATTTCCGAGTACCAAATGTTGAGTATTTGTTGCCAGGGGAAGAACGGTGGAGGACAAAGAGTTGCTAACTTCCATCACAACTTGTATGAAACAAAGACAGTTGGTCGGGTAAAACTTGTCCAATTCTGGAAAGCAGTCAACCGAGAGAGTTGGATATCTGTTTTTATTTTCCTCTATATTATGTATTGATTTATGAAATAAATAAATAGTATAAAAGAACCATCGACTATATATTACAGTCGTGGTCATAAAAATTGCACCCCTCTATAAAAAGGATGTTTCCAAAATTAAACATAACCGCGTGTTTTTGAAACGTCCTGATTACACACACAAAAAAAATATTTATTGAAACTTACAGAAAAGCACGTACAAATTAATCAGAGAAAAAACGCTGCTAATTATTACACAATGGTTTATTATTTCTAAATAACTATATTATGATATAACTGTTTATATAGCTCCTTATAGCTGATAATCTTTTAGATTTTCACTACCTTCAAAAATAACCGAGTTTTGGTGTAATTTCATCTATTATAGTTTGTTAGTTCTATTATAGTTAGTTATACATCTATTATAATTTGTGATTTGAAAATATAGATCATATTCTATAGTTATCAAATCAAAAGATAATTTTTTGTTGGAAAATTTCTTTGGTAGGTTAAAAAGTTTCTTCCAAAATATTGTAGTATATGAAAATATACCAATTTTTGGAAATTATGTTATCTCCAAAATTTTGCTACGAGTACAATACAACTAAATTCCCCGTTCAATGGAAATATTCTACGATTTAAATGATACGTAAATCTAAAAAAAAGACAAACACGAACCGGATTCCTACAGACCAATTAAACTTCTTCCAGTATGCTCAAAAAATATTTGAACAATTGTTGTACGGACGCATTATTAACATACCGACAGATCACGACATTTCGGATTTCGTTCTTTTCACTCCAAAACGCAACGGCTACACAAAGTAACCGACTTTATTTCCACTGCACTTGAACTAAAGCAATACGTTTCTTTGGATGTTACTCAAGCTTTTGATAGGGTGTGGCACCAGGGTCTTCTTTTTAAACTAAAACCTATACTTCCGAGCACTTATTATTTAGTTTTACTATTTTTTCTCTATGACCGCTTTTTCTCTGTCCGACAGGGTTCCGAGACCTCATCAATCAAGCCAGTCTCTGTAGGAGTTCTCCAAGGTTCTATCCTGGCCCCACATCTGTACTTAATATACACACATGACTTAGCGACAAACGAAAACATCCTAACTGCGACATATGCCGACAACACTGCAATCATTTCTAAAAACACAGAGCCTACACAGGCCAGCAGGACTTTACAACATCACTTAGACATTTTAAAAAACTGGTGTAGGAAATGAAAATTAAAAATCAACCATGACAAATCTTTACATGTTACATTACACTTAGACGAGGAACCTGCCCTCCAGTTTACATAGACAACCACCAGATACCACAATCACATTAATGTCCTCAGGACTTATTTTTAATAAAAGGTTGACATTGGGCCTACACGTCAAGACTAAATTTTTTTTTTTTTTTTTTTTTTATATTTTTATTGAAATTTACAACTGTATTTTGTAATAAAACTAGTAAATATGCTGGTAAAGATAAAATACATGAAAAAACATGAAGAGAGACTGCCCATTGGCAGCACTCTAGTAGTCAATCTAAACAAGAAGATCTCGAGGCCATCTTCTTTTCAGACGCCTCGGAGG
Organism: Piezodorus guildinii; assembly: GCA_023052935.1. Classification (NCBI taxonomy): domain Eukaryota; kingdom Metazoa; phylum Arthropoda; class Insecta; order Hemiptera; family Pentatomidae; genus Piezodorus; species Piezodorus guildinii. Next base: position 33,166,376 of record CM041298.1, on the reverse strand, counting down.
GTTATCAGGGATCGAAGAGGAAGCTAAGGTAGAAACTAGTGGGTTAGAGTGGGAATGAAGTTTTGCATGGAAAGATTCATACCTGGTTCGGGCCAAAACAGTAACATAGGGAACATCAAGATCTTTGTGAATGAGCTTATTAGTGACAAAGTAAGGAGCGTTGAGGATTTTACGAAGGATTTTGGATTGTATGGATTGGATACGAGAGGAATTGGATGGTTTGGTAGAGCCCCATAGCTCAATTCCGTAAGTCCAGATAGGTCTTATAATAGTCATGTAGATGAGTCTTTTGTAGTTAAGTGTAAGATTAGAACGTTTGTCTAGTAAGTGTTGAAGTAGTCGAAAACGTCGTGTAGTTTCTTGTCGTTTCAGTCTTGTATGAGGGTTCCAAGTAAGGCGTTTGTCAAGGTGCAGTCCTAGATATCGGATCTGTTCAACCGGGACAAGAGGAGCATTTGTTGAAGGAGACAGTAGGACAGGATGTCATAGGTTTACGACGAAGGGTAAAGGTTATTTGATGGGATTTGTTGGAATTTATTTTTATTCTCCAGTTCTGACCCCATACTTCTAGGTCTTTGATGTGCGCTTGAAGAGTTTGAGAGGCGATAAATGGATCATTATGAACTGATAACACGCAGGTGTCATCAGCATAGGTAGACTAAACATAAAACTAAATTTTGACTGAGACAATTGTATTCATTGACTTCATAGACATTCTAAATTTCCCACCAGACAGAAACTTAATGTTTATACTTATTTATTAAAACCAATATGGACTTACGATTGCCAAATATACGGACCTGCTAAAAAGACACACTTACGAAAAATAAAAATCTTTCAATCGCAATTTTAAAGACTGGCAACGAACTTTTTTATATTTATAATTAAACAGTGTGGGACAACTTCAACATTTAAAAGCAAGATTCAATTTAATGACTACGATGTTGAATGGATATAAATCTTTAACAGTAAGTTTTAAGTTTGCAAAAGGACATTTTCACACTATCTGATAAGTCTCAGAGCCGGATTCAATTCTGCTTTAGTTTACTCTGAAAGGCTAGGTTCGTTTCACTCAGTGTGATAATCACGAAGTAGGATATCCCCATACTATATTCCCTTCAGTCAGACATTACGATTATCTGACTAGCCTGCATTAAATAAGTAATTAATCAGGAATTTCGATGGATAACTCATAGCATACAATTCGATGTGACGCGTTGGTGTTAGGGACCCCTATGACCGCTATCATCAGATCATATGATTACATACTTGTTACCATGATTACCATTTGTGCAATTAGTCTAATGGACTCGTCTTGATCTTCCCTCTTACACCGCAGTGCAGCGTGATGTGCAGTTCGATAGAGCTTTATTCACAAATCCCTTTTAACTAATTAATTTCTCCATATTCACTCCGATCCTCGCCTGTCAAAAAACCTCCCTAAAATCTTTGCCCCAAGTCTCTTTTGGTCATCCTTGCGTTCTTTTTACCTTTGTGACTTTACACATTACAGGTTTTTTCGAGACACGATTCCAAACCATCACTAGAACATGACGGTGGGACTCACGCGCATATGCTGGTGAGGCTGTGACGTCATCTGCACCAAGCCGCTCTACCGCTCCTAGCGAGATCATAATATCTTAAAGTAACTTTCCTAGTAGAATAGAACAACCAAATTGCCTTCATAGTAAACATTTATAACAATACTTCATTTTAAAATGATTTATTATTTTATTAATGAAAAAAACACTGTTATAAAATAAAATATATATAATAAAAAATAAAAACAGTTATATAAGCCAATTTAAACAAATATTGAAAAGAATCCTTACAACCAACAAGTCAAAATAATATATAATTATTTAGAAATGTTACGATACTAAAACGTTTAATAAGTAGTACTTCATGTTTGACCTAAACCGTTACATTAATTGTTTATTTTATTCAACTTATTTATTTTTATTTTTTTTGTTTAAGATTTTTATTTTTCAATATTAGTTTTTACAAACGGCCACATGCCTCAAACTTTATACATGTTGTGGTAATTGCATTACATGTTACTTTTACGTTATATTTACAGTAGGGATTAGTGGTGATTATAGCCTATGTTACTTTTGAACAGTAGGAAAAATCTGAAAACAAAAACCTACACAAAAAAAAAAAATCTGGTGCGGGCAACACACGACTTTCACTTACCTCGATTTTTAAAATCAATGAAAGAATTTTCAAATACAGTTAGAGATAAAAATACGTGAAACTATTAAGGAATTAATCAAATTGAATTTATATAGAAACATGTGTTTTATTAAAAAATCTATTATATTATTATCTAAAATAATCAGTTAGTTTTATCTTCTTCTCATCACTCTCTATTATGAGTGTGTATGAGATGATATTTTTTCTAAAATCTTTAGCTTTCCAACGGTATATCATACATGTATATTACTGCTCATATGTTCAAAAACGAAAAATTTCATTAAAAATATATTTTTTCTGTTTTCTCCTTTAGTTGGGTATCGAATTTATTCAATTTATATATTTACCTGTTTTTCATCAGCGCTAACAAGATAATCTAGTTATTATTATTAAATCTAAAAAATTAAAGGTACTTTAGAGGAAGAAAATTTAAAATATCGGCATTTAAGCCCTCTCAGACCATTTTTATCCAAATAAAACCTACATGATATTAAAGCCCATTTAATTTTACATCGATGTGGCGAGTTTAATCAAAATCGTCGGAACCGTTTTTGAGAAAATCGAAAAAAGGTGCAAAATGCATGGTATAAAGTGCCTCTTCTGGTAAGCTCATTTTGATGAAAAAAGTTTTGTCACGTCTCGGGCGTATAGTTGTCTTAAATATGAAATTTCAGTTTCATAGGACTTACCGTTTCCGCCCGGGAGTTACCACACACACACACACACACACACACACACACACACACACACACACACACACACACACACACACAGACACACACACACAGGAGCTGAAGGATGTCTGCTCCAGCCTTCATACTGGTAAAGCCCCAGGTTTGGATGGCATCCCGAACGTGGCACTAAAGGTGGCAATGGAGAACAAGCATGAACTTTTTCAGGACGTCTTCAGTTCCTGTTTAAGTGAGGGATCCTTTCCGCGACCATGGAAAAGGCAGCGCCTTGTACTGGTTCCAAAAGGCAAAGGAAACCCCTCAGAACCCTCAGCATATAGACCGATATGTCTGCTGGACACAACCGGCAAGGTCTTAGAGAAAATAATAGCCAGCAGAATACAAGAGATCACCGAAGGAGTAGAGGGCCTATCGAACAATCAATTTGGCTTCAGAAAAGCGAGATCCACGCTGGACGCAATTACCCTGGTGATTGAAACTGCCCAGAAAGCTATTGCGGGGAAGAGGTGGAGAAGAGGTGCGAAATGTTATTGCGCCGTCGTCACATTAGATGTGAGAAACGCGTTTAACACGGCAAGATGGAACTGCATTCTTAGAGCTCTGCAGAAAATGGGCGTTCCCATGTACCTCAGGAGCATTATCAGAAATTATTTCGCAGACAGGATCCTGATATGCTCAACAGAGCACGGCCCAAAGACATTCAGGGTGAATGGTGGAGTACCCCAGGGATCAGTACTGGGGCCTCTATTGTGGAATATCCTGTATGATGGAGTTCTTAGGCTTAACCTGCCAGAAGGTGCCAAGATCATAGGTTTTGCTGATGATGTCGCAGTCGTAATCGAGGCGAAATATAAAGACGAAGTAGCCTTGAAGGCAAATCAGAGTATCTCTCTGATCCGTGATTGGCTGACATCGGTGGGGCTCCAACTGGCAGAAAGGAAAACAGAGGCCCTTCTTATAAGTAGCCGTAAAAGGAGAGAAGAAATAATCCTGAGAGTGGGCAGGCAAGAGATACAGTCCCAGCCCTCACTGAGATATCTTGGGGTTATACTTGATGAAAGGCTTAAATTCAAGGAGCATATCCAGAGAGTATGCATCAAAGCAGCAGGAGTGACCACAGCTCTAGCCCGATTGATGCCCAACGTAGGCGGACCTAGAAGTAGTCGGAGACTATTAATGGCGAGCGTCGTCTCATCCACTCTTTTATACGCAGCCCCAATATGGAATAATGCCCTGGACACACTTTCTTACAGGAGACCCATTGTGTCAGTTTATCGCCGAAGCGCTCTGAGGGTGATAAGTGCATTTCGCACAGTATCCTACGAAGCTGCATGTGTGGTGGCCAGGATGCCACCCATTGAACTGCTGTCGGAGGAAAGGCAACGTACGTATAAAAGTGTTGTCCACATTCCTAGAACCGAAGAGAGGAAGCAGACAGTCCAAAAGTGGCAGCGACGTTGGGATTTGGCAGCGAGCGGAAGGTGGACCCATAGGCTGGTACCTTGCATCCAACCCTGGATGGATAGAAGCCACGGGGAAGTGGACTACTACCTAACCCAAATGCTCACTGGACATGGCTGCTTCAGAGCCTACCAATTACGGTTTAAGTTGGACAATACAGCAGAATGTCCAAGATGCCCAACAATAGATGAGACAGTAGAACACGTATTCTTCTGCTGTCCTCGCTTTCAAGTAGAGAGGGAAGCATTTCAAGAAATATGCAGATCAGAAGCTACACCTGACAACATCGTCAACCTCATGCTACTTTTCCAGGAGAACTGGATGGCGGGCCAACGTCTGGCTGCGGACGTCATCAAGAAATTGAGAATGGAAGAGAAGGAGAGGCGTGCCTAGAAATATAGGGTAAGGCGCCTAACAACGGGGCGGCACACAGCCACTCTCCTCCACGAAGTAATGCCTAACGGTGGTCCCGTGGAGGGTGAGAAACAGGTGTAGAGAGGTTGGTTTTAGTGGGTAGAAATCCCACACACGGATAGGTACGGGCCTATCCGCGTCTTTTGAAGATTTCCACCTACCCTCGTAAAAAAAAAAAAAAAAAAAAAACACACACACACACACACAGACCTTTTTGCGGGACTTGGTTATTTGGACTCAGGGGACCCTAAAACGTGTATTTCCGTTGAAAACTGGAATTCGAAAATTTTCACGATCGCAATACTTTCCTTACTATATATAGTAAGTGAAAGTAAAAAAAAGAAAAAGAATTTAATTAAAAACAAAATAGTTACAGTTAAAAAAAACAAAAACAATTAAAGTAAAACAAAACATATTATAGTAAAAAATAAATAAAAATAACTAAGTGGAAACGAAACAATACTAATACATATTTTTGTTATATGCTAAAATATTATTTCTTTTTTACATTTTAAAATCAGTCTAGTAGTACATCTTTTGTACGTTTATGTAAGTAACGTTTTAGGGTTTTCTTGTCGTAATCACCTATTTTTTGAACTATTGGGTTGTCACTAGTAGGAGTAAGAGAAAAGAAAAGTTGTGCCAGCGAGTACGTATAGTTTTTTACCGACGGGAGTTTTAAATCCGATACATGATTGTGATTCGCGTGTAACGAGGATAGTTATTAACGATGCGCATGCATGTGTTCTGCACCACCTCCAATTTCCGCTAATTGGAATGACATGTGTAACTCCAGACTTTGGCAGCGTAGGTCAGAATGGGACGAATGACCGTTTTGTAAAGAATCGGTTTGTTTTTTTATGATAGTTTTGAGTACCTATTGAATTATTGGGATTCAACTTATTTGATTTTTTTCGTGCGATTTCAGATGTTTCATATTTCTCCATCGCTATTTCAAGTTCTTTCTCCTTGTTCAGTTCTTCCATTCTCATCAAATATCGAGTTCTAACATATGTTGTAATAACATTTTACTTTTAAAAGTTGTCGATGTTTGTTGTTATTTTTAGAAAATAGGCGTTCGTATTTTATCAAATCATGTTTTATTTAGTTATTACCAAATTACCTTTACCCTTCGTCGTAAACCTACGACATCCTGCCCTACAGTGTCCTTTAATAATATTCCGCTAGTCTCGGTTGAACAAATTCGCTATCTACTTGAAAAACTTGACTCCTACTTGACAAACGACTAACTTGGAATCAGCACACAAGACTGAAACGACAAGAAACTGCCAAACGCTTTCGCTTACTTCAACGCTTACTGGACAGACGCTCCAACCTTCCACATAACTACAAAAGACTCATCTATATTGCCATCATAAGACCTATCTGGACGTACGGAGTTGAGCTTTGGGGCTCTACTAAACCATCAAATTCTTTCCGTATTCAATCCCTAAAATCCAAAATCCTTCGAAAAATCTTCAATGTTCCTTACTTTGTCGCCAAAAAACTCATCCATAAAGACCTTAATGTCCCACATGCCGGTACAAGGTATCATTCCTTACATGACAAACTACCCTCCCACATTAACCCACTAGTTTCAAGCCTTGTTTCCTCTTCCATTCCTGACAATCCTCCGAGGCGTCTGAAAAGAAGATGGCCTCGAGACCTTCTAGTGTAGATTACCTAGAGGAGTGTTGCCAATGGGCATATTCTCTTCATGTCTTTTCATGTAGATTAGCTATTATTATGAGCCAATTTACTTGATGTATTTACTAATACAGTAGTAAATTTCAATAAATTAATAAATAAATGAAAAAATATTAGTTATTACGTGCTGGGCACACTTTAGTTCATTTGTTAATGAAAAGATTTTTTTTTTTTAGTTCTTTTTTTTCGTTTGTTAATTGGATGTTCACGTCATGATGAAATAAATCACGTTTATCTACCCGAATTTCTCTTTCAGTAGAGCCCAAAGTATCGGTTGGAGATGAAATTGTTGGTATATTTTGTGCCGGTATAGAGGATTCTTTTAATTTACGTCTGGGTGGTAGGCCTAATCATTCCAATTTTAACTCTCTTTCATAATTGCTTGGTAAGAAATGCTCCGAACAAATTCGAGCAGAGATCACTTGTAGCTGGGTGGCTAGCATAACAGCCTTCTATACCAAAGGTCACAGGTTCAAACCCGCACCTGGTCCTAGGATTTTTTAATGGGAGTAAAAAATCCTTAGTTATGCCGTCCTTGAGAGGGGACGTTAAAACGTGGTCCTGAGCCTGTGCGATGTCAGGTACTCCTTAAGATCCCTATCCTAATAAAACATGGTTAGGCAAAATTTAGGACTCCCACTATAGTGTCGTCCGATTAGCCATAGTAGCATAAAGTGACGTTAAATAAATAAATAAACAAAAAAAAAATTCTAGCTGTCTTTGTTTTTGCATAAATGCTGCCGTTGCTCGTCAAGAGTTTTTTTTTGTTTTGTTGGAAAAACGTGAAATGATAAGTTTTGTTAGCGTTATCTTAATGATTTGTACAACCAACAACAGCACAACTAGCGATAAAATCAATACAAATGTTCCGAACTCTATAAAAACAACCATCGTAGGGAGTGAGCGAAATACAAATAGCCTAACTATTGGGTTGTTTCACATGAAATGTCCGTTTTTATAGTTTCTGAAATACATAAAGGATTTTGCAGGTTTCTGTTGTTTTCTTCCGAATGTTTACATATTTAAAGTAAACAGTTACTAATCCTCTACCTTTGTATTATAAACATTAGCTCCCCAATCAATTACCCACTTTTTAGTATACCTCCAAATATGAACATGGAAACGCGATTTTCGAGTAATATTTTTGTACGAGTTTAAACTGGGCCATTCAGCAGCTGAGGCCGCTAGAAAATATTGCCAAGGCGTTTCAGGAAGGAGTGTTAATGAACGGAACATTCGCCGTTTGTTTGCTGTTTTCAGGTTTCAAGTTTTCAGCTGGGGATACCGACTTGGAAAACTTGCTCCACGGAAGACCTTCTTCCGTAATAGACAACGATGTCCTCAAACATACAGTACAAGGAAACCCCTACCAAACAGTTAAAGGACTCTCAGCACAACTAAATGCAAGTGCATCTACCGTTTCCAGACATTTAAAGTGTATTGGGAAAGTAAAAAAGTTCGATACATGGGTACCTCATGATCTCACTGAGCAGCAGCTAGATCCCATGTTTCAAAACACAGTGCAAAAATTGAAAGAACTGGGCTACGAAGTTCTTCTGCACCCACCATATTCTCCCGACTTGTCTCCAACAGATTACCACCTGTTAAGCAATTTAGACAACTTCGTCAAAGGAAAAATTTTTGAAAATGATGATCAAGTGAAAAGTGCGTTTTCAGATTTTGTTTCACTTCAAAGCTCAGAGTTTTTCAGTTCGAGGATAAAAAAGTTGGTGTCACGTTGGGAAAAATGTGTAGACAAAGAAGGTAAATAAAATTATCTTGTTTCCATATCGCATTTTTAATAAAAATCCTTTACCTCGAAAACGGTCATTTCATGTAACACAACCCAATACAATTACAGTACAGGCTGGTTTAATCTACTGCGCATTCGCCTCGTGACTGCTACCGTATTGTTCTAGTTACCGTGGTATCAGGAAATGCTCTAAGGCGATAGGTGCCAAACATTGAGCCCTGATCTCAGTGTCCATCACTTTCATCTTCTTGTATTGCATCATGACTTTTTTGAGATGTCTTCTTTCCCTTCCTTGTATCTGATCTTGTGTTTAGTTAAGGTCGAAGAACCGGCTATATATGTCAGTATCAGTCGATATGTATTGTATTTTATCTTTTCAGTATTTTTAGAAATTTCTTTTTTTTATATCGCTGTCTAATTAATTTTCTCTGCTCGTTTAGTGCTTTGAGATTACAATCATTTACTTTGAGCAAGTTATTTAAAGTCGTTTTTTTTTTTGTTTTTTTTTTCGATGCCGCGACAGGTCCCTTGAAATGTATATTATTTAATACACTGTTTTTATTTAACATTATTTATGTGCACATATTTTAATATTTTTAAAAAAAATTATTATCACAATCTACCTGTCAATTTATTACTATTGTTCGTTCTATATGTTATTTCTGTTGTTGTTGTACTCTAAGATACTGAAGTTTTAATATTTTATTATTCCAAAGTGTCTTTGGTTCCAGAATATAAAATGAAATGATTATTTCATATATATATATATATATATATATATATATATATATATATATATATATATATATATATAATATATATATATTTCCGCAGATCATACCTTTACCAAACTATTAACCCCCAGCATCCTTCCTAAATCCACAGTCTCCTTCAATTTAAATCCTCAATCCACTCACTTGAAATTAGATCGCGACATTCTGATCTTTACGTTCCTACCCACAGAACCAAAACTTTTGATCGTTCCTTTATTGTTCGCTCTACTACTCTCTGGAATTCTCTACCAACCCATATCCGCCATGCCGCCTCTTTATCCTCATTCAAATACCAACTTTTCCTATACTCCCTGTCATTCCAAAAAGACGGTCAGCAAGTGTGATAAGTCAATTTTATCTAGAAATGTACATTGAATAAATGAAGATTACTGTTTACCCCCCCAAATTTTAATTTTCTTTTAATTTATTTTGTTAGAATAAGCTTTTATTTTCTAAGAAGACAAAATTTGGAAGATATATATTTTTTATTAATTTCTTTGTTATTTTATATGTATAGTATTTCTCCTCATTGTAAATAATCATTGTAAATAATAATTATTCATGTTTATTTTGTCTGTTAGACCAGACATATTATATATTTTAATTGTACATTACTATTATTCTTAGGGGACCTAGTCCTAAGATATATTTTTTCTATTCTATTCTCTCTATATATATGACGGAGGGTGGCTTGGACCCTGTAATAAAGATACAACGCTACAAAGCCGGATGAGGAGAAAACACAGACAGACAGAGAGCGAGAAAGGAGTAACCAAGACCTTTGAGTGTCTGTAGAAGCCGTTTAATTTGCGGGCCTGTGGAATCTTTAATTACTGGGTCCCTTATTAGCTGGGAGCACCTGCCTTCGGAGGATATTGGGTGCCTCTCTGTGCCACACGGTGCCTCTCTGTGCCTCCGTGTGCCTTCTACCGGTGCCAGTCAGGAAGAATCATGTCCTGCGCTGGCTGTATTCCCTATCGGGCTTAGTGGCTCAGTCTGTCATTCCAATTCAATGTAGAATTAATCTGTCTACCAAGTGTAAAAAAAAAAAAATCTTGAACGGGTTACCCATGACTTTTAGCTCGAATGTTAAAACTAATCTAAAAACTATTAAAAAAATCTGGTGCAGGCAACACACGACATTCACTTACCTTAATTTTTAAAATCAATGAAAGAATTTTCAAATACAGTTAGAAATAAAAATACGTGAAACTATTAAAGAATTAATTTATTTTTTATTTATTTATTTAACGTCACCTTATGCTACTATGGCTAATCGGACGATGCTACAGTGGGAGTCCTAAATTTTGCCTATCCAGGTTTTATTAGAATAGGGATCTTTAACGAGTACCTGACATCGCACAGGCTCAGGACCACCTTTTAGCGTTCCCTCCGAAGGACGGCATAACTAAGGATTTTTTACTCCCATTAAAAACTCCTAGGGCCACCCGCAGGTTTGAACCCGCAACCTTTGGCATAGAAAACTGTTATGCTAGCAACTACGCTATGGGTGACCCCCAAAGAATTAATTAAATTGAATTTCTATAGAAACATGTTTTTATTAAAAAATCTATTATATTATTATCTAAAACAATTACTTAGTTTTATCGGCGTTTTATCACTCTCTATCAACTTTTAAAAGCTTGAGTATAAGATAATATTTTTTCTAAAAACTTTAGCTTTCCAACGGTATATCATACATGTAAATTACTGTTCTTATGTTTAATAACGAAAAATTGCATTAAAAAAATATTTTTTCTGTTTTCTCCTTTAGTTGGGTATCGACTTTATCCAATTTATATATTTACCTGTTTTTCATCAGCTTTAACAAGATGATATAGTTAATTTTATTAAATCTACAAAATTAAAGGTACTTTTGGGGAAGAAAATTTAAAATATCGGCATTTAAGCCCTGTCAGACCATTTTAATCAGAATAAAACCTACATGATATTAAACCCCATTAAATTTTACATCGATATAGCGAGTTTAATCAAAATCGTCGGAAATGAGAAAATTCAAAAAAAGGTGCAAAAATCCTGACAAAAGAGTTTTGTCACGTCTCGGGCGTATAGTTGTCTTAAATATGAAATTTCAGTTTCATAGGACTTACTGTTCCGCCCAGGAGCTACCACACACACACAGAACTTTTTGCGGACTTGGTTATTTGGACTCAGGGGACCCTAAAACATGTATTTCCGTTGAAAACTGGAATTCGAAAATTTTCACGATCGTAATACTTCCCCTTACTATATATAGTGAGTGAAAGTAAAAATACATCAAGTTAATGTGATAGTTATGTAATACAATGACAAGAAATACATGTAGAGAAGGTTCCCATTGGAAGCACTTTACAAATATTCTAAACTAGAAGTTCATGGGGCCATCATCTTTTCAGGAGCCTCGGATGATTATCAGGAATTGAAGAGGAAGAAAATATTGAAACTAGTGGGTTAGAGTGAGAATGGAGTTTGTCATGAAAGGATTGATACCTGGTCCGGGCCAAATCAGTGACATAGGAAACATTAATGTTTTTTTGGATGATTTTATTCGTGACAAAGTAAGGAGCCTTGAGGATTTTAAAAAGTCAAAGGTTTACGACGAAGGGTAAAGATTATTTGATGGGATTCGTTGGAATTTATTTTTATTCTCCAGTTCTGACACCATACTTCTAGGTCTTTGATGTGCGCTTGAAGAGTATAAGAGGCAATAAATGAATCATTATGAACTGATAACACGCAGGTGTTATCAGCATAGGTAGAAAGGAAAGTGTTAGAATGAGTTGGGATATCAGCTGTGTAGACTGTGTAAAGAATGGGTCCCAGGATACTGCCTTGAGGAAAACCTGCAGTATGTGTCAAAAGGGATGAATAGGAACTACTGTGATTTATTTAAATTTATCTATCAGAAAGGTAGGATTGAACAATCACGAAGTATGTGGGTGGAAGAAATTAACGGAGTTTGTTGAAAATTGAAAATTGGTCTAAAAGTAAATTACTTACAATATATTGATTTCGGAAGTCTCCAAACAGCGTCACTAATTTAAAGGCTGTACGACGCACTAAGCTAATTTTTAATTTTGTTGTAATGATATTTTAAAATTACTCCTCCCAGAATAATTGTATGTAATTTTTTATTTCATCACAAACAACAAAGAAGATATCAATGATTATTAATAAAACAAATGCTTGGGCAACAGCCGTGAAAGGAGTTGCTTAGGGAATAAATCACACTCAGCCGGTACCCACTTTATAGAGACTGGATGTGCCACAGGAGGGTATCTAGACCGGGCATCGAACCCGGGACCCTGAGAACAGTAGCCCTAGACTATCTCTCTCTCTCTATCCACTAGACTACGCCGCTTTCTAATGATTATTAATGTTTGTAATGATTTTGGACTATTTTTGTACTAAAATGACATGTAAGTTAAACTCTTTCATGAAAAATTTGTATTTTAGTGCTAAAAAGGCAGAAAGGTAAAATGTGTCTTTTACCTCCTCAAATAACCTTCGCTGACTAAATCCGGAAAAATAAGAGGAGAGAGAGACAGTATAAGTATGCATGACTTAGCAGGCTGGCCAACATGCACATCAAATATTAAATAGGACGGTCGTCTTGATGGAGAATGCTTTTTAAGTTCATATAAAAAAATATTTTTAAAAACACATATAACACTTCTTTGCCTTCATTCACGTTTGAAGGTTATGCCATCTCAACTTCGGAATTATGAAAATATTTTTTCAGATTCTTCTTGTAGAGAATTCAAGTTTAAATCGACGATAAATGTTATCCTAAATCATTTATATACCGTTTAAATTATTATATAATGGTATAAATATATAATGAATTCATTTATTTTTAGGATCCAGAATGTAATCATTTCAAAAGTTATTTGGTATATTTTTTTAAATCATTACATTCTAACTAAAGATACGGAAAAATAATGTTTTTAAGATCAAATGTTGTTGATCAAAAGTGAAAGGATATATTACCTTAGTCGTAGATAATAACAAGCTGATGAGGCTGGTTTTAGCCTAAAGTATATTTTATTATAATGTGACAATACACACTCACACACACACACACACACAACACACATATATATATATATATATATATATATATTATAATATATATATATATATATATATATATATATATTGGGTTTTGTCACATGAAATGTCCGTTTTCAAGGTAAAGGATTTTTATTAAAAATTCGATATGAAAACCAGATAGTGTTATTCGAAGTATTTACCTATTTTTCTACACATTTTTCCCAACTTGACACCAACTTTTTTATCCCCGAACTGAAAAAATCTAAGCTTTGAAGTGAGAAAAAATCTGAAAACGCACTTTTCACTTGATCATCATTTTCAAAACGTTATCTTTGATGAAGTTGACTAAATTCCTGAACAGGTGGTAATCTGTTGGAGACAAGTCGGGAGAATATGGTGGGTGCGGAAGAACTTCGTAGCCCAGTTCTTTCAATTTTTGCACGATATGTTTGGAAACATGGGGTCTTGCTGCCGCTCAGTGAGATCATGAGGTACCCATGTATCGAGCTTTTTTACTTTCCCAATACACATTTAAATGTCTGGAAACGGTAGATGCACTTGCATTTAGTTGTGCTGAGAGTTCTTTAACTGTTTGTTAGGGGTATCCTTCTACTGTATGTTTGAGGACATCGTTGTCTATTACGGACGGAGATCTTCCTCGGGACAAGTTTTCCAAGTCGGTATCCCCAGCTGAAAACTTAGCAAACAAACGGCGAATGTTCCGTTCATTAACACTCTCTTTCCTCAAACGCCTTGCAAATATTTTTAGCGGCCTCAGCTGCTGAATGGCCCATAATTCGTACAAACAATATTACTCGAAAATCGCGTGTTTCCATGTTCATATTTGGAGGTATACTAAAAAGTGGGTAATTGATTGGGGAGCTAATGTTTATAATACAAAGGTAGAGGATTAGTAACTATTTACTTTAAATATGTAAACATAAATATATATATGTTTGCAATAGAGAAGGCAGATTGAAATTATGTAAAATATTTTATTGTAGTGTGAAAACTAAATGTTGATTATCTATTATTTTCAAAATAAACTGTTAGTAGGATCCTTGGAAATGGCAAAAGGCTGAAACGTTTGAGAGAAAAAAATGAAATAAAAAGGATTGTTGAAGGTTTATTTTTAAAAAACCTACCTAAAAAATAAATAATTTTAATAATAAACTTATTATTAACAAATGGGCTATGGTAGCTACAAATAGAAATTGAACTTGATATTTCAGAGAATCGTTAAAAATAATATAAAAAGGTAATAGAACTGACAGTAAAAAAAAGCCATAAAAACGCGATGTTTGAATTTATAATTAAAGCTCCAGGTACTTGTAAATTAACACTAATTCCTGCAACAACAGATAATGCATGCGATTCAATTGACTCACTTTGAGTTGTAAATTATAACGCCATATTTCGTGATACAGTGTTCGTCATAGCATGCCCATGGTCCCACCCTTTACACAATATATAAAACTGATATCCTAGCTGTTCCTAACATCATACTACCTGAAATTGCTGATGATACATGAGTGAGTAGGCAATAATGATTCCATTATTACTTACCAAATTTTTCAATTCTACATCTGAGACTTTGCAGTTTATTATAAAAATTGGAGAATTAGCGTAAACCCCAGCAAACCGTATCAAATAAACTATGCCCTTTTTTCGTAAAACTATGAATTACTTCTTTACAGTCACCTAGAATATACAGCACTGTTTCCTGTTGAACTGATTCGATACTTAGAATTCCGTTTAGGCAAACATTTGATTTAGAATCTTCATACAAAACTAAAACGACAAGAAACTGTTCGCAATTTTCAGCTGATTCAACACTAGACAAACTCATCATTTACAAGGTCAATCTGGACTTATAAGGTTGAATTTTGGGACTCCACTAAACAATCAAATTCTTCTAGTATCCAACTTTACAATACGAAATTTTCCCTGAAATCCTCAATGCTTCTCACTTTTTCTAGCACACACCAATCCATAATGACCTTGAAGTAAATGCTAATTTGCTCAGGTACCATTCCTTCCACGGTAATATAAATGATTAATAAAAAAAAAAAAAAACACTCCAAATAATTAGGCAAAGGTATATTATTTCCAAATAACTATATTAGAACATAACAATTTATATATATTTTAGGTTACTTGTAGCACTTTTCTTAGCATAACAGCCTCTATAAAAGTCGATAACTTACGACATCAATAAATATGATTTGTTTAATTTATAAATCACACCTACGGGTTTTATTCAGCTTTAAATTTAATACGGGAGTGTAAAGTTTTAAATTCAGGAAATAATAGAGAATAGCCGAAAAATCAAATGAATGGTTGTTGTTGTTGATTAGGGCTTAAAGACACAAAACCCTAAGGTCTTCAGTTCCCTGTTTTTATTTTTTTTGGTTCCTATTTTAAGTGTTTTGAATAAATACACACATATTTTATGTACATATACACACACACACACACACACACACACACACCAAACACACATATACACACATACATAAACACACTCAAATGAATGGTATTAAAACATTTAAAAAATGTAAATAAAAAACAAATTAAAACTGTATGATTTAAAATGGTTAGACCTCCCTTCCCCCCAAGTTATCTTTCTTATTAGAATCTAGTAAGAATAATACAACCTAAAGATGCCTGACTTGGTATATCAAAGGAGCTGTCAGTCAATTAGAATTATAATACTTAACTATAATGTCAAAGGTTCCGGGTTCAAGCCCGCAGGTGGCCCTAGGATTTTTATAATGGGAGTAAAAAATCCTTAGTTATGCCGTCCTTGAGAGGGAACGTTAAAAGGTGGTCCCTAGCCTGTGCGATGTCAGGTACTCGTTAAAGATTCCTATCCTAATAAAACCTGGATTGGCAAAATTTAGGACTCGGACTGCAGCATTGTTCGATTAAACACATCAGCAAAATAGGACGTTAAATTAATTAAACAAACAAACAATTTGTATATCTGTTTGCAGACAGTTAACTAATATGAAAAGCAATAAATTAACCAAAGGGAAATGGCCTATCACCACTACTAATTTCAAAACGTTATAAAAATGTTCGCTATTTTTAAACTTATTCTAGTGATTATTTTTCTTTTTTTTTTTCTTTTAGGAAACTTGATTCTCTATCGAATAACACTAACAACAGAAAAACCTTATAATACATTTTTGGTATTTATTTATTTAATACTTTGTACGGCTGAAAAATGGATTTTTTTTTCGTTGTCTGGATCCTTAAAACATAACGACCTCACATTTAAATTAATTATTTCAAATTAATACTATTTCAGTGATACCTATCTCGTTGTTAGTGTTTCCAAGGAATGTATAACTATGAGCAAATCTACTTAAGGATAGAGGGGTAACCTGTGGCGTAGTGGCTGATATGCCCAAGTTCACAAGTTCAAACCCGCTGGCGGCCCTAGGATTTTTTAATGGGAGTAAAAATCCTTAATTTTGCCGTCCTTCAGAGGGAACGTTGAAAGGTGGTCCCGAGCCTGTGCGATGTCAGGTACTCGTTAAAGATCCCTATCCTAATTAAACCTGGATAGGCAAAATTTAGGACTCCCATTGTAGCATAAAGTGACGTTAAATAAATAAGCAAAAAAAAATATATTAGTAGTTATCTTGTTATCTCTTAGCCCTGATGAAGGTCTACAATTTTGGCCGAAACGTCGGTACACAAATAGAATAAGTTTTTCTTATTAGTGTGTTATTTCTTAATGAATGTCCCCTCCCCCCCCCCCCCCTCTGCCAACAACTAACTTTAAGCTCCATCATAAAATAAAATTTAAAAGGTTCGAATCTCGGCTATGGCAGACTATTAAGCCAAAAAACAGTTCGAAAATCTATATGTACTGAGTCCGATGTATACCATTTTTTTTATTTATTTTTTTTTTTTTTTATGACATGAAAAATTCGCCTTTTGCTAGGTTAATAAAAAAAAAAGTTAAATAAAAATTTAGAATGATTTTAAAATTTGAAAAAAATCGGATGCATTGTTCGAAGCTCAGATATTAATTCACTAATACCGTAAACAGAGTAATTTTTTAGCCAAAAAGTGTTTAATCAGAGTAATAAATGGAAAAGTTTCTGGGATCTGATTATTTTTTTTTATAAAAAGACTAAGAATAAAATGTTGAAGGGAAAAGAAATCTGGAGAGAACTTCATTGAAAGAAAGATTTTAAAAAAGCCACTGGATGTTCCAATGGAAATACTTTTTATTACAAGAGTTTTTTCTTGCCCCAGTTCTAAAGGTGGCTTCCGTTCGGTCAATGGGAGTTTCACATTATAATATTTTCGAACCAGGCTTTTCTGTATATATTTCCTCCCTAAACATACAATTTCCTCCCAATTTTTTAAAAAATTATATGATATATTATAGAATAGAGTATAACAAGTAGCTTTATTCTGGGGCAGTGTGTCTTAGAAATAACATTTATGAACAAAATAAAAACATTGCAAATTATAACACAATGGTTTATAATTTTCAAATAACTATATTAGCGTATAAATATTTATATAGCTGTTTAAAGGCCATTAACTAATATGAAAAGCAATAAATAATCCAAAGGAAAATGGTTAGTCACAGCTGCTAATTAAAACGAAAAAAATCTGGTGCGGGCAACACATGACTTTCCCTTACCTCCATTTTTAAAATCAATGAAATAATTTATTTTAAAATGGAGGTAAGTAAGTAAAATGAGTGAAACCATTAAAGAATTAATTAAATTTCTATAGAAACATGTGTTTTATTAAAAAATCTATTACATTATTATCTAAAATAATCAGTTAATTTGATCGGCTTTTCATCACTCTCTATTAACTTTTAAAATCTTGTGGATAAGATAATATTTTTTCTAAAATCTTAAGTTTTCCAACGGTTTATTACACGTGTATATTTCTGTTATTTTGTTCAAAAACGAAAAATTGTATTAAAAAAATATGTTTTCTGTTTTCTCTTTTAGTTGGGTATCGAATTCATTCAATTTATATATTTACCTGTTTTTGATCGGTGATAACAAGATAATATGGTTATTTTTAATGAATCAAAAAAATTAAAGGTACTTTAGAGGAAGAAAATAAAATATATTGGCATTTAAGCCCTGTCAGACTATTTTAATCAGAATGAAACCTATATGATGTTAAGTCAATTAAATTTTACATCGATATGGCGAGTTTAATCAAAATTTAGTTCGATTACAAAGGTTCATTATTAAAAATAATCAACCAAAATTATAACTGGCCAAAAACAATTATAATAATAGTAAGTATATACAACTACATTTAAATGACAGAAAAAAAACACAGGTCTTAGTGACATCTCTATGCACATATTCTAGAAGAAAAATAAATAATAATAATAAAAATAAAATGCAACTATTGCACTTCATTAAAATTGAATACACTATTTACCTCACATTATTAGTTATAATAAAATTAGCTTACATCTGATTGGAAAGAAACAAAGTATTGAAAGAGGAGGGATTTAAACGAAGATAGGGATGGAGCATGACGAATGTTGGACGGAAGAATATTCCAAAAGACTCTAAACAGAAGCACTCCTATTTTTTGGCTCTATAGAAGTTATGAAAAATATTATACAAAAAGTATAGCATAAAAATATTGTTGGTTGGTTGTTATATTTTATTGGCACAAAAAATCTCGGTCATCAGTGCCAGACACTCATTTTTAGAAATCAATTTTAGGTTAAATAATGAACAGTAATTTTACTTAAAAACAAATAACAACAAATTGTTGAAAACAATTAACTATAAGAATAATCACTAGTAAGAATAAATGTAACAGCATTAGTAAAAGATAAATATATATCAGGTTAAATAAAAAAAATAAATAAAAAAAATATAAAATAATAATAATAAAAAATAATAAATAAAATAAATATATATATTATATATATATATATATTATATATATATATATATATATATATTATTTATGTACGTATAAAAGTTACAAATAAATAAAAATAAAATAAATGAATTAATTTATAAAATAAAATAAAAATAAAAAATAATAATAATAATAGTAAAATAAAATTTTCAAATCTGCTTGTAAAAGTCCTTTTCAGTAAGAAAGCACATCAATTCGTCAATTCTATTTATATCGTTCCCCAAAGCAACCGCGACATTCCCTTTGGTTCAATTTTCTTCTGTAAAAGGGACATTCTTCGAAAATGTGAGTAATTGTTAGGGTTCCCCTACAATGTTGACATCTTAGGAGTAAAACCTTAGATATTAAGTGCCCATGGGTTAACCTTGTATGTCCGATTCTCAGGCGGGCCAGTAAAAAAATATTGTAATAATAATGCAGCAGGCGTGTTTCCGTTTTTTATAAAAAGTAATTATGAATGATTTTATAAAAGTTCTATGAAGTATCTATGGTAACATCCAGAAATAAACTAAACGTACAAATTATTAATTATAACAATAACTTAAGTTAACTTCTACGATTTTATTTGTAAAGTATTGACAGGAGTCCTAGAGACTATACTAGGTAACATAACACTCTCATTTGCCCAAGGCTGCGGGTTCAACACAGCAGTTTAAGATTTTTTAAAGGCAGTAATAAACACTTGATTATGCCGTCCTTCAGAGAGTACATAAAATTGTTGTCCCGAGCCTGCACGTTGTGAAATACTCCTTAAACATCTTTATCCTAATTTAATTAAACATGGAAAGACAAAATTTAGAACTCTTACTAAAAGATAAATAATAATACTCTTTAGAAAAATTATAAAACGCTGCTAATTATTACAGAATGTTTTATTATTTCCAAATTACAATATTAGGGTATAGCTGTTTATAAAGGTGTTGATAGGCAATTAAGTAATATGAAAAGCAATAAATAATTCAAAGGAAAATGGTTAGTCACAGCTGCTAATTAAAACGAAAAAAATCTGGTGCGGGCAACACACGACTTTCACTTACATCCATTTTTAAAATCAATGAAAGAATTGATTTTAAAAATGAAACCATTAAAGAATTAATTAAATGGAATTTCTATAGAAACATGTGTCACAGTGTAAAACGACAAAAAATCTCTGCTTTTTCTAAGCCGATTTTTATGACTCTTTTTTAAGAGTCATATGTGTTTTTTAAGACATATCACCACTGCTAATTTCAAAACCCTCTATCTCTGCTAGTTCTTAATAAATTTCAATGATTCTTTTTTCATTTTGTAGGAAATTCAATTCTCTTTATTTATTTATTAATTGAAAGATACGAATTTGTTTATTCGTTATTTGGGTTCTACACATTTTGAAGCGCTCAAATTTTGAAGGAAGGTAATTGTTTTTGTTTTTTTGGTCGATTGCAAAGGATCATTATTCAAAATAATAAGCCAAAATGATACCTAAATGTATCATTTTCTTTTATTTTCAACCAGCGACTCAAAGTACTATACTTTTTTCTATCTGAATCATTAAAACTAAAAATTAAACAAAAACTGAATTCATACACATACCTACTAAAACCCATATTGACTTACGCTTCAAAGACTTATGGATAAGTAATAATGACTCACAAAAACTGCAATCATTTCAATCAAAATTTTTAAGACTCATAACGACAGCTCCTTTGTTCGTAAACAACAAAACTCTACATACGGACTCACAACAACCGCAAGTTAAGTAACATATACAAACTCTCTTTTCTCATTTTCATAGTAATCTGCACGGAAACGACAATAGACTTATAAACGACATGTCAATAGCTGAAATGCCTGTTAGAAGAAGCCTGAAGAGAAGCTGGATGAGAGACCTCTGCTAAATTAAAGCCTGGGAAGGGGTGCTGCTGGGCACTTTCCTTCCCTATACCTACCATGTCTGTTGCTTCTTTTTAATATAGCAGATTTGTTTCTGACTGGTGTGAATGGAAAAATGTAAAATAAAAATCTATGTATGATGGATGCTCATGTTATAAGAAATATATTATCAAAAAAAAAAAATAAAAATAATGTAAAGTAATTGTCATCACAAGTTTTAAATACAAACATAAAATTGACAAAACAACTATATAACAACAAGCTATTGCTTATATTTTTTCCTCTTTATGCTACTTTTATAAATAAAATTTAACGCAAACGAAAATAAATAAATATATAATCTTTTATATATTACAAATCTTTTAAAGATGCTCTTATTCATAATATTCACTTTAACTACATAACGCTGCAAGCACCCGCGGATGAACCTGTAATAAAATAAAATATAAAACATTTAATAATTTAATAAAAAAAAAATTGAATATATTTGTGTATTATTTAATTATTTTAAATAAAACATAGGATTTATTTGTATAAGTTTTAATAATGTTATTTTTGGTTCATAGCTGCCATAAGGGCCATAAGGAGACTACTTTTTCGGGTACCCTCTTTTCATTTTTGATTTTAAAAAGCATAACTAAACATAAAAAGTAAATGCGGGTTGAAATATCCATGAGCGATAAAAAATACAGCTCGAAAAACGTAATCATAACCACCCGAAAACACAATAATTCATCCCTATATCAATAAAAAACATTAAAAGTAAATGCGAGTTGAAATACGCATGAGCGATAAAAAATACAGCTCGAAAAAACGTAATCATAACCACCCGAAAACACAATAATTCATCCCTATATCAATAAAAAACATTAAAAGTAAATGCGAGTTGAAATACGCATGAGCGATAAAAAATACAGCTCGAAAAACGTAATCATAAGCACCCGAAAACACAATAATTCATCCCTATATCAATAAAAAACATTAAAAGTAAATGCGAGTTGAAATACGCATGAGCGATAAAAAATACAGCTCGAAAAACGTAATCATAACCACCCGAAAACACAATAATTCATCCCTATATCAATAAAAAACATTAAAAGTAAATGCGAGTTGAAATACGCATGAGCGATAAAAAATACAGCTCGAAAAACGTAATTATAACCACCCGAAAGCACAATAATTAATCCCTATATCAATAAAAAACGTTAAAAGTAAATGCGAGTTGAAATACGCATGAGCGATAAAAAATACAGCTCGAAAAACGTAATCATAACCACCCGAAAACACAATAATTCATCCCTATATCAATAAAAAACATTAAAAGTAAATGCGAGTTGAAATACGCATGAGCGATAAAAAATACAGCTCGAAAAACGTAATCATAACCACCCGAAAACACAATAATTCATCCCTATATCAATAAAAAACATTAAAAGTAAATGCGAGTTGAAATACGCATGAGCGATAAAAAATACAGCTCGAAAAACGTAACCATAACCACCCGAAAGCACAATAATTAATCCCTATATCAATAAAAAACATTAAAAGTAAATGCGAGTTGAAATACGCATGAGCGATAAAAAATACAGCTCGAAAAACGTAATCATAACCACCCGAAAACACAATAATTCATCCCTATATCAATAAAAAACATTAAAAGTAAATGCGAGTTGAAATACGCATGAGCGATAAAAAATACAGCTCGAAAAACGTAATCATAACCACCCGAAAACACAATAATTCATCCCTATATCAATAAAAAACATTAAAAGTAAATGCGAGTTGAAATACGCATGAGCGATAAAAAATACAGCTCGAAAAACGTAATCATAACCACCGAAAACACAATAATTCATCCTATATCAATAAAAAACATTAAAAGTAAATGCTAGTTGAAATACGCATGAGCGATAAAAAATACAGCTCGAAAACGTAATCATAACCACCCGAAAACACAATAATTCATCCCTATATCAATAAAAAACATTAAAAGTAAATGCAGTTGAAATACGCATGAGCGATAAAAAATACAGCTCGAAAAACGTAATTCATAACCACCCGAAACACAATAATTAATCCCGATATCAATAAAAAACGTTAAAAGTAAATGCGAGTTGAAATACGCATGAGCGATAAAAAATACAGCTCGAAAAACGTAATATAACCACCCGAAACACAATAATTATCCCTATATCAATAAAAAACTTAAAAGTAAATGCGAGTTGAAATACGCATGAGCGATAAAAAATACAGCTCGAAAAACGTAATCATAACCACCCGAAAACACAATAATTCATCCCTATATCAATAAAAAACATTAAAAGTAAATGCGAGTTGAAATACGCATGAGCGATAAAAAATACAGCTCGAAAAACGTAACCATAACCACCCGAAACACAATAATTATCCCTATATCAATAAAAAACGTTAAAAGTAAATGCGAGTTGAAATACGATGAGCGATAAAAGATAAGCTCGAAAAACGTAACCATAACAACCCGAAAGCACATTAATTAATCCCTATATCAATAAAAACGTTAACAGTAAATGCGAGTTGAAATATCGGAGAGCGATAAAAATAGAGCTCAGAAAAACGTAACCGTTAAAACCCGAAAACACATTAATTATTCCCAAAAACGTTCCCCCCGCTAAAAATTGCAAATATCAAAAGCTATTTTAAAATAATTATTTTTGTTTATAATACGATAAAATTAATTATTCCAAAACAAACTGATTCATACTCTAAAAAAAAAACATGATAAATCAAAATATTTAAAAAATACATATTTTATTAAAAATTAATTGTTTTAATAAATAAACGGATATTAATAGGCTAAATAAAAAAAGACATTTGAAAAAAGTTAATTTGACAAAAGTTAATTAAAAAAGTTAATTTTAATTAAATACTATTATTATTTTTAATATATATAAATACGAAATATTATAAGCTAGAAGTAATATAAAAGGTAAATTGTTGAAATTGAAAGTATTACATTTGCATGAAATAAATTTGAAATAAAGGTTAATTTGACTGGAAATAGTATTTCCATTGAATTGGAAATATGCTATTATTCTATAAAATTTTTAAGATATAATATTTATAAAAATGATTACTATACTATATTTAATAAACTTTAATGTATTATTCTGTATAGAAAAAAAAGTAAAATTACAATGAAAAAAAACTTTATATAAGTATTAGGGAATAAATTATAGTATTCTATAGATAATCAACATTATTTTTCATTGTAGAATTCTTAAAAAATACATAAAGTATGTTTATAAAATATTGATTTACGGTAAAATTTACGAAAAACCTTGTTAAGCTGTAGTCGTTTTTCTGTATAAGATAAAAAAATAAAAATTAAAAAGAATTATAAAAACAGCATTCCAGTACTATTAATGTTTTAGCGTGGCAAAAAATAAGGTAGTTATAAGATAGATAACATTGAGATGCATTTCAGTTGTAGAAGCCTTACGAAAAATAAATAATAGTAGTGTTTTAAAAATGATTGGATATTCGGGTTCAAAAGTCATTTCGATTTTTATCCATCTTCAATAATATCCGATTTTTGGCGCAATTACATATTATATTATAATTAATATTATATTATTATAAATTGTGACTTAAATATACAAAACAATTTTTTTTTTAATTTTTTTTTTCTTCATCATCGCACTTTACTGATTCTAAAACTCTATAATAATTGTTTTCACTATCTTTAAAAAAGACTGAGTTATGGACTTGTTTATGAATAAAATTTCAATTATTTTGTTTTCTTTTTATCTTTTTTATAATTATTCGCGGTTTTAAGTTTATAAAAACTGTTAAAAAAAAAATGTTTATCTTAAAAAAATAACTAAGTTATAGAATTAAATCACTTTTAATCGGCCACTATTTTCAAATAACCAGCTGATATCAACGTCTAGGTGTCAGAATCATCGTTTCATGCCCTAGAATTTTTATAGCTAATTTAAAAAAAAAATGTTCCAGTAGTTTCGGAGAAATACCGCGGACGGCGGACAAACGGAATTTCGTTACTCGGGTTCTACGCGTCATGAAATGTAAGCCCTAAAATTTTGAAGGGAGTTTTTTTTAAATTATTTATTTTTTTCTGATAGATTACAATGGTTCATTATTGAAAACAATAAACCAAAATACTTAATTTAAAAATATTTACCTTTTTTACGCTTAGATTCGTCTGTAAGATTACTTCCTTCGCTCATCAGCCATTCTCTATTTCTGTTCATTTCTGCGATCCATGTTTCTGAAGCGAAAAATAATAAATAATAGTTAAATAATAATATTTTTAAATTCTTCTTACAGTGGCGCGACAGGCCATGTAGGCCTTGGGTCTCGTAGTGTAATTTCCTGGGAGATTACACTCACGTTTCTCGATGCATTTTGTATCAATAGGGTGGGGTTATCAATCCCTACGCCTAATTTTCTGAGCGGTCAGCTCTTGGCTGACGGGTCTCACATACCCAGGGGAGAGGCGGTAAGTGAATCCCCATTTAATTACATCGTTATAAAAGCCCCGACGGAACCGGGATTCGAACTCACAACCTATAGCATGAGATACTAGCGCGATAGACACTCAGACACGGGCTCCCCTAATTTTTTTTTCAAATAATAAATAATAATAGTGGAGATCCTGTGGCTGAGTGGCAAGCGCTCCAGTCTACCACTCCAAAGGTTGGGGATAATTTAATGGGGATTCACTCAGAAACATAAGTGATGACCCTTTCGAACTCATTAATAAAAATCAGCTAACCACAAGAGCCGTTTTATACTATGCATTTAGCACCCTTTCACGATTTTCTCAAAAACGGCTTTCACGATTTTGATTAAACTCGCTAAAAAACAAATGCAATCATACTCGAAGAGAAACTGAACTTAAAATAAGCCCGAAGATTTCAGACACAAATAATAAGTCTATCATTATATTTAAATTAAAACAATAAATATTATTAGTAAAGTAAATAAGTAAATTATTATATTACTTTTTAAAATATAACTTTTTTTTATATTATCACCTTACCGTTTATCTCTTCAAGTGTTGGTCCATCTCCTCCATATTCCTTAGGAAGCAAAGATCTGGTTAAACCTTTTGTAAAAGCAGCTTCGGCGTCGGAGTACACATAAATCTAAAATAATTACATATAAATTATGAATAACCACTAATTCCGGCTAAAACTATGTGATATAATAAAATAAAACATAGTCGTTAAATATATTTAAATTATTTCCTGATATCTTGAGTCTTGAGTGATTAGGACAATAGGTCCCATAGAACAAATATTCAGCACTTTTCTCTCTGTTCGTTCCATAAAGGAAATTAAAAAAAAATATTAGATTTTGTGAGTTTGAAAAATTATGGCAATATATTTGTCTCACTGAAGCATTTGTTTATCAGAGGATATTAAAGGCAAAATGATTTAATAAGAAATATAAATATATATAGGTCAATACATTTGAAATCGCCCAATTTTCATCTATTTTACCGCTCAACATTTTTTATTTTAATGTTTTTTTTCCAAAATACTCCTAAAAAAGATTTACCTACCAAAACCGTCTTAAGGGTCAAGTTACCACCTCAGATCAGTCCTAAACTTTCCTCTCCTTTGCAGCTTACTCCTCAAGCAATACCAACAGCAACAGCTCCGTCAAACATGGAACCTCCTCAACAACCTCGACGGAGTACCCAATCTTTACCTAGACACTATAATCCTTCAGTCAACCAAGCTTCCGTCTATTCGTATCCTTCACAAAATACATCCGACATTACATCAATCCTGTCATCCTTCCTTTTGGATCTTCAAAATACCATAAGACCTCTCATCACACTCCTTACCAGACTCCTATCTGAAGTTCCTTTCCATATCCCGCAATGAATAAAAACTTCCTAGCCATTCTTTTGTGGAATGCAAATGGTTTACTGAATCACCGTGACGAACTGGACATATTCCTACACGACAATACCATAGACATTGCACTTGTGACTGAAACCCATTTCACTACACGCTCGCACTTTTACATACGTGACTACATCACATACCGATCAGATCACCCACACAACACATCTCACGCTGGCTCATGTATCCTCATCCATAAATCCATTCCTCATTCCATGCTTCCTTCTTCTCCATCTGACACCATTCAATCAACCTCTATTACCTTATCTTCCCACCCATTTAATATGACTATCTCAGCTGTATACTGCCCTCCTGGTAATTCACTCTCCATTCACCACCTTGAATCCTTATTCCGATCTCTTGGTCCGCGCTTCATTGCTGGAGGAGATTACAACGCCAAAAACCAACGGTGGGGATGCCGAACGTCCAATACTCGTGGCAGGATCCTTTCCAGAGTCACAACCTCCAATAGTTATTCCATTTTGTCACCCCAGAACCCTACGTACTGGCCTACATCTCATAAAAAACGTCCTGACATCCTTGATATTTTCATTACTTCCCAAATCTCCTCCACCCAATCCACAACCAAATCCTTAGATGACCTCTCCTCTGATCATAGCCCGGTTCTGCTTCAACTGCATTCCAATCCTATTCATAAGCCTCCTTTACCTTCCCTGATTAAAGGACAAGTCAACTGGGACAATTTTCGATATGACTTAGAGAACAATCTGGACTTGAAAATTTTGTTAAAAACTAAACAAGACATAGACTCTGCCATTGAAGAACTTAAAAAATCAATAGAAACTGCCATACAGACCAACACATTACAATATACAAACATGAAGGCACAAGAAACCAACCTGCCATATTATATTCGACTATTACTAACTGAAAAACGCCGAGCAAGAGCGAAGTGGCATCGAACACGATACCCTTCGGATAAAACCATTTACAATAAACTGACGAACAAACTCAAGACAGAAATAAGAAAACTCAAAATTCAAAACTTTCAAAACTTCACAGAAAACTTAAGTACAACAGACAAATCATTATGGATAACAACCGCAAAACTACTGAAATACAAAACATTTAATCATCCACTCCTCACCGACTCAAAATCCTGGACAAGATCCGATGATGAAAAATCTCAGCTGTTCGGAGAACACCTTTCCAAAACGTTTGTCCCACACCCTGACATCCTTAATACAATCCATATCGACCGTGTTGAAGCAGAACTCACTGTTCCTCTCCAAATGTCCCTTCCTCCTAAGGCCTTTCATCCATCAGAAGTCATCAACATAATTCAAAATTTACCTTCCAAAAAAGCTCCTGGCCATGATCTCATTACATCCCACATCCTAAAACAGCTCCCCAGAAAAGCCATATTATTCCTCACCTATATATATAATGCTACTCTCCGTTCTACCTATTTTCCAGACCACTGGAAACTGTCCATTATCAAAATGATACCTAAACCAAAAAAGCCTCTTGAATATCCATCCTCTTACCGTCCTATCTCCCTCTTGCCCATTCTGGGCAAAATTTTCGAAAAACTTCTCCTCAAACGTTTATACCCAATCCTCGAATCCAACCACGTGATTCCTGACCACCAGTTTGGATTTCGGACATCCCATTCCACTATACAACAGTGTCACCGTGTGGTGGATGTCATATCTTCCACATTGGAGCGCGGAAAGTATTGCACTGGAGCCTTTCTCGACGTGGAACAGGCTTTTGATCGAGTTTGGCATCCAGGTCTGCTATACAAGCTCCGTCAATTCCTCTCTCCAGCGTACTTCCTATTAATTCGTTCCTATCTCTCTGATAGAACCTTCAAAGTTAACCATAACCTTTGTTACTCATCCGTATTCACCCAATCAGCCGGTGTACCGCAAGGTAGTATCCTGGGTCCGATCCTTTACACGGTGTATACAGCTGATATTCCCTCCCATCCTAGCACTATCCTTACTTCCTACGCCGATGACACATGTGTGTTATCTGTGAATAATGATCCTGTTACTGCATCACAAATCCTACAAAACCATCTATCAGCCATTGAAGAATGGTGTCAAAACTGGAGAATCAAAATAAATCCTCATAAATCCCATCAAATCACCTTCACTCTACGTCGTAAGCCTATGACTTCCTGCCCCACCGTATCCTTTAACAATATCCTACTTACTCCTGTTGAACAGATTCGGTACTTAGGACTCCACCTCGACAAACGCCTAACATGGAATCCTCATACTAGACTGAAAGACAGGAAACTGCTCGTAGATACAGATTACTACAACACTTACTTGACAAACGCTCAAAACTTCCTACTTACTACAAAAAACTCATTTATATCACAATTATCAGGCCTATTTGGACCTATGGCATTGAGCTATGGGGGTCTACTAAACCATCGAATTCCTCTCGCATCCAATCCTTGCAGTCCAAAATCCTTCGTAAAATCCTCAATGCTCCTTACTTCGTTACTAATAAAATCATCCATAAAGACCTAAATATCCCATTAGTTGAAGACTTGGCCCGTTACAGATATACCTCTTTTCATTCCAAACTCCCTGCCCACTCAAACCCGCTTATCCGTGACCTCTCCTCCATATCTATTCCCGACAACCCACCGAGGCGCCTTAAAAGAAGATGGCCAAGAGACCTTCTAACATAAGACATTGGAGTGCTACCAATGGGTAGTTTCTTCTCAGGACTATCATGTGTACTAATCATATATAAAGCCTATTTACTTGTTGTATTTATTTAATACAGTTGTAAATTTCTTGAAATAAATCAATAAAAAAAAAAAAAAATGTTTTTTTTAACCAGTTATTCATTATTTTTTCATGGATAAAAAGCCGTGGATAATTTTTTTTTTCTGGCAAATACTTTTAGTGTTACAGCCGTTTTAAGTCAGCTTTGCGACTGAAACGTGTTGGGAAAATCTCTCTATTTATCTTCCCTTTTCCTTTATAAACTTTTAACTCGCTAAAAGTCTTATTTTTTATTAATTTTCCATTATTTTTTATTAATTTTTTATCCCACTTTTAAGGTAATGAAAAACGATATAAAGCATGTACTATCTTACAGTTTTTGTATGGCTAGATATCTGCAAAATTCCCCAACAAATGATTTCAGTCTCGAAGCTGACTTTAAATGCTTCCCAATTTATTTTTTTTAATCCACAGTTTCTAATTAAGGAAAAGATAAAAATATAGCCGATGAAAATTTCATGAAAATCGAAATTGTTTAGTGGCAAAATTAATAAAAACTGGAAGTTTTTAAATGGATTGTCCAAGTATAGTTTTCAGGTAATAAAAAAAAATTAGGTAAACTGTCAATTCATATTCTTGCTCCAAAGAAAATTATTATGCTAAATTCGTATGGTATTTGATAATTGAATTATACCAAAGGACACAGTTCCAACCCGGCAGATAGCCCTTGCTTTTCTTAAAGGGAGTAAAGAATTCTTAGTTATGCCTATTTGCTGATGACACTGCAATTCTCTAGCATCCCCATTTAGTATATCCGCTATCACTAAAAGACTGAAAAAAACTTTCATTAAAACCACGAAATACCTGAGTCAGTGGGGACTAAAAACCAACACAGAAAAACCGAAGCAATACTGTTTACAAAACTAAGACCCAATCTTCCCTCTACTATACTTCTCAATGGCGTAAGAATGGCCATTTCAAAACCAGTTAAGTATATAGGGATCACCCTAGACTATAAACTACTTTTCAAACATCAGATAAACAATAAAATAAATAGTGCCCGTAAATTATTTTATAAAATGTACCCCTACTTTAATAAGCATTCAAAATTAACACCAAAAAACAAACTAATTTTATGTAAATCTGTTATCAGACCTATAATTACATATGCATGGCCAGCTTGGAGTTTTGCAAGCAAAACACATATTAACAAATTGCAAGTACTAAAATATAGATGCCTAAGAATAATTAATAATTATCCACCATACACGAAAATAACCACCATGCACAAAGATCTGGACATCCCTACAATACAAGAATTTACACACCAACTAACACAATCATTTTTCTCAAAATGCCAACTGGCTGACGATACCCTTATAAAACAAATTGGTAATTATACTAAGGTATCGACCTCTAAATATAGACATAAGAGAACTAAACATATACCGTTATAAAATTCTAAATTACTAAATCCTATTATATGATTTCAATAACTATAATTTTGTTTAATTATTTATTGTCGTGTGTCGTCTGTCGTTTGTGAGGACAGACATCATCTATTTTCCCTTTCTCCACTCTGTAGCAACTATATCGCGGAACTAGTTGGAATTTATAAAAGTTTAAGTGTTATTCACCCTACTAACACAACCAGGATTATTTGCACAGACTCCTTATCGGCTCTGCTCAGCTTGAAGCACCCTTTCTCCATCGACTCTCTTTTTCAAAATAATATTTTATCATTGCAGTCCACAATAGTTTCTAATAGTTCAGTTTTTTTTCGTCTGGGTAAAGCAACTAACCACTGCGGTATAGTTGGCAATGAACTCGCAGATCGTGCAGCCAAAAAAGCAATAACAGATGGCATTCCGTTTATTGGGGTGCCTGTTGGCGACTATGTTTCTGTAATCAAGCATCGGATTGGGTCGAAGTGGGGACAAATTTGGCACGACACAACATAAAACAAGTTAAGGGAAATAAGAAAGGACATCTCCCATTGGCATTCGGTCCTACAACAAAAGCGAAGGGAAGAGGTTATTCTGGCGCGCATGCGCATTGGACACACCCGACTAACTCACGGACATCTCATGGCACGGGAACCTCCTACGGACTGTCCAACATGCGGTTGCCCGGTTACTGTTAAACACGTTTTGACAGAATGTAGGGCTTATGATACTCAAAGAGCTAATATTGCAATTGATACTGACTTACCAACCGTTTTACAAGACAACATACAGACAATTGCAAAATTGTTGACTTCTACGACAGACAGACTTAGTATATTACAATAAACTATAATATTTAATTCTTGATTTAAGGCGAAAATGACCCAAGTGGTTTAAGCCTACGGAAAAAAAAAAAATATTTATTTTTATTTTTACTTTCACTTACTATATATAGTAAGGGGAAGTATTGCGATCGTGAAAATTTTCGAATTCCAGTTTTCAACGGAAAGACACGTTTTAGGATGCCCTGAGTCCATATAACAAAGTCCCGCAAAAAGGTCTGTGTGTGTGGTAACTCCCGGGCAGAAACGGTAAGTCCTATGAAACTGAAATTTCATATTTAAGACAACTATACGCCCGAGACGTGACAAAACTTTTTTCATCAAAATGAGCTTACCAGAAGAGGCACTTTATACCATGCATTTTGCAACTTTTTTCGATTTTCTCGAATACGGTTCCGACGATTTTGATTAAACTCGCTCTATCGATGTAAAATTTAATGGGCTTTAATATCATGTAGGTTTTATTTGGATAAAAATGGTCTAACAGGGCTAAAGTTAATAGAGAGTGAGGAGAAGAAGATAAAACTAACTGATTATTTTAGATAATAATATAATAGATGTTTTAATAAAACACATGTTTCTATATAAATTCAATTTGATTAATTCCTTAATAGTTTCACGTATTACTTTCACTTACTATATATAGTAAGGGGAAGTATTGCGATCGTGGAAATTTTCGAATTCCAGTTTTCAACGCTAATACACGTTTTAGGGTCCCCTGAGTCCAAATAACCAACTCCCGCAAAAAGGTCTGTGTGTGTGTGTGTGTGTGTGGTAACTCCTGGGTGGAAACGGTAAGTCCTATGAAACTGAAATTTCATATTTAAGACAACTATACGCCCGAGACGTGATAAAACTTTTGTCATCAAAATGAGCCTACCAGAAGAGGCACTTTATATCATGCATTTTGCACCTTTTTTCGATTTTCTCAAAAACGGTTCCGACGATTTTGATTAAACTCGCTATATCGATGTAAATTTAATGGGCTTTAATATCATGTAGGTTTTATTTAGATAAAAATGGTCTGACAGGGCTTAAATGCCGATATTTTAAATTGTCTTCCCCTAAAGTACCTTTAATTTTGTAGATTCAATAATAATAACTAGATTATGTTGTTAACGCTAATGAAAAACTGGTAAATATATAAATTGAATAAATTCGATACCCAACTAAAGGAGAAAACAAAAAAAATATTTTTTTAATGCAATTTTTCGTTTTTGAACATAAGAGCAGTAATATAACATGTATGATATACCGTTGGTAAGCTAAAGATTTTAGAAAAATTATCATCTCATACACAAGCTTTTAAAAGTTTATAGAGAGTGATGAAAAGAAGATAAAACTAACTGATTATTTTAGATAATAACATAATAGATTTTTTAATAAAACACATGTTTCTATAGAAATTTAATTTGATTAATTCCTTAACAATTTCACGTATTTTTATCTCTAACTGTATTTGAAAATCCTTTCATTGATTTTAAAAATTGAGGCAAGTGAAAGTCGTGTGTTGCCCGCACCAGATTTTTTTTTAAATCTGTTTATTTCATTTTTTTTTTATTAAACGATTTATGTACAAAATACATTTTAGCAAATAAGTAGCGCATTGTAATGGATTTCCAGTCAATGATTTAAAACTGTGCAGATGTATTCTATACAAATAAAGATTGATGTTGTAAAAAAAAAGATGGTTATCTCGAACATGCGCGATGACAGGTATTCGTTAAAAATCCCTCCCTATCCTCATTAAAGCTGGATAGACGAAAATTAGGAACCCTGAAGTAGCCTCGTCCGATAGCCGCATAATGTCGTTAAATGAATAAACGAACATCAAATGATAATTTACGGCCATGATTATTAATATTACAACGAAGTTAATTAATACATTTAAAAAATTCAATTGCCTTTTATGTATATGACAAAATCCACCAGCTTTTCATTATTCCTCTGTAAATAAATTGACGGGAGTTAAAATCGGATGAAATATTATACCGGGAAAGCTTCTCTCACCGTCCCGTGGGGGAAGGGCCGGGAGAATTTCAACGATAAATTAAAGATGACGGGAGGGAATAATGAATAAAAAGGTGCTCGAAAAAGCCCTTCTTGGGGGAAACCTTAACAGCGAGATATTCCCCCGAAGGGCCCTCCAACCCCAGGGGAAAAAACAATAGAACTTCGTCAATTGGCTCGGATATTTTCAATATCTAAACGAATATATTTAGTTCCGTTGTAAGTAACAGACAGTCAGAACAATATTATTAAATTTCACCTTAATAATTAACAATAACAATAATATAAACTACAAAACGGACACCAAGAACTTAAATAATCATTATGCTGAAATTTTTAGCAAAATTCATAAATAGTATAATTTAGGTACAAGAGCGTCGGAGGATACATAAGGCAAATGAGAGAGGAGAAGGACGAATTAAAAATAACGGACAAGCACTGCCTGGACAGAGAGCAATATACAAAGAAATTGAAAGAGATCTGGGTTCTTGACGGAAATAAAGAAAAACGGAAAGGTACTGACTGCGTGGAGGAAAGGAAGCAAAAACACGCAGAAATGATGAGAAGGTACTGGGAGAAGAGAAGGGCGAAAATGAAGAAGCAAAAAAATAATGATATTCGCGTGGTCTTAAAGGCCGTTTCGTGTCACAAAAAAAAAATATATTTTTTTTGGAATTTTGTGGTTAAATGATTTAATTTTGGTTTTAAATGGATATTAATATATATTTATTTATATACATATATGTATGTATGTTTGTGTGCGTGTGTGTGTGGGTGTGTGTTTGTGTGCGCGCGCGCGTGTGTGTGTGTGCATATGTATGTGTATATATATATATATATATATATATATATATATATATATATATATATATATATATATATATGTGTGTGTGTGTGTGTGTGTAATGATTTAAAAGAAATAAAGAAAACAAATGTGGAATTGATTAATTACAGGAGGAGGAAATGAAACAATGTGTATAATAATAATAATAATAATAATAGGCTTACCGAACCCGAAGGTTCGATGCCGATACCACCAAATTCTGTCTACACAGACTCGTCCAATGTTCACCGTTCAAGCCCAAGCTCCCAAGATCAGCCTTAACGCAATCCTCCCATCGACGCTTCGGCCTACCTATCGGACGTCTACCAGTCGGATCAGCAAATACCAACTTTCTCGGAATCCGCTCCTCATCGAGCCCAACAACTTTACTCGCCCATTTGAGTCTCCGCGACGCTATCAACTGAATTATATAGTGAACCCAAAAGTTCGATGCCGTATATTAAATAAATAGTAGCAAGTTTTGTGATCGTCAAAATTGATTCATATTAGATGACGCTGCAGTGGGAGTCCTGAATTTTGCGTATTCAGGTTTAAATGGGATAAGGATCTTTAACGAGTACCGTAGAGTGGGGTGAATAGGAACAGTGGGGTTAATGGGAACAAAACTTCAATATTATTTTAATGTTGCGTGAAAGCCAGTAATTTACAGCACAGGAATTAATGTTGTTGTTATTGGTTGGCCACTCTGTAAATAATTCGATTACATGGTATTGATTTGTTGGTTGCTATGGACTTATTAGTTAAACCTGTGAAAGATTGTAGTAGTTTCTACGGCATTTTTCTCTCCAACAAACTTTACCTGTAAGTATGAAACCGTTATCTATATAGCTTATTTAGTATCTTTTAACTGTTCTTCAAGTTGTCTTCTTGCAATTTATTATTTGTAACAGTTTCTTAGCAAAAGATTTTTCAGGTTATGGCATCCACATTTTCTGAAGTGTGAGGTGAATGGGAACAGAGCTGTTTTCTGTCAGAAGACACATCAGATGAAAATTCTTTGCTAGACAGGGATGCTGAGTTGGTGTTGTCATGCACATCTAAAGATGAACCTGTATTTGAATCATTATTCAAAAATTATAACATGAAGTATTTGGAAAAAAACCTTGAGAATTTTCTACTTTATGTTTGTTAGGTTTTAGAACTTGATACATCGGTTTGTTTTACAAAAGAATCTAGCAAAGTTATAAGTTTATACCAACTCAGAAGGAAGCTTATTTTAGCCCTACTGAAGTAACATGTAAGTTGAAAGCGCGAATCGGATCTTCTAAATCGGCCAGATTCTTGGGGTCTGTTTCATTTATCAATGATCTAAATGCATACGTCATTTACTGACATTTCTTCTTCTTCCTACAGAAGCGCGATGCTTTAGAACTTTTTTAGAATATAAGAGACCTAATTTCTAAAATATAAGTTAATAAAGTGACCTTATTTCTATTTGTAAAAGATTTCATTGAGAAAAAGTAATTTAATAAGCATTTTAAACTGTTTTCATCCACCCCACATGTTGTAAATGGAAACACAAATACATTTTTAATGTCGTTATCACATCTCCCATTGGCATTCGTCCCTACGACAAAAGCGAAGGGAAGAGGTTATCGTGGCGCGCCTGCGTATTGGACACACCCGACTAACTCACGGACATCTCATGGCACGGGAACCTCCTACGGACTGCCCAACATGCGGTTGCCCAATATCTGTTAAACATATTTTGACAGAGTGTAGGGCTTATGATACTCACAGAGCACATACTGCAATTGACACTGACTTACCAACCGTTTTACAAGACAACACACAGACAACTGCAAAACTTTTTGACTTCCTACGACAGACTGACTTGTGCAATAGACTATAATATTTAATCCGTTTATAAAAAGTGATTTAAGGCGAAAATAACCCAAGTGGTTTACGCCTACAAAAAAAAAAAAAGTCGTTCCTATTCACACCTACAGTGGTGTGAATGGGAACAGTATTAATATATATATATATATATATATATATATATATATATATATATATATATATATATATATATATATATATATATATATATTTTTTTTTTTTTTTTTTTTTTTTTTTTTCTAAAAAAACACACACCCAGTAAATAAGTAATTGAGTGGATGTGGACCTAAGATTTGATGTTTTGTTCAATTAATTCAGATAAAAAATAAATTTGTTATATTGCTCAAGATACCATAGAGTGTTCAATTCACCCCATTTTAGGGCATCTGACATCGCACAGACTTGGTACCACCATTTTACGTCCACTCCGAAGTACGGCATAATGATGGATTTCTTTACTCACTTTAAGGAATACTAGTGCCACTGGGTTCGTAACCGAGACCTTCCACATAAAAGGTTGTTATGATAGGCTCTAGATAAAATAAATTTTATTAAGTTTCACAAGAAGAATATACAATAAAACAGCATTTTTCGTTAGTATTTCAGAACAATAGTAAACAAAAAAAAAATAAAAATATACATACATAAATATGTATATATATATATATATATATATATTATATATATATATATATATATATATATATGTTGTTTTTGTAATTAATAATAATAAAAATAATAATTTTTTGATTTACCTTTTTGGATATTTTTTCCTTCAGCATAGGTTTCAGAACTTTTTCAAGGAGACCTTTACAAAAGGGCAGGCGTTTAAAAATACAACACTTTCCAGCCCTATCGGGTAGACATTCTGAAAATAACTAAGGGATGTTAGGGGTCACATAATTTTATTAAAAATAATTTAATGCAAAAATGATATCTTAATACTTTTTCTGAAAAGCTAAGAGTCATTTAAAAATGTTTATTTACGTTTAATATATTTATGACCATTATAACAAAGTTCAAACGATCACACTGGTATCCAACTGATTTACAAGTGTCACTCTTGCGTGAAAAAAATAATAGTGAAAACACTAAAATATAGTTTTGTAATAA
Organism: Piezodorus guildinii; assembly: GCA_023052935.1. NCBI lineage: Eukaryota > Metazoa > Arthropoda > Insecta > Hemiptera > Pentatomidae > Piezodorus > Piezodorus guildinii. The sequence continues at coordinate 33,128,799 of CM041298.1, read as the reverse complement.
TAAACCATTTATCAATTGCTTCAAAAGCATCGAAATACAATACAGAAAAAAAAACAATATCTCGATACTCACTAAAATCATTTATATTTTAATAAACTGTTTTAACCCTCAAAAAACTATTAGAAACTTAGAAATACAAACAAGAGGAACGATTCGGAACAGGATAGTTCATATTTTAGAATTTGTAGATCTTTCAGAAAGGACTCTGAACGCTGTACAATAAGTTTTTCAAGCATTGGAGGAATCTTCAGCAAGGCTTATTAATGTTGAAAAAGTACACGTGCACTTTATCTAGTTTTGAGGATGATGAAATTCATATTAGAGTATGGTGCTATAGATTTGAGAGAGATAGACTCATCATATTCTTGGAGCCTTAGGTAAATAATGATAACTGTTAAGAGGAGGAAATCAGTAATGATTTCTCTCAGCAAACCGCACTTATCTTGCTTTTCAAAAGTTTATGAAAAATTCTGCACCCCAAAACACTACATTGCAAGAATCTAAAATCTGGTGCGGGCAACACACGACTTTCACTTACCTCCATTTTTAAAATCAATGAAAGAATTTTCAAATACAGTTAGAGATAAAAATACCTGAAATTATTAAGGAATTAATTAAATTAAATTTCTATAGAAACATGTGTTTGATTCAAAAATCAATTATATTATTATCTAAAATAATCAGTTATTTTTATGTTCATTTCATCACTCTCTATTAACTTTTAAAAGCTTGTGTATGAGATGATAATTTTTCTAAAATCTTTAGCTTTCCAACGGTATATCATACATGTATATTACTGCTCTTATGTTCAAAAACGAAAAATTGCATTAAAAAAATATTTTTTCTGTTTTCTCCTTTAGTTAGGTATCGAATTTATTCAATTTATATATTTACCAGTTTTTCATCAGCGTAAACAAGATAATCTAGTTATTATTATTGAATCTACAAAATTAAAGGTACTTTAGGGGAAGACAATTTAAAATATCGGCATTTAAGCCCTGTCAGACCATTTTTATCTAAATAAAACCTACATGATATTAAAGCCCATTAAATTTTACATCGATATAGCGAGTTTAATCAAAATCGTCGGAACCGTTTTTGAGAAAATCGAAAAAAGGTGCAAAATGCATGGTATAAAGTGCCTCTTCTGGTAGGCTCATTTTGATGAAAAAAGTTTTGTCACGTCTCGGGCGTATAGTTGTCTTAAATATGAAATTTCAGTTTCATAGGACTTACCGATTCCGCCCGGGAGTTACCACACACACACACACACACACAGACACACACACACACACACACACACACACACACAGACCTTTTTGCGGGACTTGGTTATTTGGACTCAGGGGACCCTAAAACGTGTATTTCCGTTGAAAACTGGAATTAGAAAATTTTCACGATCGCAATACTTCCCCTTACTATATATAGTAAGTGAAAGTAAAAAAACAATCATTCTACCGACACTTACCTATGGTTCAGAATGTTGGTACATCACTAAATTGCAAGAGCAAGTCAGCCTTGAATTAGGAAGGAAAGTGCTTCGTCGAATATAAATATTTTTTAGTCCCCTGTAATTATTTTTGAATAACTAATAACAATGAAACATGTAACAACGGAAACGTAAACCCAAAACATGGATAAGATGCTCAATATGCTTAAATATATCCCTTATAAATAAGAATAGTATCTTTGCTAATCATTAATTAGTACGATATTGCTTCGAGGTGGTTAGGAATTCAATAGTCATTAAAATGAGTATTTATAATGTTTTCAGGTGATATATAGTTCTTGAGCTATTCTAAAACCAATTTTTGTTTTACGTTTATTTTTCAACTACTTAGAGAAGGAATTTTTCCAAACCTAGCCTTATTGCACATCTAGACTGTAGGGCGAAGCCCAAGGAAAATTTCAGCTTCACAACCATAGTCATTTCTGAGATATTGCGATGACCAGAAAACCGAGTGAACCTATTACCCTGATTGAGTTTGTTTTTGTTTACTAAATTCGTGGAGTATTAATCACAAATCCTTCAATATATTTACTGGACAAATAAAAGCAGACAGCAATTTCGTTCCAAAATGAGTCATTATGTTTCGAGATTTTGTGACGGAAACTTGTACTCCGAAGATCTTATAATAAGAATGAAATGTGATGTGGGCCGGGGAATGAGCTGCACAAAATTTTTTAAACTGATTATGGTCGGACAAAAAAGAAGAAAGTTTGGAAAAATATTATTTCAAAGCGTCTTGAGGCCATGTTAACGCGAAATGCGAAGACTCAGCGAGCGAGAAGAACTAACAACCGCAACAGGTGTGCAGAGAAGTCTGGAAATGGAGGCTTCAATCTATACTGTCAGAAGAAAACTTAACGAGATGGGATATAAATTAAAAAAAAAAGTTAAAAATATTCCTTAATGGTCTGAAACTGGTTAAAACCACCGCAGGACACATGGACCAAAACCGTACAGACGAAAAGAGATTTTGCAATGACGTACCTGATAATGAATATTCCTCAGTCCAGTGCGGTGCAACATGTGTAAGATATCGTCCGAAATATCGAGGCTATTACATATAATCATATGACCCATTTATACAATGAGTTGAAGTGGCTCCTTCCTTCTATCCGAAGACAATATTTCCTAGGATCATATCTTTACCAAACAATCAACTCCCAGCTACCTCCATATATCTACAGACTTCTGCAATTTAAATCGTCAACAACTTGTGATCATTCCTTTACTGTCCGCTCCACTACTCTCTGGAATTCCTTATCTACTCATATCCGCCATGCTTCTTCCCTAACAACATTCAAGTCTCAGCTATTCCAGTACCTACTGTCATCCCAAACAGACGCTCGATAAGATATATTTTTTTTTATTCATATTTTATTGAATTTTACAACTGTATTAACATAAATACAATAAGTAAAACTGTTGGATTAGAATAAAGGGCGTGAAAGGCTTGAGTAGAAACTACCCAGCAGTAGAACTTCGAGATAAGATATTTCAAATCAAAAAGAAAATCTGTTATTTATTGTTCATATTTTTATAAGGATCAATAATGAATCAAGTTCAATGTTTAGTTTTGTTTAATGCACCAGAAGTTATTATTTATTTATTTTACTCTTTTGTTTTATTATATCCTTTCTTTTCTTTATGTAACATTGTGAATGAGAAATAATTATATTCCTTTGGTCTTGTGGCCAGACACATTATATATATATCTTAATTGTACATATCAATTGTTCTTAAGGGACTTTGTCCCAGAATAAATATCCTTTTCTATTCTATTCTATTCTAATATAGTTATTTATATACTATATACATACACGTATATAGTGGTTTGGGGGCTATTACTGCTTCAGGGATTACTCCATTAGACATGGTGGTGAGCATAAAAGCCTAGGTTCCGAGTTCAAATCCGCAGGTAGCACGAAGATTTTTTGAAGAGAGTAAAAAATCCTAAGTTATGCCGTCCTTCGGAGAGGACTCGTTAAAGATCCCTATCGTGATTAAATCTGGATAGGCTAAATTTAGGACTCCCGCTGTAGCATCGTCCGATTAGCTACATCAGCATAAAGAGACTTTAAATAACCGAACAAAACAATATTACTGATTCAGGGAAGTATCTTTTGTTGCGAGTCAACCAGATGTTAAACAGTAATGTAAGAACTAATTAAAGAAAAAGTGCAGCCATGGCTAAATAGAGTTTTCCCAAGTGAGGATTGCTTTTTTTTTATATATATAACGCCCCCTATCACAAGTCCCGTATTACAAAAGCTCGTTTTAGGTATACCCTCCTTCGGAGTGGACGTTGAGAAGTGGTCCCGAGCCTGTGCGATGTCAATTACTCGTTAAAGATCCCTATCCTAATCAAACCTGGATAGGCAAAATTTAGGACTCCCTCTGTAACATCGTTCGATTAGCCACAGTAGCATTAAGGGACTTTACATAACCAAACAAAACAATATTACTGTTTCAGGGTAGTATCTTTTATCGCGAGTCAACCAGAAGGTGAACAGTAATGTTTACATAGAACTAATTAAAGAAAAAGTGCATCCATGGCTAAATGGAGTTTTCCCAAGTGAGGATTGCATTTTTTTTTTTGGAAGATAATGCCCCCTATCGCAAGTCCCGTATTACAACATCTTTTAATATTTTGATTATTAATATTTAAGTCCCGTATTACAAAAGCTCGTATTCGGAAAATTAATATTAATATTGAAATCATAGTATTAAGGGATCTGTGAAAAATGTTTGTTGGAAGCCGCTGGCCTAGACGATTTTGAATGGATTGACCTATAACTATTCCATAAAAATAGCGCAGACATTTTGATAAATTTTATATAACAACTGAGTAAAATAATATTTAAATCCTGAATAACAAGGAAATTTAAAATTGCAGTACCTGATAGCATGCTGCGCTTTCTTTCACTTTTTTTGGAGATACTTTGACAATGTGACGCATGGTACTCTCAGCAGAGTCCACTATGATGTGGATCTTGTGAACGTAGACGTCCTCGCGGAGCCAGATGTCCATCAGGAAGTACCATCTCCTGAGGAAGGATATGAAGTTGAAGTTCTCAGGGTTGGTATCCCTGAGGCGGACGATGATGCACCTCGCGCCAGCTTCAGTCAGACCTGGGAGAAACCCTAAGTATCTGTTAAAGGCCAAATATTAAATCAGTCCCCTATGTTTTATAATTTAATTTAAAGACTAGAATAGTTATTAAATATGGCATGTACAGTGGCAAAAAAAAAAAAAATTATACACCTGGTTCATTCGGTAAAAATCGTATGGCTCACGAAAAAAATTATGGTAGTTGTAATAAATATCATTTTTTGTTTTATTATTTTCAATAACGAACCTTTGTAATCGACCAATATAAATACTCCGCCCCCCTCAGAATTTGAGGGCTTACGTTTCATGAAGCGTAGAATCCGAATAACTAATAAAAAAATAAATCCGTTTGTCCGCCGTCTGCCGTATGCCGTTCTCGTCATTTCTCCGAAACTACTGCACCAATTTTTTGAAATTCGCCACAAAAATACTAGTCCATGCAGCGATTATCGTAACACCTAGACGTTGATATCAGCTGTTTATTTAGTTTTTAGTCTTTATCTACACATAGAAAAAAATTGAAATTTTACTTATAAATACGACCATAAATCAGATATTTTAGAAGATGGAAAAAATATGTATAGAATCAGAAAAGCGCGAGAAATAAAAATTAAAAATTAAAAAAAAGGTCTGCATATTCAAATAATTATAAATGTTTATTTAGTTTTTAGTCTTAGTCTTTTATAACCGAAATACCGCGAATAATTATAACACATAGAAAAAAAAATGAAATTTTACTTATAAATACGACCATAAATCAGATATTTTAGAAGATGGAAAAAATATGTATAGAATCAGAAAAGCGCGAGAAATAAAAAAAAAAAAAAAAAAGTCTGCATATTCAAATAATTATAATTACAATTGCAATCGGTTATTACTGAAGATAGAGAAAAATGGAAAATATTTTCGAGATCAAGACAAAACGATGAACAAAGAGCAAAAATAAAAAAATCATTTAATATGGTCAAGCCATTACGTATGAAAGGTAACTCGGTCATTATTGATGGTAAAGAAAAAATGTAAGGTGTTCTGGAATCAGTAAATTTTGTTTGGATTATTCGAATGAAATCGGAAAAGAAAAGGACGTAGTACCGCAGTCTTGTATAAATGCTTTTAGTTTAAAATAGCATTAACATTGGCTCAAAACTAGCAGAGATATAGCGTTTTGAAATGAGCAGTAGTGATATGATATGATCCTTTGAATTATTGGTTTTCATATTACTTAATTACCTATCAATAGCTATATAAACAGTTATACCTTAATGTTGCTATTTGGAAATAATGAACCATTGTGTAATAATTTACAGCGTTTATTTTTCATTGATTGAAATATATAAAAACATTTTGACGCCTGTATAATAAAAGTAACAATAAATTATAACAAATTTAATCGCGAAAAAATGTATTCATACAGTACCAATGGTCCTAATAACAACTTCAAATCTCGTAATAACGGTAATAATTTCTCCTATTTTTCAATCCTTTATTTTTAGGTGAATAGTTATAAAACTGCTGTGAGAACTTTTTTTTTTTTTTTTTTTCCTTTTCCATGAATGGATGGCATTGGCATACACCATACAGCCATTTTAGTGAGAATTTCGTTCAGTGTTAAAATATGATTCCGTGAAAAATTGGTTTCAAATATCAAGAATTGAATACCTTATAATAAGAACGAATAGTTTCTTTATTTCAACAAGGCATAGGTTATCAGTGGATTTAGAATAAGTAAAAAATGTCGCACTCAACATTGCAATATATAATTATTGTACAATTTTAAAGTGTCTTTTTTGATGATAAAAAGGTACGGGTAGAAAACGTTTCCCGACAGTGCGTGAATCCCATATAATCTTTCAAAAAATGTTAAAGTCAATTAAAGAATTTTCAAATACAGATAAGAATAAAAATGAGTGAAACTTAAAAGAATTAATTAAATTGAATTTCTATAGAAACATGTGTTTTATTAAATAATCACTCTTCATTAATCGTTACTATTCCGTGTATTAGATAATATTTTTTTCTATAATCTTATATAATATGTTTTTTTTTCCACCCCTACCTCGCCTTTGAAGGCTAAACGGGGGTTTCTCGGACCGGGGGGTGGGGGCGGAGGGATTAATGCCGAGATAAAAGTCCCCTCCGGTTCCGAGAGTTGAACTCATCATTTTTGGTTTCAAGGTATTGGTCATCTGGTAGCTAGGCAACGAGTGTTTAAAGCAACGCGCGCTATCTCGGCCAACCCGCCCCCGATAATCTTCATCTATCAAACGGTATACTATACAACTATATTACTATCCTTGTGTTAAAAAAAACACAAAACTTGCATAAGAAAATATGTTTGCACTTTCCTCCTTTAGTTGTTCATCAAATTCGCTCAACTTGCATATTTAGTCGTTATTTATCAATACTAATAAGATGGTGTACCTAATTTTTAAACTTCTATAAAATTAAAGATAATTTTAGAGGAAGAAAGTTTAAAATATCGGCATTCGATTCCTGTCAGACTATTTCAATCAGAACTAAGAAGACCATTAAATTTTACATCGGTATAGCTAGTTTAATCAAAATCGTTAGAGAAAATCGTAAAATGTGCAAAATGAATTGTAAAAAGTGGCTATTTTACTTGCAATAGATCATAATTAGTCATATATAATTGATTACAGATATTTAAAAGAAATTGAAGTTTTCATTCAAATCACCAGTAAAAAATCTGGTGCAGGCAACACACGACTTTCACTTACCTCCGTTTTTAGAATCGATTAAACAGTTTTCAAACACAGTAAGAGATAAAAATGAGTGAAACCATTAAAGAATTAATCAAATTAAATTTCTTTAGGAACATGTGTTTTATAAAAAAAAACTAATTTATCATTATTTAAAAAAATCTGGTGCGGGTAACACACGACTTTCACTTACCTCCATAGTTAAAATCAATGAAAGTATTTTCAAATACAGTTAGAGATAAAAATACGTGAAACTATTCAAGAATGAATTAAATTTAATTCATTAGAAACATGTGTTTTATTAAAAAATCTATTATATTAATATCTAAAATAATCAGTTAGTTTTATCTTCTTTTCATCACTCTCTATTAACTTTTAAAAGTTTGTGTATATGATAATATTTTTTTTTAAATCTTTAGCTTTCCAATGTATATCATGCATGTATATTACTGCTCTTATGTTCAAAACAAAAAATTGTATTAAAAAAATATTTTTTCTGTTTTCTCCTTTGTTTGGTATCGAATTCATTCAATTAATATATTTACCTATTTTTCATCAGTGGTAACAAGATAATACAGTTATTTTTATAGAATCAACAAAATTAAAGGTACTTTAGAAAAAGAAAATTTAAAATATCGGCATTTAAGTCCTGCCAGACCATTTTAATCAGAATAAAACCTACATGATATTAAAGCTCATTAAATTTACATCGATATAGGGAGTTTAATCAAAATCATCGGAACCGTTTTCGAGAAAATCGAAAAAAGGTGCAAAATGCATGGTATAAAGTGGCTCTTCTGGTAAGCTCATTTGGATGAAAAAGATTTTGTAACGTCACGGGTCTCTATTGGTTTGAAATATGAAATTTCAGTTTCATAGGACTTTTCGATTCCTCCCGGGAGTTACCACACACACACAGACCTTTTTGTGGGACTTGGTTATTTTGACTCATGGGACCCTAAAACGTGTATTTCCGTTGAAAACTGGAATTCGAAAATTTTCATGATCGCAATACTTTCCCTTACTATATATAGTAAGTGAAAGTAAAAACTCTACCAACTTATTTAAAAACCCCAATATATGGAAGATAAATTCAGAGTAATATCAAATTCTGTATGTGCATTCCTGTCCCTGTTGCTGTTTCACCACTATCCTCAGACAGTGACGAATGGGCGTAGTATAAAATTTAAATGAACGTACTCATTTCTTGGCCCATATCAACTCTAATATAAATGAAACTGAATAAATAAGTGTGATATTCTCTTAGGGGACATTTATCATAAGTTTTGAGGAGGGCCATCCATCAAGCGTTGACAGACGCAGCGCCGGCCGTGGTATCGCACCTATTTCTCCTTGCTAAGTCTGTTAATTCACAACACGTAAATTATGACGAGCATGAATAATAGCAGGATGGGGTGTAAATCAGCCACGAATGATATATCTTTTGGAAATCATGAGGGGGGTGATTGTGATTTATATCTATTACTACAGACTGTATTGATGGAGTAATAAATAACTCTATAAAACATTAGAAACTAGGGCTTTGAATACAGAGCAAAATTAGTTTAAAAATATGTTGCTGCAATGCACAAATTTCGGTAACCTTGGTTGTTAAAATCAACTAAGAACTATTAAAAAAAGTTATTGCTCAACAATTTTGAAGATTAATATTTTACTTCGTTAAAAAAATATGTTTTAGATTAAATATTGGGTTGTGTCACATGAAATGGCCGTTTTCAAGGATAAGGATTTTTATAAAAAATACGTATTAAAACAAGATAATTTTATTCGAAGTATTTACCTTCTTTTTCTACACATTTTTGCCCAACGTGACACAAACTTTAGAACAGCTGGTAATCTGTTGGAGGCAAGTCGGGAGAATATGGTGGGCGTGAAACAACTTCCTAGCCCAGTTCTTTCAATTTTCGCACGGTATGTTTTGAAACATGGGGTCTTGCTGCCGCTCAGTGAGATCATGAGGTACCCATGTATCGAGCTTTTTTATTTTCCCAATACACTTTAAATGTCTGGAAATGGTTGATGCACTTGCATTTAGTTGTGCTGAGAGTCCTTTAACTGTTTGGTAGGGGTTTTCTGCTAATGTATGTTTGAGGACATCGTTGTCTGTTACGGACGGAGGTCTTCCTCGGGGCAAGTTTTCCAAGTCGGTATCCCAAACTGAAAACTTAGCAAACCAACAGCTAATGGTCCGTACATTAACTGTCCCTTCCCCAAACGCCTTGCAAATATTTCTAGCGGCCTCAGCTGCTGAATGGCCGAGTTTAAACTCATACAAAAATATTACTCGAAAATCGCGTGTTTCCATGTTCATATTTGGAGGTATACTAAAAATGGGTAATTGATTGGGAAGCTAATGTTTATAATACAAAGGTAGAGGAAATTATTAACTGTTTACTTTAAATATTTAAACATTTGGAAGAAAACAACAGAGACCTGCAAAATCCTTTATGTATTTCAGAAACTTAAAAAAGGCACATTTCATGTGAACAACCCAATAGTATTACAATGTAAAAAAAATCTGTTGCGGGCAACACACGACATTCACTACCTACATTAACAATTTTTCAGATATAGTTAAAGATGAAAACGAGTGAAACCATTAAAGAATTAATTAAATTGAATTTCTATAGAAACATGTGTTTTATTAAAAAATGTTATTATCTAGAAAATCAGTTATTTTATCTGCTTTTTACCACTCTTATAAACTTTACAAGCTTGTGTATAGATAATATTTTTTCTAAAATTTAGCTTTCCAACGGTTTAATATTAATGTTTTTATGTTCAAAAACAAAAAATTTGATTTAAAAAACATTTTTTCAGTTTTCTCTTTAGTTATTTATCAAATTTGGTCAAATTGCATGTTTACCTGTTTTTTAGCAATGTTAATCAGATGATATGGTCATTTTATAAAATTACAAAATTATAGGTGCTTCAGAGGAAGAAATTTTGAAATATCGGCATTTAAGCCCAGTCAGACTAGTTTAATCAGAATGAATCATACATTATATTAAAGCCCGTCTAATTTTACATCGATTTAGCGAGTTTAATCAAAATCTTTAGAGCCATTTTGAAGAAAATCGTAAATAGGTACAAAATGCATGGTATAAAGTGGCTCTTCAGGTTAGCCGAATTTAATGAAAAAGTTGCTGTAACATCTCCGATATATAGTTCTCCTAAATATAAAATTTCAGTTTCATAGAACGTTTCGATTTTGCGCTGGACTTATACTAACCTTTACAAGGAAGAACTAACGGGTATGATTTTAAAAAAAAAATGGTGCATGCAACACACGACTTTCACTTACGTCCTATGTTGAAATCAATTTCAAGAATTTTTAAATACATTTAAAGATAAAAATAAATTGTTAAAGAATTAATTAATTTAGTTTCAATAGAATTTATTTCATTATTATATATGAAAAATCATTTAGTTTTATCGGCTTTTCATCACTTCCATTAAAATTTACAATGTCGTGTATTAGATAATGTTTTTTTTTTTTCTGAAAACTTCAGTTTTTCAACGGTATATTATGCATCCTATATTACTATTTTCTATGTTCGAAAACAAAAATTGCATTAAAAATATGTTTTTCTCTTTTCTACTTTAGTTGGTTATCAAATTCGTTCAACTTGTTATTTAGCTGTTTTTTTTAGCAATACTAATCAGATGATATGTTTGAATTTTATGAAACGTCCAAATTTAGAGATAGTTTAGAGGAAGAAAATTAAAAGTATCGGCATTTAAGCCCAGTCAGATAGTTTAATCAGAATGAATCATACATTATATTAAAGCCCGTCTAATTTTACATCGATTTAGCGAGTTTAATCAAAATCTTTAGAGCCATTTTGAAGAAAATCGTAAATAGGTACAAAATGCATGGTATAAAGTGGCTCTTCAGGTTAGCCGAATTTGATGAAAAAGTTCCTGTAACATCTCCGATATATAGTTCTCCTAAATATAAAATTTCAGTTTCATAGAACGTTTCGATTTCGCGCTCGACTTATACTAACCTTTACAAGGAAGAACTAAAGGGTATGATTAAAAAAAAAAAAAAAAACTGGTGCATGCAACACACCGACTTTCACTTACGTCCTATGTTGAAATCAATTTAAGAATATTTAAATACATATAAGATAAAAATAAATTGTTAAAGAATTAATTACATTTAGTTTTAATAGAATGTATTACATTGTTATCTCTGACAATCATTTAGTTTAATCGGCTTTTCATCACTTTCCATTAAAATTTACAATGTCATGTATTAGATAATGTTTGTTTTTTTCTGAAAACTTCAGTTTTTCAACGGTATTTTATACATCTATATTACTGTTCCTATGTTCGAAACACAAAAATTGCATTAAAAAATATGTTTTTCTCTTTTCTACTTTAGTCGGTTATCAAATTCGTTTAACTTGTATATTTAGCTATTTTTTTAGCAATACTAATCAGATGATATGTTTAATTTTATGAAACGTCCAAATTTAGAGATAGTTTAGAAGAAAAAAATTTAAAGTATCGGGATTTAAGCCATGTAAGACTATTTCAATCAAAATGAAACCTACATGATATTTTTTTTAATTATATTTTATTGAAATTTACAACTGTATAGGAATACATCAAGTAAATATGCTGATTAAAGATAGTGTACATGAAAAACCTGAAGAGAAACTGCCCATTGGCAGCACTCTAGTAATTAATCTAAACAAGAAGGTCTCGAGGCCATCTTCTTTTCAGACGCCTCTGAGGATTGTCGGGAATTGAAGAGGAAGCAAGAATTGAAACTAATCGGTTAGAGTAGGATTGGAGTTTGTCATGGAAGGATTGATACCTGGTTCGGGCCAAATCAGCTACAAAGGGAATATTAAGGTCTTTATGGATAAGCTTATTCGTGACAAAATAAGGAGCGTTTAGGATTTTTCGAAGGATATTGGATTGTATTGATTGGATACGGGAAGAATTTGATGGCTTAGTGGAGCCCCATAGCTCAACTCCGTAAGTCCAGATAGGTCTTATGATGGTCATGTAGATGAGTGTTTTGTAGTTAAGTGAAAGTTTAGAGCGTTTGTCTAGTAAGTGTTGAAGTAACCGAAAGCGGCGAGCAGTTTCTTGTCGTTTCAGTCTAGTGTGCGGATTCCATGTAAGACGTTTGTCAAGCAGGAGGCCTAAATAACGGATCTGTTCAACAGGAACAAGCGGGATATCATTAAAGGACACTGTAGGGCAGGATGTCATAGGTTTACGACGTAGGGTGAAGGTAATTTGGTGGGATTTATTGGAATTTATTTTAATTCTCCAATTCTGACACCATACCTCAAGGTCTCTGATGTTACATGATATTAAAGCCTATTATTTTTTTTTTCACATCGATGTAGTGGGTTTAATCAAAATCGTTTAGAGAAAATCGTATAAAGTTGCAAAATGCATCGTTTATGACAAAATACCATTTATTTACCGTGAAATATTTTTTAAAAAAAGCGTTTTATTTTATTTTTTAGAATAAAATTTAATGTAATTATTATATTACAGTCATAAATTATTATATTAAACATTACTATTTGGCTCACATGCAGGCGTTACACTGCTTGATCTCAGGACAAAAAGGATCCCTGTTTGAGAAAATATACGGTACGAGTCTCCTCACTGTGAAATATGCATCCAACTTCTTTTCCGCTTTTTCTTGTAAGAACTTTGCATTTACCATGAACTTCTGGAGAGTAACATAATCTGAAAAGTTAAAGAATTCACATATATCAAGATGTATTTTTTTATTTCGCTTAATGGTTAAAATATAAAAAAATGAAATAATAAGTATTATGATAGTGTATAAATAAAATGATCTATTATAAACATACATGCATGTGTCATAGCTAGAACTGCCTGTCTTATACTTGTAATATAGTAGAAAAAATCTGGTGCGGGCAACACATGTCTTTCACTTTCCACCGTTGTTAAAAACGATTAAAGAATTTTTTAAAACACTTAGAGATGAAAATAAATTGTTAAAGAATCAATTACATTGAGTTCCTGTGAAAGTGTTTAGGCTGCACAAAGGAAAAAAAAAAAAAAAAGATTATGTTCAAAAATTTTACTAACGATAAATTGATAAAAAAAGGAAAAGAAAAAAAAAATGTTTTAATGCAATGGATAGGCTGGTTTTTCTTTTTTTTAATCTCATAATTAGGGCTTGATACAAATACAGGTCTCCCGATGTTGTTTTTTTTGGTTAATTATTTTTAATAATGGGCCTTCGTAATTGACAAAGAAAAAAAAACAAAAAAAAACCTCTCAAAAATTGAGGTTTCACGTTAAACGAGTTGAATTCACTGATCGAATATTAAAAAAATCTGGTGCAGGCAACACACGACTTTCACTTACGTCCGTTTTTAAAATCGATTAAAGAATTTTCAAGTACAGTAAGAGATGAAAATGAGTAAAACCGTTAAGGAATACATTAAATGAAATATTTATAGAAACGTGTGTTTTATTAAAAAATCTATTATATTATTATCTTAAATAATCAGTTAGTTTTATCGGCTTTTCATCGCTCTTTATTAACTTTTACAAGCTCTTGTGTATTAGATAATATTTTTTTCTAAATCTTTAGCTTTCCAACGGTATATCATACATGTATATTACTGCTCTTATGTTCAAAAACAAAAAATTGCATTAATTTTTTTTTTTTTTTCAGTTTTATCCTTTAGTTGTTTTTTAAATTCGCACAACTTACATATTTAGCTGTTATTGATCCATGCTAACAAAATTAATTGGTTATTTTTATAGAATCATTGCAAAACATCAATAAAACGTTGCATTACAAAAATATTTTTTTCTGTTTTCTCCTTTATTTTGGTATCGAATTCATTCAATTTATATATTTACCTGTTTTTCATCAGTGGTAACAGGATAATATAGTTACTTTTAAAGAATCAACAAAATTAAAGGTACTTTAGAGAAAGAACATTTATAATATCGGCATTTAAGCCCTATCAGACCATTTTAATCAGAATGAAAACTACGTGATATTAAAGCTCGTTAAAGTTTACATCGATATAGCGAGTTTAATCAAAATCGTCAGAACCGTTTTGAGAAAATCGAAAAAAGGTGCAAAATGCATCGTATAAAGTGGCATTTCTGGTAAGCTCATTTTGATGAAAAAGATTTTGTAACGTCTCGGGCGTATATTTGTTTTAAATATGAAATTTCAATTTCATAGGACTTACCGTTTCCGCCCGGGAGTTACCACATACACACACCTTTTTGCGGGACTTGGTTATTTATACTCAGGGGACCCTAAAACGTGTATTTCCGTTGAAAACTGGAATTCGAAAATTTTCACGATCGCAATAATTTCCCTTACTCTATATAGTAAGTGAAAGTAAAAATTAGTTATTACTAAATAGTTTTCCAAAATTAACGGAAAACTTAAAATAAATATAAAATACAGTTATTTCTTCTTTTTCAGCTCCAACTTTATTACATTAAATGAATAAACAAATAAAAAACGTATTTTTTTTGTTTATTCAATAATTTTTGGTTTGAGATTATATACAGATGTTTCTATTAGAACTAGAAATGATGAAATTAAAACATTTAGTGTTAATTAGGTTGCTAGGCGTAAGCTTATAAAATTTATTTTTATCAAGAAAACATAATTGAAAGTTTTGAAGAGTTCCTAACCTCACCAATATTTTTTCTCTAAAATAATGATTGCATTATAACATATTTTCATTTCGATTAGCTGTTAATAGCCACTCACACATATAGGATTTGTCCTAAAGAACGCACCGACCGAATTGTTTTATTTTTTTCGAAAACAAGCTCTTAAGAATTGAAATCTGGCACCCAGGACTCCTTTATAAAATCCGTCAATTCCTTCCCGCTACATACTTCCTGATAATCCGTTCCTACCTAACTGATAGAACGTTAAAAGTAAATCATAATCTTTCCTACTCTTCCACATTTTCTCAGTCTGCAGGTGTACCTCAGGGTAGTATCCTAGGTCCCATCCTTTATACGGTATATACAGCTGATATTCCACTCCATCCTAGCACTGTCCTCACAACTTACGCGGATGACACTTGTGTGTTATCCGTCCATAATGATCCAACCGCTGCATCCCAAACCCTTCGGTCTCACATCACAGCCATTGAGAAATGGTGTCAGAACTGGAGGATTAAAATAAATCCTAATAAATCCCACCAAATTACCTTTACCCTTCGTCGCAAACCGATGAAGATGGCCTCGGGATCTACTTACTTAAATAAACATCGAAGTTCTACCGCTGGGTAGTTTCTTCACAAGCCTTTCACGCCCTTTATTCTAATTCAACAGTTTTACTTATTGTATTTATGTTAATACAGTTGTAAAATTCAATAAAATATGAAAAAAAAAAAAAATAATTGAAATAGTCACATGTTCATATTTCTCCATTTTTAATTTTATTTTGTTATTTATTATGTGCAAGCGCGACAGTCTATTGTTTAATTCAATTTAAATCAGCTGTTAACTGACCTCGGGGCAGAGTGCATCCTGGGATTGTGAGAGAGAGTTAATGGATTCACTTGCGAGTGTAGACGGTGTTTAATTAAGTTGGTTGTCGCAGAATGTCGCATGGAGTAGGAGTCGCAGAAGGAAAGAAACGAACATTGCAGACGGGAGAGGGATGGAAGTGATCAAGGGTTGAAAGAATCACCACCTTGCATACTATAAACAGTATTTGTTTTATGAGAGAAGTTGGTTGAGGGTGCAGTCAATTTAACACACAATTAAGCGTAAACTTAATTTATTAGTGCCGACGTTTCGACCTAAATTATAGGCCTTCTTCAGGGCTATAAGAAAACAAAAAAAAACAAAGATAACAACCAGCAGTGGAATACAATATATAAAGATGATAAGAAAAACAAATTGTACTAAAGATTGTTTGTAAACAAAGTGAAAAAGTAGTAATGAAAATTGATAAATGTAATAATTTCTTAAAGTAAAATAGTAGTAATGACAATTGATAAATGTAATAATTCCTAAAAACAAAAACAAAAGAGGGGAAGACATTTTAATAAAAGGTGTGTTATATTTTACAGTTTTAATTAATTACTTATTTAATTAATGTGAGACGTTATAAAGTTAAAAAATAAAGAAAGTGATGAAAGTCAAAAAATAGTCAAAATTTAGGAGTCGCAGAAGGAAAGAAACGAACATCGCAGACGGGAGAGGGAAGTGTCCAAGTGTGCAAGCTTTTTGTTTAAACATTTTTTAACTTTATAATTTCTCGCTATTATACCTATTTCATCACTGTTTTTTGACTTTCATCACTTTCTTTATTTTTTAAATTTATAACGTCTCACATTAATTAAATAAGTAATTATTTAAAACTGTAAAATATAACACACCTTTTATTAAAATTTCTTCCCCTCTTTTGTTTTTGTTTTTAGGAATTATTACATTTATCAATTGTCATTACTACAATTCACTATAAAAAATTATTACATTTATCAATTGTCATTACTACTTTTTCACTTTGTTTACAAACAATCTTTAGTTCAATTTGTTTTTCTTATCATCTTTATATATTGTATTCCACTGCTGGTTGTTATCTTTGTTTTTTTTTGTTTTCTTATAGCCCTGAAGAAGGCCTATAATTTAGGCCGAAACGTCGGCACCAATAAATTAAGTTTACGCTTAATTGTGTGTTAAATTGACTGCACCCTCAACCAACTTCTCTCATATATATACACAGTCAACCATTGTCACTTCATGAGTATTTGTTTTATTTTAATTAATATAAGCTTTTCATGTACTCTCTTTTATTATTTAATTTATTTACCCTCAACAAAATTACACGGATCGACAGATAATTTAGCGATTCACAACAACGACCGGGTCGAGGCTGCGAACAAACGCGTTAGCCGCCCCTCTTCCCAACGCAAGCAAAATATCACATAAAAAATTTGAGGATGACATATTTACCAAAACAACAAAAATCTGGTTTCTTACTCGGTATCGGAGGACAATGAAAATAGAGGTTAAAAAAACAAAAACTCCCATAAAAAAAAAACCGAACCACGATATTTTCAAATGGTTTAAAAGAAAAAAAGTTGGTATCAACAAAGAAGAAAAAACGTGTATTGGTTTTCCTAGGAAGAAGATGGAAAGTAAACAGACGCGATTGTGAGGGAATCTGTACTGTCGCCGACTATCATAGAACGTTGGAGCTCCACCCGAGGGAATAAAGCCCTGATAGCGGGCGGTCAACTTTTGAAGCCCCTATCGGTTTTTATTCTATCCCAGGCACCATCAAAGGTTATCTCTCCAGATATTTCTCCCCTCGTCAAAGATAACTGTATTAGTCCAATAGGCGACACAACTGGTCCTTATCGAGATCAAATGCTATGTCTTTTCTCAACACAAGCCCATTTTAATTTTTTTTGCAAAGAAAATTATTTTTATTTTTTTTTATTTAAAAGAAATTTACAACTGTATTACAATAAAATACAATAAGTAAATGTGCTAATAGATCAAGTGGGCGTGATACAGGCATGTGAAGAAACTACCCAGTGGTAGCACTTCAAAGTTTATTCAGCTAAGTAGGTCTCGAGGCCATCGTCTTTTCAGCCGCCTAGGAAGATGATCAGGAATAGATGAGAGTTTGCGGACGAGTGGGTTGGAGTGGACGGGTAATTTGGAATAAAAGGAGGAATATCTAGTTCGGGCTAGATCTGCGACTAATGGGATATTTAGGTCTTTATGAATTATTTTATTGGTGACAAAG
Organism: Piezodorus guildinii; assembly: GCA_023052935.1. NCBI lineage: Eukaryota > Metazoa > Arthropoda > Insecta > Hemiptera > Pentatomidae > Piezodorus > Piezodorus guildinii. The sequence goes on along the minus strand of CM041298.1, from coordinate 33,110,674 downwards.
TAAGGGGCGTTTAGGATCTTTCGGAGGATTTTGGATTGCAAGGATTGAATGCGGGAAGAATTGGATGGTTTGATGGATCCCCATAACTCAATCCCATATGTCCAAATAGGCCTAATGATGGTTATATAAATTAATCTTTTGTAGTATGTGGAAAGTTTTGATCGTTTGTCCAGTAAGTGTTGTAGTAAGCGGTATCTACGAGCTGTTTCTTGTCGTTTCAGTCTAGTGTGAGGATTCCAAGTAAGACGTTTGTCTAGATGGAGTCCTAGGTACCGGATGTTCAACTGAGGTGAGTGGAATATTGTTAAAGGAAATAGTGGGACAGGCGGACAAAGGTTTTCGACGAAGGGTGAAGGTAATTTGATGGGATTTAGTAGGGTTGATTTTAATTTTCCACTTTTGACACCATTCTACAATGGAAGAAATGTGAGACTGAAGGGTTTTGGAAGCAACAGATGGGTCATTATTTACGGATAACACACAAGTGTCATCTGCGTAGGTTGTGAGGACAGTACCAGGATGGATTGGAATATCAACTGTATAGATGTTATAAAGGATTGGGCCCAGAATACTACCCTGAGGTACACCAGCAGACTGAGGAAATATGGATGAGTAGGAACGGTTATGACTTACTTTAAAGGTTCTATCAGTGAGGAAAATTATTTCTTAAAAAAAAGAAAAAAAGTCTTCCATGTTCTGTATAGGTTCCTCAACATTTATAAATAAAATAAGAGAACTTATAAATTTAATAAAACTAATTTAATGAGTAATTTTGAAATATTTCTTTCCCAAAAGAATTTCGATATGGATCAAATTCAAAAATTTAATTAAGGTAAATTTATGGGAAAAAAGGATTTTTTTTTACTTTATGCAATGTATAGACTGATTTTACTTTCACTTACCTATATATGAAATATTTAGTAAGGGAAAGTATTGCGATCGTAATAATTTTAGAATTCCAGTCCAAATAACCAAGTCCCGAAAAATGGTCTGCGTGTGGTAAGTCTAGCGCAAAAGTAAAAAGTCGTACGGAACTGAAATTTCATATTTAATACACCCATACATCCGAGATGTTACAGCAACGTTTTCATCAAAATAGGCCAACCAGAAGAGCCACTTTATACCACTAACTAATTGTTGTAGATAAAAATATAATAGATTATAAAACTCCATCATTAAAAATATAATAGATTATTAAATAAAAGACATGTTTCTATTGAAATTCAATTTACTTAATTCTTTAACAATTTATTTTTTTCTCTACATTTATCGGGTTGTTTCACATGAAATGTCCGTTTTTATAGTTTCTGAAATACATAAAGGATTTTACAGGACTTTGTTGTTTTCTTCCGAATGTTTACATATTTAAAGTAAACAGTTACTAATCCTCTACCTTTGTATTATGAACATTAGCTTCCCAATCAATTACCCACTTTTTAGTATACCTAAATATACTAAAAAAACACGTAGAACATGGAAACACTCGATTTTCGAGTAATATTTTTGCACGAGTTTAAACTCGGCCATTCAGCAGCTGAGGCCGCTAGAAATATTTGCAAGGCGTTTGGGGAAAGGAGTGTTAATGAACGGACCATTCGCCGTTGGTTTGCTAAGTTTTCAGCTGAGGATACCGAGGAAGACCTCCGTCCGTAATAGATAACTATGTCCTCAAAAATACAGTAGAAGGAAACCCCTACCAAACAGTTAAAGGACTCTCACTACAACTAAATGCAAGTGCATCTACCGTTTCCAGACATTTAAAGTGTATTGGGAAAGTAAAAAAGCTCGATACATGGGTACCTCACGATCTCACTGAGCGGCAGCAATTGAAACGCCTTGAGACCGGCGTTTCTTTGCTTGCGAAGCAAAAAACCGAGCCTTTCCTTGAAAGAATAATTACCTGTGATGAAAAATGGATCGCATATGACAATCAGCGTCGGTCAGGGCAGTGGTTGAACATCGACGAAACCCCGGGACAAATGCCAAAACCGACTTTGCATCCCAAAAAATTGATGGTTACAGTATGGTGGTCCATGGCTGGGATAATTCATTATTCCTTTTTACCTAGAGATGAAATCATTACCTTTACAACGTACTGCAATGAAATTGTGGTGTCACGTTGGGAAAAATATGTAGAAAAGAAGGTAAATACTTACTTCGAATAAAATTATCTTGTTTTCATATCGTATTTTTAATTTACCTTTACCTTGAAAACGGACATTTCATGTGACACAACCCAATATTTATAAATCCTTAAATTGATTTTAACAACACAGGTAAGTAAAAGTCGTGTGTTGGGCGCTCCAGAATTTTTACTAGTAAGTATACCGCAGTCTCGAGTTTTTATTATATTCAATAATTGAACATTGTAATCAGCCAAACAAAAGCATACCACATAGGATCCAACTGTCGAATAATTAAAAAAAAAAGAAGATTATATTCAAAAATGTTACTAAAGATAAATTGATAAAATAGGGACAAGAAAAAAAATTGTTTTTATGCAATGGATAGGCTGTTTTTTTTTTTTTTTTTTTTTTTTTTTTTTTTTTTTTTTTTTTTTTTTCTTAATCTCATAATCAGGGCTTCATACAAATACAGGTCTCTCGGTGCTTTTTTTTTGGTTAATTATTTTTAATAATGGGCCTTAGTAATCGACCAAGAAAAAAACCCCTCAAAAATTGTGGTTTCACGTTACACGAGTAGAATTCACTGATCGAATATTTAAAAAATCTGGTGCGGACAACACACGACTTTCACTTACCTCCGTTTTTAAAATCGATTAAAGAATTTTAAAGTACAGTAAGAGATGAAATCAGTGAAACCATTAAAGAATTAATTAAATATTAAATGGAATTTCTATAGAAACATGGGTTTTATTAAAAAAAATATTATATTATCATCTTAAATAATCAATTAGTTTTATCGGCTTTTCATCGCTCTTTATTAACTTTTACAAGCTCTTGTGTATTAGATAATATTTTTTTCTAAAATCTTTAACTTTCCAACGGTATATCATACATGTATATTACTGCTCTTATGTTCAAAAACAAAAAATTCCATTAAAAAAATATGTTTATAGAATCAACAAAATTAAAGGTACTTTAGGGGAAGAAAATTTAAAATATTGGCATTTAAGCTCTGACAAACTAATTTAATCAGAATGAAAACTACATGATAAACTTTACATCGATATAGCGAGTTTAATCAAAATCGTCGGAACCGTTTTCGAGAAATCGAAAAAAGGTGGTAAATGCAAGGTATAAAGTGGTAAGCTCATTTTGATGAAAAAGGTTTTGTAACGTCTCGGGCGTATATTTGTCTTAAATATGAAATTTCAGCTTCTTAGGACTTTTAGGTTCCGCCCGGGGGTTACCACACACACAGACCTTTTTGCGGGACTAGGTTATTTGGACTTAGGGGACCCTAAAATGTGTTTTTCCGTTGAAAACTGGAATTCGAAAATTGTCACGATTGCAATACTTTCCCTTACTATATACTCGTATAGTAAGTGAGAGAGAGAAATGCTTTATTTATTTGGCAATGCTGCCCAAATACTTTGGGTTGCTTACATAACACAGCATACTTATCAATCACTCGGACATATTTTACATACATTTTCAATTTTTTTTTTCCCATTCTAATACAAATTTATAATTTTTACAAAAGTTTGTTTCCTCTTTTAGCCATTTACATTATTTTATTTTATTTCTATATACCACTATATTGTAAATTTAGACCTTTGGTGCGCACATTACATAATCAAATTATAATCACATTCACCATTTAATTGCCATACAGGTGATGGTGGATAATCCCCAGGGAGTCTAAAATCGCATTTTCTGCCAACACCGCTATATCTCCTATATCGACACCCAGGTCTTCCAAAAATCTCCTTGTGCTTCCAGGGATCGCTCCGCGAGACCCAAACCATAGACCTCTGACGGAGAACTGTCTCTCGCCAAAAGTCTCGCGGAACTTTTCTTTTAGGAAAGGGATGCATTTCTGGTAGATGGCTCTCTTCTCCCTTTCCACTCCACCTGCTTGATCGAGGTCATTAGTCTCATATCGAAAGGTAGGGTCCAGGATCATTGCAGTAGTTCCGTTCTTCGGGAATGCAACGATGTCTGCGTACCTAACTGATCCGTCCGTATCAATGCAGCAGACCTCTTCAAAACAGGTGAAATCTTTTTCTCTGAGGAGCTTTGTTAATTCGTTCTTAACCCTGTGGTGCCGACGCGTGATGAGTAGGGAGTTGTTGGGGCAATTTCCCAGCACATGGGATGGTGTTTCAGACTCCCTGCCGCATTTGCGACAGAGGGACCCGAAAAAATTAATTTAAAAAAATAAAATAAAAATCCGTCTATCTGCCGTTCCCTATTCGCTGTTGCCGCACATTGGCAAACAAATCTTACTCTAAATTTAGAGCTCCCACTGTAGTATCATCCAATTAGCCCCAGTAGCATAAATTTATTGTTAAAATAATAAACAAACAAAAGAGAAGTGCGAAATTTTCTATTCCATAGCCTTAATAATTCTCTAATTCCCTCACGAATACAGGTATTACGTTATTAAAGAGCAAAATTTTATATAAATGTCTACTACATACATACATACCAACGTCATGGGGAAGATGTGGTTGTGTACTAAGCCATTCGTAAAGCTTTTGGACGTGTTTTGTAAAATCATCTTCAGACAGACCAAAATGCCTCTTCACTATTTCGAACTTAGCTCCATGAAAACAGGGCTCGGTCATTTCCTGAAATAAATATGAAATGAAATGAAAAATAATTTTAATTATGTGATATTTAGTCCCCTAAGAATAATATACAGTGAACAGAACAAGTCCAATCTGTCTGGCTTCATTTGGTATATAATTATTTAGTCAAGTAAATTATACAAGGTTAATATTGGTTTGTTTCACATGAAAGGTCCGTTTTTATAGTTTCTGAAATACAAAAAAGGATTTTGCAGGTCTCTGTTGTTTTCTTCCGAATGTTTACATATTTAAAGTAAACAGTTACTAATCCTCTACCTTTGTATTATAAATATTAGCTTCCCAATCAATTATCCACTTTTTAGTATACCTCCAAATATGAACATGGAAACACGCGATTTTTAAGTAATATTTTCGTACGAGGTTAAACTCGGCCAATCAGCAGCTGAGGCCGCTAGAAATATATGCAAGGCGTTTGGGGAAGGGAGTGTTAATGAACGGACCATTCGCCGTTGGTTTGCTAAGTTTTCAGGTGAAGATACCAATTTGGAAAACTTGCCCTGAGGAAGACCGCCGTCCGTAATAGACAACGATGTCCTCAAACATACAGTAGAAATGTATTGGTGAAGTAGAAGTGTACATTTAAAGTGTATTGGGAAAGTAGAAAAGCTCGATACATGGGTACCTCATGATCTCACTGAGCGGCAGCAAGACTCCATGTTTCAAAACATACCGTGCAAAAATTGAAAGAACTGGGTTACGAAGTTCTTCCGCACCCACCATATTCTCTCGATTTGTCTCCAACAGGTTACCACCTGTTCAGGAATTTAGACAATTTCGTCAAAGGAATACAATTGCTCTAACGACCTATGCATATAGTTGTCTTAAAAATCTAATTTCAGTTTCGTACGAATTTTTGTTTTTGTGCTAAGCTTATCTCAAACACACAAAAACGTTTTTGTGGGATTCTATAATTTGGGCGGAGGGAAACGATTCCGAATTCTAAAATGTTATTCACGATCGTAATATTTTTCCTTACTTACTATGTAATTCATATATAGCTATATGAAAGTAAAACCAAACGAATTTGTAGAACTTTTAGATTTTTTAACCAGTTTTAGATTTTCACAAATTAATATCTTCAAATAGGAAAATTTATCACGGTCCTCTCAACTTACGCAGATGACACTTGTGTGTTTTTCCGTCCATAATGATCTAACCGCTGCATCCCAAACCCTTCAGTCCCACATCACATCTATTGAGGAATAGTGTCAGAACTGGAGGATTAAAATAAATCCTAAAAAAAATCCCACCAAATTACCTTTACCCTTCGTCGCAACCGGTGCCTTCCTGCTCCACTGTATCCTTTAATAATAAAAATTAGTAATAACTTGACAAAGCTCTTACATAAAATTCCCAAACGAGACTTAAACGACAAGAAACTGCCCGTAGATACAGATTACTACAACACTTACTCAACAACAAACGTTCAAAACTTCCAATTTATTACATAAAGCTTATTTACGTTACCATCATCAGTCCCATCTGAACATAAGGAATCGAACTTTGGGGCTCTTCTAAACCATCCAATTCTTCTCGCATTCAATCCTTACAATCCAAAATCCTTCGCAAAATCCTAAATGCCCCTTATTTCATTACGAATAAAATCATCCATAATGACCTAAATATCCCATTTGTTGCGGAACTATCCCAAAACAGATATGCCTCTTTTAATTCCAAACTCCCGACCCAGACGAATTCTCTTAAACGCAACTTAACATTCCCGTCTATTTCTGACAACCCTCCGAGACGATTGAAAAGACGATGGCCACGAGACCTGCTAAATTAAATTGAAATTAAAATGCTACCGCTGAGTAGTTCTTCACAAGACATTTTCAAGCCCATAATCGTAATTAGCCCATTTACTTATTGTATTTATTACGAGTACAGTTGCAAATATCAATAAAATGTTTAAAAAATAGGCAAGCTAAGTGGAAACGTACTGTAGTTAGCCAATTGTGACGAATATAAAAACCCGAAGAAAACTTAATGAAATAGAATCATCATTTTCAAAATTACTTCACTTAAAAGTGGATATAAAAGCAATGTCTAATAAATATATAGCTTACCTTTTATAATTATTTTTGGTTTTTCTTATTGCCAGTGTATGAAATTTTTATGAAGCTCAATTTTCTCAACAGCAAATAGCGAAATTTGTCTTTTTATTAACCAAAAGATTATATTACATGATTCACATCAGTGCTAATTTTTCCATTCTAATTATGAAAGAATTTAGCCTTACTAAAACTGTTTCACCATAACCTATAAGGGAAGGTAAACTAACCTTCTCGGGAATTGTATCACCATCGTGGAACTTGGGAAATTCAACAAAAATATTCATATCGATATATCATATTTTTCGTAGATAGTTATAAATTAATCTATTTTAATATCGATATTAAAATTTAAATAACCCAGATTTATTACATTCACTTACCTATATATAAAATATATAGTTAGGAAAAGTGTTGCAATCGTGAAAATTTCAGTTTTTAATGGAAATACACGTTTTAGGCCCCTGAGTCCCAATGACCAAGTCCCGCAAAAAGGTCTGTGTGTATATGTTTGTGGTAAGTCTAGCGCAAAAACGAAAATCGTATGGTGCTGAAAATTCATATTTAGAACAAATATACGCCCGAGATATTACGGGACCTTTTTCATCAAATCAACTGACCAGAAGAGCCACTTTATACCATACATGTTTCACTTTTTTACGATTTTTCGAAAACAGCTCTAATGATTTTGATTAAACTCGCTATATTGAACTAATATTTAATGGGTTTTATTATCATGTAGGTTTTCATTCTGATTGAAATAGTCTGACAGGGCTTAAATGCCGATATTTTAAATTTTCTTCCTCTAAAGTACCTTTAATTTTGAAGATTCTATAAAAATAACCAATATATCTTGCTACCGCTAATAACAAACAGGTAAATATATAAGTTGAACGGATTCGATACACAACTAAAGGGCAAAACTAAAAAATATTTTTTGTTTTTGAACATAAGAATAGTAATATAGATGTATAATACACCGTTGGAAAGTTAAAGATTTTAGAAAAAATATTATCTTATACACAGACTTAAAAAAGTTAATAAAGAGTGATGAAAAGCAGATAAAACTAACTGATTATTTCAGAAAATAATGTAATAGAATTTTTATGAACGACAATTTTCTCAACAGCAAATAGCGAAATTTGTCTTTTTATTAACCAAAAGATTATATTACATGATTCACATCAGTGCTAATTTTTCCATTCTAATTATGAAATAATTTAGCCTTACTAAAACTGTTTCACCATAACCTATAAGGGAAGGTAAACTAACCTTCTCGGGAATTGTATCACCATCGTGGAACTTGGGAAATTCAACAAAAATATTCATATCGATATATCATATTTTTCGTAGATGGTTATAAATTAATCTATTTTAATATCGATATTAAAATTTAAATAACCCAGATTTATTACATTCACTTACTTATATATAAAATATATAGTTAGGAAAAGTGTTTCAATCGTGAAAATTTCAGTTTTTAATGGAAATACACGTTTTAGGCCCCCTGAGTCCCAATGACCAAGTCCCGCAAAAAGGTCTGTGTGTATATGTTTGTGGTAAGTCTAGCGCAAAAACGAAAATCGTATGGTGCTGAAAATTCATATTTAGAACAAATATACGCCCGAGATATTACGGGACCTTTTTCATCAAAATCGACTGACCAGAAGAGCCACCTTATATCATACCTTTTCCACTTTTTTACGATTTTTTCGAAAACAGCTCTAATGATTTTGATTCAACTCGCTATATTGAACTAGTATTTAATGGGCTTTAATATCATGTAGATTTCATTCTGATTGAAATATCTGACAGAGCTTAAATGCCGAAATTTTAAATTTTCTAACATCCTAAGACTTTAAATTGTGACTATAAATAACTATTTATACGATTTATACAAAATAAAATATATTACTTGAAACATACTACAAGCTTATAAGAAAACAGTATAATAAACTATGATTATAGTTTGATACACTGAAATAAGATTTGAAAAAACACATACTTAAAGGCTTATAAAAATATTTTAATAGACATGTTTAGATAGTTGAAAGTAGATTAAAAAACTAAACTTTGAGTTATTTAGATAATAATATAATAGAATTAATAAAACACATGTTTTCTTAGAAATCAATTTAATTAATTTTTATTAGTTTCATCATTTTTCTGTCTTTATTGAAAATTTTCAATGATTTAACAACGGCGGTAAGTGGAAGTCATGTGTTGTCCGCACCAGATTTTTTTTTTACATTGATATAGTGAATATGGTAAAATCTTAAATGTTTTGGAGTAAATCGTATAAAAGTGTACAATGCAAAATATAAAGTGGAACTTAAGCTCATCATGTTTTGGTAAAAAAAAAAGAAAGTTGTAAAATCCCAGTCGTATAAATATTTTAAATTAGGTAGTAAAAATGCCTTTGCGCCGTCCATCGGAGGGGACTCGTTTAAGATCCAAATACTAATAAAACCTAATAGTAAAAAAATCCTTAGTTATGAAGTCCTTCGAACAGGACGTTAAAAGGTGGTCCAGAGCCTGTGCGATGTCAAAGACGTTAAAGATCTCTATCCTAATTAAACCTGGATAGGCAAAATTTAGGACTTCCACTGTACCATTGTCTGATTAGCCACAGCAGCATAAAGTGACGATGGATGAATTAACAAGACAATATTGCACAAACATGAGCAACATATCAGAAAATTGCATCATACATAATTTTTATATCATTTAAGGTATGATTTTAAGATAATAAATCAGTAAATTGTTTATAAAAGCCGCCTAGAAAAAAAAAAATAACGTCACAGATAATCACTTAAAGCTGGTACCACATTAACATTCACTGAAAAGTCATAACCATGTTATTTTTTACTTTTTTATTGTTTTTATTGAAAAGGAAATGAATGAAATAAATTTACCCTTTGGAAGATATCCGTAAATATTACACTCAAGAAATCTGTTGACAATCACTGAAGGTGCAGTCTTGGTCAGGCTGCCAAATATTTAAAATTAGGATCCAAAGCGCTTTCAACCAAAGACGTTAGAAATAATTCGAACAAAACATAAATATAATGATCCAACATATTTTAAAAACCGCTGCAAATTATTACACAATGGTTCATTATTTCCAAATAACAATATTAGGGTATAACTGTTTATAGTAATAGTACCCTTCCGACTTTCAAATCTCGTCTATTCCATTACTTTCTGTCCTTTCAATTTCCAAACAATCCTGACTGATCCAGTTTCCATGAAAACGTGTAAATAGAAACAATTTATAGAAGTGTTTCTTAATTTTTTATTTGTTTATTATTTTATTTTATTATTTTTTAACTTAGTAAGAAGTTTATTTTATTTTTTGGCCTATTTTATGTATGGGAACACGATAACTATTTATTTAATATATTTTTGTGGATATAATTAGTTGACCGTTGAGAATTACTGAAAGGAATCAGTCCGGGTGGCGGTCATTAAATGAAACAAGTGAATAGTTTCAACTATTTTATTGTTTGCCAACGTTTCCTCCACCTACAGCCATATATTAAACTCTCTTAAGTAATAAAGCTTCCCATGTCCGTTCCACTGTATACATTTTGTTTATTGATTGGTTTATTTTTTACTTATTTATGTATACATTTATTTTATATATGTATCTATTTCATTTGTTTCTGCACTTAAAAAATTCATAATGGTTTTACAATTCAATTTATTCCTATTTGTAATTATTTTACTATTTTGTATCAACTATATGATCTGTCAATGATTGTTACGTATTATTATTTTTTCTCATAATATTTTCACTTGGTTAATTTTACTGTCTTATTATATGTACAATAATTATTAAAACGTTGGTTGAATGGTAGTCAGTTTTACTACATATAGTTTATACATTATTATTCTTACTATTGTATTATATAGTTTTTACTTCAACAATCTTGTTAAAACATCTTCTAATACCGTTGTGATATTATTAATATTGTAGGTTTAATCTGAACACTTCCTTTTATGTTAATATTACAATTTTACTCATTGTTGTCAGATCCCGTCTAGAAATGTGGTACGTATTTTCCATTTTACCACCCAACCTTTTGTACGTACTTTCCTATCTACCTGCCTATATTCCTTATTACCAAATTGTACCTAGTTTCCACTCGCCTACCAGACGGTACGTATCTCCGCTGTACTCCATTTTTTTAATGTTTTTTATTTCATGTAATATTTTCTTATATATTTTTACATTATCTTTAGTCATTATCTGGTCTGTATAGCTCTCATTAGTATACCTTTATCATTGTAATTTAATTAATTGATTTCTTTACACATCTAGTTCCTTTTATGTTATAATATTGACATTCTCTAGCGCAATAGTTATTTTTTAAAATAGTATTTTTAATCTTATTTTAAATGTATCCTTTTTGTATCTTTTTAGCCCTGATGATGACCCACAATGGGGGTCGAAACGTTGGTAAACAATAAAATAGTTGAAACTATTCAGTTGTTTCATTTAATAACCGCCACCCGGTCTAATTCCTTTCAGTTATTATATTTTTATTTCATCACTTATATTTTTTACAAATATTTTCAAATCCAATAGTTTTCGAAGATATATTGGTTTATAACATTTTTATTTTTGTCATTTGTCTTATTTTTTTTCCTTTTTACTTATTATTATTTACTGAATATTTCATTTTTTTTATCTTTCTCCAAGACAGTAAATATCACATTATTGTATTGTATATTATTCTAAAGGGACTTGTCCCAGAATAAATAAAGAACTTATTATTATTATTAATTGTAGATAGGCTGTAATAAAGTAATATGAAAAGGAATAAATAATTCAAAGGGATATAGCGTATCACCGCTGCTAATATCAAAATGCTATATCTCTGCTATTTCTAAACCAATTTTAATGATTCTTTTTCTTGAAAGTTTACGAAATCCTATCATTTTTGGTATTTATTTATTTATTAATTAGAAGAAACGGATTTTTCTTATTCGTTATTCGGACTCTACGCATCTTGAAACGTAAGCCCTCTTTTGAAGAGGGGTAATTTTTTTTTGGTCGATTACAAAGGTTTATTATTGAAAATAAAATAAAAAATCTGGTGCTTGCAACACACGACTTTCACTTACCTAGACTGTTAAAATCAAATAACTATACTTCAATTTGAAAAATATTTTGAGTCGATTTTAATAAAACGTGTATTAATTTTCTTAGGAAATATATGATTTAGATTAAATAATATAACTATATTAAATTGTTAATCAGTAATAAGTTTATTCCCTATTCGTCACTTTATATCATCTTTTACAACTTTTGTATAACATAATATTTTTTCTAAATTCATCCTTTTTCCAACTGTATTATAAATCTACATTACTGCTCTTATTCTGAAAAAAAAATACATTAAAAAATAGTTTTGCTCTTTTATGCTTTAGTTGGTCATGAAATTCGTCCAACCTGTATATTTAGCCGTCCTTCATCAATGAAATTAAAATGACACGGTTAAATTTTTGGAATGTACAAAATTAAAGATACTTTAGAGAAAGAAAATTTAAAATATCGGGATTTAAGCCCTACAAGACTATTTCAATCAGAATGAAACCTATATGACATTAAAGCTCATCAAATTTTACATCAATATAGCGAGTTTAATCAAAATATTTAGAGACGTTTTTGAGATAATCGTAAAAATGTGCAAAATGCTTGGTATAAAATGCCTCTCGTGGTTAGCCGATTTTGATGAAAAAGTAGTTGTAACATCTCGGGCGTACAATTGACTTAAATATGTAATTTCAGCTCCGTAGGACTTCGCTTATGCACTAGATTTACCACATACACAGACCTTTCTTCTTCTGGTTATTTGGACCCTAAAACGTGTATTTCCGTTGAAAACTGGATTTAGAAAATTTTCACGATCGCAATACTTTCTCTTACTATATATTTCATATATAGTTAAGTGAAATTAAAATGAAGACACGTTTTATTAAAATCAACTTGAAAGATTTTTCAAATTGAAGTTATATTTTTTAAAGTTACATTTTCAATTCTATCATAAAAAACTACCCATTTTCCAGCTTTATGGAAGTACTCAATAGTAATTATGTTACCTAAGCCCCATAAACCAACTGACGATCCAAATTCCTACCGCCCAATCAGTCTTTTACCATCTTTATCCAAAATATACGAAAAACTTCTGTTTCGACGTCTAAATTCAATTAATTCTTTTGATATTATTCCAAATTTTCAGTATGGTTTTAAACAAAATCATTCTACAATACAACAGTGTTACCGATTAGTTGATTATATTTCTTTTTCGTTAGAATCAAAACATTACTGTCCGGGAGTGTTTTTGGATATGAGTCAGGCCTTTGACAGAATATGGCACGATGGTTTGCTCGCTAAGTTAAAAACATTTCTTAGTCCAACATATTATTTAATTTTACATTCGTACTTAAAAGATAGGTTTTTCCGTGTAAGAGTAGGTTCTGAGTTCTCTAATATTAAACAAATAAAAGCAGGTGTACCTCCAAGCAGTGTTTTAGGTCCAACACTTTTTAATATATATTGCTCTGACATCCCACAGCATCGAGAAACACTTATAGCAACCTTTGCTGACGATTCAGCTATCCTGACATCCAACAAAGATGCCTCTAAGGCTTCTAAGGCACTCCAAGAACATCTGGACGACATAGCTTGCTGGGCAAAAACATGGAAAATAAAAATGAATCAATCAAAGAGCCTGTTCGTCACATTTTCTTTAAAACATAACTCCTGCCCCCAGGTCTTTTACGATACTATTCCTATACCAGTTTCAGACACAGAACGTTATTTAGGACTTTACCTTGACAAATGACTAACATGGGCATACCACCTCAAACGAAAAAGAAAAGAACTAAATCAATGATATGGACTTCTTTAAAGGTTACTAGACAAACGTTCAAAATTATCATTGACGAACAAATTAACTATTTATAAACTACTAATAAAACCCATTTGGACTTATGGCATTGAGTTATGGGGAACAGCAAAAAAGTCAAACATCAAAATTATTCAATCATTTCAATCAAAATTACTTAGGAAAATTATAAATGCCCCTTTTTACGTATCTAACGAGACACTACATACTGACCTAGACATTCCATTCGTCATTGCAACTGCCACTGATCGCTACAATAAATTTCATGACAGACTGACCCTAAATTCAAACCCGCTGACTCAAAACCTATCAACTGCCACAAACCCATATAATCCGCCCAGAAGACTATCGAGGCGCTGGCCAAGAGACCTGAAATATTGAAAGTTATTAGTTTTTTTTTTATCTATGTAGTTTGTTACATCTGTTGTTAGCATATTTGCTTATTGCAAAAAAAAAAAAGCAGATAGCAAATACAATTGTAATGCCAAAAAAACTTCTATGAATAAATAAATAAATAAATAAAAATATTTTTTAAAGATTGTACTTTTAACAGTCGATGTTTGTCAGATTCGTGTGTTGCCTGCACCAGATTTTTTAATATTAAATTGTATTTTTTTACTTTCACTTACTATATATAGTAAGGGGAAGTATTGCGATCGTGAAAATTTTCGAATTAAAGTTTTCAACGGAAATACACGTTTTAGGATCCCCTGAGTCCAAATAACCAAGTCCCGCAAAAAAATCTCTGTGTGTGTGTGTGTGTGTGGTAACTCCCGGGCGGAAACAGTAAGTCCTATGAAACTGAAATTTCATATTTAAGATAACTATACTTCCGAGACGTGACAAAACTTTTTTCATCAAAATGAGCTTACCAGAAGAGGCACTTTATATCATGCATTTTGCACCTTTTTTCGATTTTCTCAAAAACGGTTCCGATGATTTTATTTAAACTCCCTATAACGATGTAAAATTTTATGAACTTTAATATCATGTAGTTTTCATTCTGATTAAAATGGTCCTACAGGGCTTCAATGCCGATATTTTAAATTTTCTTCCTCTAAAGTACCTTTAATTTTGTTGATTCTATAAAAATAACTATATTATCTTGTTACCACTGATGAAAATCAGGTAAAATAATTTTTTAATGCAATTTTTCGTTAATGAACATAAGAGCAGTATTATACATGTATGATATACCGTTGGAAAGCTAAATATTTTAGAAAAAACATTATCTCATACACAAGCTTTTAAATGTTAATAGAGAGTGATGAAATGAACATAAAACTAACTGATTACTTTAGATAATAATATAATAGATTTTTTAATAAAACACATGTTTCTATATAAATTCAATTTAATTAATTCCTTAATAGTTTAACGTATTTTTATCTCTTACTGTTTTTGAAAATTCTTTCATTTATTTTAAAAATGGACGTAAGTGAAAGTCGTGTGTTGCCCGCACCAGATTTTTTTTATAAATTATACCAATGCCAAGCTTACACATCAAACGAGGGTATTAATAAATTTCAAAAATAAATCAAAAAGCTTATAAGTAAGAAAAGCGAAGTATAAAACATGGTGGCGCTTATGGAGAAGTCCTATAGCTCAACTAAGCTCATCGGTCATGGTTATCTAAAGAGATATATTTCCCAGCTCTTTATTTTCATTCCGTCTCCTTCTATCTTCTCTTCCTTCCATCCTCCATTCGACCAAGTAAAACTTTAAGGCCCTGGTAATACAGCAAGGGGTTCGATTAAAAGAAAGCGGGTAGTGGAACACTTAAGTGGTCAAGGATGGAGGGTATAGGTTAGATTATAAGCTATCGACGAGTTTTGTAACTATTCGAATTTCTTCTTGAATCTTCCGAGTTTGACGAACAGTGAACAGAAAATATTTTTTTTGTAATTATTCAGGAATTCATAATTGCTAGATTTAAATAATTACAAACATATAAAGAGTGTTTCAGGGATATTTGTTTCAGAAAGCTACTTTATACTATGCATTTTACACTTTTCTGCGATTTTCTCATAAACGAATCTTTTTTATTTTTATAAAATCCGCTCTATTAATGTCGAATTGAATAGGTTTTAACATCATATATGTTTCATCATGATTGAAAAATTCTGACAGGTCTTAAATGAAGTTATTTTCACCCACTGAAAAAGCTGTATTTTTATAGATTTTAAAAACTTAACATCATGTTATTATGATTGATAAAAAAAAACTATACACTAATTTGAGAACTAACTAAAAGAAAAAAGATCAAATACATCCTGTTAGGTAATTTTTTTCCCTAACACAAGTACAGTATTGCAAATTTAATAATTTTTTCTATCATAAAAATTTTTGAATTTCAGTTTTCAAGGTTTTACATCACGTTTTAGGATCCCTTGAGTCCAAACAACTAAACCCCACAAAAAGGTCTGTGTGTAAGTCTAGCACGAAAACGAAAAATAACTTCCACGGTTATGACTAATATCCTTACTTCCTTGTATTCTGTTTTATGTTATGTTGTATTTTGCACATGTTATATTATTGGTATATTATTAACTCCCCCCCCCCAAAAAAAAAAAAATAAATAAATGTAAATTTTTTTTTTCAACATTGTATATATGCACATATCTCTTATTTTATTTATTATTAAGTTTAATTTTCAATATTTTTATTTGAAGTTGCTTTTAATTTATTATTATTTGTTTATAATTTGTATTGTTTTTGTTTGTTTTTATACTCTATGACTCAAAAGTGTTTATTTTAATTTTCTTGTCATATTATTCTTAAGGGACTAGTCCCAGAATAAATAAAGACTTTATTATTATTATTAAAAAAAGTCCTACGAAAATGATATTTCATATTTAATACAACAATACTCCCAAGATGTCCCTGCTTTCTTTTTAATCAAAACCGGGGAAACATAAAAGCCACTATATACCATGCATTTTGCACATTTTCACGATTTTCTCAAAAATGTCTATAACGATTTTGATTTTTTTTTTTTTTTATTTAGAAACAATTCTTTATTGAACAATATTACAATCTGTCCAATTTAGGACATTTTTAATAGGGATGAAGTACAACATTCATACTGCATTCACACGATATATACAAAACAATAAATTTATATAATAATAATAAACTATAAATAAATAAAAAAACAAAATCAATAAAAATATATACAAAAGTCACTCATACCTATATACAATTCACAAGCATACAGCACGTGAGTGGAGAATCTAGCCAATGCTAGAACTCCAATATACATTTTACAATAGGTCTCGAGGCCACTGCCGTTTCAACCTTCTAGGAGGATGGTAAGGATGTGTGGAGCTGGATAAGGATTGAGCTAGGGGATTAGGGTGATGGATAAGGTTCTGATGGAATTTAGAGAATTTTAATGGTATAAGGTCTAAAATAAATGGAATATTTAGGTCGCGGTGTAAGGTATGGTTGGATACATAATAAGGAGCATTAACTATTGTTCGGAGGACTTTTGATTGGAAGGATTGAATGCGTTTGATGTTAGAAAATTTAGCTGTCCCCCACAGTTCAAGTCCGTAGGTCCAGATAGGTTTCAGTACTGTCTTGTATATTAGCAGTTTGTTCTCGATAGATAATTTAGAATTTCTGTTCAGTAGTCTGTATAATTGTCCAAATCGTCGATTAAGTTCTTGTCGTTTAAGTCTAGTATGCGGGTTCCAAGTTAGTCTTTTGTCCAGAAGGAAGCCAAGATACCGGACTGTGTCGGAGAAAGGAAGCGGAACGGAGTTAAAGAGAACTGGAGGGCAGGATTGTCTTCGAAGGGTAAAGGTGACATGTCTGCATTTGGATTGATTTACTTTGATTCTCCAGTTGTTACACCAGTCTTCAATTTGAGAAAGGTGTATTTGGAGGTCTGTAGATGCAATTTCGGGATCTAAGTGAGAGGATAGGATAGCTGTGTCATCAGCGTACGTTGCTAGGAAGGTATTAGGGCAAAGAGGAATATCAGCCGTGTATATATTGTAGAGGATAGGACCGAGGACACTACCCTGAGGAACACCGGATTCGACTGGATAATAATTGGAATATTCTGCACCACAACGAACTCGGAAGGAGCGGTTTGATAGATAGGATCGGAGGACTAGGTATAAGGATAGGGGTAAATGGTTTTTGAGCTTAAAGAGCAATCCCGGGTGCCACACCCGGTCAAATGCTTGCGTTATGTCAAGAAATGCACCCGAGCAGTACTCCTTGTTCTCAAGGGCAGAGGAAATATGGTCAACGACTCGGAGCCCTTGCTGAACGGTTGAATGTTGGGAACGGAATCCAAACTGATGGGAAGGAATGGTGTGGGATTCTAATAACGGTAATATTCGTTTGAGGAGGATTTTTTCAAAGATTTTTGAAAGGATTGGGAGTAGGCTGATAGGTCTATATGATGTCGTAGTGTTAGGAGGTTTACCTGGTTTTAGGAAGAGAATTATTGTGGAATGTTTCCATAAGAGAGGAAAATGAGTAGTGCGTAGAATGGAGTTGTAAATATATGTAAGAAATATAACGGCTTTAGATGGAAGCTGTCTGAGAATCTGAGGAGTGAGGAGATCGTATCCAGGAGATTTACGGAGTGCAAGTTTTCGGAGAAGATATTTGACCTCAGAGGGATCAACTGCTTTAGGAGGTAATGAAAGCGGGATTGGAGACTGAAGGAACTGTTCCACTGCTGAAGTGTGGTTTGGATTGGATTCTGGATGAGGTGTGAAGACTTGGGAAACGTATTTGGCAAGTTCCTCGGCTTTGTCTTCATCAGACGCAGCCCAGGAACCATTACTACGACGGAGGGGATGGGAAATATGGTGGGATTTTAGAATTTTCTTGGTGACATTCCACAGGGAATTGTCACAAGCCGAAAGAGAAGAAAAGAAGGAACTAAAGGATTGGGAACGGAAGGTCGCCAACTCCCTCTTTAATTGTCTACAATAAAAGTTATAGGAGCGGCGATCTGTGGGGTGACGGGTGCGTTGCCATAAGGATCTGGATCGGCGTTTGGTGCGGATGAGGTCTATGAGGTGTTGTGGTAAATGATTTTGGTTATGACTTATCTGGGAGTGCTTGGGAGAGGAGGCAGTCCAAACAGCTTGTTGAATAGCGATGGTGAAGGAGTTTACGGCATCGTCAAGGTCATCTGGAGTTTTGAGTTTCACTCTGAGGTCAATATCACTGGTCAGGATTTGGCGAAAAAGGTCCCAGTTTACTGGTCCTCTGATAAATGACGGTGGGGTGGGTTTAGGAATAGGAATTAGGGATACTTTAAGGAGCAATGGACTATGGTCAGAGGACAGTTCATCAAGGCGAGTCACCGACATGTTTAGGGAGCCTAATCCGCTGTGAATGAAGAAGTCAAGGATGTCAGGATTACGGTTAGGATCAGTTGGCCAGTAGGTAGGGGAGTCAGGAGGCAGGAGGTTTAAATGTCTAGAGCTGAGTGCAGACTGTAAATTCCGCCCACGACAATTCGTGGATCTGCAACCCCATTGTTGGTTCTTAGCATTCATGTCTGCACCCAGAATGAAGTGGTTTCCTAAGGCATTGAGGAAGGATTCGAATAGAATGTTGGAGATGGAATGTTTAGGAGGGCAGTACGCTGATGCGAGGGTGATCGGAAAAGAAAAAGTCTTGATTACTATGGCGGTGCATTGTAGGAAATCATAGGAGGGAACTGGGAGTATATGGTGGGAGAGGGACTGGTGCACAATGACAGCAGTACCGGCATGGGCTTTTCCGTCTGGGTGGTCTGTACGGTATGTTACGTATTGTGGTATTTTAAAGAACTGTTTAGTGGTTAGTCTAGTTTCAGTAATAAGTGCTACATCAACGTTTTTGTCTTGCAATAAAGCTGTAAGTTCGTCAGTGTGATTTCTAACACCATTCGCATTCCAAAGGAGAATGGACAAGGAGTTAGGTGTAGTCATTTAAGGATTTTTTAAGGAAGGGATTAAATTTGATACGAGATTAGTGAGTAGTGATATTAGCGGCATAACAAGAGATTTGATTTCAGTGATGAAGGATGTCATCAAACTTGTAAGGTCTGTGACATTTGATGGAGGAGGAATATGAGAAATTTGATGCGGATGAGGTTTTTGAGGGTTGGGTAAATTTTGAGGAATAGGTGGTTGTGGAAGGGGTTCAGGATTTTGAAGTATGCGTTGTTCCGACAGGGCCTCTTTGTTTTGGTTCCCACCTCCAAGTAGATGGGCAAATGTTACATTGGAATCAATTGTTTTTGAAGGTTGTCTTCTGCTTCTGATCGGTTCAGCTGCTTCATCCAGATTCTGAGTTTTTTGGTATCTGCTTTTGAGGTTCTTGTAGATTTGACATCCCTTGTAGTTAGCCGGGTGGTCCTCTAGGCACAGAGCACATACAGCGGGTGTTGATCTTAATCGTGTACATTCTTCTGATTTATGTTGCTCACCGCATTTCACACAGCGTGGTGTGTGGTGACAGTAAGTTCTCATATGACCATATGCCTGACAGTTATGGCACTGAACTATTTCTTTCTTAGTGTAAGGTTTCTCAACTCTTACACTAGTATAGTACAACCTATTGAGGTCGTAAATTTTTTCAACTCCTGCTGATGGTTCCAAGTCCACGAAGAATAGAGGCAGTGGAATTTTATCTTTTAGGACATTGGTCACTTGCCGCAATTTATAGCCTATCTCCGTCAGTTCTTCTTTGATAGCTGTAACTGGTGTCGAAGGGTGTAGGTTTCTAATTACAACCCTTAAAGCTTTCTCCTGGCGCAACTGATAGGTATGAAAATCAGCTTTGGTCTCAGTCAGATATTTCACTATTTTTCTGTAGCTTTCGGCGGTAGTCGGGGATATTTTAGTATCACTGGTTCTACTTATACAAGAATAACTATTAGGATCAGTTACTTTGTTTAAATGCGCACACATCAGTTGAAAATTTTTAATATTTTTAACAAATATTGGTGGAGGTAGTGGTTCCCTGGGTATAGGAGAAGATTCCATGGTTTCTTTTTCATTTTGGAGGATCTGAAATGGATTCGGTGTAAAAAACGGCGATTCATCAGTTAATCCTTGTGATGATGTGCTAGGCTGTGGTTCAGATCCTAAAGAGGTAGCTGAAGCGGTCGCTGGTGGAATCATTTTTTTATTATTTTCACGGCGAGGTCTCTGGTTTGTTTTATTTAACGTCACTTTATGCTACTATGGCTAATCGGACGATGCTACAGTGGGAGTCCTAAGTTTTGCCTATCCAGGTTTTATTAGGATAGGGATCTTTAACGAGTACCTGACACACTAACTCGGGGCCACCTTTTAACGTCCCCTCCGAAAGACGGCATAACTAAGGATATTTTACTTCCCTTAAAAAATCCTAGGACCACCTGCGGGTTTGAACCCGTGACCTTTGGCATAGGAGGCTGTTATGCTAACCACCCAGCAACAAGTGATCCCACCGATGTAAAATTTAATGGGTATTAATATCATAGGTTTCATTTTGATTAAAATAGTGTGTCAGGAATAAAATCTAATATTTTAGGTAGTAGATAATTTCTCTCTTTCTTTAACTTTTTTTTTCCTTCATCAAAACATCTCAAACACTCCATTTTTCACTGCCCGGAAAAAGCATTACAGTACGAGTACATAGACTATGTTGTTTTGTTTTCTCAGTCAGGTTGAATAACTAAAGCAACATTTCTACAAAAAATCGTATTGTTACTTTCACCTAACTATATTTTAAGGTAGTGCGATCGTGAAAATTTTCGAATTCTAGTTTTTAACGGAAAACCCCGTTTTAGTCCAAATAATCTACTCCCACAAAAAGATCTGTTTGAATTTGTGGTAGCTCTAGAATGAAAACAAAAAGTCGTAAGAAGCTGACATTTCATATTTAAGACAACTATACGCCCGAAAAGTTCCTACAACTTTTTCATCAAAACCGGAGAAACAGAAGAGCCACTATATATCATGCATTTTGCACCTTTTCACGAAAGCCTGCAGCGAAATTTTGATGGGGTTGTTATTCTATTTTATTTTATTTATTTTTTTTTTGTTGGTCGATTAAAAAGTCACATTATTGAAAACTTCTTTTTCATCTTTCCTCTCTACCACACAGCAGTGTGAGGGGCACACAATGTAGAGGCCGATCCAACTTATTCCAATTCTGCGCCATTCCCCTCGCTGATCTCCAATCTATATCTTTTTTTCTGCAAGCTTTCCTGATCCCATCCTCCTAAGTCTTCCTAGGACTTTCTCTTGATCTCCTTCTTTCTAGTTTTACCTCATACGTTGCTTTTGCCAGGCGATCCTCCGACATTCTTGAGACATAGCCGTACCATCTTAGCTGGTTTTCATTAATAATATCCTTGGCCGATCTCACATTAAGATTGGATCTTATTCTGGTATTTCTTATTTTGTCTCTATTCGCCTTACCCTCAACTTTCCTTAAGTAGCGCATCTCCATAGCCTAGAGTTTACATTTATGTATAGTAGTGAGGGTCCAGGGTTCGCTAGCATACGTCAGTGAAGGTAAGAATGTTGACTTGTATATTACTATTATTGTGTGTTTCGAGACCTCCGTTTTGCCTATGAAGCCCTTCTTAAAAGATTGGAAACACCTTCCTGAAGATCCTTCCCTTTATGTCTTCGTCCACACATCCCTGCTCATTTAGATGTGCGCCTAGATATTTAAAATGCTTTACGTGCTCAATCTTTTCTGCCCCTAGCCTGATGACTCGTCCAATTCGGTTCTCTCTTCTTCCTATCTTCATTATTTTCGTTTTCCGGGCATTTATTTCCATGTTTATGGGATCAAGTGCTTCCTGGAGGATACGAAGATTGAACTGGAGATCCCTTCCATTATTGGCTGATACGACGATGTCATCAGCATATGCGAGCATGGTGAGGTGGGTAGGCGATAGATTCAAGTTTCCTAAGCAGTAGGTCTCATTCTCGACTTGGCCTTCGTAAGAGCCCCATCTAGGACCATTATGAACAGCAATGGGCTGAATTGAAAACATTATTGAAAACAATAAACTAAAATGAATGCCGAATGCTATCATTCCAATACAGTGCTTATTTTCTTTTCTCGATAGGTATCTCGTAAGACCGCCTTAAAAGAGACACCCAAGCTTTTTCATGATTGCTCATTAAATCAAAGATCTTTCCTACTCTCCTCTTGACTTCATTCTCTAAATTTAATTAAATTAAGTTTGATGGTAGATATAAAACGTAGCTATAGACTAGATAGTAGAAAGCTAAAAATGTATTAAGTGGGTACCTGAGCCTTTATGGAGGAGACAGACAGGTGGAGCTAACGCAATTCCGCACGTCAAAGGCTCCTTTCATCAGGCCAATTAACTACTAACTTGTCCCTTATCTCTACCCTCTTACTTGCCCATCTTCCAGAAATTCGTTTATATTAATGGAAATGCGATTCCTTTCTACTGCCCGATACCTGAGGTACTACATTCTATTGCTGAGTATGAAGATGTTAATAGAATTAAAGTAATATTAGTGGAGTGGTGAGGACTCGTGGATAGATCACTAGTCTACTGTTTTTTCCGGATCCAAGATTTGAACTTTCATTACATTGGGATGGTTGAAAAAAAATCTGGTGCGGGAAACACACTACTTTCACTTACCTCTGTTTTTAATATCGATTAAAGAATTTTCAAATACAGTAAGAGATAAAAATGAGTGAAACCATTAAAGAATTTATTATGATTTGATAGGATTGATAAAAAGCGGGTAAATATGAAAGTTGAACGAATTCAAAATAAAACTAAAGAAGAATAGAGCAAAAATATTTGTAAATGGAAGTTTTGGTTTTTTGAACATAAGAACAGTTACACAGATTTATAAAATACCATTAGAAAGCTAAAGATTTTATAAAAAGAATATTATCTTATACACAGAATCGTAAAAATTAATGAAGAATGATGAAAATCCGATGATAATGAATATTGTAGATAATAACATAATATATACAATATTTAATAAAATACATGTTTCTATCGAAACTTAATATAACTGATTTATTACTTTTTTTTAAGAATATATAATAATAACAGGCTTACCGAACCCGAAGATTCGATGACTACCAAACTCCGCCTGCACAGACTCGTCCAATGTTCACCGTTCAAGCCCAAGTCCCCGAGATCAGCCTTAACGCAATCCTCCCATCGACGCTTCTGCCTACCTTTCGGACGCCTGCCAATGGGATCAGCGAATACCACCTTCCTCGAAATCCGTTCCTCACCGAGCCTAACAACTTTACTCGCCCATTTGAATCTCCGAGATGCTATCAAATCAATTATATTCACAGGATACAAGTCCCGAAATTCCGCGTTGTGCAAACTCTAAACTCCCCAGTGGACTCATCTCTCTTCGGACCAAATATTTTACGCAGTACCTTGTTTTCGAAAACCTTAAGCCGTTGTTCATCCTTCAAAGTAAGCGGCCACGTTTCACATCCGTAAAGAACCGTCGGAAGAATAATAGTTTTATAAATTCTAACCTTTAAGTTTTTAGATAGAAGCCGCAAACTAAGTAACTTAGCAACTGAATAATAACACGCGTTTCTTACCTTTAACCGGGACTTTATTTCTTCCTGGATTTCATTTTTCTTGTTATCATTGAACCTAAATACTTGAATTTCTCAACGTGTTCAAAAGTATGCCCTGATACATCAATATCACCAAGAACCGTTTCTGCTACTAATCCTATATTTCGTCTTATCGGTATTTAATTCGAGTCCTATTTCTTTACCGGTTTTTATTAACACTTTATTTCACGTTTTTATTAACCGGTTTTTATTTCATTTTAACTAAATGCCTATTATGAGCTATATAAGCAGTTATACCATAATATAGTTATTTGGGAATAATAAACCATTGTGTAATAATTTGCGGCGTTTTTTTGTTTTGTTTTTTATTATTAAGCTGCTTTATCGAAAATTATAAACCAAAACCTTGGGCTCGATACATATGCTACCATTCAGAGCTAACAGTTAATTGAAGTTCACAGACCCACCCGCCTCTGGAAGTTCTGCCCTGACTCTAAGTAAACTTTTAAAAAGACAAAGAGAAGAGGAGCAGCGGGCCGATTTTCCTTAACTTTGCCCTCCACTGGAGAAGAGAGGGAAGATAGACGGGGATCGACCTGGGCCTGACACGGCAATCTCCCCGCGGACAAAGGCACTCCACAGCCACGCTAACAATCAAACCTCCTTTCTTCTAATATTTCCAGATAGCACTTATTATCAGCTCAAGTGCTTTCCTATTTTCCTCCACTTTCTCTCCTCCTCTACCTTCTTAAATCCCTACTTCCCTTTAATCCCTAATACAATCTAATCCTTCCTGCCTCTAAATAGTTAACCGGTTTCCTATTGATTTAGAAAAGGCTTTCGATTCTCTTAACCTCCACCTTTTACTTTTACTTACCAACATATTCCTCCCTCAGATACAGCCCGGTATCTTGGCTTCCTATTAGACAAAAAATTGACGTAGACTTAGACATACAAGACTTAAAAGACAAGAACTCAACTGACGATTTGGACAGTAATACCGACTACTCAACAGAAAATCTGAACTTACAGTTGGCAATTGTTAATCTACACCACAATACTGAAGCCTATCTGGAGCTATCGACTTGAACTATGGAGGACAGCTTAACTTTCTAACATCAAACGCATTAAATCCTTTCAATCCAAAGTCCTTCGAACAACAGTAAATGCTCCTTATTATGCCACCAACCATACCTTACAACGTAAATACTTCCATTTATTTTAGATCTTATTCCATCAGAGCCTTATCCATCCTCTAGCTCAATCCCTTCCAGCTCCACACATCCTTACTGTCCCCCTAGAAAGTTGAAACGGCAGGGGGCCCGCGACTATATATATATTTATTGGAGTTATATAGATTCTCCTCTCAATGTGATGTAGGTATGACGTGTATATAGGTATGAGTGATTTCTATACTTTGTAAACAGTTTATTGATTCATTATAGTATATATATATATATATATATATATATATATATATATATATATATATATATATATATATATATATATATATATATGAATGAATGAATGAATGAATGAATGAAAAAAGAACTTTATTCTGGGACTAGGTCCCTTAAGATACAGGTACAAAACAAATAAGTATTATGACTGACCAAAGAACACATAAAAATACTTATAACATTAATGATTACAATAAATATATACAAGTATTTTAAATGGTAAAAACAGAAAGAAATGAAAAATAAAAATTAAAAAGATTACAATAGTAACAATCTAAAAGTAACATAGGGCTAACAAACCAAAGAAAAAAACTTTAGAATAATTAAAAATAATAATGAAAACTTTATAACATTTATGACATGAAGTGTGGACATTTCTTACATAGCTCAAATTTTTATACTGAAATTGGTTGGTATCTGGTTGGGAAGCAAGAAGGTGTTTAAAAAGGAGCGATTTGAATGAAGATTGGGAAGGAGCATGACGGTTGTTTGATGGGAGAGTATTCCAGATAAAAGTGGACCGGGCTAAAAAGGAAAATTCATATTTTTTGGTTCGATGGGAAGGCGTATAGAGGTCAGAAGGACGGGATCTGGTTTCCTGAGTATGGATTGTGGATTTAAATTGCAGGAGACTATAAACGTAAGAGGGGCGATGGGAGCGGATGACTTGATAGAGAAAGGAACCAAGGAAATATTGCCTTCGAATAGAGGGAAATGGCCAATTTGACTCGTCATAGAGATGTGATACATGCGACCGTCTAGAGGTATATATATATGTTTTATTGCTGTGTTAATATTGTATGAATGTTATCTTTCACCACTATTATTGATGTCCAAATTAGGACAGATTGTAATACTACTCAATAAAAACTGTTGTTGAAATAACTTACCAACATATTACGTAGGAGTATACTAGTGGACCCGCTTTTGATTCGCACGGGAGGAGTTTGAATGAGGTGTCATTTATGTTTAATCAATCTCTGTCTGACCTATTAAGAGTTTAGTTGTAGCGGATAGTTCACGGTCTCACTCAAAGGTAGCGTTAGCGGCGCCTACCAAAGTCACGGGCCGAATATATGATTTATTAATAATATAATCATATGCCCTCTCCAACATTATCCTCGAAGAGAAAATATGGTCAATACTAGATCTGCAAGGCCTGAGCCCGCATTGGTACTCACCAACCAGTCTTTCCACCCATGCGAGCATTCTTTTGTTGATTGCCACCGAGTATTTAGCAAACGATACTAAGAAGAGCTATACCTCTATAATTGCAACATGATGATATGTCAACTTTTTTGTATATAGGACAGAGCAGTACGGTACTCCATTCCTGAGGCATTCGTTCAGAAGTCCAGTTGTTGGGTATAAGTCTGTACATCTCATCGGTCACTTTTCCACCTCCAAACTTAAGCAACACTTTTTATATCTGATCCATGCCTGCCTGGAGTCTTATTATTGTGGAGGAATTGTATTATTTTAGGATTGTTTAATAGGAGTGAAAAATCCTTGGTTGTGCCCTTCTTCGGAGGGGACGTAAAATGGAGGTCCGGAGCCTGGAGTACTCGTTGCAGATCCCTATCCTAACAAAACCTGGATATGCAAAATTTAGAACACCCACTGTAGCATTGCCAGATTAGTCACAGTAGCAAGGGGCGTTAAATGTATAAACAAACAAACCTTCCACAGTTGAACTACGGTTATAACATTATCGAAAAAGTAACCGATCTCAATACTTGATTAAATTCAAGCTAGGCTTAGTCATGATAGAGGAGAGAATAAAGAGAGTTAAGGAAAATATAGACTAGGGGTTGACGGCTGGATATTGGGCCCATGGGACCACTCAACGCCCGCTCCTGACCTCTGCCGGGCAAAAAATCAACCTCCCTTTACCCCTTCTCTGCAGAATGCACCCCTACTCAAAATAACCCTTTTTACCCTTCCACTATGTAGTCATCGAAATGCAATAAACATTTTTCTTCACTCAGCTCTCTCTATATAAAATGATACCACTATTAATGGTCTCCGAGAACTTCTAAACCATTGAGCGAATTTTGATACGGTTTTTAGTATAATTTAGGACATTCTTTCCTGAAGGTTTTTTAGTAGAATACATTTCAATTTAGGTTTTCTTCAAATTGGAAAAATAAAGTTTATGTTACCAAGTCATTTAAAAAATTATTCCTGAAATATATATAGTAATATAGACCTGTAATCTACCGTGTGAAAGCGAAAGTTGTTAAAACGAATACGCCATTTTTTTTTTTTTTTTTTTTTTTTTTTGGTCGATATTTTTGAAGCTTCATTATTGAAAATAATAAACCAAAAGCATTTATATTAGGCTGAGTTACTATTTCCTTTGCTTTTCTTTCGATTTTCATTCAAATAAAATTTCTTGATTCCAGAACTTCTTGCATTTTTTCTTTCATCTGTCATCATCAATAACCGTTACAGTATGTTTTTATTTTTTTATATTGTTATTTTGTCAATAGAAGATTCCATTTCTTATTTTTGCATTTCTTATTTTTATTTATATTTTAATTGTTTTATATTTCATAAATCCTTGACCAGATATAGATCCTTTATTATTTCAGTGCTAATGTTATTCTTAGAATACTATGTACCAGAATAATATTACTAATTATTTTTATTTATTAAATTTTTTTTCTTTTTTACTATATATAGTAAGGGAAAGTATTGCGATCGCGAAAATTTTCGAATTCCAGTTTTCAACAGAAATACACGTTTTAGTGTCCCCTGAGTCCAAATAACCAAGTCCCGCAAAATGGTCTGAGTGTCAGTGTGTCCGTGTATCTGTGTGTGGTAAGTGCTAGCGAAAAACCATCAGTCGTACGCAACTGAAATTCCATATTTAAGACTACTATATGCCCGAGATGTTACAGCAACTTTTTCACAAAAATCGTCTTACAGGAAGTTCTACTTTATACCATGCATTAAGCACCTTTTTACGATTTTCTCAAAAACAACTGTAACGATTTTGATTAAACTCAAGATATCGATGTAAAATTTAAGGGGCTTTAATATCATGTAGGCTTTATTCTTATTGAAATAGTCTGATGGGGCTTAAATGCAGTTATTATAAATTTTCTTCCTCTAAAGTATCTTTAATTTTGTAAATTTAAAATATTTAGGCACATCATCTTATTAGAATTGATAAATAACGCGTAAATATGCAAGTTGAGCAAATTTGATTTAAAACTAGAGACCTAAAATAATTCTTTATGCCATCTTTCACCGTTTGGCCGCTGGACGGCACTGTGACACTTTTGGCGGGACAGTCCCGATTTTTCAAAATTTGTCCCGCGTACAATTATTTTTGTTTCTAAATTTGTTTGAAAATTCTTAAATTGACATTTTCTTCCCTTAAAGTACCCTTTATTATGTAGATACGAAAAAAATAACTATATCGGCTTTGATAAAAAAAACAGGTAAATATATAAGTTGAAGGAATCCGAGATCCAACAAAACGAGAAAGCTGCAAAAATATTTTATTAATTAAATTTTTAGTTTTTGAACTTAAGAACAGTAATATACATGTAAGGTGTAGATTCTTTTAGGTGAAGGTCAAATTTCTATGATTAAAATTGGAGGCTGATGTCTACTTCACCACTCTTTTATTGAAAAATTCAATAAATTATATTCAATAAAAAATTTCAGACATGAGGCTTTGACTTTAAAGCAGCTACTCACATTAAATCTAATTTGTTCCACTGCACCTGAAGATGGCATTGTAGCCGAAACGTAGTGCGAATATTTTCGATAAAAGAGTGGTGAAGTAGACATCAGCCTCCAATGTTATTCATAGTAATATACATGTATAATATACCGTTGGAATGCTAAAGATTTTAGAAAAAATATTATCTTATACATACTATTGTAAACGTTAACGGAAAGTGATGAAAAGCCGATAAAACAAACTGAATGTCGTAGATAATAATATTTATTTACTTACAATCGTTTTTTGTTTTTTTTTGAGCTTTAATGTTATTTGCTATCTGCCAAAAAAAAAAAAAAATTTGCAATAAGCAAATATAATGACTTCCGAAAGTCGGTTAAAGCAAGGCATCTCTAGGCCACCGCCTCAAAAGTCGTCGGGTTGGGTTGTACGGGTTCGTGTAGGATTTAAGTGTTTGGGCCGATGGGTTCATGTTGTTAGTCAGTCTGTCATGAAATCTTTTATAATATTCTGTGGCTGTGTCTGAAACTGTGAGTATGTCCAAGTCCTTGTGAAGTAATTCGTTGGTTACATAAAACGGTGCATCCACGATTTTTCGCAATATTTTCGACTGAAGGGTCTGAATTATTTGGATGTTAGAATATTTGGCAGATTCCCATAGCTCTATCCCGTATGTCCATAATGGTTTGATCAGTACTTTGTAAATAGTAAGTTTGGTGTTCACGGATAATTTGGATCGTTTGTCAAGCAGACGGGATAGTAGTCCAAATCGTCTGTTCAGTTGTTGTCTTTTAAGTCTAATGTGGGTCCTCCATGTCAGTCTTTTGTCTAACTACAGTCCCAAATATCTTACTTCATCTGATGTCGGAATGGGTTTATCCTCAAAATAGACTGCTGGACAATCCCCATGATTGAGCGGGAAAACGATAAATAAACTCTTGGATTGGTTCATTTTCACTTTCCATCTATTAGCCCAACTGGATATGTCATCAATGTGGTTTTGCAACATGAAGGATGCAAGAATTGGGTTTTGATGTGATGTCAAAAGAGCTGTATCGTCTGCAAAAGTGGCTGGTAAGGTGTGGTCGTTTTCTGGTAAGTCTGCCGTGTAGATATTAAATATATTATTTAATAAAATACATGTTTATATTAAAATCCAATTTAAATCATTCATTAACGATTTATTTTCTTTTATAAATTTGTTTAAAAATTCTTGAATTCATATAAATAATGGAGGTAAGTAAAAGTCGTGTGTTGCGCGCACCAGATTTTTTTATATTCTGAATTCTGTTATCAATTCATTTATTTCTCATTTTGTCCAACATGATTAGCTTCTGAAGATAGTTTATATTTTATTTATTTTGTGTTCTATACAAATTCATCCAGACATATTGTATATTTAAACTGTAAAGACCTGTTATTCTAAAGGGACCCAAGTCACAGAATAAAAATTATTTTATATCTATCTTTCTATCTAATAACCGAGTTATGATGATTCCCTCATATCTCTTATAATTTTTGGCAAGACCATATAAATGATTTTTAATGATAATATGACCATAAAGATGATTTTTTTTTCTCTATGTTCATGTCGGTGTCTTGATCTCGAAAATCTTTTCGATTTTTTTTTTTTTCTTCAACAATAACTGAGTTATGGCCGTAATAATGGATAAAATTTCTTTTTTTTTTTTTCTTTTATCTCTTTATTATAATTATATTATTAATTTGTTTGTTAGTAAACACAAATAAATGTTTTCTCTATCTTAAAAAATCACTGAGTTATGGGCATATATTTGTGGGCAAGGATTTCTTTTTAATTTGTTTGTTATTCGGAATAACGTAAGCCCTCAAATATGATTATTGTAATAACAATTATGATTATTATAATTGGTGGAGGGTATTTTTTTGGTCGATTACAAAGGTTTATTATTGAACATAATAAACCAAAATAATGAAAGGTGAGTCTCTTTTCTTTTATAAACTTTTAGCTCTCTAAAAGTCTCGTTTTTTATTCATTTACTAGATATTTATAAAAAAATATGTTCACTACCTGGTTAATGAGTTGTGGAGACCAAAAATATAAAGTATGTCCTTATCTTCTTGTTAGTTTTTGTTTTGATTTCATCTCTATAAAATTACAAGAATTAGAAAGATTTCCTCGACACATATTTTCAGCCGCGATGCTGACTTATAATGACTGTAACACTTAAAAAAGTGTTGGTCAGAAAAATATTTTATCTAAGGTTTTATATTCAGAAAAAGGTACATAAAATAAATGAATATTGGATGATTGACCCAAATGGTAATAAACAAACAAATAAAAGAAACATACTTGTACGGAAACCACCCATCGGCAGCACTCAGCAATTTCCAAAAATTAAACAAATTAATTGACATAAACGAAATATAACGTTTTCATGAATAATTTAAAATTTCCTTAAAAAGAATTCTGCTACCAGGTATTTTGTAATAGGTATTTCTTTGGTACTGAATTGCTTGTCTCTGTTGATGAAAAATAATCTTTTTTTGTCATCTATACTTGGAACGGAAGTCAGGAAACAAAAAATTGAAATTGAAAGCTTTCTTTCCCAGAAGGCTCAGAGAAGCTTTTATATAGTACCCTACAGGAAGTTAAACCCTCTGAGCTATTATGCAGCTGCAGCCAGCTAAACAAAAGTTCTGGAAATCAACCTCCGAAGATCATAACAGTGGACGGAATGGAAAATGATTCTGGAATGCCAACAAACAATACAGTTTCCTTTTAGAAGTTTAATTCCACCCTGAGGAAAATATCTCTCATTGGAAATAACGACAAAGCGCACATCCTGTCAAACTGTTCATCGAAGGTTAAATAATAAGTCTGACTAGGAGAGTATCCCAAATGAGTCTTACCGAGTTTAATGATTTTTTTTAAGGTAAAACTAGACATTAAACTATCAGACTCTGCAAAATATTAGGGGCCAACGCTCCCCACGAGTCGCGTAAAAAAAATCTGAAAGTTTGCGGTAGAAAAACACATTTTATTTAATATCTCTGAGTTTAGTGAAGGTAGAAAAATAAGTTTAGTTCAGAAAAATTAGCTATTAAAATATTAAAGTATTATGCTTGATAATAAAAGACTAAATGATATATAATGTCCTAAATAATATGTATATAATTTAATTTTCTTCTAGAGGAGCAACTGTGCATGTTCTTCTGGTTAAGTGGATCATTTCATTTCATGTATTCAGAACCAAACATTCTGCCGAGGTCACCTGTAGTGTAATGGCTGGATTTGTTTTTTTTAAATATCACTGTATATAGTATAAATACAACAAGTAAAAGTATTGAATTATAATAAAGGGCATGAAAAGGCTTTTGAAAATCTACCCAGAGGTAGAACTTCGATGTTCATTTAAGTAAGTAGATCCCGAGGCCATCTTCTTTTCAATCGCCTCGGAGGGTTGTAAAGAATATGTGAGGTTGATAGGTTGCGCACAAGAGGGTTTATGTGGGTTGGGAGTTTGGAGTTTATCTTGAATTCTGGCATAATAATTAGAATAATTCTCTATTAGAAGATTGACTCATCTACGAAAAATTGTTAATATGTTTGTTGATTAGACTATTGCATAATTTTTCTTCTTATCCCTATATCGCTTAAACCTAATTTTATTTTTTCTCTCCCCTTAAATCGAAATTTTCAAATACAACAGAATTTCGATTAATGAAAAATAAATATATTTAAAAATAAAGTTATTGAAAACGCTGCAAATTATTACACAATATTTTTAGATTATTATTTCTAAATAACAATATTAGGTATAACTGTTATAGGTATTAATTAAGTAATATGAAAAGCAATAATTCAAAGGATAATATCATATCACTACCGCTGATTTCAAAACGTAATATCTCAGCTATTTATTAACCAATTTCAATGATTCTTTTTTCATTTAGTCAAAATATAATTCTCTCTCAAACGGCACTAGAAGCAAAAAAAAGATTTATTAATGTTTATCGCTCTTTACTGATTCTAAAACTCTATACATATTTTTCTCGATCTTCATAAAAAATGAGTTAAGAGCTATTTACTTGTAAAATTTCAATTTTTTCTTTTCATTGTTCTCTTTTTTATAATTAATCGATTGTTTTTTTGTTTGTTTTTTGGCTAAAAACCCTAATAAATTTTGTCTCAATCTTCAAAAAAAAAAACGTAGTTACAAGCGTATATATAAGTGAGAATTCAATTTTTTTTTTCATTTTTTCCTTTTTTTTTTTTCTTTTTTTTTTTTGGTTAGCGAATTTTGTAAAATTTAAAAGGTTTTCTTCTCTTTTTCCTTTTTTATATAATTATTCGCGGTTTTTTGGATAAAAAAACCCTCATAAATGTTTTCTCTATCTCTATCTCTCAATCAACCGATTAATAATCAATAATTAATTAATCGGCCGCCATTTCAAAACGAACCAGCTGAGTGTTATGATCATCGTTCCATGGAGTTGTATTTTTGTGGCTAATTTCAAAAAACTTGGTCCAGTAGTTTCGGAGAAATGCCGCGGACAGTGGACAAACGGATTTTTTTTTTTTTTTTCTTTATGGTCGATTACAAAGGTTGATTATTGAAAATAATAAACCAAAATGAACAGAACAGTCTAGAGCATGTTGGTAACGTCACCATGGTAACGAAATCAAAGCTTCCGAAAATCGTATAACGCGGTTATAGAAGTTTTCACTTTAAAAACCTAGATTTACTAAAATGAGTAGTCTAAAACGTTGCTAAGTACCTCGTACTAGAAGCTGAGACGCCGAATCAAGGAAAATCTGAGACTGAGACTTATTGGTCCCGCATGTTAATGACTAATCTAGTGGTTAGAGTGCGGGTGGCAGCAGCTAATGCCAATTATAGGAGTCCCGCAAGGCATATCAATAGCTACATTATAACCTTATTTGTTGCATCTGCTCGATTGCATTAAGCGCATCTGTCTCAGCAGGTTCTGGGTCAGGCCACACATTCCAGAGCCAAAACTGTCATTTTATCAAAACGAGTCTTTATACAAGATATAATACAAACAGCAAAAGTGATATGGTGATTTCAATAAAAACTTATGATTCTTAAATATTTTTGATCAATTATATATAACTTATTTTGATCTGTTACATGTTGGCATCTTCCAGGTAAAAGGTCATCATCAACAGTTAAAGGGCGACCCGATCGCAACAAGTTATCTTTCTGGGCTTGAGAAAGATACCAGCAAGGATGATGGAGAGTTGACCGTCCCAAAGAAGGAATGTCAATAAACTAAGAAACAAACTTTTTCGTTAGTACCGCTAATCTTTTTTCTATTTTAAGTGGCTGAAATGATAACAGCACAACGAATTATGGTAGCTCTGGAAAGAAAAAAATTCCAAAAAACCTCCACCAATAATAGCTAGTTTTATGACCGGTACAAGAAACGCAGCGAGAGATCTGCAGGCCACTGACTGTAAAAATTTGGAATTACCAAAAACAAAAGATGGGGTACGAATTTCTCCAGAGTCGATGGAGGTCCACTCAAGTATAAAAGATTTTCTCCAGTGCAAAGACACTCCATTTCATACTTATTCGACTTCGAAGGGGCCAACAATGGACAATATTGTTTTATATAACTTAGATGTTGATCACGATCTTGAGGAGATAAAGTCTGGCGTCTCCAAGGAGTTTTAGATGTCCGCAGAATCCGGACATGTGACAAAGATGGGAGAAAGACAGACTTACCCCTCATCTTAGTTACAACTACAGTTGATAAAAAATTGTCAAGATTCATTTTATAAACAAAGTCCGCTTCAGTGTGAAGGAGTACAGAGGAAAGAGGGGCATTGTACAATGCTATAGGTGTCAACAATTTGACATACAAAGAACCATTGTGGGCAAAGAGTAGTTAGCGTCTGTTGTGCTGGTTCCCATCTCATTGCAGACTGCCTAGAGCAACAGCTCCTGTGAAATGTGCAATTTGCGAAGAGATTCACGTAGCATCTTTTACTTTGTTCCAGGTACGAACGTCTCTACAGGAACGTTTAAAAAAATTCAGGGAAAGAATAGCCTTAAGACCAAATCCATCTTCCTCGCGTTGAACCAACCAGCGGAAATCCAGTCCGACTCTACGTTTCTTCAGACCCATCTAGTTCAGGGGCAATCTGATCCTTTAAGTGACGATGCTTGCTTACGACCTTCCCCACTTCTCCCTCGTCAGACTCAAAAGACCGATGCTGGTTGAGCCCAAAAGAATGTACCACCTTGGGTAGAAGATAACATGACAGGCTTACAGACACTGACTGACTCCAGTAACAGACTAATAAATTTAATAACTAATCCGATTTCAAAATTAATAATACATTAACGGTTTTAAATTTTAACTCGGAAGGGCTAATGCCCGAAAATGCAGAGATCTACGCTTTGATAGCACAGACCTAACCCACCGTAGTGATCTTCACAGACACAAGGGTCAGCCCTCAACGCGTACGCTTGCCACGATTCGATCTAATAGGAGATCATCCGATGGAATGAGCAGAAGGTGTTCTGATAGCTATGCGTCAAGAATTTATATGGAGAAAACTCCCCGCACCAGTGGCAATTAGGAACACACTGATACACCACATTACATTGCAGATACTGGATAAACCTACTGTCATCACAGGAATTTACAGGAGAGCTCATTATTCCCTAATATAATTTTCCAAGTTTCTAAGCGGGTGCGCCAAGAGAACAAACCACTGGGTAACCAGAACGCCAACAATATTTCTAGTAATGTAGCTGGAAAAAAAAAACCTCAAAACGACGTCTTCAGTAATTCACCCGAGTACCGATACCTTCAGGCATAGGTCAAATAACATTTTCAGATCTACGGTTGGTCTCCTGCACACGATACAATTACACCATTTTGTCGACCGGTTCTTTACTTAATAGACGAAAAGTTACCAACCCCTCCTCAGACGAAATATAAGAATGAATGTGCAGATTGGGAGGCATACAAATCGCGGATCTATCACAGTCTGTCAACTGTGCCTGCCCTCCGAACGAAGACGGAAGTAGACTCTTATATAGAGTTCTTTACATTGACCATCAGAAAATATTTATTTAAGTTTTTCTTAATATAATTATTGCAGTACTTTTTTTTTTATTGTCTCTAGAAGAATTCGTTTCTAATTATTGTACTATATTATTTGTATTTACGTTGAATTGTTTTATTTTTCTTTAATTTATAAACTTGAATATAGATCTTATATTATGTCAAATCTAATGTTATTCTTCGGGGACTTAGAGACTTCTTCTTCTAAAATATTAAAATTATGCACTAGTTATGGCATTATGTTTCAGGTTAAGTGAAATATTTCTGCCAAACATAAATAAGTAAAATATATATCAGCCCTAGTAAACCGGAGTCGAATAAAGCCATTTGAACTGATCAGTGGCGATCGCTTCGAAAGTTTGTCCGGTCTTTCAGAGGATCAAGTTGTGTTCAACTTCACTGGGCTTCACCAAAGTCTGCGGTATGTCCCACAGCTACCTTCCACCTTGGCAACTTTCCAAATAGTTTCTTCACAAAGAGCAGATGTCTAGGATCAATAATTAATCTGAAAATCAGGTGCGAACATCACAAAACTTTTACTTAATTCTCTGAATGAGATAAAATTAATAATTTTACAAGGTGGGGATTCTACGTGTGCCCCACCAATTTTGGTGAAACTATTTTAAGAGAATTGTTGTTTTTGGATATACTTAGTTAACCGTTGAAAATCACTAGAAGGAATTAGTCCGGGTGGTGGTCGATGATTGAAACAATTAGGTAGTTTCAACCATTTATTTTCTGCCAACGTTTCGACGTTTTAGGCGAGTGGAAACTAGGAACTGTTCATCGACCGCCACCCGGACTAACTCCTTCTTGTATTTTAAGAGAAATTATACATAAAAATATTAGAATGGGTAATACAAATATTGGGGCTACCGGTAGCATGGTGGTCAGAAGGAACAGCCTTCTTCCTATACCTAAGGTCCTGGGTTCAAACCCCTTTGCCGGGTGCTTCTAGGATTTTTTAATGGGAGTAAAAAATCCTTAGTTATGCCGTTAAAAGGTGTCCCTGAGCCTGTGCAATGTCAGGTACTCGTTAAAGATCCCTCTCTTGGTCAAACCTGGATAGGTAAAATTTAGGACTCCCACTGTAGCATCCTCCGATTATCCACAGCAGCATAAAGAGACGTTAAATAAATAAAAAATAAACAATTAATATGGGCTAGTAACAATTTTCGAAAGACTCAACAAATGACGATCGTCTATCGCATTCATTCGCTCTAACATCGCAATCACTCATTCTCATCATTCGCTGTCGCCAGTGTCGGCTAAAATTGTGTTGCTGCTGTCGAAAAATTTTCTGTGGTACGTATCAATGTGTTATTTAATTACTAGCTTAATTCTAGGCTGCCTATAATTAGTATTTTAGGTGGTTGGTTATGTGGATTTATACATGGCGCCAACACAATCAAAAGGAAAACTTGGGATAGTGAACAAATAATTAAAGCCATAAAAATGGTTCGCAGGAAGAAAATTAAAAGCAGCAAAATGTTTCAAAGTACCTAGAAAGACATTGCAACGCTCAAGCCTGAAAAGAGAACTTAGTCCTGAAGAAGTGGCTGCCACGACATTAGGTAGAAAAACAACGTTGGGGACAGAATTAGAAAACGTTTTAGTAGAATATATTTTAACGTTGGAAACCAAATTTCATGGATTGACAAGGACTGTTCTTCGCAGAATGGCAAACATGTTAGCAGTACGTAACAATTTGCAAAATTCGTTTGGTAAATTAATTTTTCATTAAGCTTAATTATTAATCAATATTATTGATTAATAATTTAAAATTAATTAATATTATCGATTGATAATTAGTTAATAATTAATTAATTGTTCTTTAAGCTCTGGGCACATGACTGTGCTGGGCCAGAATTTGACACCTGGATATGTGATTTTTGTAAGTAAATTATGTGATTTCTTCCATTTACCAAAGAAATTTTATCTCTTATAAGATAAATATTTATAATTGTTATTTTCGTACAAGATATTATAACTTTCTACTTGTAGCCCATATTTGAGCACCTGTTCCATATTCAGCGTCTATTTTGATATTTTTTTTAATGCTCAATATAATAATATATTATAATATTAAGAACATGAGTTGGTTACTTAGCTCTTTAAAAATGTATGTGTGATTATTTTGACGTCAATAACTAGTTAATTTTTACTTTCACTTACTATATATAGTAAGGGGAAGTATTGCGATCGTGAAAATTTTCGAATTCCAGTTTTCAACGGAAATACACGTTTTAGGGTCCCCTGAGTCCAAATAACCAAATCCCGCAAAAAGGTCTGCGTGTGTGTGTGTGTGTGGTAACTTCCAGGCGGAAACGGTAAGTCCTATGAAACTGAAATTTCATATTTAAGACAACTATACGCCCGAGACGTGACATAACTTTTTTCATCAAAATGAGCCTACCAGAAGAGGCACTTTATACCATGCATTTTGCACCTTTTTTCGATTTTCTCAAAAACGGTTCCGACGATTTTGATTAAACTCGCTATATCCATGTAAAATTTAATGGGCTTTAATATGATGTAGGTTTTATTTAGATAAAAATGGTCTGACAGGGCTTAAATGCCGATATTTTAAATTTTCTTCCACTAAAGTACCTTTAATTTTGTAGATTTAATAATAATAACTAGATTATCTTGTTAACGCAGATGAAAAACTGGTAAATATATAAATTGAATAAATTCGATAGCAAATTAAAGGAGAAAACAGAAAAAATATTTTTTTAATGCAATTTTTCGTTTTTGAACATAAGAGCAGTAATATACATGTATGATATAACGTTGGAAAGCTAAAGATTTTAGAAAAAATATCTCATACACAAGCTTTTAAAAGTTATTGGAGAGTGATGAAAAGAAGATAAAACTTACTGATTATTTAAGATAATAATATAATTGATTTTTTAATAAAACACATGTTTCTATATAAATTCAATTTGATTAATTCCTTAATAATTTCACGTATTTTTATCTCTAACTGTATTTGAAAATTCTTTCATTGATTTTAAAAATGGAGGTAAGTGAAAGTCGTGTGTTGCCCGCACCAGATTTTTTTTTTATGCAAAAACAAAATGGTAGCCCATAGGTAGTTAATCTCCTCTATGAAAAGCAATAAATAATCCACAGGATAAAATAGTATATAACCACTATTAATTTCAAAACGCTAATATCTCTGTTAGTTTTGAACCAATTTCAATGATTATTTTTTCATTTTGTAAGAAATTTAATTACCTGTCGAATAGAACTAACAAATATTTTATTTATTCGTAATAATTTGCAGCGTTTTTTTGGGGGGAGGGATTGATTACAAAGATTTATTATTGTACGTAATAGACCAAAATAATGCCTAGATCCTAATTAAAAAAAAAAAAAAGCTAGAAATAAAATCCAGGATAGTACCCCGAGGTTACTAACCCCCCTAAGACAAGCAATCTGGAAGCTATCTATTGGTCAATGATAGGATCCTAGCCTACAAGGGAAGGCAATCTGCGAAGGGCCGTCCCAAAGGGGCTGGCGAAGGCTGGCCCTTGTTTGCGGGGAAGGGCTATAAGAGTCCTTGTAGCTCCTGGGGGAGGAGAGTGGGGCTGACAGCCTCCTGCCTCCTTCTTCCAAAAACAGTCTTCTCCAAGATTACTGGAGCAACCGACAATACTTTTAGTTTTACTTCCCATTAGGGCCGCAACCTTTCCCACGCCATTTCCTCTTTCTTAGGCTCTTCAAGTGTCCCGTTGATTGAAGTTGAAGGATCGACAGAACAAACCATAATTATTTCTTTATATACCCCTTAACTTTAGGAAGCTTCAATATATATTACTTTAACTTACCTATTTATGAAATATATAGTAAGGGAAAGTATTGCGATCGTGAAAATTTTCGAATTCCAGTTTTCACGTTTTAGGAACCCCTGAGTCCAAATGACCGAGTCCCGCAAATTGGTCTGTGTGTCCGCGTGTCTGTGTGTCGTGTATCTGTGCGTGGTAAGTCTAACGCAAAACCATTCGTCGCACGAACTGAAATTTCTCTTTAAGACTACTATAATTAATTTATTAATCTTTAAGTCCACCTTCTTCTTCTTCCAGTGGAAGGACAGGCCTCTTGGAGAGATTACACTCACGTTTCTTGATGTATCTTGTAGTAGTGTAGGATCATCACTCCCTACGCCTAATTTTGTGAGGGGCCACCATTTGGCTGACGGGTCTCACATACCCGGGGGAGAGGCTGTGAGTGAATCCCCAATTAATTATAACCTTATAAAAGCCCCGCCGGGACTGAGATTCGAACTCACAACTAATAGCATGAGAGACAAGCGCGCTAGCTACTCAGACACGGGCTCAAAAAAAAAAAAAAAAAGAAGCTAGTAGTGGTATGTCCACCGCGAAAACAAAAAGTCCTTTAATATTTAAAATTGATATTTAAGACAACAATACTCTTAAAATATTACAGACAATTTTTCATCAAAATCGATCTACCAGAAAAGCCACTTTATTCAAGCATTTTGCCTCTTTTTATGATTTACTAAAGTTTAATGGTTTTTAACATCATGTAGGTTTCATTCTGATTGAAATAGTCTGATTAAATGCCGTTATTATAAATTTTCCTCCTAATACCTTTAATTTTGTAGATTTGAAAAATTAACCCGATCATCTTACTAGCATTGATACAAAACAGATAAATATACAAGTTGAGCGAATTTGATAAACAGCTAAATGAGAAAAGTGCAAAAATATCTTTGTATGCAACTTAATAATATACCGTTGGATAGCTAAAGACTTTAGAAAAAATATTACCTTATACACGGAATTGTTAATGAGTGTAATGAAAAGCCGATAGAACGTGGTGGTTAGCAATAACAGTCTCCTATGCCAAAGGTCTCAGTTCAAACTCTCATGTAGCCCTAAGTATTTTTAATAAAAGTAAAAAATCCTTAGTTATGCCGTCCTTCGGAGAGAACGTTGAAAGGTGGTCCGAGCCTTTGCGATGGCGATAGCCACAGCAGCACAAAG
Organism: Piezodorus guildinii; assembly: GCA_023052935.1. Lineage (NCBI taxonomy): Eukaryota > Metazoa > Arthropoda > Insecta > Hemiptera > Pentatomidae > Piezodorus > Piezodorus guildinii. Next base: position 33,069,108 of record CM041298.1, on the reverse strand, counting down.
GACGTTAAATAAACACACTATTCTTTTTACTACGTTTTACTATATTACTTCGTTCTTACTATTCTTTTCTATTCTATTATTCTATAGAATAAAACGTAAAAAGCTAATTTTTTTATTAAGACTATTATATTCGATACGACATAGACGTTCTAAATTATCCACCAGACAGAAACTTAATGTATACACTTATTTATTAAAACCAATATGGACTTACGCTTGCCAAATAAACGGGCCTGCTAAAAAGACACACATACGAAAAATACAAACCTTTCAATCACATTTTTTAAGACTGGCAACGAATTAACCACAATTTGTTTCAAACGATACCCTTCATACTGACTTAACTACAACAAACCATATTCGATCGACTTACAGACGCTTTCACGACAAACTAAATGGACACATAAACAAATTTGTTTAAAATATGGCTACAACTGACATACCTAACATAACTCGGCTTAGACTGAAAAGGAGTTGGATGAGAGACCTCCTGACCTAAAAATATAGTTCTGCTTATGGTCAGGAGGATGCACCACTGGATGCTGTCTCTGTCGTGCCTGCCTACGCCATGTTTTCTGAGATTTTAGCACATTTCTTTATTATTCCTAACAAAATGTTTAGTGACAAAAAAAAAAAATCTATAAACCCAGCTTTAATCACGTCGAGTGACGAGGTTCGAGAAAAAATAAAGTATAGTTGTACTAAAAGTCATAAAGATCCATAATAAGTATAATAAGAGACATGATCCTTAAGCACATCTTTATTTAATTCAACAATGGATATAACCTGCACCAAAATATATCAAAGCAAAGTCAAAAGTACACACTTAACTTATGTAAGAAGAGAATCGTGAAATCGGCAGAAATCAAATTTAGAAATACCATACAAAAAATCTAGTGAACCAAGCACACGACTTTTACTTACTCCCGTTGTTAAAATTTAAGAATTTTCAAATACAGAGAATAATTACATTGAGTTTTGATTGAAATCTGTGTTTTATTAAATAATATATTATATTATTATCTGCAAAAATCAGTTAGCTTTATCTTTTTTTCATCACTCTTCTTTAAGTTTTACATTTTTGTATATAACATAACATTTTTCTAAAATCTTTAGCTTCCCAACAGTATATTATACATCTATATTACTGTTCTTATGTTCAAAAACACAAAAATTGCAAAACAAAATATTTATCAATTCTCAGGAAGAAGTAGATGGTATCAATTCTTGGGCAAACCTGAATAAATTAAGGTTATACCCTATGAAACAGCTGGCTGCTGTAATCAGTATCCCTTAATAGTCAACCCATTACTTTAAATTCCTTTGTTGACTTTGGTATCATTGTTGACCAAACTCTCTCCTGTTCACAATTAGGAAGATTCTAGAGCATACATACATTCATACATATACCATACATACATACATACATACATTCATACATACACCATACATACATACATACATACTAATCATACATACATACACCCTCGGTGCTATAGCCTAGTTCGGGCCCTGGCCTCGAAACGAAATCCCTCACTCTAGACTACTGCACTTAGGGTCCTGGGCTCAAAAACCCTGATAATGATAGAACAGTTATTGATTCTGTTATTTCAGCTGTGGGAGGGGAGAGGGAACTCTTGAGGCACTCAACCTGTATAAAGTAGGTATCCAGAAAAAAAGGGAAAAACTGGAGGCTGACCATTATCTTGACCTAAGGATATAGCCTAGACATAGGAAGAATCACTATATGTACTGAATACAAGATCTTTCATGGGTTTTAGAGGTACAAGTTTTTTTTTTTTTCTAATTAATTTCCTATGTTAATTTGTTTTGTTTTACTTCTCTCAATTTAACTGTACTTACTAACTATTTTTATTTAATTATTATCTTCTTTTCTTTTTTTTTTATTTTAATTGTATTTTTTCACTTTGTATATAAGTCAAAAATGGAATCTCAGAGCTCTTATACTTATTGCTCTCAATTGGATAGACTGTATTCTTAAAATTGCCTCTTTTTTATTAAGCATTTTATTTATTATTAATTTTATCTTTCGCCCTATGATGATTTTTTTTTTAATGTTCAATTATTGTATTCTTAAGACACCTAGTCCTAGAATAAAGTTTTTATTTTAAATAAGTACTAATTTCAATACTCATTAGCTGTTGTAATAATTTAACAATAATAAATTAGTAATTTATCCTGTTTGGCTTAATTGGAGTAATTAACGCATAAATATATGTGCTTTGTATCAAGTAATGAAACAAAGTTTGCAGCTTTAATCATTTTGCCATCCAAAGTCAGATAATAAGAAATACAATATCTTTGGCCAGAAAAATTGTATTACTTATTTTTATTTATTTTTTTCTAGATTGTATTGCAACAGCTGAGACTTTAAGTATTTCAATGCTGGTTCTGTAAAGGAAGAAATGACATTCAAGCAATGTTTAGTTTCTCTAAGAAGAATATGGCTTAGGTGTGATGTAAAATATGGGCAGGTTTGCATTAATACAGTACAAAAAAAGCTTTAGCTTCGTCCGATTGGCTGCAGTAGCATAAAGTGACTTTAAATGAATAAACAAACAATACTTACATCAATGAAATAAAATATTTTAGTTATTAAATGTGAAAAAATCTTGCTTGTATGTGAAATAAATTCTAGATCATTTACTATGTATTCAATCTAAATACAACTATTCATCTATTATCTATTTTTATAAAAGGTATTTAATATTCACTTCTTTATGTGGTCATTTCAATATCTCAAAAACGACATTGACTATGAAGCTGAAACTTTTAATTGTGGTTCACCTTTTACCTTACTGTCTACATGTGCAATTAGGCTGGGTTAGGGAAAATTTATTCTCTGAATGGATGAAAAAAAATATATATATATATTACTAATATATTTTAAAAAATTGGTTATCAATAACTCAAAAACAATACAACTTCTGAAAAATTATAAGTACTGATTATAAAAATAATCAAATTCCAAAATAAGTGAAAGCCAAGTTTTTTTAATCTGACCAGTATCAGCAAAGATACTTAATCTATAAAGAATATATTTATGCATATTGAGCTTTATAACCATGTTTTGTATGCAGGCTCTCATGGAAACCCCCTAATTGTTATTGTCTTTCAAAAGTTTTTAAAGACACTAAAAAACATTTAGCTATTAGTTTTAGAACAATTAATTTCTAAAATCTAAAGAATAAGTTGTACTTTTAAATGAAAATCTTCACTCATGAATGGGGTTAATTCACAATGTAGCAAAGGAGTGGTGAAAATATACCACAATTATATTTCAAAGCTCTATTGAGCCATTAAAGTATCCCTGATTCTACACGTGTGTTATTGTAAATTTTTCTTAATAAAATTAAGCTCTGGCATTAAATAAAAACACTTTATTCTTAGTATCTAAAATAGATATAAGACTAACTTACTGGCTGATAACTAACTGTGAGTTGTGATAGAACCCTTGTGATGCATTGTGATGGAACCCTTACCATTCGCCATATTTTTCAAGAATGCCCTTATTATTCATCACACCTGAATAAAATTGGACTAAGCCCGAATATTTCAGCGGTGCTGGGTGATAGAGAGGAAACCATTAAATTAGTTTTTGATTTTCTTAAGGAACAATCATTATTATCAAAATTATAAAGACTATAATTTTAATTAACTATTAAGTTGTGCATTCCTAGTCAGTTGTTAAACAATACTTTTTTTTTTTTCTTGAATTTAAATTGTTTGGTTTTTTTTTTTTTTGTTTTGCATTTAATTTTTTTTATTTTTTTTTTATTACATTTTACTTTTTTTTTAACTATTGTTTACATAATAATCATTTTTTTTTCTCTTAATTACTTACTATTAATTAGTTACTTATTACCTAATAGTTCTGTCTTATATAAGTTAAATATACATATAGTATCTAGGCGTTGATGACCTTAGGGTTTAACTGTGCATTCTAGATACTCTTCTCAGAAAAAAAAAAAAAAAAAAAAAAAAAAAAAAAAAAAAAAAAAAAAAAAAAAAAAACCCTGTATCACTACAACCCATGAAGGGTGTTGGGCTCAGTACATATAGAGATCCCTACTGTTTCTAGGCCAACGGCAGTGCAATGAGGTGATTAGGCCTTAATCACGCTCAACCGCCAGGTTTCTTCCCAATTAATTTGGGTACCCACTTTATAGAGTCTGGGTCTGCCCCAGGAGGGTCTCCATACCCTAGGGTCGCCCCCGGACTGAATTAACAAAATAAATAATTTTTCTGCCACAGCCAGGATTCGAACCCAGGACCCGGAGCACGGCAGACTAGTGCTCTATCCACTAGACCACGCCGCTCCCTTACTCTTCTCACAAATTTATAGAAAATAATTCAAAATGTAATATACATGATCATAGCCTGGGTTTACAGCTAATATTATGTATTATTTTGTACAACTTCAATACATATTACTAGATTACAGGTTACTCGAATATAATTCATTAAGGAATACACAGTCATGAAATCTTTGGTTCCATGATAGGGTTGCATTAGACATTTTTTATTGTTTGTCTGTTTATTTATTTAAAATCACTTTATGCATCTGAGGCTAATGGAAGGATCGCTAATCACTATAGTGAGAGTCCTAAATTTAGCCTATCCAGGTTTAATTAGGATAGGGATCTTTAATGAGTACCTGCACATCGCACAGACTCGGACCACCTTTTTATGTTCCCTCTGTCGGATGGCATAACTTATGATTTTTTACTCCCATTAAAAAATCCTAGGGCCACCTGCAGGTTTGAACCCGTGACCTTAAGCATAGTAAGCTTTTATGCTGGCCACTATGCTACAGATGTCCTCAGACATTTATCATTTTTTTTACTTTATTTAAGTTATGATGGTTCATGACTTGCAGGAATATAATTAATCATTAAACTTTTTAATACAAAGATATATCATATGTTTGAAATCATACTAATACAGGATTTTTTTAGGTTATAACCTATTTGTTTGTTTATTTATTTAATGTCACTTTATGCTACTATGGCTAATCAGATACCTATAACCTATTTTATTAGGTTGGATTGTGCAGTAGTCCTTGCCTTTCCATTTCAAATTCTTCACATATTTCTGCCGCCTTTCACTGATATCATTTGATCCACCTGGATGATTCCAGCAATGGTAGCTTATCATTATTTTCAGTCAATTTTTTTGTTTTAAGAATTTTAATTATTGCAAAAGACTGTGATAAAAATATATCCCTAGCTATTAATTGGGTTATTCAGCATAAAGAAAAAACATTTTACATTATAAATTTTAATATTCATTAAAAAACATTACATTTTCGATAACTAATATATATCATGCGTAATAATGTGATTTACTGAAATTCATAATATTGAAATTTCTTTATAAGTGCTATACATTAAAAAAAAACAATTATAGATTCTCCTTTTTGTATGTGTCTATTCATAGCCAAAACTTTTGTAATAAAATGAAATTCATAAAATAAATTTTCACTTATGACTTAGTAAATTCCAGTCAGTGATGTATCTTGACAGTTGATTATGACTTTCTTTCAGTGTCATTGAAGTCAAATAATCCAATTTCGCTAACATCATAATATATCATAAAGAACTAACAACACAGAAAAGGTATTAAAATATAAAAATATGTTTTTTCATTTTCCGATAAGAATATCTAATAATGGAAACTTCTTTAATTGATCAACTGAAAACTTACACATACTATTTGACTATAACTTGGTCTTGTATATGGTGAGACAAAGACCAATTCAACATATGAAAATAACAAATTTCAACAAGTAGAGCAGACCTTTTATCAGTCTTTCAATGGCACTACATAGAAACCAAGATGTTTCAAATGTATAAGAGTTTGATATTAAAAAATAAAATTATAATAACACGTATGAACTAGAAAAAAATTATTTTTTCGATTTATTTTTAGGACCAGAAAATTCATGAAGGATTTCTTCAAATGTTTTACCCCTTGTTTCAGGAAGAAACATAATAACAAATATTGTTCCTAGTAAAGCCATTACACCGAAGAAGAAAAACACTCCTTCTACTCCTAAACCTAATTGAATAGATGGATAAATCTTAGCAGCTATGAAGCTGAATGTGAAGCCAAGGCAAGTAGCGATTCCAGCTGCAAACCCTTTCACATTGTTTGGAAAAACTTCACCAAGCATAGACCAGGGTAGAATTAGAAAACCTACAGCACTAACGCCAATACCGCTGAGAATTGAGAATACAGGGATCCAATTCAAAAAATACAATGAAGTTCGGTTTATCCAATACGTCCTCAAGCTGAGAAAGGTTCCTATAAAAAGCATAGTAGCTGTCGTTCCTAAACCAGAGAAAATTGCGATTAATCTCACTCCAGTCTTTGGGTAAACGAGGGAAGCAATCACTGAAACAACCAAAACTAAACTTCCAGCTAAAATTGTAACAAAATAAGGATTTACAGTTATTACTCCAGCTGCTCTGATAATATCCACCATATAAGCTATTATGACAAATACACCTGAGAACTGTTGAAAAAAGAAAAACCCAGTCATAATTAAGAGTGGTTTGTAAGCTTCTGGTTTCAGTAGCTCTTTAAATGTTTCTGGGGGTGGTGGAATCGTTGGAGGAACAGTTTGACGATTGTCTTCAGCTTCAGAAGGCTGCTCTGGTGGAGCAGGGGGAGGGTTGATATCGATTTCTCTAAGCGACCATTCGGCATCGCCATGCCTACCTCTTAGGCTGTACCAAACGGGGCTTTCTGGTAAAAATATAGCCACAAGGACAAACGATACAACAGATATTAATGTTGCTATGCTTGCAACTGCGTAATATTCCAAATAAGACCCTGTGGTGTACACTAAACAAATACCAGCACTTAAGGCAACTGTCGACCAAGTAACCAAAGCACTGCGACTAGAAACGTCAGAAGACGAGAGGCATTCAGCTGCATATACTGTGGCAGGGACTGAAGCCAGACCTCCAGCAATACCAGTGAGTATTCGACCAGTTATCAGTTTGAACATCGTTGGGCTGCTTGTATTCACAGATAACAGCAGCCAGCCAAAGAAACTGACTAAGTTTATAGAAAGCAAAGCAGGTCTTCGTCCGTATTTATCCATGATAGGTCCCACAGCAAGAGCGCCGAATGGGTAAGCCATTGCAGTTACACTTGCTGAAACAAAACATAAAGAAGTTAAGTTCGATTGAGTTTTAAATGAGAAAACTTAAAAAGATATAGTTTGTGAGTATATTATTTTCCATTAATTTTATTTTCCCGGCAACATAGTATGTTAATCATAAACTGTTTGTTTTAAAACTTGAAAAAAAAAAACAACCATTTAAGAGTTCTTTATTTTAAAAGGAACAACTTGATTTTTTCATTAGCCATCATACATAGATAGTCTCCTCATTATAACTATTAGTTTAGTAGTAAAGTTTGCTAAAAGTGAATAATTTTCAAAAATAAAAATAAACTAATTGCATTGCATTAGCATTGCCCTTTATTCTCACCTCAAAATATTTCGAACTCAGATCAAATAAAATAGTGTGGTTTATAACATGGGGACCTTTACTAGGAGACAGTACTAAAAGCATTCAAATTTATTTTATGCTAAACCAGTTTAAGTATATCATCATCATTATTGAAACATGCTATTGCTTAAAATTTGAAAAGCAGCATCTTTATGTGCATACTATATTTATTTGAATGATAATTGTAGAAGAATAGAGAAAAAAATAATACATTTTAAAAAAAAGTAACATCATATCTAACGATTTCAACAGATCATTTCAACTATATCCCTCACTTCTACAACCCATGTGATCTCAGAAAATAATGTTGATTTTAAAAATTTAGTTAATTACAGAAGTAATATTAGTACAATAAAACTTCATAAGTATAAACTGACTTTTAAAATAGTAAACTAAGTGAACTTAGAAAATTAAGTTTTTTAAAGAAAATTAAAGTACTAAAAATCCTTACCAAACCATGATGCTTCATCAACAGTGAAAGAAAGTTCATCTAGGGCAATTGCAGAAAATCCAAGACTCATGCCAAAGGGCACACTGGGTAGTGCCACAATAAAGCCTAAAAATAGCTACAAAAAACAAAAAATTCTTAGAGATAATTTTTAATTCTTGTTCATTATGCATAAAAGAAGACTAGAACACTTTTTACATTTGAGCTAAATCAAGTGATTTTCAAGCTAAGCTACTTATTTTATGTTGTTGTTTTTTTTATCTAGGGTTACAAGTAATTTATTGGAATATTTTATTCTTTAATATGAACCTTACCTTGATGGATAATAATAAAAACAAATAATATAAAGAAAAGAAAATACATTACACAAGTTAATGAAAGCGTGTTCACGTTTCATGATAGCACTGTTATCTCATCATTTTGTTCTTGTGAATTCTAAAAGTTTTAAATAAATACTAGTTCTGACAACAAAAATAGGTTCTGCTAAAAGGTTCTGATTTATGTCTGATAGAGTGGGCAAGTGGTGGTTCACTTTGAACTGTTGTAAAAATCTAACATTATGATCACTGGGAAAGTCTACCATAGAAAATTTGATCCAATCCCACTTCTCTTTGTGTATGAGAGAAGATCTGACCAAAGCCAAAAGATACTGACTAAAGATGGGAAGAAAATAGTAAGCTTTGTGTACAGGGAAGGGGTTGTACCTATGGTGCTTCCCATAGTTGCAAAAGCCCGTAATACCTCAAGCTAGGGCAAGGTTAACTCAGCTATTTTTGTGAGTGGCCTCCAGTTGGCTGACGGGTCTCACATACCTCGGAGAGAGACTATGAGTGAATCTCCATTAATTTAAATGCTTGAAAAAGTCTCTCCAAGATTGAGATCCGAACTAGAACTTTTGGCATGTAAGACTAGTGTGCTAGCCTCTCAGCCATGGGCTCCCCTTATATAAACATATACTTTATAAAACTAACTGAAAGTGAGATCGAAGGTTTTTTTTTGGTTTTTTTTAAGAATATATATTATAGACCAGAAATTTTTCAAAAATGCGTTGACTTTAGAGCAGCCTTATTCCATTTTGAAGATCTCAATATGTTATTATTCAAATTTTAAGGTGATTCTCTTTCAAACAATAGAATCCTGGTTGAATTCTAAACCCGATTTCATCATGTATAAGCATGAATTTTCATCCAAAATACCAATTACCACTCCATAAAATAAGGATTTTAAGAGTAAGAATTTTGAAAAATCAGCATTTAAGCCATGCTAGACTATTTCAGTGAGTATATAATCTACTTGATATTCAAGAACTTAACAAGATTATTAACCATTTTCAAGAAAATGACAAAAACTTGTAGAATGTATTGTATGCAGTGGCGCAGTGGCGCTTCCATTAAGTTGATTTTTGTAAAAAAGTTGCAGTGAAATCTGTAGCATACATCTTTTTCAAAATTGAAATTTAAGTTGTGAATGATTTTTTTTTGTTAGCCACACTTACAGCACATAAACCATTTTTAAAGATCTGTTTATTTGCACTCAGAGAATCTTAATACCTGTTACCCTAAAACTACTGAGAACTTGAATTACAAAATGTTAACGATGATAGTATTTTTCCTAACTGTATATTTCTTATATCCCTAAACCCATAATTTCTTACTATAAAATAAATTATTTTTTTTAATTACCTGACGAAGAGTTGAACTCTTTTTTCCAGGAGCAGGTTGCAGAGGTGCATTTTGCGAACTGGAAGTGCTAGGTTGAGAAAGCAAAGGTTTTTTTTCTTCTAGAATCTCCTTTGGAGGATCCTTCGATGTTGAAGCCATTATTGCTAATTCTCATGTAACTGTCTTCTTGAGTCTATACAAAAGAACATTAATTTATAAATTGCTCACATGTAAACACATGATTAAATTAAATTAATTTTGTTTGTGTGTGTTTCAAGGCGCAAGACCTATAGGTCATAAACACCTATTAACTCATTTTATTATGAAATTTATTGATGTTTTTATTCTATTTATATATAGATTTAGTTTTTACAAAAATTAGATAAGTGAATATAAACAAATCATTTAAGAAATAGTAATTATTTTTTTATTTATTTGTTATTCCGCATTTACCCTTTCGGGTCATTAGTGGGTCTTGATTCACTAGCTTCATATTGAGTTTAACAGACCAATGTCTCTAAAAAACTCAAAAAGTCTTAAAATTGTGTTCATATCATTTCTTAGTGCTTCTTTTAAGTTTGGAGGTATGTTATGTCTTGTAACGGAACCCATGCATGTACAGAAACCCATGTATAAAGAAAATAAAGATGAAAAAATAACATAAATTAGTGAAAGATATAATTATAATAGAAAAAGTTGTAAAAGTTAATAAAAATATTACAGAAATAAGCACTGTAACTTGGATATGATGCTATTTACTATAAAAAACGTAAACATCAATTTAATTGGTGCTCCATCGTCAAAGCGAATCCTGGATAAATGTGGTGTTCATCCTATTCTATTGATGCCTGCAGTATAATGGGTGCATTCCTAGAATGTGCTTAAACTTGTATATTTAGGATACAATTAAAATTAAATTATTATTTCTGATATTGCTGTTTTTTTTGTTCATTTAATATCATTTTATGCAAATTGGACAATGCTACAGTAGGAGTCCTAAATTGTGTCTGTTCAGGTATAATTAGGATAGGGATGAAGAACAAGTCTCTGGCAACGTGCAGGCTCAGGATCACTGTATTTCTGATATTATTTAGCAATTAAGACTGCCTAGGATGTAGATTTTATGTTGATTGCGGTAAACACTTATATAATGAAATATAAAAGTTTTTTTATTGAATTTATAAATCAATCTAAAATAGTTCAAATAATGACAATGTGGAATTGGAGATTTTATAAATGATCATTTTGAACATATACATTTTAAATGAAATTTTATTATCATGAAGTGAGAATGGTTAACTGTGTGTATATATATGAGAAGTTAGTTGGGGGTACAGTCAAATGATTTCAAAATTAAGTATAAACTTAAATTAAATTAAATGGTGCCGACGTTTCGGCCTAAATTATAGGCCTTCTTCAGGGCTATAAAAAAAAAAAAAAAGATAACAACCAGTTGTAGAATACAATATATAAAGATGCTAAGTAAAAGTAATTATACAGATAATTAAAAACAAAATAAACAGTAGTTATGACAGTTGACTATATACAGTATTCTACTACTGGTTGTTATCTTTTGTTTTTTATAGCCCTGAAGAAGGCCTATAATTTAGGCCGAAACGTCGGCACCATTAAATTAAGTTTAAGTTTATATTGTGTGTTCATTTGACTGCACCCTCAAATAACTTCTCCCAGAAATTTGATTACATTGTGTTATTTCTGAAAAAAAAATTCTTGCTTCAAAACTTTCCTAAGCCAGAGGAAAGTATCCTGAACAGTCAAATCATTTTTTTATTCTTGAAAAAAATGTAAATCTAATCCATTCAAGATATGACTCGATTTGAGAAAATAAATGTAATCATAAGTAACTTTCATATTTTTCCATCAATGATCCGCTATCAATGGGAGGCTCCCCTAAAAAATTGTTCCATTACTCAGCGATTGTGTAATATCCTGTAGGTCCTAATCAAGTCCATCTTTCAGTTCAATCAAGAAATTTTTGTATGTGCCAAAAGAATGGAAGTTGATGAAACAGATGCATATGTGAGAGGCAATTTCTCTTTGGGTCAGAATGATCCAATTCCCTAAAACTGTGGATTCCCAAGAGCCATTGTTGCATTCCCTTAGAATGAAAGAACTGCATTGATCCTGCACTCAATTCTTTGTTTGAAACCAATGACCTTGATCAAGCGGGTGGATAAGAAAGGGAAAAGAGAGCCATCTGGGAGAAATGTATTCCTTTTGTAAAACATGGTTTGTGAGACCTTCGGCGTGAGACAGTTCTCCTCAAGAGGTCTATTGTTTGAGTCTCGCTGAATAATCCCTAGCAGCATAAGCTTTTTAGAAGACCTGGGTGTCAGTATCAAAGATTATTGTTATTAATATTGATTATTGTTTTAAGATTATTGTTGTCAATATCAAAGATATAGTGGTCTTGGCCAAGAACATAATTTTAGGCTCTGAGAATTATCCATCATCGCCTGGATGGTGATTAAAAGAAAAAGTAAATTTATATATTCCGCATAGAATTTTTATTAAAGGTAGATATTTGGGCTCATTAATTTCTTCCAAAAAACTTAATTTTTTATTAAATCACACATTCGACGTTTCGGGATCTTCTCCCGTCTTCAGGACTCTACAAGTAAAAGTAACAATTTCAATTACATTAAAAAAACACTATAGTGAAGTGAATCATCAAAACGTTTTATACAAAACTATTATAAATTAGGTTCCATTATTAACAACATAAAAAAAAATTATTGTACAACAAATTTTAAAATCAAAAAGAGGTATTAAAAAAACAATAATTAACAATGTTACATAGTAATAGGTTAATGCAATAAACAAATATTTTAAAATTGCCTGGTTTATACCATTTTGAAATTCATTTGTTCTTTCCAAAATTTTCACTGATACAAGAATTAAAAAGAAAAATCAGTAAAAACTAGTCATTAAGTGAAACATCAGATCTGGGCCGGGTATTGCTCAGATCTTTGTCCTCAACTAGATTAAGGATTAAACCAATTTATAACTTATGTATGGTTATTGTCATTAAATATTGTGAAACTTCTTTAAAACATTATTTTTATTTAATTTTTTAATTAAATTTGAGTAATGGTAACTTAAGTGTCTAGAGTCAGTTTTTGAAATTTAGTATTATCTATATTTTTATTGATGTATATAGCCTATGTGGTTTTTATGTTTTGTTTATTCTTGACTATTTATAAAATATTTGGTCTATTGAGATCAAACTTATGCTTTAATTTTATGCTTTGTTGTGATAGTGCTGTTGCATTTATATTTTTACTGTTGTTACAATTACTATTATGTTGTTTTGTTCTAGTAGTGACTTTTGGAATATATTGATATAAAGAATTTTTTATGTGCAAATCAAAAGATTTAATTTAAACTTAATTATAAATTTATATAAAGAAAGAAAAAATAAATAAAATAATTTGTGAGAGAAATGAATAAATCTGAGTTAAAAGAAAATGTGAAATATAGAAATTTAAGACATTATAATAAGTTAAAAATAATATTTATGTCCATTGTGAATTTATGAGTATGCTGTAACAAACATTCTAATATATTTAGGCAGCATTGCCAAAAAATAAAGCATTTCTCTCAGTGAGTAGAGATACATTTATTTTGGTGATAATCTTTTAAAAAACTGAAATTTCTTTTTTTGTTTTAATTTTTTCTCCCTGAACTTTTGATAAAATTATTAAGAAAGTGCTGAACTGAAACTGATGAAACTTTGTGGCACTATTTTCAACCAAAAAGGAATGTCAAGGTATAAATTTTTCTTTGATAAAAAATGCATTTTAAGATACTTTACTTCTAAGGATTGATACTTATTAAGCCTCTTTATTATATTGATAAGTGTTTTATAAAACAGATGGATGCATAGATATAAGATTAAAATAAATCACTAAACACTTATCTTAAGAAGTGTTGCATAACATTGATCTCAATATGTTTTAATTGTAAAATCATCACCTTGTTGCATTATTTTAACAAGATAATTAAAATACTGATATTAAACTATGTGGGAAAGTCATTATTATCTAAATGAAACATGAAATTTCTTTTAATTGTTATTGTATTAATTGAAATACGGTTAATGAGGAGAATTAATATATAAAAAGGTGTAATCAATTAGTATTTAAATGACATTTAAAAAAAGGTGTTTAAATAACAAGATTCATCTTGGTTTTATTTATTTGTTTTTTATCTTGCTTTTTTTATATTTCCTATAAAAAAATAAAATAAAAAATGGTGCGTGATTTGAAACAGCACCTATCCTCAAATGCCAGTTGATGGGCCAGGTAACCATTTGATTGAAAGAATTAAAAATAAAAATATAGTAGAAAAAGACAAATTAACATATTGTTTACCATTAAACATATAATAAATGCCTTACTATTACAGATCAGGTAAATGTTAATATTTAAAAAAATAAACAAATATAATGATTATTACAGTGTAATAGGGTAAGTACAATATGTAATTTCATACAATGTTTTAAGTAATAAAACAACTTGTAGTGTTGTGTTATCGTTATTAGCTTTTATTGTTGCAAAATAACTCTATCTCGACTATTTCAAGAATATTCAAGAATACAAAATGGTTTAATAGTTGAAATCTACTGTAATATCTTTGGATAATATTTATCAAATAATATATTAAATTTTATTAATGATTTGTTATGTACAATACAATTAATTTTTTAATGTTTTATTAATAATATTTTTTAGATTTGAGAATTGATTGAGGCATCTCCATATTGAAGGGCACAAAGGAGGAAGAGAAAGAAGATTTGATAATGATTCTGTTTAACTAAAAAAAGAAGTAGCTTTTAGATTGGTTTTTTAACAAATATAACAAGATCATAAATTATTAAATAAAATAATCTCTCTCTGTTATTTACAATTGTTTCTAGTGACTATGTAATGTTTTATTTTGGACAACTATGAAATATGAAAAATGTTTTTATTTTTCTGTTACTGAAGTTCTCAAACATTAAAATAAAAATACAAGTTTAATGACAAGTGTAAAAGTATGGTCCTGAAATCCAATTTATGAATAACTGTGGCACCATTCACATAATGATGCAGAAACTGTCTTTGTTGAATCCACATAATGAATTTATCTTACAATTTAATATAACTGATAAAAAATGCATTTGAATGAAAAATAATGAAAAAATAAATTAAAATAACAGATATTGTTAAAGAAGAAAATAGTTGAAAAACGTGGTGAACAGTGGTATGGTGTGGGTTGGCCCACTGTGAGATGGACAGGGGGAATCCCTTTAGTATTTTAAAACAATAGTATAAAAAATATATAATAATTGAGGAGACATTGATTTCCAAAAGGTACTAAAAGACATTTTTTACAAATTAATGAACCCTCAATTCCTTTAAAAACACATTTAGAATTGTTTTCTAAAGGCACTAATTACGCACATAGTTTAATTCCAAATCATAATGAAACATTTCATTTCGCAACTTTAATACAGTGTTATTATAAAGTAAAGAAAACAATTTTAGATTTTAATGCAAAAAGAATCAAATAAGTTGGTTTAATAATATAGTAATTAGAAATGTTAACACTTCCTGTAAATTTTTCTATAATGGATATAGAACCTTTTGGAAATCAATCTCAATTGTTTCCTTTAATTATTTTAATATATATATATATATATATATATATATATATATATATATATTTTTTTTTTTTTTTTTTTTTGTAAATTTACTTTAAGTTATATATATCAACCAGTCACAAAAAACATTATTTTATATCATGAAGTCAAAGTAACATTTAATCAACTTGGACTATTTTCAAGTTTAAATCATACAGTGTCATTTCTCAAAATTTGCAATAATTTAATCATAAATTTGGTTATTGTGTTATTTCAGTAAAATTTCATTAGCTATAAGGTACGGCCATGTGCTCTTCCATGGTATTTCTATTTGATGAATAGTTGATAAAATGAAGATGATTACATAATGATTATTGGAACTCAGCCCAAGAAACTTCTTGATACAAAAAAAAAAATTGTTGATGACTAATTTCCTAAAAATGCACAACTTTTGATTTCAGTAATTTCTATGAATAAAATTAATAAAGAAATATTAATTGATTTTTTTGAATATTGATGAAACATTTGTAAATTAATATTAATATTTATAAACTTATAATATTATTATAAATAATATTCATACAGTAAGGAAAAGAATGTAAGAATCATGTTAATAGTTCTTTCTTTGTTTCCTTTGACTATTCTGATGCATTATTTTAATTATTTCAGAATTAACATAACATGTTATAAAGAATATATGATGAACCACGAACCTCTCATGAACAACTTATGAAGCATTAACTTAGTCTCGAATATTTTATTCTGGTAATTTTTTATTATTTGTTTTCAACATTCTACAATTTTATTCACAGAACTTTTATTATTGTTCATTTCTTGATACACTTCAATATATTTTGAATATCATATTACCAAATTCTTATACTCCCAAGCCAATAATTATAACATATGTTAATAGGAATAAGGATATAGAAGAGATGGGATCCACTGAAGCCATTGTAAGATTGAAGAAAATATTTTTTGGATCTGAATCTTTTCCAGACTATATCTGGCTGTCCAAGGTCTGTACTTATATTCATATATTTATATTACCCTGTGTGTTATATAATATTAAAGACATAATTTCTTCTTGACCAAAATTCAATACAAAACACAAATCATCAATACAGATGCATAAATACAATATATATATGGGTGTTAAACTATTAACCTAATAATATTTTAGAATTCAAATGGTAGACAATAGAAAAATATCCAAGACAAATACTGTAACTTTCTGGATACAACTTTAGATATAAATATTTTATTATATAAGAGGATTTAACCCCCAAAACGTTTCCTTAAAATTCTTGTAAAAATACTCTAAAAACCAAATTTGATGAGGAAGATGACAGTTATAAAGTATGGAAGTAAACAAAATTAAGATGATTATATTTCAATAAGAATATATGAAGAGAGACTAAGCGAATGATTAAATGTTAAAAGAACAATATGTGGACAATTAAAATTGTTTAAATATGAACAATTTTTAAGTGATATTTGATGGTAAAATATTAAAAAACATAATTCGTTACTACATTACAGTCTAAGTCTATAATTACATTGGTTGTTACCTTGTTTCTTTTAGCCCAGATGAAGGCCCACAATGTAGGCCGAAATTTTGGCACGTAATTAAAATAGCACTTTGTTTTAATGAGTGTTTCTCTCTAATGACCGCAACCCCAACCATCTTCCTCATCTCATTTCTCAACGGTCAACTAAACTCCATCATTATTAAACGAAATTCATTAAATTAATTCTAATATTTTAGCAAAAACACTTCGACAAGTTCACTTACCAAAGAAAGGAAAGGTATTTAATATCTTTTTTATTTTTGTATTTACACATCATACATTTTTTTTTTCTATTTCTGTATTAAAGTTACTTTAATTTTTATTATTAATTTTTTAAATTTGTTAATCTTGTTATAATATTTATATACGCTTCAGTTACTTATTCATTTTTCATCTATAATTTTAAAATTTAATAATGAGGTCACCTGTGATATAGTGACTAGCATAATAGCCTTCTATGCTCAAGGTCGGTTTAGATACTGGCAGATGTCCCTAGGATTTTTTTAAAAGGATTAAATAATCTTTGGTTATGCTGTTCTTCGGAGGGGATGTAAAATAGTAGTCCTGAGCCTGTTCAATGTCGGTTACTCCTTAAGAATCATAATTAAACCTGAACACGAAAAATTTAGGACTCCCACAGTAGCATTGTCCGATTAGACACAGTAGCATAAAGTGAAGTTAAATGGATAAAGAAAGTAAATAAAATTTATAGCTATAAAAGATAAATTTAACACATATTTATTTATTTATTTTATTTATTAATTTATTTTTACCAAAAAATATTTTGGGTATCTTCATTTCACCACTTTTATTCATATTTCATTTTCGAACCATCACCAGTTATATCTAGTTTACTATATATTGTAATTTCTACATTGCATTTCAAAATATTATGAATTGAAATATTAAGGTTCAATATTACATTTATGATATGTTTAATTGAATTAATAATTGTTGAATTTTATATAAAAATATAAAACAAAACTAATAATCGTATTTGGAGATATCACAAATTACAAGAATCGTTACTTAAGAAAAAAAAATTATAATGTTAAACTTATTAACACAAATTATTTATGAGACTATGTGTGAGTACTTTTTAATTAGTAATCTTAATTGTTCTTTAACAATGTGGATATATTTTAGCATAAGTAACAATTACTTTATTTAACACTTAATTCTATTTAAGAGAACATTTTTTTTTTAATTATCTAATATTTTAAAATTAATTCAATATTTAAGAAACAATTATATAATGATAAGTGTTGCAAACAGTATTGTTATTTTTAAAAAACAACGAAATGTTAATAAATCCAATTAAATGAATTTTAATCTTAATTATGAACCGTAATTAATTCAATTAGTGAAATTTTCAAATGTAATGTATGCATAATTTAAGTCGAAACACTGTAAAGCTAAACAATGAATATGATGAAATACAGGTCTTAATATATCAAAAATTTTGATCATATTTTAGTTCATGGATTCTGGAATGATATTATTTATAATAATAAGAAACATAATTCATCTATTTATGCTATTAACAATGCAGTAAGCTAGGGAGCATGGCTTTAACAAATACCTTAATAAGAACTTGATTAATGAAAACTAAATAATTGAACATTGCTCAAGAAAAAGTTAACAATGATGTAAAAAGACAATTTATGGTTTCTTTAATAATAGTTTATGTTATTTTATTTTTTTTAAATAATTTTCCATTTTTGTTTTTAAGAAAACATTTCTACATAAATATAAATTTAGAATTAGAGATGGGTTTTGACTTGACGGTTTTGTTAGTTTAAGCAAATATCTGTTATATCCTCACTAAATACAGTACCAAAATACATCAATATTTACTATAGTTAATATTTTTATAAAAAATTATATTTTCAATATTATCTACATTATTTTTTTAAACATAAATCACTATTTAATAATTGGTATTATTGATGTGATGTACCCTCAAAAAATTGATAAACTTGTTTATTTAATTTTGGCCTTGTTATGTAACTCATCATATTACATATACATTTTTATATATTTGAAAAAAAAAACTCTTATAAGCTGTACAAGCAATTTTCTAATTAATTAAATTTAAAAAATAATAAATCATGAATTAATTACAATAATATTTGCTATAAAATCTGTGTCAAATTCATATGACCTTTATTTAAGTTTTAAGTATTCTTCTGAGTATCACTAGTGTAAAATTTATAGATATTATTTTTATCAAGAAATAACTATAAATCTGCAATAATTAATGATTATAATAATAATTATTATAGTTCGGAAATATATTTTTAAAGGATAAATTTATAACCAAATATTTATACGTTTCTCCTGATAAACTACATTAAATTAAATAAATGATGAATATTTTTTAATATTATAAATCATTATTATGAATTTAAATAAAAAATGTTTATGTTATAAGTTAATATGTAGTTATTTTAAAGTATTGAGAGGTGTACTTCATGGTCAATAATTGGGGTAGGACTAATAACAGGTCCCTTAATTGGTTCTTATTTTGGAGAAGTCTATTTAAAAATATTGAACCTATCAAAATGTGATTAAGTTTTTAGGAATATATATTGTATTATTTTAGAATTATTGTTTATTTGGTAGGTTTTAAAATTTTATTTAAAAAAAGCCTATTTATGGAACTGTCAATGAGTTATGTAACATCTAATTGATGGTAATTTGTACTTGTGCATGAACTACCCTAGTAGTTCATTCTACGTTCTTAATTTTCGGTTGTATATAAAAGCGTAAAATGTGTTATGTTATTTTGGTGATTCGGAGATAAATATGTTGGAATGCAATTTTTTTTTTTTTTTATTTAAATAAAATATAATTACATTAAATACTGATGTACTAACCTTATTATTTAATGTAAACCTGTATACATAGTCGAAAAATCACTTAAAAATTCGCACAAAACCTCAGGAATTCTCGCAGACTTATCCAAGTTCCAGTTTAAAAACAGGGGACACGACAATCTTCCAAGCTCCGCGAAGCCCCTCTCGAGACTAGCTGTTATATAACACGTTACGTAACAGATCGGAGTGCGTGCTTTTGTTTGTGCGTATAGGACCCACCAGGGTACGAAAATTATGTTAATTATACGATTTTTATAACCTTTTTTTTAGGGATTTTGAGTTTGAAATTTTAAACTTTAATTTTAGACGAAATTTCAAACCTAAAACAGAACTACTACCGGTACCCCCACCCCTTGTATACAGGACCTAACTCTTTGACATGGCTGAAGAACCTGGCATTTTCTGGGTGTCTATTGCGGCAAGTACTGTCCTCCCGAAGATAGGTAAGTCGTTCTATTTTATCAAAGTACGTTACATGCGAACAATAATTGATGTTGATCCAATGAACTAGATTATAAATAACGGAACTGATTAAAATAAACTTTGAAATTTATTTGTAATAAAATGTATTTTTTTTTATCTTCTACTAACCCAAACCCCTCACCCCACAAAAAAAAAAATTAAATATTCATAATAAAATCAAGCTATTTTATTATTTTATAAATTCAAAATGTTCCATGAATCTTTCACTGAGTAACTTTAACGCACGAATAGTACGAAATATTATGGAACTCAAACAGATAAAAATATAAAATTAATTTTAAAATGAATACAAAAAATATTATCAGCTTACAGAGAAGCAAAAAATAAATAAAAAAATAATAATAAATTCAAAAACTGTCCCAAGTCATAAAGAACACCCTATTACGTTCGCAACATTTTCTTACGATACATAAAAAAAATTATGAAAGCTCAGAATTAATAAATGCATTCATATTAATCATTACTTTCATGTCGGTATGTTATAACGTTTTTTTATGAAACCAGTTTCAAGAGCTATGTATAAGAACGAGCATTATTGCTCTAAGTATGTTTTTTTTAATGATTTATCGTACATTTTTTTATTTATGAATGTAAATTCTTGATTACGATACATATAAATTTTAGAGTTTACGAGCGTTTCCAAAAAAAAAAAAAAGGGATGAATGATTCCGGTTTTAGCATAGATTTGGAAGCCGTAGTAATTTAATTTGACAGCTTTCTCGAGTTTAAAATGCGTAAAATAACCTCAGTTAAAAATCAACCTTTTTTTTTTTAGCCACTAAATTTTAATTTATTTATTAAAGGTGTATTTATTAATACATTTATACAACTTTATTAATTAATACAAGTAAATATTCACAGTGATACAATTATTTGAAAGGAAAATGTGGAGAAACTATCCCTTGATAGCACTACTACATCACAAAATTAAATTTGAATTTGACCTACTGAAGTATAAGAAAACCTTTTGCACATTCTGGTTTAAGTTTTGTCATACCAGTCGAAACAACTGGTTTCACGATTTCAATATTACATTTTTTGCAGAATTTTATTTTTTTATGAATATTTTTTTAATGATGTGATAGCTGAACATTCCCTATCATAACAAATACTTTAAATTTCATTTTTTTAAATTTTATGTATGCTTATGTATATTTTTTTAAAATTATTATTTATTAGCATTTGCAACTGTATTTAATAATAGATCTTGAGAATTATTATTTTTAAATGAATAAATAAATAAAAGACAATGCAATTCTTATCATGGCTACCTGTTAGCCAAAATGGCTGAAACTGTTTGCACTTTAGTCCCGCAATGCGCCTGTTGAACACAATTAAGTTTAAATTGTTCACGTTCCTTACGAATTTTCATGTATTTGTGCTATCTTTATAACCTGTCATTTATGATCAATGTTCATTAATACTAACAGATCGTAATGCCGGTGCAAAAAGTGCATTGCAAATGATTACATAATGTTATATTATTTCAGAATTGTTAAAAATCAATAATATATTTCGTTCATTCACA
This sequence comes from Piezodorus guildinii, assembly GCA_023052935.1. Taxonomy (NCBI): domain Eukaryota; kingdom Metazoa; phylum Arthropoda; class Insecta; order Hemiptera; family Pentatomidae; genus Piezodorus; species Piezodorus guildinii. The sequence continues at coordinate 33,047,350 of CM041298.1, read as the reverse complement.
CGTATTTTTTATCGTATTGGATTACAGATTAATTTTTGTTTTACTTTTATATTTACTTCCCATAAAAATCACATTTTCTTTCAAACGAGCAGTTTCCACAGACGTTTTTTCCTCTTAAAAAATAAACCAAAAATACAAAGATTTATATATAAACCGATTAATATAAGAACATGATCAGAACAAGTTATAAAACATGACTCAAATGTTCAAGACACTCTATCCATGCTAAAACTACCAGTCATTTCTAGTATTTATTTCTTAATTTGTTTAAAGATTTATAGGGAATTTAACGGACTATAACAAAAACACAATTCTGGTTTACTAACTAACCTACGTTTACTTTTACTGACCGTTCTTTTATCATATTTAAAAAGCAGTAGAAAAAAAAAATTATATACATTCGATTGAAACTTATTTAGATCAATTAATATAACAATATAAATTATTATATACATAAGTCACTTAACTTTATTCTCTGTTTGTCAATTCGCATAACCTTTCACAAATTATTATGTTGGATAACATTATTTATAAAATATTTAGCTTTCCAACGATATATTAAACTACTCTTAATTGTTTAGAGACAAAAATTTGACCAGAAAAATATTGCTTCTGTTTTCTCCTCCAGTTAGTTATCAAATTCTTCCATACTCCATATTCACCCATTTTTACTTTCACATACAATATATAGTAAGGGAAAGTACTGCGATCGTGAAAATTTTCGAATTCCAGTATTCAACGGAAATACACGTTTTAGGGTCCCCTGAGTCCAAATGTCCAAGTCCCGCAAAAAGGTTTATGTGTGTGTGTGGTAACTCCCGGGCGGAAACGAAAGGTCCTATGAAACTGAAATTTCATATTTAAGACACCTATACGCCCGAGACGCTAAAAAACCTTTTTCATCAAAATGAGCTTACCAGAAGAGCCACTCTACACTATGCATTTTGCACCTTTTTTCGATTTTCTCTAAAACGCTTCCGACGATTTTGATTAAACTCGCTATATCGATGTAAAATTTAATTGGCTTTAACATCATGTAAGTTTCATTCTGATTGAAATAGTCTGACAGGGCTTAAATGCCGATATTTTAAAGATTCTATAAAAATAACTATATTATCTTGTTACCACTGATGAAAAACAGGTAAATATATAAATTGAATGAATTCTATACCCAACTAAAGGAAAAAACTGAAATAATATTATTTTTTTAGCATTTTTGTTTTGAAAAGTGATATACATGTGTAATATACCGTTGGAAAGCTGAAGGTTTTAGAAAAAAATATTATCTGATACACAAGCTTGTAAAAGTTAATAAAGAGTGATGAAAAGCCGATAAAGCTAACTGATTATTTTAGACGATAATATAACTGATTTTTCTTATAAAACACATGTTTGTATAGAAATTCAATTAATTAATTCTTTGATAGCTTCACTAATTTTTATCTCTAACCATATGAAAATTGTTTAATTATGTTAAAAACGAAGGTAAGTGAAAGTCGTGTGTTGCCCGGCACCAGATTTTTATAAATAAAAATGGTTAATTTTTGTTTTTAATCTACAAAATTAAAGGTACTTAAGAGGAAGAAATTTCGAAAATTTTATATTAAGTCCTGCCACACTATTTCGATCAGGAATAAAACCTATATAATATTGAAGAACATGCTTTTTTTTTTTTTTTTACATCATATAGGGAGTTTAATCTAATTCTTTGTGCTATTTTTGAGAAAACGGTAACAAGTTGCAAAGCGCATGGTAGAAGTAGCACTTCTTCTCACTTGATTTTTAATATAAAAAGATACTGTTCCATCCTACGTATAAAGTTGTATTGGAATACATGGAATTTCAGTTTCGAACGACTTTTCGTTACCGTGCTAGACTTACCATGCACAGACACAGAACTTTTCGTGAGACTTGGTCGTTTGGATTCAGGGTGCCCCAAAGCGTGTATTTGCGTTGAAAACTGGAATTCAAAAATTTTCACGATCGCATACTTCCCATTACTATATATGTCATATATAGGTAAGTGAAAGTCAAAACCATCTGGATCCTAAATATCTTTAAGTGCAAAGAATCATATTTCTAAAAGTGTGTAAATGATATTCGAAAATAAAAATTAACATAATTATTCGAAAAACTCATCTGTTTGGTCTATATTAATAAATGACATGATTTTATAGAATGCATTTTTGAAAGGGAATGACAGACAGGAATGTCAAGTTCGCTTCCGAGTGGAATCCGAGAGAACGTAAGAGATGGTGTGTCGAGATAGGGAATAGAGTGGGAGACGGTCGGGTTAATGTGGTTTAAGAATAGGCTTCTCTTGGGTAAAGTTGTAAAAAAACTTTTAATTATATATATTTACGGTCAAGATAAGCGATAAAAACATACATAAAAAAAAATCTGGTGCTCGCAACACACGAGATAAAAACAGACATAAAAAAGAATCTGGTTCTCACAACACACTACTTTCACCTTCATCCCATGTTAAAATGAATTTAAAAAGTTATAAAGAAAGTTAAAGCTGAACAAAATCTGGTGCGTGCAACACACAACTTTCACTTACCTCAATTTTTCAAATCAATTTAAGAACTTTATTTTAAAAGTTTTTTTGTTAAAAAAAAGTTTAATAATTATGTTGAGCCTGGATAGAAATATATGTTTCATTACATAATTTATATCTATATATATATATATATATATATATATATATAGATCGCCTTTTCCCTTTGCCATCGGACCAGGCGTGAACGGTTTGTTCAGTTTCTCTAATTCTTTCTTTGTTATGTTTATATCAGTCAGGAGAAGGATCTTATGAAAGAAAAAAATAGAAGAATTACTTCGTGTGTTTGTGTTTTTGGTATGTCCAGCGCGAAAACGAAAAGTCCTATGAAACTGAAAATTCATATTTAAGACAATTATACACACGAGATGTTACAGCAACTTTTTCGTCTAAATCAGCTGACCAGAAGAGCCACTTTATATCATGCATTTTGCACTTATTTACGGTTTTCTCAAAAACGACTCTAACGATTTTGATTAAACTCTCTATTTCAATGTAAAATTGGACGGGCTTTTATATACTGTGGATTTCATTCTGAATTAAATAGTCTGACAGGGCTTAAATGCCGATATATCAAAATTTCTTCCTATAAAGTACCTTTAATTTTGTAGATACTATAAAAGTAACCATAATATCTAGTTACCATTGATAAAAAATTTATATGAGTTGAACTAATTCGATTCATCTTAATGAAAAAAAAAAACTGAAAAAATATTTTTTTAATGCAATTTTTCGTTTTTGAAAATAAGAATAGTAATATACATATATAATATTCCGTTGAAAACCTAAATATTTAAGAAAAAATATTATCTTGTACACAAGCTTGTAAGTTAATAAAGATCGATATAGATTTTTAATAAAACACATGTTTTATAGAAATTAAATTCAATTAATTCTTTATTAGTTTCATTCATTTTATCTCTACCTGTATTTGAAAGTTCTTTAATCGATTTTAACAACGGCGGTAATTAAAAGTCGTGTGTTGACCGCACCAGATTTTTATGTTTTTGGGACATTGACAGTCCACCTGATTAGTTAATTAATTTGTATGCGAATTGAATAAATATACGTATTAGAAACTTTTTGGAGTTTTACAATTTTTTTCTCTTACTTCTGCTTTAATTTTAGTAAAATTTTTAAAACATGTTTTGTTTATAAGATATATATTATGTTTGTTTAGTTCATTATTTATACATAAGTTAGACTCCCCTTAATGTTTCTTAAATTACTGTTAATGTAAAAAATACAAATTCTACTATTTTTATAAATTTAAAGATTATATGTAGACATGTCACCTTTACCCTTCGAAGAAAATCCTGCCCTTCAGTTCTCTTTAACTCCGTTCCGCTTCCTTTCTCCGACACAGTCCGGTATCTTGGCTTCCTTCTAGACAAAAGACTAACTTGGAACCCGCATACTAGACTTAAACGACTAGAACTTAATCGACGATTTGGACAATTATACAGACTACTGAACAGAAATTCTAAATTATCTATCGAGAACAAACTGCTAATATACAAGACAGTACTGAAACCTAACTGGACCTACGGACTTGAACTGTGGGGGACAGCCAAATTTTCTAACATCAAACGCATTCAATCCTTCCAATCAAAAGCCCTCCGAACAATAGTTAATGCTCCCTATTATGTATCCAACCATACCTTACACCGCGACCTAAATATTCCATTTATTTTAGACCTTATACTATTAAAATTCTCTAAATTCCATCAGAACCTTATCCATCACCCTAATCCCCTAGCTCAATCCTTATCCAGCTCCACACATCCTTACCATCCTCCTAGAAGGTTGAAACGGCAGTGGCCTCGAGACCTCTTGTAAAATGTATATTGGAGTTCTAGCATTGGCTAGATTCTCCACTCACGTGCTGTATGCTTGTGAATTTTATATAGGTATGAGTGACTTTTGTATATATTTTTATTGATTTTGTTTTGTATTTATTTATATTGTATTATTATTATATAAATTTATTGTTTTGTATATATCGTGTGAATGCAGTATGAATGTTGTACTTTATCCCTATTAAAAATGTCCTAAATTGGACGGATTGTAATATTGTTCAATAAAGAATATTATATAATTAAAAAAAAAATTAAAAAGATTATATAAATATAACACATTTCTACTCGATCACTTTATGTGATTCTGACAAACGTCATAAAACATTTGAGGTCATAAATCACTCATTTTTTATTCTTATTTTTTATGTATTATGTCATGAGATAACGTCTTATATCTTTAATGTCTTTGGAATATTTTGATAGTCAACAACTCGTGCGAATTAGCAAAGGTTCTATTTATGGAAATGTTTTTAAATATCGCTAAAAATAATCGGACTTTTAAAGTGTAAAGACTTGGAATGTGTTAAGGAATTCGTGGCACCTGTATGCCGATGTAAGATTTAATTTAATTTTGTTGTGATCCGAGGTTCTGGGTATGTTAATTCTTTCATGTTAATAATTTTATAGTTTTTTTGTGTGTATATGAAATATAAAATAAGGGAAGGTATCGTAATAGTTAAAATTTTCGAAATAAAATAATTATTTATTACTCATGTATCCATTTTTCTCCTACTTAATGTATTTTATTTCATTTTATTTTTTTAGTAGGTTTGTTTATATATTTTTATTTTCACTTACCTATTTATGAAATATATGTTAAGGGGAAGTCCAGTTTTTAACGGAAATACACGTTTTAGGGTCCCTTGAGTCCAAATAACCAAGTCCCGGAAAAAGGTCTGTGTGTGTGGTAACTCTCGATATATCGTATAACTCGATATATCGATTTAAAATTTAATGGGCTTTAATATGATGTAGGTTTCATTCTGATCAAAATATTCTGACAGGGCTCAAATGCCGATATTTTAAATTGTCTACCCCAAAAGTACCTTCAATTTTGTAGATTTTATAAAAATAGCCTTATTATCTTGTCAACATTGATAAATAACAGCTAAATATGCAAGTTGAGCGAATTTGAAAAATAACTAAAGGAGAAAACTGAAAAAATATTTTTTTAGTCCATTTTTTTGTTTTTGAACATAAAAATAGTAATATGCCGTTGGAAAGCTAAAAATTTTAGAAAAAAATATTACCTTATACACAAGCTTGTAAAAGTGAATAAAGAGTGATGAAAAGCCGATAAAACTAACTGATTGTTTAAGATAATAATATAATAGATTTTTTTAATAAAACACATGTTCCTATAGATATTAAATGTATTTAATTATTTAATGGTTTCACTCATTTTTATTTCTAAATGTATTTGAAAATTCATTAATCGATTTAAAAACGGAGGTTAGTGAAAGTCGTGTGTTGCCCGCACCAGATTTTCCTAATATCACTATTACCTTTGAGTATATGTTTAATTAGTCTCTACAAGTAAAATCGTAAATTATATGTAAATAAACTTTTCTATCCATCTATTTGTCCAACCAAAACTCTCTTTCCAACAATTTTAGCTAACAATTAGCCAAACTCTATTTCGTTAAGTGGATTTTTCCCAAATTACGATTATGTAATTGGAACCGGATTACCTTGAATATATTTTTTGAGTGCTCACTTACAGTTCAACAAAAAAAAAATTACTGACCTTTAAACAAAAAATTTAAATTTCCTTTTCTTATGCTTGGAAATTAGATTCAATGATAACAAGACAAAATGAAATCCAGGAACAAATAAAGTCCCGATTAAAAGCGGGAAATGCTTGTTATTATTTAGTAGCTAAATTACTTAGCTCACGGCTTCTGTCTAAAAACATAAAGGTTAGAATTTATAAAACTATTCTTCTTCTTTAGGGATGTGAAACGTGGCCGCTAAATTTGAAGGATGAACAGCGGCTTAAGGTTTTCGAAAATAAGGTACTGCGTAAAATATTTGGTCCGAAGAGAGATGAGTCCACTTGGGAGTTTAGAAGGTTGCGCAACGCGGAATCGCGGAGCTTGTACCCTGTGAATATTAATGAGTTGATAGCATCACAGAGACTCAAATGGGCTGTTAACGTTTTTGGGCTCGGTGAGGAACGGATTCCGAGAAAGTTGGTATTCGCTGATCCGACTGTTAGGCATCCGAAAGGTAGGGATTGCGTGAAGGCTGATCTCGGGGGCTTGGGCGTGAACGGTGTACATTTGACGAGCCTGTGTAGGCGGAATTTGGTGGTATCGGCATCGAACCTTCGGGTTCGGTAAGTCTATTATTATTATGCTTAAAATTGGACCATGGCCTATGTTTGCTTTTTCGATCCTTAATTACTTTTTAATCTAAATTTACAACCGTGTTAATAAAGAAATAAATGTAAAGAATAAAACAATAAATAAAAACCAGTATATAATCAATTGACGTGAGATATTACCCATTCGTACCTTAACCTTCGTAAGGAAAAAATATGTTGAAAATTTTGTCTTTTACCTCATATTTTATTCTAAAACGTCTTTTTTTTTTAATATAATTTTTTCCTTTTTTATTACCATTTTTTATGAAGAGGAAGCCGTGATCCTATACTTGTCCCTGTCTATGTCCATGCATAGAAAATTATGATTATTGCATTCATAGACAAGTTGGGGTATTGAGTATTATAGGAAAGATTTTGAACTGTAAGAAGAGTTCGATGTTTTTGTAGAGCCCTAAAGCTTAATGTAATTATATGTTTGGAATCTCCTGTAATGTAGTGGCTAGCATAACTTCCTTCTATTAATAATGTCTCGGGTTGAAACCTGACATGAGGCCCTAGGATATTTCAATGAGAGTAAAAAATCCTGTTAGACCGTGGATAGGTGGTCCAAAGCCGGGGCGATGTCAGGTTAAAGATCCCTATCCTAATAAAACCTGGATAGGAAAAAGTACTCCCACTGTAGCATCGTCCGATCAGTCACAGCAGTATTATGTGACGTTAAATGAATAAACAAACAAACAATTATAAGTTATATAAATATGATGTAAATTAACTCTTTAATTGGTGTACGCTGAACCGACTCGTACTCTACCAGTCAAATTAAAAAAAAATTGCATTAAACAAATATTTTTTCTGTTTTCTCCTTTAGTTTGGTATAGAATTCATTCAATTTATATATTTACCTGTTTTTTATCAGTTGTAACAAGATAATATAGTTATTTTTATAGAATCAACAAAATTAAGGTACTTCAGAGAAAGAAAATTTAAAATATCGGCATTTAAGCCCTGTCAGACCATTTTTATCCAAAAAAAACCTACATGATATTAAAGCCCATTAAATTCTACATCGATATAGCGAGTTTAATCAAAATCGTCGGAACCGTTTTCGAGAAAATCGAAAAAAGGTGCAAAATGCATGTTATAAAGTGGCTCTTCTGGTAAGCTCATATTAATGGAAAAGGTTTTGTATCGTATCGGGCGCATATTTGTCTTAAATATGAAATTTCAGTTTCACAGGACTTACCGTTTCCGCCTGGGAGTTACCACACACACACACAGACCTTTTTGCGGGACTTGGTTATTTGGACTCAGGGGACCCTAAAAGGTGTATTTCCGTTGAAAACTGGAAATCGAAAATTTTCACGATCGCAATACTTTCCCTTGCTATATATAGTTAGTGAAAGTAAAAATGTCAATATGCTTAAATATATTTGTTATGAATATCTTGGAATCTGTGCTATTGGCCAGATCAAGACGATTTTGTTCCAGCTAGTTAGAAATTTAATTGTCATTTATATGAGTACTTATAATTTTTCAGGAGAGGTATAGCTTTTGAGTTATTCGAAAAACCAATTTGTATTACATTTTAGAAATAGATTTCTTTTAACCACTTAGTGAACTTATTTTCGCAAACCCAGCCTTATTGCATATCTAGACGGTAAGAGGAACCTCCAGGAAAAATTTCAGCTTCACAACTAAAACTATTTTTGAGATACTGCGATGACCAGAAAATCTAGTGAAGTAGCACTTTCTTTTATAAATACAGAAGATTATCTAATCTTCAATTTTTAATTATAAGAAATTAACTACTCGTGACTTCTCGAATAATTTTTAATTGGTTGGTCTTGATTTTAACTTTTTTAAAACAGAACAATCAAAGTCTGGTAGGCGCCCGAAAGGTGGACCGAAGCGTCGATGGGAGGATTGCGTTAAGGCTAATCTTGGGGGCATGGGCTTGAACGGTGATCATTGGACAAACCTGTGTAAGCGGAATTTGGTGGTATCGGCATCGAACCTTCGGGTTCGGTAAGCCTATTATTATTATTATTATTAAATGAACTCTTTATTCATTATTACCATGTTCCTTAAATGAGACAGAATTCAATATTATTAAAATCTGATTATAAAATTAAATAATCTAAATAAAAATTTATGGAGCGGCGTGGTTTAGTGTATAGAGCGCTAGTCTACTGTGCTCCGAGTCCTGGGTTCGAATCCCGGTTGTGACGGAATATTATTTATTCTGTTATTTCAGCCGGGGGCGATCCTGGGGTATGGAGACCCTTCTGGGGCATACCGAGTCTCTATAAAGTTGGTAACCAAAAAATGGGGAAAAACCTGGCGGCTGAACTGGATCTAGGCTGAATCACCTAATTGCACGGCCGTTGGCAAGGAAACAGTACGAATCTATATATGTGCTGAGCCCAAGACCCTTCTGGGTTGTAGTGGTACTGTTTTTTTTCTTTTTTTAATATAAATTATTTTCTGCTACAATCAATTATTTGGTGTTATCCATTACTTTCTTTGTTATCCATCACACTTTATTACTTTGTATGTAAGATGACAATTTTTCTAAAATATTTTTTAAAACGGAATATTATACATCTATATTACTATAATTATGTTGGATAAAAATTATTTACTTAAAAGAATGTATCAGTTCATTTCTCATTTAGCTGTTCATCAAATTCGTTCAACCGGTATATTTACCCGTTTTTAATAAATGAAAAAAAGATGATGTGGTTCATTTTTTCGAATCTACAAAATTTATGGTTCTTTAAAGGAAGAAAATTCTTACTATTTAAGCAGAATGAAACTTACATGATATAAAGCAAATTAAATTTCACATCGATGTAGCAAGCTTAAACAAAATCGTGTAAGCCATACCCTTTACAACACTTCACCTAGGATTGCATCTAGCATATTGTCCTCTTAGAAGAATAGATGAAGGAACTGAACTATTTTTTCGGACTACTTCAAGACTTATTAGACAAACTATCCCCCATTTAATTACAAAAGACTCGTTTACATGACTATAATAAGACCCATTTGAAGCTTCGAGGTTCCACCAAGTTAACTGATTCCTTCAGTATTCTTCAAATTAAAAATCCTTTAACTTCCCTAAGTGCGCCATCGAATTTCGCCATCTTAGTCGATGTGCAATGATGATATACTTTTTACTTTCACTTACCTACATATATATGAAACTAGCTGAACCTTGCGACTTTGCACGCAACTTTTTCTTTTCTTTTTTAAATTGCTGCTAATTAAGAAAGTTTTTTATAATAACTGTGTTAGGTGAGGTTGTACAATATAAATACACCTGAGATAGCAGTAAGTTAAACTTTTAACTACGTCTATGTACGACAAATAAATGATTATTACTTTCACTTACTATATATAGTAAGGGAAAGTATTGCGATCGTGAACAATTTCGAATTCCAGTTTTCAACGGAAATACACATTTTAGGGTCCCCTGAGTCCAAACAACCAAGTCCCGCAAAAAGGTCTGTGTGTGTGTGGTAACTCCCGGGCGGAAACGGTAAGTCCTTTGAAACTGAAATTTCATATTTAAGACAACTATATACCCGAGATGTTACAAAATCTTTTTCATCAAAATGAGCTTACCAGAAGAGCCACTTTATATCATGCATTTTGAACCTTTTTTCGATTTTCTCAAAAACGGTTCCGACGATTTTGTTCAAACTCGCTACATCGATGTAAAATTTAATGGGCTTTAACATCATGTAGGTTTTATTTGGATTAAAATGGTCTGACAGGGCTTAAATGCTGATATTTTAAATTTTCTTCTTTTAAAGTACCTTTAATTTTGTAGATTCAATAATAATAACTAGATTATCTTGTTAACGCTGATGAAAAACAGGTTAATATATAAATTGAATAAATTCGATACCCAACTAAAGGAGAAAACAGAAACAATATTTGTTTAATGCAATTTTTCGTTTTTGAACATAAGAGCAGTAATATACATGTGTGATATACAGGATCTATATAAATTTAATTTGATTAATTCCTTAATAATTTCACGTATTTTTATCTCTAACTGAAAAATTTAAAATTATTTCATTGATTTTAAAAATGGAGGTAAGTGAAAGTCGTGTGTTGCCCGCACCAGATTTTTTTATTTTTTTTATTTTAATTGCTGCGAATTAAGAAAGATTTTATAATAACTGTGTTAGGTGAGGTTGTTCAATATAAATATACCTGAGATAGCAGTGAGTTAAACTTTTAACTATGTCTAAGTACGACAAATAAATGATTATTGTTGATTGTCAGATATTAATTTTATTCAGTCTAATCTGCAATAACATACCAGTAGCAAGTTGCAAACCCGTGATTATCTAATAATGACAATTTCGCTTCGAAACATTACCATTATTTTTCCATTCGGGGGTGTACCCTTCCAAATGAATAAGCTCGCATTTTTTTTTTTTTTTTTTTTTAGTATTTAGAACTAAGTTCTATTATTTTTTCAAAACTTAAACCTTTTTCAGCCTATTGATCATTTTAAAAAATCTGGTGCGGGCAACACACGACTTTAATTTACTTCCATTTTTAAAATCAATGAAAGAATTTTCATTAACAGTTAGAGATAAAAATACGTGAAACTATTAAGGAATTAATTAAATTGAATTTATATAGAAACATATGTTTTATTAAAAAATCTATTATATTATTATCTAAAATAATCAGTTAGTTTAATGTTCTTCTCATCACTCTCTATTAACTTCTAAAAGCTTGTGTATGAGATAATATTTTTTCTAAAATCTTTAGCTTACCAACGGTATATCATACATGTATATTACTGCTCTTATGTTCAAAAACGAAAAATTGCATTAAAAAAATATTTTTTCTGTTTTCTCCTTTAGTTGGGTATCGAATTTATTCAATTTATATATTTACCTGTTTTTCATCAGCGTTAACAAGATAATATAGTTATTTTTATTGAATCTACAAAATTGAAGGTACTTTTGGGGTAGAAAATTTAAAATATCGGCATTTGAGCCCTGTCAGAATATTTTAATCAGAATGAAACCTACATCGTATTAAAGCCCATCAAATTTTACATCGATATATCGAGTTTAATCAAAATCTTTAGAGAAAATCGTAAAAAGGTGCAAAATGTATGGTATAAAGTGCCTCTTCTGGTAAGCTCATTTTGATGAAAAAAGTTTTGTCACGTCTCGGGCGTCTTAAATATGAAATTTCAGTTTCATAGGACTAGCCGTTTCCGCCCGGGAGTTACCACACACACACACAGACACTCAGGGGACCCTAAAACGTGTATTTCCGTTGAAAACTGGAATTCGAAAAGTTTTACGATCGCAATATTTCCCCTTACTATATATAGTAAGTGAAAGTAAAAACCAACAACGATGAAACATATGGACTGGATAGAAACCTACACACGAAACATGGCTATGAAACGAAATATACCTAAATATATTTGTTATAAGTAGTTTAGTATCTAAGCTATTACTCATCAGATTAAAATGATTTTGTTTCCAGATGGTTAGATATATGCTTGCCATTCAAATGAGTACTTATAGTTTTTGAGGATGCGTATAGTTTTTGAGTTATTCGATAACCAATTTTGTTTTACGTTTTAGAAAAATATTTTTTTAAATCACATAGAGGACGAATTTTCCCAAACCGGGTCTTATTTCACATCTAGGCGGTAAGGCGAACCTCCAGGAGAAATTTCAACTCCACAACCATTTGTCGTTTTTGAGAAACTGCGATGACCAGAAAATCGAGTAAAATGGCACTTTATTTTATAAATATAGACATATAGTGAGGGGAAGTATTGCGATCGTGAAAATTTTCGAAATCCAGTTTTAAACGGAAATACACATTTTAGGGTAACCTAAGTCCAAATGACCAAGTCTCGCAAAAAGGTGTGTGTGTGAAGTCCTATGAAACTGAAATTTCTTATTTAAGACAAATACACGCCCGAGACGTTACAAAACCTTTTTCATCAAAATCAGCTTACCAGAATAGCCACTTTATACCATGCATTTTGCTCCTTTTTAGGATTTACTCAAAAATTGTTATAACGAATTTGATTAAACTCTCTATATCGATGTAAACTTTAATTGGCTTCAATTTTATGTAGGTTTAATTCTGATAGAAATTGTGTGACAGGGCTTAAATGCCGATATTTTAAATTTTACTTCTCTAAAGTACTTTTAATTTTGTATATTTAAAAAAAATAGGCTTATCATCTTGTTAGCATTGATAAATGACAGCTTAATATGTAAGTTGAGCGAATTTGATTAACAACTAAAAGAGAAAAGGGCAAATATATTTTGTATGCAATTTTTGTGTTTTTGAACATAAGGATAATAATATAGATGTATAATATACCGTTGGAAAGCTAAATATTTTTTATTTAAACTATATGATCTTGTTGCATTGATAAATATAAGCTAAACATGCAAGTTGAGCAAACTGAAAAAATATTTTTTTAATCCATTTTTTTGTTTTTTAAACATAAACAGTAATATACATGTATATTATACCGTTGGATAGCTAAATATTTTTTATTTAAAGTGTATTATCCTGTTAGCATTGATAAATTTTGTATCAGCTAAACATGCAAGTTGAGAAAACTGAAAAAATATTTTTTTAATTCCTTTTTTTTGTTTTTGAACATAAGAACAGTAATATACATGTATACTACACCGTTGGATAGCTAAATATTTTTTATTTAAAGTGTATTATCCTGTTAGCATTGATAAATATTGTATCAGCTAAACATGCAAGTTGAGAAAACTGAAAAAAAAAGTTTTTAATACATTTTTTTGTTTTTGAACATAAGAACAGAAATATGCATATATACTATACCGTTGGATAGCTAAAGATTTTAGAAAAAATATTATCTAATACACTGAATTGTAAAAGGTAATGGATAGTGATGAAAAGCCGATACAACCAACTAGGCTTAAATACCGATATTTTAAATTTTCTTTCTCTAAAGTACCTTTATATTTGTAGATTTAAAAAATAATGAACATCATTTTGAATGAATTCCATAAGTAAATAAAGGAGAAAAGTGCAAAAATATTTTTTATGCGATTTTTGTGTTTTTGATTACAAGAATAGTAATATAGATGTATGATATACCGTTGGAAACCAAAATATTTTAGAAAACATATGTGATACACGAAATTGTAAAAGTTAATGGTGAGTAATGAAAAGCCGATAAACCTAACTGATTGTTGTAGATAAAAATATAATAGATTATTTAATAATACATATGTTTCTATTGAAATTCAAATTAATTAATTCTTTAACAATTTATTTTCATCTCTAAATTTATTTAAAATTTCTTAAATTGATTTTAACAACGGAGGTAAGTGAAAGTCGTGTGTTCCGCTCACCAGATTTTTTAAAATATTGATTTATTAATAAATTATTGAAGATAATGCTTTCAAGTCATTAAGTTGACAACTTACATCATTGTATTTGATATCGGCTGATTCTTATATAACAAGAAATAATCTAAAAATTGGAAACTCGTGCAGGTCCAAGTGTGTGAAATTCTCCGAATCCTATCAGATTTATTCCTTAAACAAACAATACTTAAAACTGAAACAATAGTTTCACTATTCACGTCAAAAACAATTGATGAAGCGCTGTTTTTGAGTAGCCGATGAGGAAAAACATTTTCAAATAGCGGATATATTAAAAAATATTTTTTAAATTACAAGAATGTATTCCTCAGATAAGATAACAATTCTGAGAATCTAGGAAATTTCATCATACGACTCTTAGAGGGCGGATTTCGAAATTTTAGGGGGAGGAATTGTACCTAGGTAACTAGGCGCAGCAAAATGATGCTAAAATTAATGGTTTAAGAGAAATAATTCCTACAAAGCTGGAAATCGTTTTATACCTACTAATTGGCCTACTTTATTTTTTATTTTTTTATTCGCAACTGCTTTCCAGCGAATGTGAGGTGTTATTTTCCTCTTGTTCAGCGTACTGCATTTTCAGTTTAAAAGATCTCTCAGCCATCGTCTTTTAAGTCTTCTTTGGGTCTGCCCTGGTAACAGGGAGGAAGAAAGGGAAGAAACAAGCTGATTTTGGGATCACTTGTAGCTGGGTGGCTAGCATAACAGCCTCCTATGCCAAAGGTCACGGGTTCAAACCCTAGGTGGTCCTAGGGTTTTTTAATGGGAGTAAAAAATACTTAGTTATGCCCTCCTTCGGAGGGAACGTTAAAAGGTGGTCCCGAGCCTGTGCGATGTCAGATAACCATAGTAGCATAAAGTGACGTTAAATAAATAAACATCAATGCTAACAGATGATATGGTTAATTTATTAAAATTACCAAAATTAAAGGTACTTCAGATGAAGAACATTTAAATTATCGGCATTCCAGCCCTGTCAGACAATTTAAACCAGAACAAAACCTACATGATATTAAAGCCCATCAAATTTTACATCAATATAGCGAGTTTAATCAAAGTTGTTAAAGCCGTTTTTGAGAATATCGTAAAAAGGTGCAAAATGCATTGTATAAAGTGGCTCTTCTGGTAAGCTCATTTTGATAAAAAAGTTGCTATTACATCTCGGGCGTATAGTTGTCTTAAATATAAAATTAAAGTTTCGTGCGGCTTTTAGTTTTTGCACTAAACACACAGACCTTTTTGCCGGACTTGGTCATTTGGGCTCGTGTATTTCTGATTAAAACTCAAATCGAAAATTTTCACGATCCGAATACTTTCCCTTACTATATATTTAATAAATAGGTAAGTGAAAGTAAAATAGATTTTTCCGCCATATTATGTTTATATTTGTTAATTAACCGCTATGAAACCACCGTAAAATGTAGGATATGTAAATAGAAGGTATTTATTATATATTGATCAGGTGAAATGCATTTTCTTCTCTTGGGGTTATGATTGAAGGGATGAGGATGATATTTGGTCCGGGTGGAACAGTCCGAGAATTTTCCTTCCAATGTATGGTTCCCCACTGTATCTAGTTGGTCCGAATCTGGGACCCATATATCCGAAAACTTACATACAAGACTGGTTTTTCTTATAGGTAACCTTCTTATCCTAACCAGAGGGTGAAGGTGACAATTTCAAGCTGCAATTCAAACATATGTTTGGTTTAAAGAAAAAAAAAATCGCAGGAGTATGGAGATTTATGTTAAATATTTGTAAAAGCTTGCGCGTTGTCCAAATCTGGACAGATGTATGTGAATTTTTTTTATGTCAAGCTATTTCTGTTTATTGCAATTTTCCCTTTTACCTTCGCCAGTTTCTGGTTTGCATTAATATGTAAATACGACCTCAGTCACACTACCGACAGCTTATTTTTATCTTTTCGCTCTAGATTGTCATGATAATAATTGAGTTATTAATCAATGACACCTTATATAGATATGTCACTTATATCCTTAGGAGAAAAAATATGTAAATTAGTATTAAAATCGATTGTTTAATGGAAATTGTATTCAAGTAATAAAAAAATATATCTATAATCTATTCTATATGTGAACGGACAAGATATAGCGAGAAAAGGGAATGAAAATTTGGAATATTTTCGCTTATTTTATTTTATTTTTTTTCATTTTGAAATCTATTAACTCTTCTTCATGAATTGAGACATTTATTTCCAAAAGTTACTAATGGAATTTTTTTTACGAAATATATATTTTATCCATATTTGTATAATAATGGTTTAGTTTTATCTAAATCCGTTATTAGATTTTATTTAAAAAAACATAGAAATCCTTTTAAAACGTGTTTGAAAATTGCATTTCATTCCAAAAGTTACTTAAAACATTACCTTCTAAAACGTGCTTTATCCTCTGTAAACTGATATAACCTTTCCTTTCATTTCCTTACAAAGGTAACTATATTTCCTACGGCAGAAGCACCTAACGCCGTAATATATCACTATTAATTTATTGTTTTCTTCATTTTGTGTATTTTTATTGGTTCATTTAGTACGTATTGAATCACTACTATTATTTTGATCAATAGTTTTAACCTAATAATCAGTTTTTTAGGCTATTTTAAACAATTAATTGCTTCGCTTCGGTTCTCGTAGGTAAAATTAAATTGTTTTTTTATAGTATATCTTCCAGCAGACAGATAAATTTGATTTAATAATCTCAAGAAATTCACATTTTAATAGAATAATGGTATTTTATCCAGCAAATGGTAGGAATTATAATTCCCCGACCTTGCTAAATATGAGAAGAAAAATCCTGTCTGATCTAACTTAATTTTTTTTTTTTTTTCTGAAAAAGGTAAGAGACCGAAATAAATTTTAATTATTTATCAGTTAAATATTGTTTGCTCGTTAATAATATAAATACATTTGTTAAATTCACAGAAAGAATAAGTAAAAGTTCAAAACGAATTTTATAATTACGTACTTTCTTATTATAGTACAAAAAATAAATTTGAATATTCGCTTTCTTTTGAAGAATAGGCAATAAAATATAGTTAACCAACAAGGAATGATATTTCTCAGAGTGATAATAAGGAAATATAAATAATTTAATAATTAACATTAAGAAGAAGTTAGTTTGTTTGTTTATTCGTTTAACGTCACTTTATGCTACTATGGCTAATCGGGCGATGCTACAGTGGGAGTTCTAAATTTTGCCTATCCAGGTTTTATTAGGATAGGGATCTTTAACGAGTACCTGACATCGCACAGGCTCGGGACCACCTTTTAACGTCCCCTCCGAACAGGAAGGACGGCATAACTAAGGATTGTTTACTCCCATTAAAAAATCCTAGGGCCAACCGCAGGTTTGAACCCGCGACCTTTGGCATAGAAAGCTGTTATGCTAGAAACTACGCTATGGGAGACCCCTAGAAGACGTTAGTTATAATAATGTTGTAAGTAGGGTTGGGCATTATCGAATGACAATTATCAGATTATTCGATTATTTCAATCATTCGAATTAATCGATTATCGGATTAATCGGTTCGGAGAAACGAATGATTTTTCGAAGTGATTATTTTAAAGATAATCGAGGAATTACAAGGGGTTGGGATAATCTAATGTTTTTTTTTTTTTTGCTCATCACAAATATTATATGGATATTAGCACCTATTCATATTATCATTCGATTATGACGACCATCCGATTATGCCCACCCTTAGTTGTAAGAGGAAGGTTATGATGACTGTTATCTCGCATTATATTCTTCCAAAAAGTACTTGATCCCTTTTAATTCGTTCCAAAAAATACTATATCAATGTTTCATTCCAAAAAGTACTATATCCATATTATATTGTTAAAAAGTCATGGGAAAACTGCAATAATTTGGAAAAAAAACATGTTGTTAATAAAGTAAAAAAAAAATCAACTTTAGATTTTAATAAAAAAAAAGAATCAAATAAATTGGTCTAGTAATAAATAAATTGCGGATTTTAGCGTTTCCTGTAAAATTTTCTAAAGTTGATTTAGTAACTTTTGGAACTCAACGTCTCAATTATTGGAATTTTTATTTGAATAATGAATAAAATGGTAATTGATAACTGCAAATTATTCATTAGAAAATTTTACAATTTTATTCCTGGAAAACGAACTAAAAATAATAATCGTTATTCGAACCACCAACTAGTTCATTAGTTATCTATTATTCGTTTGTTGACATAATTATTGTCTGCACTGCTTTGGTTCACTTTTATTTTAGTGACAGAGTTTATTAATAAGGCATGTCATTTCTCAATCGTTTAAAACACCAGGTCGCCATGTTAAAATTGAATCTTGTATGAACGAAACATGATGAAATCCCACACAGATATGTCATTTCCATTTACAAGAGAAAACAATTTATAAATCAAATCAATCTTCGAACCGCTTCAAGCCGGTTGTATGATGATTGAAAACACTCTGCAAAAAATATATTTATAATTTATTTAAGTAACATCATTATTAACGTTTTTTTTTTCTTGATATTTACAATTCGCTCCTGCCAGAAGCTGTCAGACAATAAGCAAATGTGCTTTATAAATAGATAGATCAGACATGGTAGGCATGGAGAAGGAATGTGCCCTGCAGCACCCCTTCCAAGGCTTTAATTTAGCAGAGGAGGTCTCTCATCCAGCTTCTCTTCCCCTTCTTCTGACTAACACTTCTGCTATTGACATGTAGGTAATCAGTATATTGTCATGTCCGTCCAGTATACTATGAGAACGAGAATAAATAGTTCGTATATGTTGGTCAACTGTTGGTTGTTTAAGCCCATATATAGATTTTGTTCTTTGCCTGCCAAGGATATGTAGTTAGGAGTCTTAAAATATTTTATTTAAATTATTGCAGTTTTTGTATTTTTAAATTAAGTATTTTTTGTTGAGCCATAAAGCTAAAGTCTATGAAGCTTAAGTCAATATTGCTTTAAGTAGGTATGCGTATGTATTCAGTTTCCATCTAATTTTTAATTTTGATGATTTAGATAGGAAAAAATATAGTACTTTCAGTCTTTACTTGTAGTACAAATGATACAGAAGTCGAGGTTTTAAAATAGGAAAGTAAGTGTCCCACGAAATCATGCAGAAAATTAAATTTTAATTTTTCAAAGCGGAGCAGAGATATGGGGCTCTACTAAACCATCGAATTTTTGTCGTATCCAATCCTTACAATCCAAAATCCTTCTAAAAATCCTTAACGCTGCTAACTTTGTCACGAATAAGCTCATCGATAAAGACCTTAGTGTCCCATATGTCACTAAATTTGCCCGAACCAGGTATCAATCATTCCATGAAAAAATACATTCCCACTCTAACCCACAAGTTTCTATCCTATCATCCTCTTCAATTCCTGATAATCCTCCGAGGCATCTGAAAAGAAGATGGCCCCGAGACCTTCTAGTTTAGAATATCTTTAGAGTGCTGCCAATGGGTAGTGCCTCTACATGCATTTCATGCCAGTTTTTTTTTTTTTAATATTTCAAATAAATACAAATTTTGTACTGTATGAATTTGGTCTCATATCACTATTACTACTGTTCATTTAGAACAAATTGTAATATATCTTAATAAAAAAATAAATAAAATTTATTATTTGAGATCAGAACATAATAAACCCTTTTATTATTATATTATAGCCATTGTAATTTCATTAATTGACTTCGTTACATATATATTTCTTTTTTTTTTGTTTTAATACCAACATTCTCTATCTCAATAGTTTATATAATATTGTATTTAATTTTATCGTAATTGTATTTCTTTTATATCTTTTTAGCCCCGATGATGACCCACAAGGGGGGTCGAAACGTGGGAAAATAATAAATAGTTGAAACTATTTAGTTGTTCCATATGTCAAATGGTCAACTAATGATATCCAATAGTATATATAATTTAAAAAGCTAAAAATAATGAAGGTGCATAAAACAATTTTAATACCTTAACACAGAGTCGTGTCAATGGAACACCAGATATTTAGGTTAATTAAAATATGATGGAATTTTATATATATCTTCCCCTCACTGATGTACTCTGGCAATACGCTCGGCTCTCGACCTCACGAAACGCGGAAACATCAGCGTGGTAATCATCGGGTTCCAACCGCCAAATTATCCCTCGACTAAGGTCATGTATTACTTGTTTTTTAAGGTTCGGTCGGGCACAAGGAACGTCTGCTAAACTGTCTAATGCCAACAAATCATTTCTAGAATAAACTTCATCGTTACATTCAGCATGGGAAGTCCAGCTAAACCTGAAAAACGTGACTTCCAAATTTTAAATTTTTTTCCTAACAATTCCGATTCACCCATTTTTAGTCAGTTTGCTGGTGTTCCTCAAGGCAGTATCCTAAAACCCATTCTTTTCACAGTTTATACAGCTGATCCTAACACTTTCCTTTCTACCTATGCTGATGACACTTGTGTGTTATCAGTCAATAACGATCCAACTGTTGCCTCTCAAACCCTTCAATCCCACATCAGAGATCTTGAGATATGGTGTCAGAACGGGAGAATTAAAATAAATTCCAACAAATCCAACCAAATTACATTTACCCTTCGTCGTAAACCTATGACTTCCTGCCCTACTGTCTCCTTCAATAATACTCCTCTTGTCCCGGTTGAACAGATCCGATATCTAGGACTGCACCTTGACAAACGCCTTACTTGGAACCCTCACACAAGACTGAAACGACAAGAAACTGCACGACGTTTTCGACTACTTCAACACTTACTAGACAAATGTTCTAATATTCTTCCATATCGATATATCTTCCACTTAACTACAAAAGACTCATCTACATGACTATTATAAGGCCGATATGGACTTACGGAGTAGAGCTTTGGGGCTCTACTAAACCATCGAATTCTTCCCGTATCCAATCCCTACTATCCAAAATCCTTCGTAAAATCCTCGATGCTCCTTACTTTGTCACGAACGAACTTATCCATAAAGACCTCAATGTTCCGTATGTTGCTGATTTGGCCCGATCTAGATACCATTCCTTTCATGACAAACTAAATTTCCCACCCTAATCCTCTTGTT
The DNA here is from genome assembly GCA_023052935.1 of Piezodorus guildinii. Lineage (NCBI taxonomy): Eukaryota > Metazoa > Arthropoda > Insecta > Hemiptera > Pentatomidae > Piezodorus > Piezodorus guildinii. Next base: position 33,026,092 of record CM041298.1, on the reverse strand, counting down.
TCAATACTTTCTTCCTCTTCAATTCCTGACAATCCTCCGAGGCGTCTGAAAAGAAGATGGCCTTGAGACCTTCTAGTTTAGAAAAGTTACTGGAGTGCTGCCATTAGGTAGTTCTTCTTTAAGTCTGTTTCACGCCATTTAGCTTTTGTCACATTTACTTGTTGTATCTTGAAGTACAGTTGTAAATTTCAATAAATGATGTTAAAAAAAAAAAAAAAAATCCAATTATTAGGAGCGGCGTGGATAGAGCACTAGTCTACTGTTCTCTTGGTCCTGGGTTCGAATCCCGGCTGTGGCAGGATATTATTTATTCTGTTCATTCAGCCGAGGGGCGACCTAGGGTATGGAGACCCTCCTGGGACAGACCAAGCCTCTTTAAAGTGGGTATCCAACATTGGGGAAAAAACCTGACGGCTGAGCGTGATCAAGGCCTAATCACCTCATTGCACGGCCGTTGGCCTAGAAACAGTAAGAATCTCTATATGTACTGAGCCCAAGACCCTTCATGGCTTGTAGAGGCACGTTTTTTTTTTATATATATACTTTTCATGATAATTTATAATTCAATCTCTAAGTTTTAATTAAGTCTCTAGATTTTCATTTTGGTCCTTTTTTTCTTCATTCTGCCTCCTCGCATTCTTGATTGCCCAATGAAGGTAGGATTGTTTTGCACCATTTTAAAACTAATTAAATAACAACGTTTTTTTTTAGATCTGGGAAATATCAAACCTAACGATAGATGAGTAATAACTGTTTGAAATTTCTAAATTTTCTTTGAAATATTTGTAAAAAAAAGATATTTATAACTGTATTATATGCATCAAGTAAATGTGATGGACATAATAAATTGACATGAAATACATGTAGAGACGCTTCCCATTGGCAGCACTCGAAAAATATTCTAAAATAGAAGGTCTGGGGGCCATCTTCTTTTCAGACTCCGAAGCGTCTTTTGACATATGAAACAACTAAATAGTTTCTACTATTTATTATTTGCCCACGTTTCGACCCCCCTTGTAGGTCATCATCGGGGCTAAAAAGATATAAAAGAAATGTAATTACAATAACATTAAATACAATATTATATAAACTATTGAGATAGAGAATGTCGATATTAAAACATAAAAAAATAAATATATATGTAACGAAGTCAATTAATCAAATTACAATGGCTATAATATAAAAATAAAAGGGCTTATTATGTTCTGATCTCAAATAATAAATTTTATTATTTTTTTTATTAAGCTATATTACAATTTGTTCTAAATGAACAGTAGTAATAGTGATATGAGACCAAATTCATACAGTACAAAATTTGTATTTCTTTGAAATATTTAAAAAAAAAAGATATTTATAACTGTATTATATGCATCAAATAAATGTGATGGACATAATAAACCTGCATGAAATACATGTAGAGACACTAACCATTGGCAGCACTCTAAAAATATTCTAAACTAGGTCTCGGGGCCATCTTCGTTTCAGACGCCTCGGAGGATATCAGGAATCGAAGAGGAATGGGATAGAAACTAGTGGGTTAGAGTGGAAAAGGAGTTTTTCATGGAATGATTGATACCTGGTTCGAGGTAATTCTGTAACATATGGGACATTAAGCTTTTTATGGATGAGTTAGTTAATTCGTGACGAAGTAAGAAGCGTTAAGGATTTTGTAAGGATTGGATACGAGAAGAATTCGATAGTTTAGTAGAGCTCCATAGCTCTGCTCCGCTTTGAAATATTAAAATTTAGTTTTCTGTATGATGTCGTGGGACACTTACTTTCCTATTTGAGGGCTTGACTTCTTAACCTTCTGGGAAATTTTCTCCTCTTTAATTTGTTAGCACTTATTCTTCTGTGCGTGAACATCAAGTAGACATACTTGAGCATTTCTGATGAAAACCATTGATAACAGCAAAAAAATTCAAAATTTGATTTTCCTACCTAACTGTTGAGAATCGGACAATGGGTCATATGAACCTTTTAGTCTTTATTAAGATCATCTGATTCCACAACATGAATAGACATTTATGAAATACTAGTGTATATAGAAAATGATAATCTTCTAAACTGTTCATACTCACTACCGTTTAGAAATAATAACTTGAAAAAACCTGGTGCGGGCAAAACACGACTTTCACTTACCTCAACTGTTGGTTTAGTTTTTGGTTTTTGATTTATTTCTTGGCACAAAACATCTTGGTCATCAGTGCCAGATACACTCACTATGAGATACACTTAGATATATAATACCTAACTCACTATAAGATACACATTTTTAAAAACAAACAATTATGGTTTTAGTTGAAATATTAAATAATAATATTAATTAAAATAAATAATGAACCAATATAACAAATGATAATAATACACAAGAACGAATACATTATGAACAAATGATAATACATAATAGACAATAATGATATACATAATAAGTAATACATCCATAATACATGAATACATACATACAGATAATACATAATTAACAAATAATACACTCATAAATAGTGCCGGATATGCTCATTTTAGAAAATTAATTTAGACAAATATATATATATTTTTTTTTTTCAATATTAAATAATAATATTAATTAAAACAGATAATAAGAATAAGAGTAATCTATAATAGAAATAAATATGACAGCGTTAGTAAATAATAAAGATATATCAAGTTATATTAGTAGACGATATTCAAGGATAAAAAAAAAATAATAATAATAAAAATAAATAGAAATAAATAAACATAACGTAAGTCCTTAAATCCTCTTATAAAAGTCCATTTCAGCTCAACTGTTAAAATAAATTTAAAAACAATTAAATATACCTCAATTTAAAAAATATTTTAAGTTGATTTCAATAAAACGTGTATTCATGTTCTTTGGAAACATTTGATATAGATTAAATAATATAACTATTTAAATTGTTAATCAGTAATAAGTTTATTCCCTATTTGTCACTTTATATTACCTTTTACAACTTTGTGTACCAGATAATATTTTTTATGAAATCTTACTGTTTCCAACGGTATATTATACGTCTATATAACTGTTCTTATTATCAACAAACCAAAAATTACATAAAAAAGTAGTTTTGCTCTTTTAATCTTTAGTTGATCTTCAAATTCGTCCAACATGTATATTTAGCTATCCTTCATCAATATCATTAATATTCTTATTTTTTTCAAATATACTAAATTAAATGTACTTTAGAGGCGGAAAAATTAAAATATTGGTATTTAAGTCCTGTTATACTATTTCAATCAAAATGAAACCTACATTATATTAAAGCCCATTAAATTTTATATCGATATAGGTAAGTGAATGCAAAAAGTGCTGCTAATTATTAGACAATGGTTTATTATATCAAAATAGCTACATTATATTAGGGTATAACTGTTTATATAGCTGTTTGATTGCAATTAAGTAATATGAAAAGCAATAATTAATTCAAAGGAAAATGGCGTATCACCACTGCTAATTTCAAAACGATATATCTCTAAACGAGCCAATTTCAATGATTATTTTTTCATTTTGTTGAATTTTGTTTGGTATTTATTTATTAATTAGTTAAAACTATTGTTGTTTTTTTAGGATCTTTTTTTATGTTTTTTTTTTTGGTCGAGATTACAAAGGTTCATTATTGAAAATAATAAAACAAAATAGATGGTTGATGAATGATGAATATGAAACAAATATTTATTCTCGCTTTTATATTTCTTGGACAGCTAATCTAAATTACTGTAATATCTTCTACCAAATTAGATCAAATCCTGATAGATATGATTGAAAAAAAAAAATTTTAATAACAACCTAATTGACTAATTTCTATCCCATTAACACAGCCTAAAAAGACAACAATTCTATATCATAATTTTGTATATAACCTCTTTTTACATAACTACATGATAAAGATAATAAAAATAATTTACCGATTAGTCATTACATTTCTCAAGTACTTACCGGTTTGAATCATCGCTTCAAATACACGATGTAATCCTAAAATCCAACGTGATATCTATTCTTAATATGTTACCTATAGAGTTGTCAAAATGTTTATTTTCTTTTTATTATAATTAATATATCCCATAAACTTTTTACTATTTCCAATATATATATATATAATTTTGTTTTAAATAATTCGGGTTTTAGGTCATTAAATAAGTGGTCTACCTATGGGATTGTCACTTTCTCCCATTCTCGTAGAACTCGTTATGGATGATTTGGTGGAAGACATTTTGGCCAAAATTCCCATAAAGGTGCAATTTTTGAAAAAATATGTTGACGACATCATTTTAAGTGTTCCGACAGAGAGCTTAAATGATATTTTGGGACATATTAATAAAGATCAAAATATAAAATTTACTATCGAAGAAGAAAAAGACAATATGATCACATTTTTTGATACGAAAATAATTCGCGGGGTAGGGTACACAAAAGTATCATGGCACGAGAGAAAATACAATGGTGACCGTATTTTAAATTTTAATTCTTGCCACGACCTAAAAATTAAGATCAACATTGGGAGAAATATATGCTACAGAGCAATAGCTCTGAGCAGTATCTCTTATAGAGACGAAAATATTAGCCGAGTTAGAGAAATTTTAAAAAATAATGGTTAGAGAAGTGTCTACGGGGGGCTTATGAAACATTTTCTCACAAAAAGAAAAACCTTGACCCTGTCGAGTCTTATTTTTCCATTGAGTATTTCAGACCACTGGCCCCCATAATAAAGAGGATATTCAAAAATGAAAACGTAAATATTGTGTACAAATATAATAATAATTTTTAAAAAATGCTCTACTCTAGACTTAAAGATAAAACCAGTAAAGAAAAATTATCTAACATTATATATAAAATAGATTGCCAAAATTGTGAAGGCACATATGTTGGCCAAAATTCACAATATTTAAATAAAAGAATTTACGCGCATAAATACAGTGTGGAATCCAAAAAAGAAGAAACGGCCTTAGCGAGTCACGCTATCAAAAACAACCATAATTTTGATTTCAAAAATGTAAGGGTTCTGGATGTGGAAAAAAATAAAGAAAAGAGATTGATTCTTGAGATGATGCACATCATTAGGACCGAACATACTGTAAATACGCGGAATGATTGCACAAAACTTAGCAAAAAAAAAAAAAAAAAAAAAAAAAAAGAACCCGAATTATTTCAAACAAAATTATAATATAAAAAAAGGGTCGATGAATTAATTTCTTGTATATATATATATGACAAACCTATGTTGGTAATTAATTGGAATAATAAACTATCGATAAGGCCGTATTTATAATTTAAAAAAAGTAATTTGGAAATAGCTGAAAAACGTTCTCCTCCAATACCAACTTAATTTTCACACAAATTTAAAATTTTTATAAAACTTTAGAAGAGATAAAGCTTTAAAATACGACAAGGAATTGGCATATAAAGACGAAATCCACTTGAAGCATTATCCAATATTAAACTGAAATTCTTATATAAAATTTAAACCTTTTATGAAATACTGAAGCCCATCTGGACCTACGGACTTGAACTGTGGGGGACAGCTAAACGTACTAACATCAAACGCATTCAATCCTTTCAATCCAAAGTCCTCCGTACAATAGTAATTAGTAAGGTATAGTCCTTATTATGTCTCCAACTATACCTTGCACCACGACCTTAATGTTCCATTCATTTCAGACCTAATTCCATCCAAATTTTCTAAATTCCACCAGAACCTCATTCATCATCCTAATCCTCTAGCTCAATCCCTATTCAGCTCCACTCATCCATACAACCCACATAGAAGTTGAAACGGCAGTGGCCCCGCGAATTTTTTTAAATATATTGGAGTTATAGCACTGGCTAGATTCTCCACTCAATGTGATGTATGTCTGAGTGTGTATGTGTATATAGGTATAAGCGATTTCTTGACTTTATTGTATTGATTCATTATTGTGTATATATTTTATTGTAATTTTATGCTGTGTAAATATTGTATGAATGTAGTATGTATGATATCTTTCACCACTACTATTGATGTCCAAAGTGGGACAGATTGTAATTTTACTCAATAAAAATTGTTGAAAAAAAAACAAAAAAAAAACCTTTTATGAAGAGGCTATAGGTGAAAACAAAAAGTTTGGTATTAATTATTAATTCGGACAAACGGATTTTTTTTAAGCCCTCAAATTTTGAGAGGGGGTAATTTTTTTTTTCTTTTTGTCATTCGTGGAAAATAATAAACCAACAAAACACTTTTTTCATTCAAACCAAAACGAATCCTAAACGGTTGGTCCTAGCGGATAGTTGTATCTAACAAAACATATTTCCCATTAAATTTTGATATGCAAACTTTCGTCAAATTGTTGATCTGATAACCACCAATGAAGTAAGAGCTTGTGAAACGTGTTATATTTTTGAAGTTGAAAAAAAATTGGAGAGTAAAAATTTAAGACACCCTACCAAAAGTTGTATCAATGTATAGATAATATATAACAATTTAATGAAGTAATTACTTAATTAATTAGTAATAAAATATATAACTAAGTGTTAAAAGTTAATGGAGGTTGCTGAAAAACCTATAAACATAAGTTATTGTTGTCAGTGATCATTTCTACTATTATTTTCAATAATCAACCTTTGTAATCGACCAAAAAAAAAAAAAAAAATTTACCCCTGCTCAAAACTTGAGAGCTTAGGATTCAAGATGCGTAGAATCCAAATAACGAATAAACAAAATTCCGTTTGCCCGTCGTCCGCGGCATTTCTCTGAAACTCCTGGACCAATTTTTTGGAAATTTACCACAAAAATATTAGTCCATTCAACGATGATACTAACACCTAGACGTTGATATCAGCTGGTTAGTTTTAAAATGGCGGCTGATTAAAAGAATTTTATTCAATAACTCATTTATTAGTGTTTTTTAACCAAAAAAACGCGAATAATTACATAAAAGAAAAAATATATAAATTTTCCACTGCCTTATTATGTAAAGCCTTATTTGAAAGAGAATTAAATAACGCTGTTGAAAAATTCAATAATCATAATCTTTCCCTAGATATTCAGGCTATTTTGCACTCAAAGTTTAATCCTAATTTTAGGAAAATTAGTAGCTTAAATATGGGGGAATATTATTTGAAAATAAAGGGACCTATGAGGAAACATAGATTGATCAGTCAACTAAGACTATGTCAACCCAATAAACTGAAAGTTACCTGTTACGGATTCCAAAATGTTTATTCAGATAGTAGCGTTGAATGTTCCTAGTTGAGTGGAAACTAGGTACCTATCTACCTGCCTATATTCCTTGTTAAAAAATTGTACCTAGTTTCCACTCGCCTACCAGACGGTACGTATCTCCACTGTACTCCTTTTTTTAATGGTTTTTATTTCATGTAATTTTTTCTTATATATTTGTACATTATCTTTAGTCATTATCTGGCCTGTATAGCTCTCAGTAGTATACCTGTATCATTGTAATTTAATTAATTGATTTCTTTACACATCTAGTTCCTTTTATGTTATATTATTGACATTCTCTAGCGCAATAGTTATTTTCTTAAAAATAGTATTTTTAATCTTATTTTAAATGTATCCTTTTTGTATCTTTTTAGCCCTGATGATGACCCACAATGGGGGTCGAAACGTTGGCAAACAATAAAATAGTTGAAACTATTCAGTTGTTTCATTTAATGACCGCCACCCGGACTAATTCCTTCAGTAATTCTCAACGGTCAACTAATTATATCCACAATTATTTTAATGTAATATTTGCAAATTCACATTACGTTAAAAAAATAAGAAAAACCATATCATTATAATGAAGTTAACCACAGAACTCGATAACACATTCATATGACGTAACAAGGAAATTCTTTAGGATTCAAATATAATACAAATAAGAAATAATTTCCAGTTCTTATCTAAAAAATTATTTATGATCCAATGTCAAATATTTTCAAAAAGCATTTATGTCCCGATACTCGACCCAATTTTTATCTCTTCACATGTTTGAAGAAACACGGGAAAATCTAAACAAATATTAATTCCATTGATAAAGAGTTACTACATCTATTTACACACATTCATTGAAGTTTTTGATTTACATGTGTATTCAAGATGTTAGATGCACATAGAAAAGTAGAAATGTAAAATCCTAGAAAATAATTTAAAAATTACTGTTTTTAATTTTTATAGGAATCAAAAAAAATCTAACTCTATCAAATAGCAGTAAATAAAAAATATGGTGCGGACAACACACGACTTTCACTTACCTCCATTTTAAAAATCAATGAAAGAATTTTCAAATTAACATAAAGATAAAAATACGTGAAACTATTAAAGAATTAATTAAATTGAATTTCTATAGAAACATGTGTTCGATTCAAAAATCTATTATATTATTATCTAAAATAATCAGTTAGTGTTATGTTCATTTCATCACTCTCTATTAACTTTTAAAAGCTTGTGTATGAGATGATAATATTTCTAAAATCTTTAGCTTTCCAACGGTATATCATACATGTATATTACTGCTCTTATGTTCAAAAACGAAAAATTGCATTAAAAAAATATTTTTTCTGTTTTCTCCTTTAGTTGGGTATCGAATTTATTCAATTTATATATTTACCAGTTTTTCATCAGCGTTAACAAGATAATCTAGTTATTATTATTGAATCTACAAAATTAAAGGCACTTTAGGGGAAGAAAATTTAAAATATCGGCATTTTAATATTGGCCCTGTCAGACCATTTTTATCTAAATAAAACCTACATGATATTAAAGCCCATTAAATTTTACATCGATATAGCGAGTTTAATCAAAATCGTCGCAACCGTTTTTGAGAAAATCGAAAAAAGGTGCAAAATTCATGGTATAAAGTGCCTCTTCTGGTAGGCTCATTTTGATGAAAAAAGTTTTGTCACGTCTCGGGCGTATAGATGTCTTAAATATGAAATTTCAGTTTCATAGGACTTACCGTTTCCGCCCGGGAGTTACCACACACACACACACACACACACACACACACACAGACACACACACACACACACACACACCTTTTTTCGGGACTTGTTTATTTGGACTCAGGGGACCCTAAAACGTGTATTTCCGTTGAAAACTGGAATTCGAAAATTTTCACGATCGCAATACTTCCCCTTACTATATATAGTAAGTGAAAGTAATAATAACACAATGTTTGCCAACGAAGGCACAGAAAAATATCGGATCTTAATAAACCTTATCAGTTATTGCACATCTCATCATATTAACCGTTAAAAGTATTTAAGGGTACGAAATCGTCACTTATAGAGCTTTTAAACAATTTTACTTGTTTATTTATTAAATGAATCAAAAAATTGTTTTGTTATATATTGAATCGCAGTATATCCATTGATTTGTTGATGTATACATAAGTTAAACTCATCACATTTTTGTTTTCGGTTTTTTACCGATTCTAAAACACTAATCATTTGTTTCCCCTTATCTTCAAAAAATAACTGAGTCATTGGTGTACTTATAGAAAATAATTTTAATTTATTTTCATTTTCTTTCTTTATATTATTTTTTGTTCATTGTGGTTTACTGATTCTAAAACACAATAAATTTTTCTCTAACTTCAAAAATATTTGAATCATTGGCGTACATACAGGAAAATTTTCATTATTTTATTTTTTCTTTCTTTATTATTTTATTTTGTTTGTCGTGGTGTCATGTCCTAAAACTCTCTACATTTTTTCTGTGTCTACAAAAATATTTGAGTTATCGGCGTACATATAGGAAACATTTCCATGTTTTTTCTTTCCTTTTTTAAGACTTATTGAATTAAAAAACTTTTAATCTTCAGATATATTGTGACTAACGGGCTATTTGGAAATGTTAGAATCATAATAGAATAGAATCATAAAGATATTCTCAAAAACGGCTGTAACGATTTTGATTAAGCTCCCTATATGGATGTAAAATTTAATGGGCTTTAATATCATGTAGGTTCTATTCTGATTGAAGTAGTATGACAGGGATTAAATGCAGATATTCTAAATTTTTTTCCTCTAAAGTACCTTTAATTCTGTAGATTCTATAAAAATAACTATATTATCTTTTTAGCATTGATAATTAACAGCTAGTGGATTCGATAAACAACCAAAGGAGAAAACTTAAAAAAATATTTTTTTAATGGAATTTTTTGTTTTTCAACATAAGCACAGTAATATAGATGTATAATATACCTTTGGAAAGGTAAATATTTTAGAAAAAATATTATCTTAGACATAAGCTTGTAAAAGTTAATAAAGAGCGATGAAAAACCGATAAAACTGACTGATTTTTTTATATAATAATATAAAATATTTTTTAATAAAGCACATGTTTATATAGAAATTCAATCCAATTAATTCTTTAATGGTTTCACTCGCTATCGTTAACGTTATTCATAGAAAAATCTGCTGCAGGGCACGTGAGATGATAATTATAATAAACAACGATTATTATCATTATCGATGATTATCAATAGTTAAGCATGGAATAATTTAATACGAACAAACATTTTCTAATAATTATAAATAATTACGGAATATTTCAAACATCGCCGATCTGCGTCAAGCTACTGTGAATAGTTTGTGGTAGGTTAGGTTTGTTTATAGAGGGAAAAAAAAACGGCATCTCAAGGGCACATCGATGTGTGCTACTGTCCTAGATACATGTATATTACTGCTCTTATGTTCAAAAACGAAAAATTGCATTAAAAAAATATTTTTTCTGTTTTCTCCTTTAGTTGGGTATCGAATTTATTCAATTTATATATTTACCTGTTTTTTATCAGCGTTAACAAGATAATATAGTTATTGAATCTACAAAATTAAAGGTACTTTAGAGGAGGAAAATATCGGCATTTAAGCCCTGTCAGACCATTTTTATCTAAATAAAACCTACATGATATTAAAGCCCATTAAATTTTACATCGATATAGCGAGTTTAATCAAAATCGTCGCAACCGTTTTTGAGAAAATCGAAAAAAGGTGCAAAATGCATGGTATAAAAGTGCCTCTTCTGGTAGGCTCATTTTGATGAAAAAAGTTTTGTCACGTCTCGGGCGTATAGATGTCTTAAATATGAAATTTCAGTTTCATAGGACTTACCGTTTCCGCCCGGGAGTTACCACACACACACACACACACACACACACAACACACGACACACACACACACACACACCCTTTTTTCGGGACTTGTTTATTTGGACTCAGGGGACCCTAAAACGTGTATTTCCGTTGAAAACTGGAATTCGAAAATTTTCACGATCGCAATACTTCCCCTTACTATATATAGTAAGTGAAAGTAATAATAACACAATGTTTGCCAACGAAGGCACAGAAAAATATCGGATCTTAATAAACCTTATCAGTTATTGCACATCTCATCATATTAACCGTTAAAAGTATTTAAGGGTACGAAATCGTCACTTATAGAGCTTTTAAACAATTTTACTTGTTTATTTATTAAATGAATCAAAAAATTGTTTTGTTATATATTGAATCGCAGTATATCCATTGATTTGTTGATGTATACATAAGTTAAACTCATCACATTTTTGTTTTCGGTTTTTTACCGATTCTAAAACACTAATCATTTGTTTCCCCTTATCTTCAAAAAATAACTGAGTCATTGGTGTACTTATAGAAAATAATTTTAATTTATTTTCATTTTCTTTCTTTATATTATTTTTTGTTCATTGTGGTTTACTGATTCTAAAACACAATAAATTTTTCTCTAACTTCAAAAATATTTGAATCATTGGCGTACATACAGGAAAATTTTCATTATTTTATTTTTTCTTTCTTTATTATTTTATTTTGTTTGTCGTGGTGTCATGTCCTAAAACTCTCTACATTTTTTCTGTGTCTACAAAAATATTTGAGTTATCGGCGTACATATAGGAAACATTTCCATGTTTTTTCTTTCCTTTTTTAAGACTTATTGAATTAAAAAACTTTTAATCTTCAGATATATTGTGACTAACGGGCTATTTGGAAATGTTAGAATCATAATAGAATAGAATCATAAAGATATTCTCAAAAACGGCTGTAACGATTTTGATTAAGCTCCCTATATGGATGTAAAATTTAATGGGCTTTAATATCATGTAGGTTCTATTCTGATTGAAGTAGTATGACAGGGATTAAATGCAGATATTCTAAATTTTTTTCCTCTAAAGTACCTTTAATTCTGTAGATTCTATAAAAATAACTATATTATCTTTTTAGCATTGATAATTAACAGCTAGTGGATTCGATAAACAACCAAAGGAGAAAACTTAAAAAAATATTTTTTTTAATGGAATTTTTTGTTTTTCAACATAAGCACAGTAATATAGATGTATAATATACCTTTGGAAAGGTAAATATTTTAGAAAAAATATTATCTTAGACATAAGCTTGTAAAAGTTAATAAAGAGCGATGAAAAACCGATAAAACTGACTGATTTTTTTATATAATAATATAAAATATTTTTTAATAAAGCACATGTTTATATAGAAATTCAATCCAATTAATTCTTTAATGGTTTCACTCGCTATCGTTAACGTTATTCATAGAAAAATCTGCTGCAGGGCACGTGAGATGATAATTATAATAAACAACGATTATTATCATTATCGATGATTATCAATAGTTAAGCATGGAATAATTTAATACGAACAAACATTTTCTAATAATTATAAATAATTACGGAATATTTCAAACATCGCCGATCTGCGTCAAGCTACTGTGAATAGTTTGTGGTAGGTTAGGTTTGTTTATAGAGGGAAAAAAAACGGCATCTCAAGGGCACATCGATGTGTGCTACTGTCCTAGATACATGTATATTACTGCTCTTATGTTCAAAAACGAAAAATTGCATTAAAAAAATATTTTTTTCTGTTTTCTCCTTTAGTTGGGTATCGAATTTATTCAATTTATATATTTACCTGTTTTTTATCAGCGTTAACAAGATAATATAGTTATTGAATCTACAAAATTAAAGGTACTTTAGAGGAGGAAAATATCGGCATTTAAGCCCTGTCAGACCATTTTTATCTAAATAAAACCTACATGATATTAAAGCCCATTAAATTTTACATCGATATAGCGAGTTTAATCAAAATCGTCGCAACCGTTTTTGAGAAAATCGAAAAAAGGTGCAAAATGCATGGTATAAAGTGCCTCTTCTGGTAGGCTCATTTTGATGAAAAAAGTTTTGTCACGTCTCGGGCGTATAGATGTCTTAAATATGAAATTTCAGTTTCATAGGACTTACCGTTTCCGCCCGGGAGTTACCACACACACACACACACACACACACACAGACACACACACACACACACACACACCTTTTTTCGGGACTTGTTTATTTGGACTCAGGGGACCCTAAAACGTGTATTTCCGTTGAAAACTGGAATTCGAAAATTTTCACGATCGCAATACTTCCCCTTACTATATATAGTAAGTGAAAGTAATAATAACACAATGTTTGCCAACGAAGGCACAGAAAAATATCGGATCTTAATAAACCTTATCAGTTATTGCACATCTCATCATATTAACCGTTAAAAGTATTTAAGGGTACGAAATCGTCACTTATAGAGCTTTTAAACAATTTTACTTGTTTATTTATTAAATGAATCAAAAAATTGTTTTGTTATATATTGAATCGCAGTATATCCATTGATTTGTTGATGTATACATAAGTTAAACTCATCACATTTTTGTTTTCGGTTTTTTACCGATTCTAAAACACTAATCATTTGTTTCCCCTTATCTTCAAAAAATAACTGAGTCATTGGTGTACTTATAGAAAATAATTTTAATTTATTTTCATTTTCTTTCTTTATATTATTTTTTGTTCATTGTGGTTTACTGATTCTAAAACACAATAAATTTTTCTCTAACTTCAAAAATATTTGAATCATTGGCGTACATACAGGAAAATTTTCATTATTTTATTTTTTCTTTCTTTATTATTTTATTTTGTTTGTCGTGGTGTCATGTCCTAAAACTCTCTACATTTTTTCTGTGTCTACAAAAATATTTGAGTTATCGGCGTACATATAGGAAACATTTCCATGTTTTTTCTTTCCTTTTTTAAGACTTATTGAATTAAAAAACTTTTAATCTTCAGATATATTGTGACTAACGGGCTATTTGGAAATGTTAGAATCATAATAGAATAGAATCATAAAGATATTCTCAAAAACGGCTGTAACGATTTTGATTAAGCTCCCTATATGGATGTAAAATTTAATGGGCTTTAATATCATGTAGGTTCTATTCTGATTGAAGTAGTATGACAGGGATTAAATGCAGATATTCTAAATTTTTTCCTCTAAAGTACCTTTAATTCTGTAGATTCTATAAAAATAACTATATTATCTTTTTAGCATTGATAATTAACAGCTAGTGGATTCGATAAACAACCAAAGGAGAAAACTTAAAAAAATATTTTTTTAATGGAATTTTTTGTTTTTCAACATAAGCACAGTAATATAGATGTATAATATACCTTTGGAAAGGTAAATATTTTAGAAAAAATATTATCTTAGACATAAGCTTGTAAAAGTTAATAAAGAGCGATGAAAAACCGATAAAACTGACTGATTTTTTTATATAATAATATAAAATATTTTTTAATAAAGCACATGTTTATATAGAAATTCAATCCAATTAATTCTTTAATGGTTTCACTCGCTATCGTTAACGTTATTCATAGAAAAATCTGCTGCAGGGCACGTGAGATGATAATTATAATAAACAACGATTATTATCATTATCGATGATTATCAATAGTTAAGCATGGAATAATTTAATACGAACAAACATTTTCTTATAATTATAAATAATTACGGAATATTTCAAACATCGCCGATCTGCGTCAAGCTACTGTGAATAGTTTGTGGTAGGTTAGGTTTGTTTATAGAGGGAAAAAAACGGCATCTCAAGGGCACATCGATGTGTGCTACTGTCCTAGACACTTACGTAACATATAGCATTATTTTCTTCACAACGAAACGTAGAAAAAACTTAATATTGGACTAGAACCCATTGCTATAAAACAAATAATATGTCATAATATTATCTACGAAATTCAGTAAGTTTTTTTCGGCTTTTCATCACTCCATGCTAGAATAAGGTGACTAGATTTTTAGATGGGCAAAGTGGGACATTTTTACTACGGAATAAAAATAATATCTTAATATATTTTTTTTAATTTTTTTTTTAACATAAGTAAAATTTATAAATATCAAAAATGCATAATATTTTATTCTTTGACATATTTTTTATTTAATTTTTTTAAATTAAATTGTTGTCATTTTTTTTAAATATTGTAAAAAATCTTCACAAGAATACGTCAAATTATAATGTCAGGTCACAGCGATGTCAGCGCTGTCTAGCGGCCAAGCGGTGAAAGAATTGCATACAGAATAATTTTAGGTCTTTTCTCCTTCACTTGTGAATCAAATTTGCTCAAATTGCATATTTATGCGTTATTTATCAATTCTAATAAGATGATGTGCTTAAAATTTTTAAATCTAAAAAATTAAAGATACTTTAGAGGAAGAAAATTTACAATATCTGCATTTAAGTCCTCTCAGACTATTTTAATCAGAATAAAACCTACATTATATTAAAGCCCATTAAATTTTACATCGATATAGAGAGTTTAATCAAAATCGTTAAAGCTGTTTTTGAGAAAATCGTAAAAAGGTGCTAAATGCATGGGATAAAGTAGGACTTCCGGTCAGCCGATTTTAGCGAAAAAGTTCTGAAACATCTCGGGCGTATAGTTGTCTTAGATATGAAATTTCAGTTCCGTACGACTATTGGTTTTTGCGCTAGCACTTACCACACACACAACACACACACACACACCTTTTTTCGGTACTTGGTCATTTGGACTCAGAAGACGTAAAACGTCGAAAACTGGAATTCGAAAATTTTCACGATCGCAATTCATTCCCTTACTATATATAGTAAGTGAAAGTAAAACTAGTATGCGCAACACACGACTTTCATTTACCTTCGCTATTAAAATAAATTTAAGATCTTTTAAATAAAATTCGAAAAAGGTTAAATAATTCAGTTATAATGAAAAATTATTATTATCTACATTATTCACTTAGCTTTATTATCTTTCTATTCCATTACCTTATACAACTTTGAGTAAAAGATAATAGTTTTCTAAACTCTTCAGCTTTTTAACAATAATGTTCTTATGTTCAAAAACATGTCAAAAAACACAAAACTCGCAGAAAAATATTTCTTTGCTCTTTTCTTATTTAGTTGATTATCAAATTCGTTCAACTTTTAAATTTAGCCGTTTTTATCATTGCCTATAACATTATTTGTTTTATTTTTTCGAATCTACAAAATGGAGGGTACTTCAGAGAAAGAAAACTTAAACTATCAGTATTTAAGCCTTGTCAGACTGTTTCAATTAAAATTAAAGCTACATTATATTAAAGCCCATTTAATTATGCATTGATCTAGTGAATCGTTATAGCCGTTTTAAAGAAAATCGTGAAAAGTTATAGAACGGATCTTCCGGTACGATGATTTTGATAAAAAAGTTGCTGTAACATCTCGGTGTATTTTTGTCTCTATAAATAATACATGAACCTTAAGGTTTTCGAAAGTGGGGTATTGCGTGAAATATTTGGTCCGAAGAAAGATGAGGCCACTGGGGAGTTTAGAAGGTTGCACAACGCGGAATTGCGGAAATTGTACCCTGTGAATATAATTGAGCTGATTATATCGCGGAGACTTAAATGGGCGAGTAAAGTTGTTGGGCTCGATGACGAGCGGATTCCGAGAAAGTTGGTATTTGCTGATCCGACTGGTAGGCGTCCGAAAGGTAGGCCGAAGCGTAAATGGGAGGATTGCGTCAAGGCTGATCTCGGGGGCTTGGGCTTGAATGGTGAACATTGGACGAGTCTGTGTAGGCGGACTTTGGTGGTATCGGCATCGAACCTTCGGGTTCGCTAAGCCTATTATTATTATGATTATAAATAATACATACAGCTGTATTATTACTGTTCTTATTTTAAAAAAAATACACATAAAAATATGTTTGTTCTTTTCTCCTTTAGTTAATTATCAATGTCTTTCATGGTTCATATTTACTCCTTTTTCGTCAATGTTAACCAAATGAGATGGTTAATTGTTACGACATCGAGTTCATTCAACTTATCTATTTACCTGTTTTTTATCGATGACATCAAGATAATATGGTTATTTTTATATAATCTACAAAATTAAAGGTAATTTAGAGGAAGAAAATTTAAAATATCGCCATTTACGCCCTGTCAGACTATTTGAATCAAAATAAAACCTACATGATATTAAAGCCCATTAAATTTTACATCGATATAGGGAGTTTAATAAAAATCACTAGAGCTGTTTTTGAGAAAAACGTAAAAAGTTGCAAAACGCTTGGTAAAAAATGATTCTATTGGTTCGCCAATTTTGGGGAAAATGTTGCTGTAACATCCCATGCATATACGCTCATAAAATATGAAATTTTCGTTTTATACAACCTATCGTGTTTGACTAACCACATACACACAAATAGATTTTTTTGCTGAATCTGTCATTTTGAATCAGGGAATGGTCGCAATACTTTTCCATTCTATGTATTTAACATATAGGTAAGTGAAAGTAAAAAGTAATGTTAACATAAATATGTAATACTGTCTATACTACATAAATATGGCCGTGTTGTAGGTAGTTTCAATGTCACGCAAAACAAAAAAAATCGGATTATTATAAGCTCAGATATAAAACTGATAACATCTTATTAAACATTGTATCCAAGTTTTTTTTTCTAGCTACGGTTATTAGGTAAAGAATCGTTATGCATTTTTTCTCAACTTTGTTTTTTGTCGGCTCAAGTGTTTGTGGCTTCTTGTACAAAAAACTGTCCCGTAATCTTATCCCCTCTCCTTCAATCCTAAACCAAACTGTGAGCGCCTCTTCTATCTTGACATAATCCCATTGTTACAATTTGTTTAAGCTTTAAAGTAGAATAATAATAATATTATAACATGCCTTTTGAATATTGAATATTAAATAGTTGTCCGTAAAATTAATACGAAGGATGAGACCGTTCAAGTGGTGGTCAAAAAAGTTTATAAAATAGTATAGAACTATTTATTATCCAACTTTTCGACTTACCTGGTTATTAACTGCTATATTTAAACAAATATTAAACTTTCCTTTATTGAATAAATGAAACTGTAGATAGATTGTTCGTTCCCGTAACATCCGCTCGCGGCCTTCTGACGTAACGATCCACAGCTTTCGATAGATCATTCCGCATCCTTATGGAACTCCATTCCTTCCAACATTCGGGACTCCTAAACTCGTTCAACATTTAAATCCCGTCTATTTAGAAATTTCCTGTCAGTTCAATTCCGAAATAATCCCAATTAGATGCTAATTTCAGGGAAAATCAACAAATAAAGCAGACAGATAAATTTATTTATTTATTCAATTTTCATTTTTATGGGTAAATACAGTAGCAAATATTATTCGAAATTATTATCTTTTCAAAAATATAAGATTTAATCATATATAATTTTACAAACATTCAAAAGCATAGTTTGTTTGTTTTGGTTTTAAGGCGTAAAACCCAAAGGTCATCAACGCCTAGACACTATATGCATATTTAACCTTTATAAGAAAGAACTATTAGGTAATGAGTAATTGAGAGAAGAAAAGAAATATTATGTAAGCGTAGTTTAAAAAAGATAAATAAAAAAGATAATAATAGTAATACTTATAAAAAAAAAAATAATAAAATAAGTATTGATTAAAAACTGTCTTTATAATTTCGATAATAATGACTGCTCCTTAAGTCGAAAACTAATTCAATGGTTTCCTCTCTATCACCCAGCACCGCTGAAATATTCGGGCTTAGTCCAATTTTATTCAGATGTGATGAGTAATAAGGGCATTCTTGAAAAATATGCCGAATGGTAAGGGTTCCATCACAGTGCTGGCATCGGGGCACCGGCTGCCTAGCAAAAAGAGTGCGTCAGCCGCGAGTGTCCTATCCTCAGCCGGGTCAACGCGACCTCCTCCCTCCGGCTGCTACGGCTAGATGTGGACCAGGGTTTTACTGTTTGTTTTATATGCTTCAGTTTGCTTACCTGGCTATCGTCCCACATTTTTTACCATCGGTCATCTTCTTGCTTTTTGAGCGGTTCACTGAGTTCAGACGGGGTCAAGATGGCTGTTCCTCTCCCTGGCAGTGTGAGCGCCTGCTTCGCTGCCCGGTCCACAAGCTCGTTACCGGTAATTCCCACGTGACTGTCAAAAGCATAGTAATTTCCTTTTATATTTTATTTTTTAATATATATTTTTTATTTATTTTGTTATTTGCCTCTACCCTACAGGGTCATTGGCAACTGTGGCTTGCTATATTTGGTTGCAATACTTAATTTCTTTTAAATAACTCAGTAACTTTTTAACATTGTCCTCGTCATCATTCAATATATCTTTTAGGGTTCCTGTCAGTTTAATTTTACGTCTTGATGTTTCGAAAAGGGGACACTCTAATAATAGATACTGGATAGTTTTTGGAACATTATCGCATTATTCGCAGGTGAGTGCATGCATATTTCTCAAAAGGTAACCGTGGGTAAACTGACAATGTCCTATACGATGCCGGCATAAAATGATTACATCTTTTCTAGAAATCCTCGTGCTCGTGGTCCAATTGTTGGTATCTTTTTTTACATCCAACAGTTTATATTGTCCTGTTATCCACGTTGTTTCCCAGGTTTTGAAGAGATTTTTCCTCAATTGATTGATCCAGTCTTCTACTGTGAGTTCTTCCAGTACCGTGCTTTCAGACCTGTTGCCTTGTCTGGCCAAGCTGGCGGCTCTGTCTGCTTCTTCCTTGCCTAAAATACCACAATTTTATTTTTTTTATTGTTTTTACATTTTTACTAGAAGTTATCTTTTAAGTTATTTTATTTTTTCATTTTATTAGTTTCATTCTGTTGTTGTCAATTATTTTACTCTAAGACTCCAGTGCTAATTCCACTTTTTATTTCCTGTTATACTATTGAAGGGACTTGTCCCAGAATAAATAAAGAATTATTATTATTATTATTAAGAGATCAGGAAAATCTTCAAATCCATTTTGTGTACGCAACAGAAATGTGTCAAAATCCCAGTGTGTGATCTTTAATACATCTAAGTTTTATCTTTCTTATTAAGTACCTTTGATTTTGTTTCTTTGAAATAAATAGATGAAGTAATATAACATGTTCAACATTGCTAAACATAGTTGCCACATTTAGATCAAAAAAGTAGGTATTTCTGCAGAACTACTTTTCGAATATTCGTATATAATAAATCATAAATAATAAATTAAATAATAAATAATAAATCTAGAAAAAGAGACAACTCGAAATCATTGTTTCTTTTTTTTATTTTAAACCTTATTCAATTTTACAGCTTCTCCAAACTACGTCGACTGGTTCCTCAATAACCCATAAAGGTTCTTGGGTTCAGTACATTTAGAGATTCGTACTGCTTCTAGGCCAACGACCGTGCAAGGGAAGGGAATAACAGCTTTATTTTACCGCAGTCGAGTTCAAATCCAGAACCCGGAGATCGGTTGCTCAAAAACTATTGGGACTGAATCAGCCCTAATTGTGTTAAAAGGTAGGACATTTGTATGTTAATGTAGTTGGTTTTAGTGGAATTCCTTTCAGGGATTTTGACTTTTTGTCCCCTATTCCATCCTGTTATTTAACTATCCTTCTATTCTGGATACGTTTCATAACGATTATAAAACAATTATTTGTTTATATATATATATATATATATATATATATTATATATATATATATATATATATATATACCATGATGGAGGCAATGTAGTTTCTTTTTGTTACATGTTCATATTCTTTTATTTTTTTTCTCCCATCACCTTTCTTTCTCTTTTTAATTCTTACTTTCTTCTTCTTATCCGTTACAAGAAAGTTTATAGTTTTCACTAGCTGCCACAATTTATCCCTATCATTGTAGTCTTCCTCTTTGAAACCCTTTGCTTGACTTCTTCTTTTATTTGTTCCGGATAACATTTTATATTCTTTAGTCGACCTCAACGTTCCGTATGTTGCTCATTCGGCCCGATCCAGATATCATTCCTTTCATGACAAACTCCATTTCCACCCTGCTCCTCTAGTTTCAATCCTTTCTTCCTCTTCAATTCCTGGCAATCCTCCGAGGCGTATGAAAAGGAGATGGTCCTGAGACATTCTAGTTTAGAGTGCTTCCATTGGGAAGCTTCTCTACACGTGTTTCATGCCTTTTTATATTTTATTCAAATTTACTCGTTGTATTCTATTATACAGTTGTAAATTTCAATAAATAATTTTTAAAAAGCATATATATTCTTTAGTCCCATTATTAAATATTTGTTAGTGTATTCATTTGACGTCACTTTTTACTACGGTGGATAATCGGACAGTGGGTTTCCTAAATTTGGGGTGTTTAACGAGTAGCTGATATCGTACAGGCTATGTGTGTATGTATATATACATAATAATGTACATATTTTTAGGTATTTTTTTCAGGCAAAAACTATATATTTTCAAGTTTTTCCTTTGGTTTAAGTTCCTTATTCTACTCAAAGATTACATGCTTTAAATGTTTATGTTTGCTTGTTGGTTAATTTCTTTATGGTGGTGGTGTTTATGGTCACTTGATGGTGCTCTTGCTAATCAGACGGTGCTACAGTAGGAGTCCTAAACTTTGCATATCCAGGTTTGATGAGGATAAGGGTCTTTAACGAGTTCCTGATATTGTCCCTGAGACCAACCAACATTTCACGTCCCCTTCGAAGGACGGCATAAATATATTTTTTACTCCCATTAAAAAATTCTTGTCACCTCTCAGGTTTGAACCCGCGACCTTGGACATAGAAGGCTACTACATACACTACAGGTGACCTTATTGAGTATTGATTTATTTAAAATATTACGATGAATTCTTTTCATAAGCCCAAAGAAACCTAAATCTAATTTGTTTATTTGTTTCATTGATGATTCCTTACCTTCTTCGGTCCGTTTATTATTCTTATAATATATATATATATATATATATATATATATATATATATATATATATATATATATATATATATACATATAGGCTAGAACTGGTCAAGTCCAGTGATATTCTACTTTCACTTACCTATATATGAAATATATAGTAAGGGAAAGTATTGATATCGTAAAAATTTTCTAATTTCAGTTTTCGACGGAAATACACGTTTCAAGGTCTCCTGAGTCCAAATGACCAAGTCCCGAAAAAAGGTCTGTGTGTGTATGTGATGCGGTAACTCCCGAGCGAAAACTAAAAGTCCTGTGAAACTGAAATTTCATATTTAAGACAACTATACGTCCGAGATGTAACAGAATCTTTTTCATCAAAATCAGCTGACCGGAAGATCTACTTTAATGCGTGGTATCATTTAGCACCTTTTTACGATTTTCTCAAAAGCGGCTCTAACGATTTTGATTAAACTCCCTATATCGATGTAAAATTTAATGGGCTTTAATATCAGGTAGGTTTCATTCTGACTGAAATATTACGATAGGGCTTAAATACCTATATTTTAAATTTTCTAAAGTACCTTTATTTCTGAAGATTCTATAAAAATAACTATATTATCTTGTTACCATTAATAATTAACAGCTAAATGTGCGAGTTGAACGAATTTAATAAACAACCAAAGGAGAAAATTGAAAACATTTTTTTTAATCCATTTTTTTAGTTTTTTAACAGTGATATTGATGTATAAAATATAGTTGGAAAGCTAAAGATTTTAGAAAAAATATTGTCTTATACACAAGCTTGTAAAAGTTAATAAAGAGCGATGAAAAGCCGACAAAACTAACTGATTATTTGAGATAATAATATAATAGACTTTTTAATAAAACACATGTTTCTATAGAAATTCAATTTATTTAATTCTTTAATGTTTTCACTAATTTTTATCTGACTGTATTTGAAAATTCTTTAATCGATTTTTAAGACGGAGGTAAGTGAAAGTCGTGTGTTGCAACCGATTTTTTTGTTTAAGATCAGACTAATTAATCATGTATCTTTAATTTAAAATGCACAAAAAAATAATTTCTCAGTTGTTTCTTTTTTTTTTTTTTTTTTTAATTTGTGTCATTCCCAAGAATGTAAATCTGGGTCTGCGTCATAAATATCTTATATGTGACATTGTTTCCTGTGCGCCATAATGCAACCAGTTTTTTACCTGTTTTTTTTTCTTTTTTACAACCTTCATATCATGTTCAAGTTACGATTGTTGTTGTAGCTATATTTCAGGAAACAAAAAAGGAAATTGTATTTAGAAGTGAAAGTAAAAAGGTTAAAGAATTTCAACGGTATATTTTTCATCTATATTAATGTTCTTATATACAAAAAAAACATGTGTTTCATTAAAAAATCTATTATATTATTATCTAAAAGAATCAGTTAGATCAATCAGTTAAATATTTTATCGGAAGAAGAATCAGTTAAATATTTTATCGGCTTTTTATCACTATCTATTAACGTTTAGAAGCTTTTGTATGAGATAATCTAGGACTCCCACTGTAGCATCGTCCGATTAGCCATAGTAGCATAAAGTGACGTTAAATAAATAAACAAACAAACTATTAAGGAATTAATTAAATTTAATTTAAATAGAAACATGTGTTTCATAAAAAAATCTATTATATTATTATCTAAAATAATCAGTTATTTTTAGGTTCTTTTCATCACTCTCTATTAACTTTTAAAAGCTTATGTATGCGATAATATTTTTTCTAAAATCTTTAGCTTTCCAACGGTATATCATGCATGTATATTACTGCTCTTATGTTCAAAAACGAAAAATTGCATTAAAAAATTTTTTTTTCTGTTTTCTCCTTTAGTTGGGTATCGAATTTATTCAATTTATATATTTACCTGTTTTTTATCAGCGTTAACAAGATAATATAGTTATTGAATCTACAAAATTAAAGGTACTTTAGAGGAGGAAAATATCGGCATTTAAGCCCTGTCAAACCATTTTAATCAGAATAAAACCTACATGATATTAAAGCCCATTAAATTTTACATCGATTTAGCGAGTTTAATAAAAATCCTCGGAACCGTTTTTGAGAAAATCGAAAAAAGGTGCAAAATGCATGGTATAAAGTGCCTCTTCTGGTATGCTCATTTTGATGAAAAATGTTTTGTCACGTCTCGGGCGTATAATTGACACAAATATGAAATTTCAGTTTCCTAGGACTTACCGTTTCCGCCCGGGAGTTACCACCGACACACACACACACACAGACCTTTTTGCGGGACTTAGTTATTTGGACTCAGGGGACCCTAAAACTTGTATTTCCGTTGAAAACTGGAATTCGAAAATTTTCACGATCGCAATACTTCCCCTTAATATATATAGTAAGTGAAAGTAATACATAAATTAAATTAAATGTATTTTGTTACTCCTTTCTTCATTTGTTGGATATCGAGTTCGTTCAATTTAACACGTTTTTTTTATTTGTGCTAACATGATAATTTAGGAATCTAGAAAATTACAGGTACTTTACAGGAAGCAAATACCGTATATATAATATTGGCATTTAAGCCCTATCGGACTATTTTAATATTATATTAAAGTCCAATAAATTTTACATTGATATAGATTACATTGATTTAGTTTCATCAAAATCTTTTGAGCCTTTTTTGAGAACATTGTAAATAGTTGTAAAATGCAGGGCATAAAATGAAATTTATGAAAATGTTGCTGTAACATCTCGGGTATATAGCTGTATTAAAAATTAAATTTCAGCTTCAGGTATTAGACTCAGGGGACCTTAAAACGTGTATTTCCGTTTGCTATGAATATGAATGTTAAAAAGATTACTGAATTGGTTTATAAGATTTATGTATGGCCCCTCTAGACAGTCACACGTCTCTCACTGCTATTATGGTGAAAGGTGGCTCTATCCCGGATCCCGAAGAAAATACCTACTTGGCATCTTCCTCTTCCAATCCTTGCGAACCAGAAAACCCTTCTATATCTTCGACCTCCGTGCATACCCTAAATACAAGATCCCCACCCATCGATCTACACCTACCCTCAAATAGAACAGCATCCTATGAAAAAGTCCTTCATCATCCGAAAAGCCCTAACCCTAACAAACACCAATTATTTAAACAGCTCCTCAAAAATCAATCTTCCGTACATACGTTATAAATCTAGATTTGGATAATACTTAACTAAACTCATTTGATGATATCTATTTTTTTTTTTTTTGTACCTTTTATTCATATTAACCTTATATAATTTAATTTATTAAATAATCATATATCAAATGAAGCCAGACAAAATGGACTTTTTCTGTTCACTGTATCATTCTTAAGGGATTGCAGAAAGATAGATAGAAAATAATTTTTATTCTGGGACTGGGTCCCTTTAGAATAACAAGTTTGTACAGTTTAAATATACAATATGTCTGGCCAACAGACAAGATGAACATGATTAACTACTATTTACAATAATTGATGAATTTGTATATAACATAAAATAAATAAAATAAAAACAATCTTCAGAAGCTAATTTATGTTAGAAAAAAATGAGAAGTATATGATTTGATAACAGAATCCAAATTAAAAAAGAAACTAAAAAAAAATTAAATAAACCAAATATAATTAGTAACATTGTAATAATACTTAGTATTCTTAAAATAACATTAACTCTGAAATAATAAAGGATCTATATTAGACCAAGAATTAATGAAAGATAATACAATTAAACCATAAATAAAAATAAAAAATACAAATATAAGAAATGAAATCTTCTAGTAACAAAATCTGGTGCGAGCAACACACGACTTTCACTTACCTCCATTTTTAGAATAAATTAAAGAATTTTCAAATACAGTTAGATATAAAAATCAGTGAAATCATTAAACAATTAATTAAATGGAATTTCTATAAAAACATAAGTTTTATTAAAAAATTGATTACCTTATTATCTAAAATAATCACTTGTATCAATTGATTGTGTATGAGATAATAATTTTTCTAAAATCTTTAGCTTTCCAATGGTATATCATACATGTATATTACTGCTCTTATGTTGAAAAATGAAAAATTGCATTAAAAAAATATTTTTTCTGTTTTCTCCTTTAGTCGGGTATCGAATTTATTCAATTTATATATTTACCAGTTTTTCATCAGCGTTAACAAGATAATCTAGAAATTATTATTGAATCTACAAAATTAAAGGTACTTTAGGGGAAGAGAATTTAAAATATCGGCATTTAAGCCCTGTCAGACCATTTTTATCTTAATAAAACCTACATGATATTAAAGCCCATTAAATTTTACATCGATATAGCGAGTTTAATTAAAATCGTCGGAACCGTTTTTGAGAAAATCGAAAAAAGGTGAAAAATGCATGATATAAAGTGCCTCTTCTGGTAGGCTCATTTTGATGAAAAAAGTTTTGTCACGTCTCGGGCGTATAGTTGTCTTAAATATGAAATTTCAGTTTCATAGGACTTACCGTTTCCGCCCGGGAGTTACCACACACACACACACACACAGACCTTTTTGCAAGACTTGGTTATTTGGACTCAGGGGACCCTAAAATGTGTATTTCCGTTGAAAACTGGAATTCGAAAATTTTCACGATCGCAATACTTTCTTTTACTATATATAGTAAGTGAAAGTAAAAAAACGATATAAAAACTAAACAAATACTGTAAAGATTGAACCAAAGGAAAAAAAATATATAAAAAATATATTTCATATTTAAAATATTTGTATTGTATTGTATATCATTCTTAGGGAACGAAATGTCCCAGAATAAAAATTATTTTTCATTTCAATTCAAATATGGAAAATTTTAACTATTGCAGTATTTTCCTACTATGTATTTTATGTATAGCTAAGTGGAAGTAAAAATTAATGATAATATAAATATTATTACTTTCTAATCTACACATTTATGGCCATTATAATTACATTATAAATACATTACATTATAATTACACATTTATAGTTGGTTTCAATGTTTCGCAAGACAAAAAAATAATTTAAAATCGGATCATTATCAGATTTTTTCGCACGACTTAGTTATTTAGACTCAATCCTACAACGTGTATTTCCGTTGGAATATGGAATTCGAAATTGTTCAAGATCGCAATATTTAACCTTACTGTATATTTCAAATAGAGTTAAGTGAAAGTAAAAACAACAACAACGTTATTATATTATATTTTGTTATTATAACTATTTTAAATATAAATATTTCCAAGGAAATTATATTGTGATGTATGTTATATATAGTACTTCTTTTTTGTTAAAGGGTGGTGTTTCTTGATTATTCTATAGGGTTGTAAGATAAGTTCACAGCGTCATTATAATAATAATAATAATAATAGGCTTACCTAACCCGAAGGTTCGATACCGATACCACCATATTCCGCCTACACTGACTCGTCCAATGTTCACCGTTTAAGCCCAAGCCCCCGAGATCAGCCTTAAGGCAATCCTCCCATCGACACTTCGGCCTACCTTTCGGACGCCTACCAGTCGGATCAGCGAATACTAACTTTCTCGGAACTCTTCCTCACTGAGCCCAACAACTTTGCTCGCCCATTTGAGTCTCCGCGATGCTATCAACTCAATTATATTCACAGGATACAAGTTCCGCAATTCCGCGTTGTGCAACCTTCTAAACTTAAAGCTTAGAGTTTTTAGATAAAAGCCGCGAGCTAAGTAACTTAGCAACTGAATAATAACAAGCATTTCCCATCTTTTGCC
Organism: Piezodorus guildinii; assembly: GCA_023052935.1. Classification (NCBI taxonomy): domain Eukaryota; kingdom Metazoa; phylum Arthropoda; class Insecta; order Hemiptera; family Pentatomidae; genus Piezodorus; species Piezodorus guildinii. The sequence continues at coordinate 32,998,243 of CM041298.1, read as the reverse complement.
GGGACTTTATTTCTTCCTGGATTTAATTTTTTCTTGTTATCATTGAACCTAAATACTTGAATTTCTCTACGTGTTCAAAAGTATGCTCTGATATATCAATATCACCAAGATCACCACCGTTTTTGCTACTAATCATATATTTCGTCTTATCGGTATTTAATTCGAGTCCTATTTCTTTACCGGTTTTTATTAACACACTTGTATTTCGTTGTATGGTTTCCGTGTCTTCACCTAGCAGTACCAAATCATCGGCATCGCAGCGTCATTTCTGGTGATTTTAATAAAAACTTCAGATTCTTGTAAATATTTTTTATTAATTATATACGACCCATTTTGATCTATTACGTGTTGCCAACTTTCAGGTATTTTTATTTAATCTGGTCATCATCAAAATTTGAAGAACGACTTTGCGTCTTCCAAGTCAAAATTTCAGGTTCTGAAACGAGCAAACCACTTACGGACGGTGCTTTCTCCTAAGGCATCATTACCATAAACACTGCAAATTATGTCAACCATCTGTGCAGTGGACTGTCCTTTTCGGGAATAAAAAATCATTAAAAGACGAAAATGAAATTTTTTCTCTGTCATTTAGAGCAAGCAAAATACCACTTAAAGATAAGGAATCTCCCCTGAAACTGATGCATAAAAGCACCTTAATTATTCCTTTTTTAGAGTGTGTAAACATTATTGACCAAGTAAAGATGATTTTAAAAACACAGAGAGGATTATATTGAAATATTGAAACGAACTTATTTTAACCCAATACATCTGGATCAGACTCTGATATTTGATCATTGATAATGATTTTTACTGCGTCTGCTTTCGAGTGACATGAATAACTTTCCTTATGGAAGTTTGATAATAAAATGTTTGTGCTTGTGTGTGTTTTTGGACAATAAATTATTCATGTTGGTCTAGGACTCGGCCTTCAGTTCAACGACACAGCTGAATTTCCTCACGGATGTCTCCTAAGATTCTTATCGATGTTCATAAAAAAAGGTGTGAAAGTGATTTCATTGCTTTAGTTAAATATCAGCAATAATAACAATAAATTTCTATTTATTTTTTGGGCAATCTCTAAACGAATAGCGGTGGCTGGTCACACAAAGCTATGAAGATCTACTAACACATATGAATATATTTAGATATATTAAAAATACATATAGGGATCACCTCTGGTATACTGGCTTACATAACAGCCTTCTATGCCCTGAATAACAGTCTTCTATAGGTTCAAACCTGCACGTGGCTGTAGGATTTTTTAATGGGTGTAAAAATTATTAGTTATGCCGTTCTTCGGAGGAGGTGTAAAAAGATCCCGAGGATTGGGATGTCGTGTACTCGTTAAAGATTCCTATCCTAATTAAACCTGGATAGGCAAAATTTAGGACTCCCACTGTAGCATCGTCCGATTAGCCACAGTAGCAAAAAGTGACGTTAAATAGGGATCACTTGTAGCTGGGTGGCTAGCAAAGAGCCTCCTATGCCAAAGGTCACGGGTTCAAACCCGCTGGTGGTCCTAGGATTTTTTAATTAGTTATGCCGTCCTTCGGAGGAGATGTAAAAAGATCCCGAGCATGTGAGATGTCGTGTACTCGTTAAAGACCCATGTCCTAATTAAACTTGTATAGGCAAAATTTAGGACTCCCACTGTAGCATCGTACGATTAGCCACAGTAGCAAAAAGTGACGTTAAATAGGGATCACTTGTAGCTGGGTGGCTAGCAAAGAGCCTCCTATGCCAAAGGTCACGGGTTCAAACCCGCTGGTGGTCCTAGGATTTTTTAATTAGTTATGCCGTCCTTCGGAGGAGATGTAAAAAGATCCCGAGCATGTGAGATGTCGTGTACTCGTTAAAGACCCTTGTCCTAATTAAAATTGTATAGGCAAAATTTAGGACTCCCACTGTAGCATCGTACGATTAGCCACAGTAGCAAAAAGTGACGTTAAATAGGGATCACTTGTAGCTGGGTGGCTAGCAAAGAGCCTCCTATGCCAAAGGTCACGGGTTCAAACCCGCTGGTGGTCCTAGGATTTTTTAATTAGTTATGCCGTCCTTCGGAGGAGATGTAAAAAGATCCCGAGCATGTGAGATGTCGTGTACTCGTTAAAGACCCTTGTCCTAATTAAACTTGTATAGGCAAAATTTAGGACTCCCACTGTAGCATCGTACGATTAGCCACAGTAGCAAAAAGTGACGTCAATTAGGGATCACTTGTAGCTTGGTGGCTAGCAAACAGCCTCCTATGCCAAAGGTCACGGTTCGAAACCCGCTGGTGGTCCTAGGATTTTTTTATTAGAGTAAAAAATCCTTAGTTATGCCGTACTTCGGAGGGACGTTAAAAGGTGGTCCCGAGCCTGTGCGATGTGAGGTACTCGATAAAGATTCCTATCCTAATAAAACCTGGATAGGCAAAATTTAGGACTCCCACAGTAGCATCTTCCGATTAGCCACAGTAGCATAAAGTGACGTTAAATAAATAAATTAACGAACAAAAATATATATACTAATATTAATTAATTTTCATAAATGCTATTTACTGTTTTACATAATAATATCCGTTTCCCAGTGCTTTGAATATTTTATGCGGGGTTAATTTTGATTACATCTGCGCGAATGACAATTATGCGTACAAATTCGCAATCGGTTATCACTTAAACTATGCACAATGAATAAAGTTATTATTTAGGGCTATATCTTAATTTAATTCTGTCAAATTATATACCACTATAAGTAGACATATTAATAATTAAATTATATATTTTTGCATTTTTAAGTATTGCGATAATTCTAGTTTATAGCGCCTAAGAAGGTCTGTGTTTCTATGGTAAGTCTATCTCGGAAGACTAAAATTTCATATTTTGGATGTTACAGCAACTTTTTCAATAAAATCACCAAACCAGAAGAGCAACTTTATTAGCACTTTATAAGGTGTATTTTGCATCTTTTTAAGAATTTTTTCATAAACGGCTTTAAACTCCTTATATTGGTATAAAACTCATTGTGCTCTAATATCATATAAGTTTCATTCTGATTGAAATAGTAAGATAGAGCTTAAATGCCGATATTTAAAGTTGTCTTCCTCTAAAGTACCTTTAATTTTCTAGATTAGGAAAAACAAAATCATCTAGTTAGCATTTATAGAACACGGTTAAATGTGTGATTTGATATCCAACTAAAGGAGAAAAAATCTGGTGCGGGCAACACACGACTTTGACTTTCCTCCGTTTTAATTGATTAAAAATTGTCAAAATCAGTCAGAGATAAAAATAAGGATTAAATTAATTAAATTTCTATAGAAACATTTTTTTCATTAAAAAATATATTATATTATAATCTAAAATAATCAGTTAGTTTTGTCGGCTTTTTGTCACTATTCGTTAAATTTTACGAGCTTTTGTATGAGATAATATTTTTTCTATAATCTTTAGCTTTCCAAAGGTATATTATACATCTATATTACTGTTGTATGCTACTTATTTTTTAAAAAAATGGCATTATCAATTTTTTTTTTAGTTTTCTATTTAGTTGCGTATCGAATTCGTTTAACTTATATATTTATCTGTTTCCATTAGTAGCGACAAGATAATATGGTTATTTTTATAGAATCTACAAAATTAAATGTACTTTAGAGGAAAAAAATTTAAAATATTGGCATTTAAGCCCTGTCAGACTATTTCAATCAGAATGAAACCTACATGATATAAAAGCCCATTAAATTTTACATCGATAAATCGATTTTATCGTAAATAGGTGCAAAATGCATTCTATAAAGTGGCTCTTCTTACGATGATAAAAAAGTTTTTGTAACATCTTGGGCGTATAGTTGTCTTCAATATGAAATTTTATTTTCATATGACTTTTCGTTTCAATCCGGGAGTTACCACACACACAACAAACCCTTTTGCGGAACTTGGTCATTTGGACTCAAGGGACCCTAAAATGTGTACTTCCGTTGAAAACTAGAATTCGAATATTTTCACGATCGCAATACTTTACCTTGTATATTTCATATATAGCTAAGTGAAAGTAAAAAGCAAACATATTTTGTTAGGTTTTTTTTTTTTTTTTTTGGATATATGAAAAAAATGTTATCTTATATTAAAAGTTGTATAACGTAATGGGGAGTGGTGAAAAGTGGATATAGCTAAGAGATTGTTTTAGATAATAATTTCTATTGTTATATTATTTTTATTTATGTATCAGGGCATACTGTTTAACACGTAGAGAAATTCAGGTATTTAGGTTCAATTATAACAAGAAAAATGAAATCCAGGAAGAAAGTCCCGGTTAAAGGTGGGAAATGCGTGTTATTATTCAGTTGCTAAGTTACTTAGTTCGCGGCTTCTATCTAAAAACTTAAAGGTTAGAATTTATAATACTGTTATTCT